>OX326966.1:55722940-56367777 GCA_946800305.1 Medicago arabica
GGTGCAAACTCCAAAGTAAATTATAGTGAAAAATAATGGGTGAAGTGTGAGGTTATTTGTAAACCAAAGGATGTGAGGTCAGTTATCCCATAAATATTTTCTCCAGAGTTAAATTTAAATATTTGTCTATTTGGTGGAAGGATTTGTGTTCGATTGGGAAGAGGTTGTAGAATGATCAAGATTGGTTCTTAGAGCATGCGAAGAAAAGTTTAAGCAACATGGGATTAACATATTTTTGGCATGATATATGGCTAGGGTCGATGCCCCTTTCTTTTTCTTTACTGAGATTATTTGCGTTGTCTCTTCAAAAGAATAACTTGGTGAGCTAAATGGATCGGTGGGTGGATGGGTGATAACATTGTGAGTTTTAGTGGAGGTGGGTTTTATTTAGGATGGAAGAATGGGCATTGAAAGAACTAAGGGGTCTTTTTTTTTATTTTATTTTTATAATTTGGGTAATCAAATTGGGTGCTCGAACTGTCAATTTTATTTATCGTAAAATCCTTATATGTGACCTTGAGTGGTAAAATTCGTTCTCCTTTTCACTTGAATGTGGCTAGTTGAAGGGGCTTGCGGGGTATTTGGACTAACTTTGACCTTCAAAAGGTCCAAAAATTCTCTTAGCAATTAATCCTTGGTTGACTCCCTGCTCACGATAACTTACATAGAAGGGGAGTGTTGAGGAATGAAGATATTTTGGATTGTGTGGGGTTTCATGGGCTTTGAGCTCAATATTAAATTAAAAAAAAAAAAGTAATGTTAACAGATGCTCTTGGGGCACTAGTTAAAAACCAAATATAATATATATTATATTGAAAATTGTGTTGTCAATTTTTTAAAAGTCAATAAAGTGTCTTTTTTAATTTAAAATTTTTTCTTTATAGTTTTTTTAACTAATGTCCCGCAGACACCGATTAACGACACCGATTAACATGACCCTAAAAGAAAAAAAAAAAAAGGAGAAAAGTTACTCTTTAGGTATCCATTGAACAATAGTTACGATCATTTGACACTTTATTGATTAGTTGAGACACTTTTTAAATTGGTTCATCCAATTTAAAAAAGTGTGTCTCTTCAATTTTACGGTTGCCTAAAAGGAACATCAGAGATGAAGACGGATGCAACTACAATTTCTTATGAATACTTGGTAAAAGAATTCTGATTTGATATTCCGTAATAAAACCAATAATTTACTGCAGAGAACTTTATGATCTAATCAGCTCTAAAAATCTGAATTGACATTTATCAAAAAGAAAAAGAACATTTGATATGAATATATTTTTGTTTTTTACAATAATTTGATATGAATCTAAATATCTAATGAGTTTAGAATGTCGGTATGTACACTATTTGTTACAATTTGATGGCAGGTGCATCCATGAAAAACATAACATGTGAAAATCTGGTATGATATAACATGGATTTAACGATAACTTTAAAATGAACAATATCTGACGTTTGATTTAAGAAAGTGGACACAAGTCTAGTCTATTCCAACAAGAGTTCAATTGTCCTACATTAAGACATGACACTATCTAAATTCGTTACTTTCATATTTGTATCAACAACAACAATTAAATCTTATTCTATTAAATGAGATCAATTTTATGGATCAAATTACGCTATAATGTTCCATTATTAATTATATTTAAATCTAATTCATTAACATGTAAGTATTTTATAATAATTTTCTTATAATTTTTGTAGGTCTTCATCAACCTCTTCTGATATTTTCATTTTGTATATCATACTATTAAAAAAAAATTGTTGAAGGAATAAACTTGTGTGAAATGTGTGTTAATTTATATATTTATCTCTATGATCATTAATATTTATAAGATAAAATGTTTTTACGTTTTTTCAAAGGTAAACTAAATAGAGACATTTCTCTAAAAAAAATAAAAAATCATTAGTGGACGTCGAATTTTTTAATAAGTTTTATATTTTGGAATAAAAAATTACTCTAAAATGTCTTATGATTAAGGACGAAGAGAGAAATATATTTTAATTAAACCATCAAATTAGTCTTTGAATTTGTAAAACATTCTCTAATCGATCTTTAAGATTATGAGTATTTTAAGAAGGTTGTCGACTCAATTAAATTATTCTCAGACTATACACCATCTGATCACTATTGTAAACAAAAATCTAACTTTTGGATTCATTCCATCAATGATGTGTATAGTCTTTATTATAGACCACATGCATAATTCAATTAATGAATTTAAAAAGTTGATTTTTGCTTGTAATAAGGACTAGAGGGTGTACAAGAGATTAAATTGATGACAAATGGTTAAATGTAATAATCAAATTGACATTAAATTGTTAAATATAAGGACCAGAGGTTATTCATTTTGTCGAAATAAGTGTCACATTGGGAACATACTTTCTCCATACTTTTTACTATTTTTTTTAAGTAAATAGGCAATTACCCCCCCCCCCCCCATCCCCCTGAAATTAACAAAACTTCAATTACCCCATGAAATTGCACAACGTTAATCAATTTACCCCCTCCATCAAATTCTTCTGTTTGTCAACATGATGCTTTGCAAATGCCCCCCGAACTTGAAAATTTATATAGAAGTACCCTTAGAAGATATCTCAACTAGGTTGGCACCTTGCGAAACCTCCATCCTATGCCGCCAAACTCAAAAGTATTATTAAAAAAAGATAAAAGAATATTCATGAGGGGGGGCTAGACGAGAACCCTTAGAAGTAGAAAATAAAAGAAAAGGAAGAAAATAAATAAAATGATAAGCAGACTAACAGATTAAGGAAATTTGTAGTTAGGAAGACCACACTGATCACGAAAGAAATCCAAGAGCAGCACCGACAGTAACGTATGCAACCAAACTGAGCCAACGAGCGTTCCAATAAAGTACATTCATTGGGCAATTGAAGAGGGTTCACCCCCTAAGCGAGTTCGATACGGTGGCTTCCCAATTATATGTTGCTTCAGTTGCTTCTTCTGTTTCTTGGATAAAACTTAAGTGAATAGTTCCTCGGCTGAACGTCGATCATACTCCCGAATTTTATCACAAAGATCCAAATCTTGTTGAATGACCGAATTAGGGTGCTGTTCAACCAAGCTTTCCACGGGGATGTCTGAGTGAGAATGAGTAAGAATATCTTGATGGATAACTGTGTGACTGTGCTGCTCCACCATGCCTTCGATAGGAATGTCTATGATAGAAATACTAAGAATAACATGTTGAATAATCGTGTGACTGTTGTTCGACCGGGATTTCCACTTACTGATTTGCGTGCCTGTTAGGAATATGACACTATGCGGGATTTTCCTGGTCATCAATATCAGAGACAGTGCTAAAAAGATCATGGTTACTTGCGGGCGAACCTGCAGGAGCTGTTTTGTGAAATTGTCGTTGTGTTTCATTGAGTTGGACGAGACTCTCCTCCATAATAGAAGCAGATAAATTTAATTTGGGGGACTCATGCACGTCAACGTTCTCTACTGTATGTGTAAGCAGGGCAGCGGCAAAAGAAATCTCAAGAGCATGAGCGGTCCGAGTGTTCTGTTGCGTTTGCTCCACTCTATGTGAATGCACGTCATTGTGCGCTACTTTGGATACCACCTCCAACACGAGACTAATAACCTGAGGTAACCTACCTTGAGGGATTTTATCTGTAGCATTGTGAAAAGCAAAGCTGAACGAGTTGGTAGAAATATCGTTATTAACGGGAACAATAGAAACATCAGTAGGAATAGGAACATCTGAATAAGGTAATGATTGTTCCTGGTTGTGAAACCACATATTATGGAAGATAGGGCTGTAGTAGCAACATAGTTAACCATATGTGTGGAGGTAGAGGAACCAACAACCCTTATGGGCACCCAGTTTTGGCACGGGGGAATAGTCTGTGTGGTACGCTCATTAACCACTGTTCCACAAGAATTTCGTCAAAGGCACGCTTAGATAAATTAACGTCAACCAATATCCTTGCGTAATGCCCAAAAGCTCTATTACATGTGGGGGCATCCAAGTTAATTGGGGTTCCAACCACACTTGCTATTTCCTTTAAAGTACGTTCCCGCCAATATTCTTGTGGTAATTCAACCAGGCAGATCCAAATGGAAGCATGAGGTTGCTTATGTGAATAATGAGAAAAGTCTTTCGTCCATTTGGAGAGACAAAGGATGCATGGCCTTAAATTAAAAGTACCAGCCGACCAAATTTTCCGTAAATCCCCGGCCGACTCAAAATTAAAATCATAATAACCCCTTCCAAGCGGCACCATTTTCCATTTGTGTATAATCTTCCAAATCGAGCCTAGCTTCGTAGCCAAATCCCGGCCATGCAAGGTTTGTCACCCTTAACCAAAGTCAGACCTCCCCGAAGTGCATTCTGATAGTCTTCTAAACCCTTTGTGTATTCTTCCTGCCCAATTCTGATAAAAAGCGCACCACCTTTGATGCAAGGAATCAGAAGGGGATGTCATCAAGGGAAGAACCTCTTCCATCAACTGTCTCCGCAAATGACTTATGAGGTACCGTGATAATCTGAGAAGAGTTTGTAACATTCCGAGAAGATGGAGAAATTCGTGTCTGAACATATGGTGAAATAATAACCGGCACCACAAGTTCAGACTGCCAATCAAACATGGTTTGGCACACGATATTGCTGCCGTAACTGAAGGAACCACGACTTCCAATTGAATTGCGATTTGAGAACCAAATGAAAACCAATTGTCGTGAATCTGCTTGCTCACGAGCCATATTTTTTACTATAGAAATGCTATAAACACTCGTTTTCTAACACCCTATCAAACACTCATTTTCTTTTGGATCTCATGTTGGTCTAACTAGTGGCATAGGCCCATTAGAGCCAAGGTGGGCCATGACCCACCCCACCAAATAAAGATCAATTTATTTTAGAGAAAATTATTAAAATATTGTTGACTTTTAAATAAAATTACATTGTGGCCCACCCTTTTCTCCATCTCAATGTGTTTTATCATCTGACTTTAAAGTCAATTAAAGCGTGCAAATATTTATTTGGCTTAAATAAGTCTTTCGTACCCACAAATATGGGCAATTGAATTTTCGTCCCTGAAGTTACTAATCCTTCCAATTTGCCACTACAAAATTTAATCATTTGATTTTTTGTCATAATTAGGTTTTTTTGCTGAGGTGGACTGTCATTAGCGACGTGGTGCCTATGTGGCAAGTGATGATTGGGCGAGGTGGTTGGCTTAAATAGGTCTTTCGTCCTTGCAAATATAGGTCATTTGAATTTTCATCCCTGAAGTTACTAATCAGATGTAATTATGACCATTTTTCAAATGATTAATATTTGCAATGGCAAAATGGAAGGTTTAGTAACTTCAGGGACGAAAAATTCAAGTGACTTATATTTGCAGGAACGAAAGATCTATTTAAGCCTATTTATTTTAAATTTTCAAGGTATACAACTTTTTATGGTCAACTTTGTGCTTAATGCTTATAAAAAAATAAATTTTGTGTATCTATATATAAGTTTATTTTGGTGGCCCATCCGAAAAAAAATATTGTGGCTCCGCCGCTTGGTCTAATCACTTTATATGAGATCCATTTCCAAAATATGGTACTCAAATAAATTTCACTTTATAAGAAAGTGAGTGTTAGAAAAATAGCGTTAATAACACTCTTATTTTTACTATATGACTACAAATCTTAGTATATACATATGCCTAATTTTTTTTAATGATTAGTTTCAAATCTAAACCTTTTCTAACTTATACGACTCCCTTCGCTCCTTATTATACGAATTTAAAAAAAAAATTGATTTTATTTATAAGAAAATGACATAAATTTTAAGATGTAGTTATTGTTTAGAAAAACTTTTTTTTATCCTTCGTTTAGTTTATATATATTTAATATTAGTGGATGTATTTAGTGTTTTAGAACTTTCTATAAGAGTATATGTTGTAAAAATATTTAAAAAGATATAACAATTAATGATGTATTAGTTTTTTTTTTCTTCTTATAATAAGGATCAGAAGGAGTAATATATAATTAAAGAAAAATGATAACACATGCTCTTAGTGCCATAAAAGGACTTGCGAAGAAGTTTAATTTTTTTTTTGGAAATGATGTATTTGACACATTAAAGTTTTGAAACGCAACATTTTTAACATAAAACATTATTTACTCTTTTGAATCATTAACAGGTTCTTAGGGTTGGGAACAGTCAAGGCCGTCCGTCAGAGGCCTATCACATGATCTACTTTAAGTCCCGCTCAGCCTAACTCGTTTATTAAATAGGTTAGGCTCAAACTTTTTTATAAAACCCATCAATTTAAATAGATCAGGCTAAAACTTATATAAAAGCTTATTTGGCTATCAGGCCGTTCCATATATGTGTAGTTATATATACTCATCTTATTAGCCTCTGCAAAATGAAACTCTATTAGCAACAAAAATAAAAGCCAGCTGATCAAATCAATGCAATACACTCTTGTTAGCCTCTATAAAATATATGTACAATATCTACCAAATTTTATTGGATATACATGCTTATAAAGTGAGAAAAAAAATGGATGCATATGCTTTACAAA
Source organism: Medicago arabica (assembly GCA_946800305.1). Lineage (NCBI taxonomy): Eukaryota > Viridiplantae > Streptophyta > Magnoliopsida > Fabales > Fabaceae > Medicago > Medicago arabica. Next base: position 55,729,496 of record OX326966.1, read on the forward strand.
ATTTTATTGAACTATATGCCTTTTAAGAAATATACACTCATTAGCCTTTTTATAATAAAAAACTTACAACAAATTAGGCTTTTAAATATGTTAATAGGTCATGCAGAACTTTTAAAAAAATTAGACCAAATTAAAAATAAAGTCTTTGACAAACTAATAGGTCAGACTTAAGCTTTAATTTTTCAACTAAGTTTATCCTTTTTAAGTAAAGTTCGACTCGACCCGACATATCCTTATAAAGACACTTGTTGACTTGACCCATGTTTAAAACTACAATAGTGAAATTGTAACATTTATTTTGAAGTGGAGGGATAAGTAAGTGGTTAAATAAGTTTTCCTTGAAACTTTAACATCCTAATTGTTTTGACTCATACGACCAATAACCTAATTGTTTTGACTCATACGACCAATAACCCATTGATTCATAATTAATGTTTGTGCCGCTAATCAAGCAATTTGTTTATACCTAAGCACCAACTCCCCATGTGCCATAGCCCTTCCCAAGATCAACATAAAAGACAAATACCCATATTTTCTTCCATGTGTTCCTTTAAACTTGATTGGTTATACTGTTTCCTCAAGTCTAACTTTCTTGTAACATAAGGTCGGCTTGTATTTTATTCATGTCTTCTAATTTGTCATTTTTCATACTTTTTTTTAATCAATTTATTTATAATTTTCCACATTTCATAATACTTTCTAGTAGTATATAAGTCCCTAACCACATAAACTCTATTACTAGTTTCTCTACTTTCAATTCTTCCAAAGAAAACATAAAGGTTTTATTGTGAGAGAAAGAGAAAGAAAATAAGATGATGAAGTTGAGGTCAAAGAGGTTTTGTAGAAGCATATCTAAACTTGGCTTTGGAAACAAAGTAGTAGCATCTCCAATTGAGAAGGATTGTAGTGAAAATAGTGAAATCGAATGGGAACTTAGGCCTGGTGGCATGCTTGTACAAAAAAGAGAGAGTAACAAAAGTGTTGGGGAGATGATCACAATTAGAGTTTCAACTATGTCAAAGTGGCATGACATTTCTATTGAAGAAACTTCAACTTTTGGTAAGTCTAATCCAACTTCACCATACATCTACTTTCACTTTTATTGACTTTTGTTTTGGGTTCAAACAATATTTTTTGGTTTAATTGAACAATTATAATTAGGTAAATATAAGAAGGAAAAAAGTTTTACTTTTGGGCACCATCATAAATTATATGGTCCAATGAGCTTTAGTTAACATCAAATCGTTCAGAAAACTCTAGTTTTGTTACCTCATAGCCGAGCTTTGAATTATTTACTCTCCATTTTTAAGAGTTAGAGAGAGGGTTAATTTTTTTTTTTTTTGCATGGATGATAACTTTTATTCACAAACCCAAATTTTTATTTATATTTTTTAAACACTACAATTAATTATTGATGAATCAAAAAAGTCTTACATGTGTGCATTATTATTATCAACTATATAAAATAACTTTGAGGTAGGTATTTATCAATTTTATGAATGAATTTCAGGAGAATTGAAAATGGTTTTGTCACTTGTAACAAGTTTGGAGCCAAGAGAACAGAGGCTTCTCTACAAAGGTAAAGAGAGGGATGACAATGAATTTCTTCATATGATTGGTGTTAGGGACAAAGACAAGGTTCTTCTTCTAGAAGATCCAGCTATCAAGGAAATGAAGCTACTTGGTTTGGCAAGAGGACAATCTATTAACAATCCTTCTTACACAATCAGAGTGTAGTATGAATCGTCTGATCTTAATCAAATGGTCACTAATGTCTTAAATATGTGAATAATGGATCTATTAACCGCATGAAATCCAAATTTATGATACAATTAAGCTAATTTCTCAAACTCATAATTAATTAGTGTTGGTGCTAACAAGGAAAAAAGTGAAGTGAAGTTTAATTTAATTTGATGTAATGGGTCTTTCTTCACTTTTTGTTTAGAATAATAGGAACTTAATTGTTACTATGTGTACTTATCTAGTTGTTGGACATTTGGTTGATTTGAAAATGTGTTAGATGATGCAAACCCATGTTATGTTGAAGTGTTTGCTTTATTATTAATAGAAGTGTGTTGATTCCATTTGTATTGTACACATTTTTATCTTATATTTTTAGTTATGGTTTTTGTCTTGTTATTCAATTATTATATAAACTCATACGTGCACGCCGACGCTTAAAAAGATGATATATGGTGGAACCTCTTATAAAAAGGGACAAATTATGTTTTGAAGTTTGTTTGCCTCTTTTTATAATATTAATTTCAAAAAGCTGTATTTGCTATACTTGCTGGTGCTCTTCATGAGCTCAAAGTGGGAAACCAAAAAGGTTAAATGGCAGGTATGTACCCTTTTACTTGGAAGCAAATATTAATTGGGGTTTTCTAAGCAATGTGTTAAGAGTAAATAGCTACGGATGTCAAAAATATTTTTTTTTTATTAAAAACAATAAATTTTTTACTTTTATAAAGTTCAATGTTTCACTTTTCACCAATTTTCAATGCATAAATTCTACTTCCTCCGTCCCTATATCTAAACATCCATTTGTTTATATTTTTTCTCTAAATGTAAACCCCTTTTCAAATTAATAGATGCATTTATTAATATTTTTCCTAAACATACCCTTAATTAATACTACTAACTTGTCTTGAAATATGAAAAGTCAAATTTAATACACATGCAAACAAAAGACAATTTAGTAATATTAACACATAAAGTAGACACGTTAATTACACTAACAACTTTTCTTAAGAAATGTGAAAAAAAGTAAAGTGGGCTTATATATAGGGACGGATGGAGTATATTAATCTTTTTAACCAGTGCTTTTAGGACACCCGTTAGTATTTCCTATATTAATCACTTAATTTGGAAGCACTTTAGTTTATCTCTTATTTTATTTTTTTGGTGAATAATTTTTAGGAAATATTTAATTGTTAATATTGTTATCCTTGACCTTTTTAGCAATTTACTTATTTTTTACCACTTCAATCACAAATTCATCATTATATCCTTCAGTAACAACTTGTTGTCTAGTAAATTGTGGGTTAAGCTAAGTTTGATTCAAATATTGTGCTACTCAAAAAAATAAATATTTAATCAAGAAAGACTAATTTCTTAGTCTTATCCAAGAAGAAAAGTAATTTTCTTATTCAAGAGGAAATGCCAGCTACCAATGAAGAAGAAGAAATAAAGTTAAACTTCTCTTTGTAGAATAAGCAAATTTTAAATTATCCTTATGCGTTCACACTTCCATGTTTTTCAATACTCCTTTCTATTGAGATAGAAGATGATGGACTAAGGGATAATCATTCCAAAACATTGGGAGAAAACTACAACTTTGAGAAAGTTTTAAAGGTTATAGTGAGATTTCCAGTTAGTCAAAGTTTTGGGTGTGTAATAAGGATGTGGGAAGTGAGAGATTTTGTGTGTTTCTTAACAATTTGTGTAAAGTTCTAATTTCACTGCAATAACTCGAAGATGTAGGTAGAATTGATCAAACTTCATTATTTATGTGTTATTATTTTATGTTCATCAATTTCCAAGATTTGAATGCGGGATTTTTTGTGTACTTTGATACTCCCTCCGTCTCACAGTAATTGTCTCTTTACCATTTTTTTTTCTCAAAATAATTGTCACTTTTGAATTCCAATGCAGCATTTATTTTATTTTTTCAATAATTATACCCTAATTTATTGAATTTCATCTAACTTAACTATAATTAATAAGGGTGTTTTAGTAAATGATACTAATTCTACCGTCAAAATCAACACAATCAATCATTTTCTTAATAATCGTGCATAAACCTTAAACGAATATTATTTAGAGACGGAGGGGGTAACTGTAATTATTCAACTTTTCGTATTCTGTCGTAATTTATAATTACAGACACGGTCAATATAATTGGATGAGATGGTAAAAAATATCTTTTAACTTAATCCAAAGGGTGATTCCAACATTGAGAATGCAACAATGTTAAATTTCTTGATGAAGAACTTTATCATTTATTATAGTCCTATCCAACTTGAAAGATTAGTTTTTGCAATTACACGTAGTAGATACTCGATTCTGACAACAAATGTTGACATGTGACTTTAAGTCATTAACTACGAAATTAAAATAGATAAACATGTATGAAATTAAAGCTATTTTCACATTAAAGCTATTTTCACAAGAGTCAGGCTTACATAATCTTTCCTCTACAAGAAACTTCTCATTCATTATATTTTTTTATTGCTATTCATCATAGATTAATGAAAAGACAAAATTTTGAATATTCTAGTAAATAATTAAAGAAAAAAATTCAGTCACGTGGAGAAAATACTCTATCTTATCCTCTTATGTGTATAAGTTTTTAAATGATATTATCATTTTGCTTATTTAACAAAATAGAAAAAAAAAACAAATGCTTCTTAAAAAAAACAGTATAAAAAATGCCACAAAAAAGAGATGACCAATGAGATCCATGTGCAAAAATTGTTGTTCATATTTCAGTTTTTGCTTGAAAACACATGATAATTACTTTTAACCTTAATGGTAGCTAACTATCATTCGATTTTCTTCGTTTTCTTTATTCCCGAATGGTAGTTAACTACTGTTGAAGGTTAAATTTGTAATTTTCATGTGTTTCAAAACAAAAACTGAAGTGGTAACGTCAATGATCTTTCTTCCATGTGCTTGCTGTTTCAATAAATTTTGGCCCAAAGGCCATGAAAAAGTTTAAATAAGACGGTTTCTTTTTTTTTTACTGTATACAATTGGAGGACAATGTTTTAAATAAATCCCACAAAAAAGGTTTTAAATAAGCCCTTGAAATAGTGTTGGGCGTTGGATGATGTTTTTAACTTATTTTTACATATTTAGGATTATCTAATCCAAAATGTCGTAGGGTACGCGAGAACTGATATGGTAGGATAAAAAACAACCTTTAACTAATTGAAAGATTACGCGAGAACCTTTAACTAATGGATGGATGGTGTATTGATGCAAGATGAGGGGTGCTAGGGATTAGGTATGACAACAAAACTCATACCCACGGGTACCCACCCGAACCAAACCCAATTTGACTGGTTTTCCCCACTTTGACTGGCTTTGGGTTTTCCCCGATTTTAGAACACGGGTACGGGACGGGTAACAGGGATATAGGTATCCATTCCGAACCCATACCCAAACCCGTCCAAAATGTAGAAAATCAATTTATTACCCATTTTATATAAATAGAAACCCAAACCCTAAATCATTTCACTCATACAATCAGAGTCTCAGTCTTTTAGATTACAACCACTTATCATAGTTATCTCTTTTTTCTCCTACCATATTTCACGCTCTCGGCCTCTTTCTTCTCCTTCTCCATAGTCATCGATCGCCAACATCTATTTGCTGGATAATGCATTACAACATTGCGCTCGGGGCTAAAAAATAATTTTATTTTTATTAAAATAAATTATCCACTACAGGGATGGGGATGAGGCGGGGATACCCGAACTCGTCGAGGACGGGGATGTGATTCGATTTCTCATCTTCATTGTATATGGATAGGGTAACGGGTAAGTATATGTGAGTAGGATATGGGGACTAAAAAATGTGAAACCCGTCCCCACCCTATCCAATTGCCATGCCTTCTACGGATAGTGATATCATGTAGGGTTTACTTGTTTGTAATTAAGGATATTTCTCTTTGGATATTTCACTACGATGTATAGAATTATGTTTGACATTGTCTTCTAATTGTTATGTTTTTATTTATTATATGTATGTTTCTATTATATTAGACTTTGTTATATTCTCATATGTGTTAATGTTAGATTACTTCCATGTGCTGTCTTGGTTTAGATTCAATAAGCCAAACACATATTTTATATGTTCGGTTTCTAGAATCTAAAATACATCAATATGATGAATCTCGGTTTTGTTATAAATTGATCTCATATGGGTTTGACATAGTTTGAATTCTACGATCTGAAACATATAAGGATGCAGGGTCGTTCCTATGAAATAGGAGGCTCAGTTCTATTTTTAAAATAGGTCTAAGTAAAATAAAAACGTAATTTTTTTTTTATAGCTAAGCTTCATTAAAAAATCAGAATCAGAAGAATTTTTCATTAAAAAATCAGAATCAGAAGAATTTTTAAACCTGAAACAAAACAAAATAAAATTAAGTTAAAGAGATGTGAAATTTATCTAATGGTATCGTTTGGAATGTCACTCCTACGTCGTAGAAAATGGTAAAACGAATGATTTATGCAAAAAAGGAATAATTGTTGTGATTCTTTCAATGAAATAGATTTTCAAATTGACTGGTTAAGTGATTATACAAATTGATGGTGGATTAATAGCATAAAATTTATGTCCAGAAAGTAGAACTAGAGTCTAGAAAAAACTCATACGTGTACTGAAGAAAAAAAAAGTAACATGTAATTTTTTAATTTAAATGGGGGTGGGTATTATAATTTTTTTTAGGCCCATAATTTTTAGAGGTCCGGTTCAATAAAGCTTCTTGCACTCCCCAAGATCCGACCGTGTATGGATGTTAAATAAGTATTCGGATTCTATATCTCGGACCAATAAAATACATAATTTTTTGTTGTTAAGGTAGAGCGTAATCTATTGTAAAACTCGCGGTCCACTATCTTTAAATCACTTTCGGATTCTAGAATCTAAAACCCAAAAAATACGCTTTGGATTATATAATCTAAACGGGGCAATATGAAAATTTTGTAGGGCACACAAGAAGAACAATGAAGGTTTTTAATCGATAATCTAAATTATTAAACCAAATTACATATGATTTTATTATGGAATTGATAGAAAATAATAAGGGCAATGAAGGTTTTTTATTTGGGATAACAAAACAAAAAAAATCAAACACAACCCAAAGCAAAATCAAACATAAATCATAAAAAAAACACCTCAATACGGTGATAGAGAGTGAAGATGGTGGCAAGACCGACATAGATTTTTCGTTGTAAATCTGTGAGAGTGAGACCAATTGAGAAGAGATGATGGCGACTAATGGCTATAGTGAAACCAATTGAGAAGAGATGATGACGATCGATGGCTATGGTGACGGAGAAGAGAGAGATCGAAGAAGCGGGATGTGAAATGAAAAGAGAGAGAACTCAGAAGTGAGTGAATGTCGTCTGATAGATTGAGACTCTGATTGTTTGAGCGAAATGATTTAAGGGTTGAGTTTCCACTTGTATAAAACGAGTAATAAAGTAAGTCAAAGCAGGAAATCAGGGTGGCTACATATATCCCTTTTACCCGTCCCTGTGTTTTGAAATTGGGGAAACTCGAAATCATATTTAAACCAAATCAAAGCGAGAAAACTCGTCAAATCGAATTTAGTTTGGACTGGTATTCGCGAGTATAGGTTTTATTGTCACGTTTAGGTACGAAATAGAAACGAAGAGAGAGATTTGAATAAAAAAACGAAGAGAGAGAAAAAAATACCCAAAATATGGGTAACCGTAAATCCTGTCTACACTGAATAAGACTTCATTTTTTTTCTATGTTCCAAACACGAACCCTAACGATGCTTTGGTCTTCTTCGTTTCTTCTCCCAAACCATCAACCTTGTTCGTTTCTACGCTCAGTTTCTCATCTCTTTGTTTCTCATTTCTCACATACCACCAGGTGCTGGATCAAGAGATCGAATACAACACGGTCTCTCTCTCTCTCTCTATATATATATATATATATATATATATATGTTTTGCGAGTTCAGTATTTAACTCTGCAACACCAAAACATCCTATAAAAAAACATGTTTGCCGTCTGATACTTGTTACTGATGTATGTTACATTCAAATAATTTAATTTGTTAATTGATTAAAGGTGGTGTCAACATGTCCGTGTCTCAGGTATTCGTGTTTGTATCGATGTTTTATAGGTATATAAGCATTTTCTCAGAGACTATTACTTGATCGTATACCACTTAAGGCAATTTTATTATTGAGATTTGAGAGTAAACGTCCTCTCATTTATTTCTCCACTGTGAAGTGGCGTTTAAGGTGTGGACGTTAATTTTTAGTTGGCTAGGTATTGCCATCATTACTCCGGAAAATTTGTTTACGCAACTGGAGTGTGTAACGGGGTCCTCGAGAAGTAAGAAAACTTGGAAGAGTTTTTGAGCCGATGTAGGGAAATTAATGCAGCATTTTTCGCATGTTGTTACCATGATAATATCATTAAGCTCCAAAGTGTGCACATATATGTTTTGTAAGTGCTCTTTGAGTCGAGGGAGGGAGAACGATATTGAATGTTATAATTTATAACTGATATCTGAGTTATGTCAGTTGAATATTGAAGAGATACAAATATTCTTATTAGATAGATACATACATATATTATATTCTTAGTCAAATAGCTTGATCCTCTAGGCTCTAACTGTATCTACTTCTGTGAATGTTAATTGACTGTATCGCAATTATAAGATAATTAGCTCCAAGTCAAGTTAGAAAATTAGCTTATTTCAGTTATAGAGTTAGTTAATTGTTTCAGTTAAAGATTGTTAAATTGATTCTGTTAGAGGGTTTGTTGAACCATGCATATTGCAGTTCAGTATATAAGCTTGCAGCTCTTATTTTGTAAATCATTTTTGATAAGATGAATTCAATTTCACCGTATGAAGCACAAACACTCCTCGTATTAGGTGTGTCTCAGTGTCGAACATGCGTCAGTGTCCAAAACCAACACGACAACGACACCTATGATTACACTGAATTATCTCATTTTTTAAAACTAGGCAAATCCTAACATGTGCCCTAAGGGCACATGCTAAGGAATTTAAAATAGAAATAAATGTCTTAAAAGTTGTGCATTCAACTCTATTCAACTTTTTAAAGTCAAAATTTTGTTCTTTTCTACGAAGAATTTCTAATTTTAGATTCATTAACTTGTGTCCTAAGGGCACAAGATAACAAGACCCTTGAAACTATTATCAGCGTCGGTATCCGTGTCGTGTCTTTGTCCGTGCTTTATAGATTTCACCAAATTCTCTTTGGTTTATCAATATGGTATCTGAGTCTGGTTATCAATATGGTATCTATATGGTGAGGACCTTTGACATCTAACATGACTAAAACTTTCATTCAATCGCATTAAGTAAATCATATCAGTTATGCCAAACTTTCCTCTCCCTATAAAGATTATGTCTTGCATATTTCCTCTACTGTTGAGCCAGAATTTTATAACCAAGCTGTTAGATTTCCACATTGGCGTCTTGCCATGGCTGAGGAAATTGCGGCCTTAAAATTCAACCAGACCTGGACCATACAACAGTTACCAGCAGGGAAAAGAGCCATTGGATGTCGTTGGTTGTATAAAACTAAATATCATGCTGATGTCATGAGAGTCTTGATCGCTATAAAGCAAGGTTGGTAGCGAAGCGTTATACCCAACAATTCGGTATTCACTTTGCAGACACTTTATCTCCAGTGGTAAAACGCACCACTCAACGGATTCTCCTACCTAGTTGCTGGACCAAACAAAGAATTGCTCCAAGCCACTCGAGTCGTTAAAACAGTGCTTCAAACTCAAGGTCTTAGGTAATCTAAACTACTTTCTTGGTTTAGAGCTGGCACATTCTCCTTAATTAGGTATCGACCTTTGCCAAGGCAAGTACACATTGCAACTCTTGCAAGATACTGGTTTTATCTTTGCAAAGTCGCAATCTTTACCTATGGAACCTAATGTCCAGTTGAATGAAATAGATGGTGAAGCCCGTACCGAGCCGTCTCTTTACCACAGGTTGATCGTTCGTTTAATGTACTTGACAATATCTCACCCAGACATCACCTTTGCAGTGAACCATCTCAGTTGTTTAATGCACTTGACATATCTCGCTCCAACCATATCGACATTGATTGTCATTTCATTAGGGTTCACATTTCTGATGTGCTTACCAAGGCGGCCTTGCCTAAACCTCTATTTCATTAGTATATTCTATAATTCTCTTTTATGGTGTTATTTCAACTCTTCTGTCAAGCTTTTGCTTGCTTTGGAGTATGTATTCTTTCACTAGTCCAACTTCAACCTTATAATTCATTATTAAGTAAGTAAGCCTCATTTCATATGTTCTCTTCATCTTTTCTGTGTTTTTTCTCATCCACATTTTTCTGTGTTTGTTTTTAATTGTTTTCCGGAATCCTTCATGGTTAGGTTTTTGTAAGGTTTTATGGGTTAGTGTGTTAGAAATCCTTCACATAATCGTTTTCTGGGTTAATCGTTTTCTGAATAGCGTTCCGGTTGATTTCTGGAAACTATGTGAAAAGCGTTCCAGTAGGTATCCAAAAAACGCATGCAAAGTGTTCCAGTTCAGGCGCAAAAAAAAGTTACATTATTTATTTGATTTTTTGAACTGACGGCATAGCTCTCTGAAGTAGCTTTTGTCATTATCCACTACATTTTTATTGACAGATATACTAATTAATGGGCATAGATATAGTACTGATCAAGGTTACTTCTATATACAAATTAATGGAAGTTGAAATATAATTACATTGTTTTTGTAGCAAATTGAATTCATTTAGTTCTTCATACTCTGTCCATTACTTACTTAGTAGTGTTATTTTATACTTACTTGTTGTATGTTGTGCTGATTATGATTTTTTGAGGTTCTGCCCGTGCCTCTTCTTTGGTTTTCTGCTTGGCTTTAATGCCAACTTTTATTTTACATTTCATTGTTTTTTCTATACTGCAGACTATGCTTAATATTAGAGACATAAGTTAAACACTATATATATATATATATACACACACACACACACAAAGATTAGTGTTAATTACCTCCGTATAGGACTTTAAAAATCATTACAACTTTTGGCATAAGTTCAGCACTGCTCAATTTGAAGTTGTGTTATTCTTCTTATAAGGAATTGATACTTCAATTATTAATTCCTGAACAACAAAATCAAATCTGATGAGTGTAATTTATATTTTAACTTCCATGAAAAAGCACTTTCCATACAATACTTTTATGAATTTGTGATGTTATTGTTTAAGTTTAATTCTTGTCTATTTTTTTTTTATTAATTCTGTCTTTTTTTGTTTAGTAGTTCGGTGCAGAGGACGAGGTGATAAGATTATACACATAGGACGAAATGAACGACGACATGAGGTGGTTTGTGATCATCCAGCCGTACATTAAGTAGAGGAGCAACTCATAAATCAAGAGGTAGAGTAGCATGGGCTTGTCGCAGTAGAGCAGCATATGGATCATGATTTGGAGCAACCCGCACAGAGGTATATATATGGGTAGTCCTTATGACTTGTCTGTTCTCACGCGATATGAGGTCCATGTTGCCCGTACGCTATGGTATGGCCGGGTAAGTAATCAACACACTCTTTGCTTATAATGTATATTGTATTTGTTCCCTTCTAACCACACTTTGTCATTCGAAGGGGTGTTTTAATTCTTTTAGTCATACAATAAGATTTTATTAGTTTCAATTGTTTTACTTATAGATTTTTTATTTGTTTTGCATAATATTTTATCATCTTTCATTATTTCGATTTAATTAAATTATACGATAATAGTTCAATTTAAATTTACGGAGGAGAGCCATACAAAAAAAAAAAATTAAGTTGGAAGATTGGGTTCCTCCATAATTTTCCCCTTTGATACGGGGTTGGTTAAATGGTTTTGGACTAAGGGCACTTCAAAGGAGTAGCATGAAGATGGTTAATGCCCATCTTTTATCTGCATTTGTTGAGAGATGGCATCCAGAGACGTTGTCATTTCACATGACATTTGGTGAAATGACGATTGCTCTATATGATGTGGCATGCTTACTTCATATTCTGGTGAGGATATATTTCTACGATCAACTTTCTAGTTTATCCGAAGGAGCAACTAGACTTTCTGTGGACCTATTAGGGGTAAGTTATGATGTCGCAAAGGCAGAGACGGCGTGGAACAGAGGTGGTTATTATAGGCAGTAGTGGTTGTATGATTTGTTCAAAAGGCATCGTCAAACTGGGATGCTTAAATGCGGTGCTATGGCGTACATGATGTTTCTAGTAGGGTTTACTATATTTGCAGACAAGATGTTTTAATCTTCTAGATGCAAAATATTTGCCGCTATTTAAGAATTTGTCAAACTGCGGTAGATTTTGTTGGGGGTACAACTGCTTTGTTTACATTATAGGAGTACATGAGAGATGGATCTACGTTTACCACCAAACAATTTGGAGGATATGATACAATTCTTCAGGTATTTTTATAATAATGTTAAAGACGGAATATTTATTATTATAATAATTTATTATTGTTTCGATTTATAATTTCTAATTTTTTATCTATTATGTAACAATGATAGCTTCATGAATATTTTATGACTCTTGGAAATCAAGCAGAGAATCGGATTTCTTGTGATCAACCTGGAGGAGGTTACCCTCGAGCTATGCGATGAAAATACAAGCAGGGGACTCTGAAGGTCGATCAGATACAAAGATTGATAGATGATCTAACACCTACAAATGTTATATGGCGTCCATTTCAACGTCACTCTCGGGTAGTCCCATTTAGCGGTTGTCTTCGCTGATATAACATTGTAGTTCCTTACTTTCCTGAGAGGTGTATCCGACAATTTGGATACATACAATATATACCTCCACCACCTCTAGATCACCATGTCTTTAATGTAGATGCTGAGTGGATAGATTACCATTCCAGCGTGTATCAGGTCGTTGGAGGAGCATCTCTTGCGACATATCCATATGAAGTCACAAATACATACATGGAGTGATACTACAGGGTATCACATCCTCGTTTGATATGACCTAATGATGACTCGCATAGACCAATCCATGTTCCAACATAAAGAGTCCCTGATAATGCAGGACCTACTGACCCGAGGATGTCTTTGATTGCATCTAAGCTACAAGGTTACTTGGATGCGGTCGGGGCCACAAAAGAGCAATCTCAATTTGAGCATTTGTATGAAGTATTAGACCTTATTCTTCGCAAACTTTTATAATAGCTATCTTAGTTTATTTATTATACATTGCATTATCAACTTCTACTTTATGTTAAATTTGGTAATATCAACTAAGATAACAAATATAAAGATCCACCACGAGTCAGGTCTAATGCTTCATACAAATGCTCAAATTGAGATTCCTCCTTTGTGGCCCCGACCACATCCAAGTAACCTTGTAGCTTAGAAGCAATCAAAGACATCCTCGGGTCAGAAGGTCCTGCATCATTAGGGACCCCATATGTTGGAACATGGACTTGTCTATGTAGGTCCTCATTAGGTCGTATCAAACGAGGATGTAATACCATGTAGTACCACTCCATGTATGTATTTGTGACTTCATATGGACATGTCACAAGAGATGCTCCTCCAACGACCCAATGCACGCTGGAATGGTAATCAATCCACTCAACATCTACATCAAATGCATGCCAATCTGGAGGTGGTGGAGGTGTATATTGTATGTATCCAAATTGTCAGATACACCTCTCAGAAAATTAAGGAACATGTCATACCAGCGAAGACAACCACTATAAAGACATATATTGTTAAATGGGACTACCCGAGAGTGACTCTGAAATGGCCCTATATGACATTTGTAGGTGTTAGATCATCTATCAATCTTTGTATCTGATCGACCTTTAGATTCCCCTGTTTGTATTTCCATCGCATAGCTCGAGGATAACCTCCTCCAGGTTGATCACAAGAAATTTGATTTTTTTAGAAATTATAAGTCGAAATAATAATAATAAATATTTCGTCCTTAACATTATTAATTATTATAAAAATACCTGAAGAAGTGAAGCATATCCTCCAAACTCTTTGGTGGTAAACTTAGATCGATTCCCCATGTACTCGTATAATGTAACTAAAGCAGATGCACCGCAGCAAAATCTACCACAATTTGCAAACTTTCTAAACAACGGTAAATATTTTTCATCTACAAGACTAAAACTCTTGTCTAAAAATATAGTACACCCAACTAGCAACATCATGTACGCCCTAACAACACAGTCAAGTATCCCAGTCTGGCAGTGCCTTTAGAACAAATCATACAGTCACTCCTGCCTATAATAACCACCTTTGTTCCTCTCCGTCTCTGCCTTAGCGACATCATAACTTACCCCTAATAGATCAACATCAAGTCTTAGTTGCTCCATCGGATAAACTAGAAGGTTTATCGTAGAAATCACCCCTCACCGAAATATGAAGTAAACATGCCACATCATATAGAGTAATCGTCATTTCATCAAATGGCATGTGAAATGATGATGTCTCGGAATGCCATCTCTCAACAAATGCAGATAAAAAATTGGCATCAACCATCTTCATGCTACTCCTCCAAAGTGCGTTTAATCAATAACCATTCAGCCAACCCCGTATAAGATGGGGAAGTTGTGGAGGAATTCAACCATCCAACTTTTTCCCATGCGATGGTACCTTTAAATATATTTTTTGTACCGCGTTCCTACGTAAATTTAAAATGAACCATTATGGTATAATTTAATAAAATCGAAATAATGAAAGATGATAAAATATTAGTATGTAACAAAAATAAAAAATCTACAAGTAAAACAATTGAAACTAACAAATTATTGTATGACTAATAGAATAAAAACACCCCTTCGAATTACAAAGTGTGGTTAGAGGGGAACAAATACATTATACGCAAAGAGTGTGTTAATTACTTACCTGACCATACCACAACCTATGGGCAACATGGACCTCATACTGCGTGAGAACAGACAAGTCATAAGGACCACCCATATATATACCTCTGTGCGGGTTGCTCCAAATCATGATCCATATGCTGCTCTATTGCGACAAGTCCATGCTACTCTACCTCTTGATTTATGAGTTGCTCCTCTACATAATGTACGGCTGGATGATCACAAACCACCTCATGTCGTCGTTCATTTCGTCTTATGCGTATAATCTTGTTACCTCGTCCTCTGCACCGAACCACCGAATAAAAAAAAAGACAGAATTAATAAAAAAATACAAGAATAAAACTTAAACAATAGCATCACAAATTCATACAAAAGTATTGTATGGGAAGTGCTTTTCCATGGAAGTTAACAAATCAATTACACTCATCAGATTTTGTTGCACATGAACTAATAATTTAAGCATCAAATGCTTGTAAGAAGAATAACTCAACTTCAAATTGAGCAAGCTAAACTTACAACAAAAGTTGTAATGAATTTTTACATTCCTATATGGACGTAATTAACACTAGGAAAAAAAAAACAATGAAATGTAAAATAAAAGTTGGTATCAATTACACAAGAAGTGTAATGGCACTAAAGCCAAGCAGAAAACCAAAGAAGAGGACATGACCTCAAAAAAATCATAATTAGCACCCAAAAAAAACAAGTAAGTATAAATTAACATTACTAAGTAAGTAATGGAGAGTACGGAGAACTAAATGAATTCAATTTGCTATAAAAACAATGTCGTATATCTTGATCAGAGGCGGATCTGGACTAGGTCCACTGTGGCAAGTGCCACACCAGTTCAGACCCAATTATATATATATTTTAATTTTTAGTTAAATATTATATTATATAAGTCATATTTTGTAATTTAATAACATTTGTATAGTGTTGTGTAGCGACAAAGGTGCGCATCTTTCACCAATGAAATCTGGGATCGATTCCTGCAATGTCCATTTTAGTATATCTATACCCATTAATTAGTATATCTGTAAAAAAAAAATGTAGTAGATCATGACAAAAGCTACTTCAGAGAGCTATGCCGTCAATTCAAAAAAAAATATTGCGCTTCAACTCGAATTCTTCACCAAACGATTCCGGGAAGTATTAACTGGATCACTTTGCATGCGTTTTCCGGATACTTACCAGAACGTTTTTCACATGGTATCCGAAAATCAACCGGAACGCTATTCAGAAAACGATTCCGTGAAGGATTTATAACACACTAACCCAGAAAACCTTACAAAATCCTAACCGTGAAGGATTCAAGAAAACAATTTAGAACAAACACGGAAAATTATGCATGAGAAAGAACACAGAAAAGATGAGGAGAACATAGGAAATGAGGCTTACTTGTTTCTTCGAAGCAGAAGCAGAAGAATGTTTTTCCAGAAAAAGGGTTGAACTCTTTGAACTGCCAGAAGGGTTTAGGGAATCTGGGGGTGAAAAAGTAATTTTGTTTTGTTTTATATGAAGGATAAATTTGATAGTTTGTATCAAATGTTGAGGTAAGGATGTACATGTAGAGGTGTGAGGTATAACTTCCACCGAACTGTGTGTGTGACGAGATTACAGTGATGCCAAGAATGCAAATTTTTATGACAAGATGGAAGAATGTCTACAAAGCAATGGGATTTTCAATTATGATATTCCTCTAGACTAACAGGGGCGGATCCAATGTTTCGTGAGGGTATGCACCTGCACATCCCGAACTTTGACAATTCGCACCAATAATCCTAATTTTTTGCATTCTGACCGCTCTGAATTTTGTTATTTTTGCACATTTGACTCAAAGATTTGCATTTAAACCCCAAATATTTCTCATCTCATTTATAATGATTTAATAGACATTAATTGCTTGCTTTACTTGACCTCACATTTTTATGTCAAACCTTTCCTTATTATTTGCGATTGATAACCATCCATTTTCTTTCAATAAAATAATTGACAGTCCATTTTGCTTTTTATGTCAAACATTTCTTTATTATATAGACCAAAATGGAGATCACAAAAAAATAAAAAATAAAAAATAAAGACCAAAATGGAGAAGTTGTGAATCAAACTCAAACCATATAGTTTTTTTTGTTACACAAGCATTTAGTTGAATTAAAACAGTTTACCACAAAAGCTAAAGAGAAAATTATACTTAATATTTGTAGAAAGGGGTTGAACCCCGGACATCACAAATAAAAAAACGAAAAAATAAAGAGAAAAATGACCAAATAAAAACTTATTACATACACGCGCTCGTTAAAAAGTCTACATCTTCCAGTTAGGATGCTAGATACGTCGATCCTGAATACGCCACTGCAGACTGGTTATAATGGGCAATTGTTGTATGGTAAGACATGAGATTCTAGGTTCACAACAATGCTTCAGAATTCTAGAATTTTGTTGGGGTTGTGAGCCGTTGAAGAGGAAATTGCGGGTTCGACATAGTTTCTTCGCAATTTAAACTTGCAAATTATAATAGCAAAAATTAGTAGGTTTTCAAGCATCACTGCATTTTATTTTAGTTGATAGTGTTAGATCATTTTTTTTCCAACTCATGGTTTTATTTATGGCGAGCCAATTGCATGTTGCAATTTTACTAGTCAAAAGCAAAAAGGTTTTGAAAATCTTGATTCACTTGACAAGAAACACAATCAAGTTCAAGGAAGTCTTCCAAACACTATAAGTTAATTTGTTGCCAAGTTTTTACAAGTTAATAGATTTACTGGGACACATATATCATGTTAGAGTTAAAATTTCAAATGGTAACTATAACTTCATCTATTTTATGTGTCCAAATATTAGAAATGACCCTTATATTTTGATCTATCTAGTTTAAATTCGATAGAAATCCTCATATTGGTAGAAGAAAATACTCAGATCACTATTATTCAATTGTTTAGCGAAGGTACACATGATATTTAATTTGTAACAACATTGTTATTCAATTTATAACAGCTATGTTACATTATTTTGTGATATCACAATAGCTGCACTTGTAGTGTGGTGAGAATCATTCACCAGCACAAATTTAAAGACTATTACTTTTCCATCTTTTGAGTCTCTCATGCACCCTAGACGGATTCTAAAATTCAACATATTTTAATGTGTTTTTGAAAGTTTTTATGCTATTCGAATTCTATAATTTAAACCGCATAAAACGTGCGAGAAACTCAAAATGGAAAAAGAAGGAGTCAAATTTAAATTGCTCTATAGCATAAAGTCCATTTGAAATCCCTAAAACAAGTTAAGACTTTTTTATTTTACTAAGAACAATATTTTAAGAGTATAGGAACTCACTTTTAAGGATTAAAAGAAGAAAAAAAAGATTAAAAGGAAAGCAAAAAAACCTAAGGGAAAAACACAAGATTATATAGAACAATCTCAAATTACAATAACCATATATGAACATTGTTAACTTACATTGTATCACCAAACATAAGCAATATATCAAACCAAAGTACAAAAGTACAAACACCAATTGACAAAAGCACAAAGACCCTTTTATTTCCCCACCCTTACTCAATCACAAACTCTTATTAATTTCAATTTCAACATAAAAAAACAACTCACAAATATTTCAATTTCCCTCAATTTGAATCACCTTAGTTTCACTTTTCTTCACTTCCTCCTTAGGGATAGTGACAATTAACACACCATTTTCCATATTAGCTTTAACTTGATCAACCTTTGCATTTTGAGGGAGCCTAAACCTTCTTTGAAATTTGCCACGACAACGTTCAACATGATGCCACTTGTTATTTTTCTCATCATCCTCATCAACATTATTACTCCTTTCACCACTAATTTGAAGCACTTTTCCTTGATCAATTTCTACCTTGACATCTTCTTTCTTTAATCCTGGAAGGTCAGATATGAAAACATGTGCATTTTTGGTTTCTTTCCAATCTGTTGGGGTGCTTAGGACAGGACATTTGTTTACCATAGATAAGAAAGGATCATAGGTTTCATTACCTAGAAGTTGTGAAATGAGTGACATGGTTAAGTGTTGTTGTGTTTTAGAGAACCAATTAAGTTATAAGTAGTTGGAACTGAATTGATCATGAGAAATAATTTGGAATTTTTATGGTTATATAAAGGGTGCAAAAACAAGGTCATGAAGTTTCTTGGAGTTTCTATATTATATGATTAATTTTATTTGTAGTTTGATTGAAGTTTCCACTATCTTCTATTGTTGATGTCCTTTCTGTAAGATTAATTCTCGTTTCTTCCAACATGCTCTTGCTTGTTCTAGTGCCCTCGTTTTATCCTTTTGCTTTTGGTACCAAAATAAATTAAGGAGTTAATTTATATGTTAGTGAAAAAGAATTTGCACTATCAGTTCATCATAACAATTATATCATTATTGTACCCCAAAAAAAACAATTATATCATTAAATGTTTGACTTTCATCGTTATTCAAAAAAAATGTTTGACTTCCATCGTATCGTTTAAAAATCATAGAAATAATGATTTGTGACGGATGTCAATGTAATTTTTTGTTTTATCCCAATCACAGTTATTCCCATAAGTTAACACGAGATTATATTTCTTTAGCCTATGTGTCGTTCAGAAAATTTAAACTGTCTTTCTTCAAATTATATAATCTAAATTATGATATTGTTCTTTTGGATTACATAATCTGAATGTAAAAAATCAAAAATAGATGATTAAAGGTCTTTGTTTATCATCGTATACGATCCCCACTAAAACCGCACAACAGTTTTTAGATGATATAAATGATCAACAATGACAATAACATCATAACCACTTCCAAAGGAAAATCAAGAATGAAAAAAGAAAAATGAAATAAGAGGGGAATTGCAATGAAAATGGAAAAGAATGCAAACCTATTTATAGCCACGAAGTCGTCCTAGATTGTAACTACAATCAAAGAAAACCTGTAAAATAAACCAAACATGCGAAAAAATGAACCACAAACTTCTAAACCATGCTTTGCAACGCCATAGTTTATATTATAGACTATTTCATATTGTATCAACTGAACGTGTGTCCAATAATGGTTCGAATTCTACATTTTGAAAACAAAACAAGAATTTTTAAACATTACGATTTTACAACTCAAACATCCATATTGCATACTTCGAACCACTCTTGTGTCAAAATTAAATTTCACATTTTCTTTAATTGATTTTTTGGAACAGGAAGGGTTCAAAGAATGTAAGGGGATATTTGGATCATAAAATCCAAAGTACTTGTTTTGTTCAGATTTTAGAATTCAAGTTGATAAAAATCATGAAAAAAAAGTAATTAGCCGGAGTTGAATCGTGGCTAATTGTTTGCATTTTGAAAATGGTTAAAAATTCCAAATTCAAAAATCAGATGACATTTGAAATCTCAAATTGTGCGCAAAAACCAAAAAGCATGAAGGGCATGATAAAAAAATCTCATAAATTATTATGACGATGATGAAAAATAAACCGAGTATATTGAGAGCAATGGCAAAAAAAATTTAACAAGTGAAAATAAAATGTATTAATCAACACTACAAGCAATCTTCTCGGCATAAGATGTCCTGAAAAGAAGTTTTAAAGTTCAAAACAAACTAGAACCAGAACACAAACCAACCCCCAAATAATCAAAGCGACGCTGCCAATAGCCATAAAAACCTACATAAATATTTACAATCTTTGTCTTCAGCCACTAAAAAGACATATGCTTAACCTTATCTAGGAGCTGAAACAAAGATTTTTCCTTATTATTAAAGACTATGTTATTCTTGTCAGATAACTCAAACACAAGCAAACCGAATCAAGAGCATAAAAGAACGCCTTGCTTTTGATCCACCTGCTAGATTAGCATAATGAACAAAATGATCCGAAATAGAGCAAGGGTCAACTAGAGAGAAACCCAACCAATTGCGGATCAGATACCAAAGAGTGCCTAAAAAAATTATAGGTCAGGAACAAATGATTTGATGATTCCACCTCCCCCCAACTTGCTACACATAGATGTGCTTCAGTAGCAAGAACACTACGACTTACCAAATCATCTTTAGTTGGCAATATGTTTCGAAGAAGATACCAAGCAAAAATTGAGACCTTCAAAGGAATATCCTTATACCAAACCAAGTCGGAGACTGCACAAGCTTGTTACGGTTGCGAGCTAGTAAGGAAGAAATACACACCCCAGACTGAATACTGGATGCCCCTGTCTAACTGCCAATGTAATGAATCTGTTGTGTTATCCTCAAACTGCACGTTAGAAAGAAAAGTCGAACGCTCCCTAACCAACTCCTCCTCCCAAGCCAGAAAACGGTGCTGCCACTTTCAAGCCTCCCCACCCTTATCCCATCCCAATGCAAACATATCTACTACGAAAACATACCTATCCTCTGACAAATAAAAAAGCCAAATAAATCTAGCACGCGATGGTACCTCCCTCAACCACCCATCAGTCCAGAAATATGTATTCACCCCCATTACCCACCTTACGAACCACATTCTCCTCAAACCAATTCCCTCCCTGAAAGCCAACATCGTCAAGAATCCTCACCATATCCTTCCTCCAACTCGACCCTACCCAACCAACTTTTACCAACCCACTTTCTACTCTGTACCGCGTAACCAGCACATAATACCACAATACCCCCTGATCCACAAACATCCTCCAACACCATTTACCCAACATAGCAACATTAAACTCCCTGAATCGCCTCACCCCTAAACCTCCCTCCTCCTTTTTAAAGAAACAGAATCCCAATCAATCCAAGATATTTTCATATGATCCTCACACCTACTAAAAAACATGATATAAAATATAATCAATAGAGAAAATGATACCTAAAGAGGTTTTGAAGAAGGAAAGAGCATAAACAAGAAGACATGACAAAATAGACTTAAGGAGAATAATCGACCACTCAAATATAAATTCATGCTCCTTCTCCCAGACAGTCTAGACTTGATTCAATAAAGCACTAGTTCCCAAAAAAGAACCCGCTTGGAATTACCTCCCATCGATATACCTAAATAAACAAAAGAAATCTTCCCAATTTTTCAGCTTAACACCGAAGCCATATCGTTTAACCCATAATCATTGATATTAACACCAACCAACAAGCTCTTATGAAGGTTTACTTTTAAGTCAGACATATCCTCAAACAAATACAATACAGTGCGCAAAGCTCGAACGCTTGCCAACTTTTACTCCCAAATAACAATGTATCATTAGCAATTTGCAAATGAGAAATAGACAAAGAATCACTATTACCATCTAGATACCTAGTAAACAAGTTAGAATCCACCATCAAAGTCATCATCCCATGCAGACCTTCCACAACTAACAAAAAGATAAAGGGAGATAGTGGATCACCGTGTCACAACCCCCTCTCCTAGGGGAATTCTCCTATGGGAATGTCATTTACCAAAACATAAGTTGTCGTTGTACTGATACACCCCTTGATCAATTTCCTCCAAAGAGTTGAAAACACCATCTTACTCATAATATCATCCAAATATCCTCAATCCTTTCAAAGTCGACTTTAAACATCAATAACTCCTTATTCAACTTTTATATTGGAACAAGAAAATATATTATCATTTTCATAAAAGAAAAGTGTTATAAGATTTTACAATATGCATGCATCTTCCAATGATTGGGCGTTGATTTCTTTAAATCATTTTATTACAAAAAGATGGGTGAAATTCATTTTATTGGTTTGGTGCTGTTCCTTCGCATACTCCAAGGTCTGAAATTCGATTTCCCTACTAATTTAGATGGATTAGTTTAACTTCTTAAAAAAAATGAAGATTTTAAAATATTTTTATTTTCATTTTTTAAAATACTAATTTTTGTAATAATACTAAGAGTCTTGTTAATGAGTGCCCCGTAGCAGTCTTTAAACATTCCTAATAAAGAAATTATTTTAAAAGTAAAGATTTCAATTTCCAATGCAATAAATGCACAAACTTTCATAAGTTAACATTTCCCTACTAATAAAACCTTTTTATTCTACATACACTTTCACCGAGAAATAATAACTTTTAGTCTTAGACAAAAATAAATCAAGGCATTTTTTTTTTCTTTTCAAATAGTTTAGTGGCTAGATTCACACACATTATGTGTGGAGAAGTGGGGAATCCAGGGTTCGAACTCCGGCCCCTGCACAAATTATCTATGATAGCTACCAACTGAGCTATACTTACGGGACATCAAGGCACTTTAATCTCCAAATGAATTGTTATCTAAAAGATTTAATTTTTTTAGGGTGATGGGAAACATTTTAAGTTACCATATCTTTTTTGAATGTATTGTGTCACCATGTTAGCTACATGTCATGTCACTAAATTATAATAAGACCTATGATAATTAATATTTGATTTCGTCCTAGATTGTTTTTGCTTCCTAAAAAATCACATGATTCTACGTTGACAAATATTATAGAAAGACCAAAAGGAGTTGGTCCTCTTTGGTTATAAGACCTAATGTATAATGCTTTAGCATAGACACAAAATAACAATAAAAGTAGAAACAATCCTTTTATTATTATTAGAAAAAGTGTTTATTACATGTATGTGCGTTTAAGTATTATACATTTAGTATTATGACAAGACTAATTCGATTAAAATTTAATTTTTTTGAGACTCAATTGTATCCCGTATTTTTTTGGTACAGTCCAAAATGAACATCCTCTCTTTATTGTAAAATGTCACCAAATATGCTTAAACAATAATTGAGATTCTAAAGTGTATATGATATTTTAGTCTTAACTCTTCGATTCGAAAAGAAAAATAGTTTTAATAAGTAAAAAATAAGTAAAATTTGAGTTCAAACACTTTTAGGGTTTAGGGTTTTAGTAAAAAAAAAAGTAAAATTTGACTCATAATTATTTCAGCCAAAGATAAAACTCAGATACCTTAATCAATTCAATCTTAACTGAAACTCTTTTAAACCCTTAACCTTTTACTACCTAGATAATGTGTAGTTTATATATGCAACTCAGATACCTTAATCAACATATATGGAACAGAACACTACAAATGCTATGTAGTCTTTCAATTCACATCTCAATAACATAGTTTGTTCAATAGAATTTCGAAACGTAGCAAGCCAATATATATAAACAATTAATGACTATTTCGGACAAAAGAGAACTATGAAGGACATATTTTTAGAGGTATTCGAAAAAAATAATATTGATCTATTGTCTTTTCTCTCCTCACAACATGTTTGTTCTCGCTTTCTGCTTCAAATAAAATAAAGGTGGAAACCTCTTGAAGTGATTGGTTCCGCCATTTACGTCTATTGGTAAAAGTGGTAACCAAAAATATGTACTTCTTAAACATGTTATAGATAATAATATGGCAATTTCTATGATACATCTAGTAAATTTGGATATACATCTAGTAAATTTGGATGTATCGGTACACCAAGTCGTTAAATTAATAATAAGTGAGTTGTTTTTTTTAAGAAAAATAATTACTTTCTATCATTGACAACTATAGTAATTAAATTTTATTTACCAAGAGTTTCGACGAAATGAAATTTATTTTTTACAAATTTTTATTACTAATAACAATGAAAATTGATTATTTTTTATGACATAATTTATTTTTTTTAATATGATCCTTATAAATAATGAAATGATGTTTTTTTCTTATGAAATGATGTTTTCTAAAATATAAATATTGACAAATAGTTTTTTTATTTCATAAAAATGATCGTTAATTTATAAATTTAGTGAAACAAAAATACCAATACACTAAATTTTGTGAGTGTACCGTAGAAGTCCCCTAATAATATTTGTATTATGTCCAATTCTACGATTGAAAAATGATATAAGTCTCACATCATATAGAAACTAGTTTTCTTTATGGGTCATATTAACTTGTACCCTTAGGACACATGTTAAGGATTTCATAAATGATAAATATTTATTACAAAACATTAATTTTCAATCTCAATGAAAATAAATTGGCATGATTTCTTAAAATTTTTAACTTTAGATGAGATATGTTATTACTTATTAGACAAAGCCTTGTATTATATATAGTGAGGAAATTTTATTTCTCTTAGGCTTAAAGCTTGTTTGCTAAAAATAGTTGACAAGTTACCTAGAATGAAAATTTATATTGTTGACTAATTTTTTTTATAAGCAAAATTTATTAAAATGAGTACATGGTACTCAAAATCCATTAAAAACATCAAGCTCAAACACATTGAATACAAGATATGGGAATAGTCCAACAATTAAAAAAGAAATTAAATTAAAGTATTTAATAAGTTAATTGGGTATATAGCTTTTTATCACATCTTATAATGTTTACCCTAGAATTGTGGTGCTTAAATGGTACTTGAGAACTGAGACCGAATAGGTGCCTTATTGTGGGCATCATCCGTATTATACCTAACTAGCTATATCTTTATGTACTCTCTTGTGTTTGTGGGACCCATGTTTATCGATGAAATTTAAGCATGTGAAATTATTATTGAGTTTATTTAACATGTGTTTTTTTTTTTTGACAGATTTAGCGTGTGTTCTTTTATAAAAAGAAAATGGGAAAGGTGGATTATTTTTATGAAAGTATTATTAATGATCATTTTAAAACAATCATTTACGGAATTTGAATTGAGTACTTTGAAGTTACAAGGTTAACCTCTTATAACATGTTAACATATGTTTGAGATAAAGGTTAACTTCTCATCCAACGACATGTCCAACACAAAGCTTGAAAGTTAAAAAGTAAACATGAATGATGTGTATAAATGACAAATATGAAGCTTGACTTAGGTTCGTTTAAGAATTCCAATAAAAGTATTTAAACTTGAATGCATTTTTTTCTACATCTATTTTTCCTGAAATAATAGTCATCTGTTTCTAAATATAGGATTTTAGTCATTCTATTTCACAAGGGAAATATAAAGAGTAAAATCCTAAATTTAGTTCAAAAGGACACGGGGAAACATGGAAAACAACGAGTTAATGATCTAATATCATATTACGGTATTAAAAATTAAGGAATGATATTACAACACAAGAATTTAATATGAAACATTGTAAAACTAAAGAAAAACTATGATCGTTGTTTAATGACATCCACCATGATCATTGTTTAATGACATCTAGAGAATTAACATTCTGTTATTATGTGAAATTTTTACAAATACATATACTTCACTCAAACATCCCACTCACATTTTTTGTGGCAAAACTTTTAAAGAAAATATATATATCAACAAAGTAAATTCTTAACATGTTAAGCACTACAACAAAATGATTCCAGTGAGTCTATTTTATCTTTGAGTTACAGGATCGAATCCAGGATACACGAGACATCAATGCCTATTTACCGCTAGGCCAAGAAGGGAAATGTGATATATCAATGACATATATTATATATAATTAATTGTTTAAGGCAAGTATGTGAAAAAATAATTGGGTAGTAATCTGGTGTGGCAAGTGCCACACCATGTTTCAATGTGGAACCGCCCCTGCTAGATCTCACAACACCATAAAACAAAGACAAGTGTATTAGATAAAATGAAGAAAATCATGCATATACAAATTTAACTAAAATATACGCTCTTTTCATATATATACACATTAAACTTGTATCTCTTTTAATATCAAACCTCTTATTTATAAACATGCAAGTGTTCTGCTCATTGAAACTGTCAATCGTCTGATATGGAATTTATCATCCTGAAGATAAGCTTGAAACTTAATTTCGACTCTCTCTTTTTTCGTTTTTCTTTTTGCCTCGTTACATTGTAACACTAAAAAAAAATATTTTTTATTTATAATTGTTCTCTATTTTTTATTAAAAAAAATTAAATATGACAAAATATAATTAAATATGACTTTGAACACTATAATTTTTGTATTTCTTACCAACTTTTTATCTAGTTTGGAATTCCTCTATTTTGCTTACTCACATGGACAATGACACATTTTGGAAGTTTAACCTTAAACATGAGCCACTTGAATTGTTTCCAAGTTTTCAATGTCCTTTGTCCTTTCATATTAAATTTTGAAAAAATCTGTTGCCCTGCCCTCAACTACTTTTTCATCAGCAAATCCCCGATACTTCTCCATGTTGTTTCCTTCGTAGCTCTCTAGTTTTTTTTTGTGACTTTTCTTCTTCTAATATTTCTCAACCCAATAGCACATAAGTTCTGATTCTTGAGTTCTTCTATCAATGTTCTCTCTCTCTTTCTCTTTCTGTGAGATGAAATTTATATATTTCACAACTTGTTCAAAGGTATCTTATATATCTCTTAGTTTTTTTTTGTTTTTCATATCATATGATGCTTTTGTGATCCTAATGATTTTTTTTTTTTAAGCAGATGGGGATGAATAGGGGTATCAAATTCATAAACTTTGTTTGTTGACAGAAGATAGAGAGCACATCTGAACAAGCACAAAAGAAATTGTGTTTGAACAGTTATGTGCTCTTGTTCTTCTGCCAACGTACTACATTTCATTATCGGTTAGTATTTTTTTTCTCTTCTTTATTTTCCAAAAGAATATTCTCTCACTATTTTATTATAACATAGAACACATTTTTCAAGGATATATATATATATATATATATATATATATATATATATATATATATATATATATATATACTTCTTCATGTTATAAATATAAATTAATAAAAACATTCACTTGTTTAGTCTAAATTTAGACTAATTCATATACCTGTTTACTATATACCTTGTTTTAAGAAGATGGTGATGAATAGGACAGCATGAAGTATCCTTACATTAACCTACATTTTTATATATAGATTTTTTTGTGTGTCGCAGTTGCAAACACTGTACTCCAAAACATGAGGCACGTGTACCATAAACAAGCATCAGAACACACAAAACCATCTTTATATTTTTTTTTATCTTAGATAAAGTGGTAAAATACTGAAAATAAATTCATACACAACTGTGAGGTTTCAGGTTCAAACCCGAATCACAACGTCCGACCTTATAATTTCGGCATTTGTCAGTTGAGCTAAATTTCTAGACAAAACCATCTTTATTTACTCTTCTTTTGGAGAGTTTTTCTTCCTTAATTCTGTGATTGCATGATTTGTTTTGTTTGGTAAACCGTTACAAAAACTGTACAATCAATATGTTTCTCTGTTCTAATGGTTTTAATTAGGAGAGTCTCATACTGACGAATGCTCTTTATAACACTTGGATTCCATTTAAGGAACTTATTTGTTTGAAAAGTTAAATATGTTAATTTATAATCCATTAAATATACATATTTTCATATAATTTACTATTTTGAATCGATAATGAGTGGTTTTAGGGCACTCATTAATTGTCGAAGAATCTAGTACGAAGTAGGAACCGAGTAGCATTCATTCCACATACACATAGTACACTACACAAGAAATGCATAGCACTATTGCACCTTCAACATTTGACTTGACTGAGTCGTATGCGTTACGTCATGATTACAACATATAGTGACTTTCTTGTACAACACGTGGTTTGCAATCAAAATGTGTGAACAAGTAAAAAAAGAGCTTGGTTTTAAAGGTTGATCCACTTTAGTTGTAAGTGCAATTAGTATGTATAAGATGAGCTAGGATTGTATCCAGAGAGATAAATACAAAATGTATATGGTATATCTTAACATTAAGTGGATCTTATAACCATTAATTATTTTTCATAATAATTTTTAAATTTTGTGTCTTTCTCTCTTTAAATTGAATAAAATAAAGATGAACTTAAATGAAGAGAACTTTAACCCATATATATCATGACTATGGTAGTGCAATTTTTTTTTATATAAATTTGATATCCAATCCAAATATCAACTAATTTAAAGAATTAATCACATATTTAACTTTTTTTCAACTCTATCTCGTTGCTCTTTCTCTCTGCAACTTCATCTCAAGTATGTTGGTTAGAAGACATATATCTAACTCTTCATGACTTCACACACACACGAGACATATGTAACTTTATTTGCATGCATGCAGCTTTTAATGAATAGATATACATGTTATTTTACTTGTCTACTCACTTTAATTCCTTCGACATTCTTTTATTTTACCTTGTTTTCTTTCAAAAAATTTTCCAATACAAACAAAGCCTTACACATATTAGAAGGGAATAATAATCATAATAGAAAACAACAAAGAGGAAGAAAACACATTCCTCAAACAGTGTTCCCTCCATTTTTAGTTGAAGCAAAACAAAGGGAAATGAAAGAAAACAAAATTGCTCTTCTCATATACAAAATTCTAACTCCCTTACAAAGCTGACAAAAATGTCTTCGACGTGTTCGCTTTATACCAACGTGAGTTAAATCACGTTGGCTTCTTGTATAACAGCAAAACAACATTGAATGCAAGTAGTCAAGTCATTAATGATTCGTAATCAATACAGACTAATAATTGATTCAAATCATACCATTTCAACAACATAAACACACATAACCACATAATCGATCCAAATTACACAAATATGTTGTTAATGACACAATCACATAATTACACATAATCGATTCAAATTACACAAATTTATCGTTAATCACACATAATCGATCTAAATTACACAAATTCGTTGTAAATCACACATAAACGATACAAATTACACAAATTCGTCATTAAATACACAATCCACAAATTTGACACAAATTCATTAAAATGCAACGTTACAGACACGAATTCGAACATATTACACTTCAATGGATCAGACACAAAGATGTAAAATGTTATTTTCAACCATTAACCTAAACTTGTAATCAACGTCGTCATCATCACGGATAACTTGTGGAAAATACATGATCTCTCAACTGTCTTCATCTTTATCCTCCCTCAGGTTCACGCATGACACATGTACAAATATATGAGATGTTATTTGATTTTCACCAATATGGACAAAGTATATGTTAAGTTGTGTCTTCAACTCGTCCAACTTATCGGTGGGGGTTAAAAAGACCTTAATCGTCTTCTTCGTGGCGGAGTATTGTACATGAGCTTCAACTTCAACTTATGCATCTTCGGACATCTTTCGCTTCACAAAATTTAATGGAATAACAAGTATTAGAATAAAACAAAATGAAAGATAAAATAAATAGTTGAATAAATAGAGACCAACAAATGAGAGCAATAATTAAAGTTACATAACCGACCACCAAAAAATATTTCATTTCATATATTTATATAATCTAAATAATGTTAGTTACATATTGGATACAAATATCAACGTTACATAACCGGCCAGCAAAAAATATATCGGTGTAACATTGACAAAAAAAAAAGGATGAACACAGACAAAAAGTGTTAAGCCTATCTAACTAGCTGGTGATAGAGAATCATCTTCATCTTCTTCAATGACTTCAAATTCTCCTTTTGGTTTTTCCGGATTGAGAGTGTCGCAATAAATTGGCTTGAGATGATTTGTTCATTTTTTCGATGGTTTCGGCTCCTTAGACATGAGATATTTGAACAAAGCTTGTTTATCCATAAATATAAACTTTCATTGCTCAGATTGAGAATTAAACATGACGGTGGTAATGGACAACATCCTTTCAAATAAATATGAAAAAAATGGTTGGAAATTAAGTCAAGATACATGATGTGGGCATGTGTGTTAAGTGGTGGAGCACCTCAGATTGAAAAAAAAAGTCTCACATATACCTCTTTCGGGCAAAACCAATTGAACAACAACTCTATTGTAACAAGTTGCAACAATGTGACCCATATCCGATAATGTCAATCACTTATCTAAGTATGCAATTCCACCACTATTTATTGGAGGGTGTAAACTATTCATGATATATTGAAAACACTCCTCCAAACCAAATATCGGCAAATAGTCTCGCTTCTTAGTTTTAAACTCATGAATAAGTGCACTATGAACCAATATGTGATTTTCCTCATCCATGCCCGTGTGTTTAGCTATGACATAAAATCCACAACTATCATGCCCTTTAACATTCACAATATTTTCAATGTAAAGTCTCATGATCTTTGGCAATTGTGTAATGTTTGGTAAATCCCGAAATGGTTGTGTAGTAAGTGTTGAAGCTTTTGAGCGTGATGAATTGTCAATACGTGCACTTTTTATTTTTGGATGTGATGTCATGGTTTGTGACGATTGTCTATCGGGAAATTGAGAATCATCACGCTCCCGCGTAGAGTGAATTCGACCCGTGGATGACCCTTTCGGTATAGACCTCACCATTTTAGGTGCTCCCTTGGTTACCACCTTTCTTGGAGATGGAGACATCATTGTGTATTTCGAAAATGCTAGTTGACGCATCACCTCTTTGATGTTAAGTTTCATTTTGTAAGGGACTTCTTTGAGACGTTCTTGAATATCATTCCACTCCTCCATCACAGAAAAATCATCATCAACCTCTTCTTCACATACACTTAACCTTTGCCAATGAGGGTATATGTCCTCCAATTGAATAGACAAATTTCCTTTTATCTTCATGGCAAGAATACAAGGTCAAGGCATCACATACGATGTCTTTTTCACACAACCGCTAGCTTTCTTTCCAAAGTCGAATGTCTTGGACCATTTTGCTTCCTCAAAGATAAAACTCAATGCAGTTTAGATTTATAACCCTCAACTCAAAGTACAAAAATTTACAACTGTATATGTGTTCTATGACGCTAAGGCTTCTCCCAAAACTTGCTTGTATCTCACCAAGCTGGATAGCCAACATTTTGTCTATTTTATCCCAACATGATGCCAAATCTCCCACACTACTCCTCAAATTAGTTTTTCAACTTTACATGAGCCGATTCAACAATGTTGGTGGTTCTGCACCTAGATGCAAGACTTTATCTGTCTTGGCCTTTTAATTTTTTTCTTAACGCTGTTCAATATTGTGGTTTCAACATATGTAAGGAAATTTGGAAATGGTCTGCATACATCTTTGAATTGCTTTACCGCACTTCCATATGAACCCTCCGTAGGAGATTCAACCAAATCTTTCCAAGCACTCATGATTTTGTCAACAACATCACTTGCCTTCTCCTCATTCAGTTCCTTCACTTCTTTCCAATCAACTTTCACACCCTTAGGCTTTGATTTGACTCTACAATATGTGATGAACTTGGCTCTTACGTTTCTTTCCGATATGAAAATAACAAAGTATAGTGGAAGTATCAGGGGGGGAACTTTGGCAACGACATTCATTATAGCATTGTCTCTATCGATGATAACCACCTTAGGCATGTTGAGTTTTGAGGACAAAATACCAACCAACATCTCAAGTGCCCAAGTAAAGTTATCCTTTTTTTTCATAGGCAAGAAAGGCGAAACCAACATAATATGCCATGTTAGTATAGGTGACACGAACAATCCCAAAGAACGACATTTTGTACAAATTGGATTTGTAAGCGGAGTCTATGACCAAAACTGTCGAAAAAGTGTTAAGCATATTAATTGATTCCGAATGAGCAAACAATATGTCTTCAAGAGTGGTTTTCTCACTATTTGCTTTTGTGAAATAGACGTATTTATGCTCCTCCAACTTTGCAATCAAGTATTGCATCTCAACATTGTACACTTGTTTGATATTTGTCAAACTTCTTTGTTTTTTCCTTCAAATCTATGAGAATATTCCTAGGCAACGACAAACTCTTTTTTATATCGACAACTCTTTTCTCATCCTCCTTTTTTATTTTACCCGCAATAAGGTGACCACCTAACATTGGCTCCAACTCATGATTGTGAATTCCACTAAGCATGGCCAACCACCAAACATTTGTATTCTTCTCAAAGTAACCACGCAGACTAAACAGACAATCACATTTCCTTGAGCCCGCCTTCAAGATTCGATTTCTTCCTCCTCTTCGGTGGTTTGTATAAACCACTCCTTTCATATTGCAATGTCACCATTGAATTTTTTATACTATATTTATCTATAGATATAGTAAATTCCGCCTTTGCCGCTTGTCGACGAACCCAACCAAGCAAATCATCTCTCTCTCTCGCCATCTTTCATTTGTTAAAAAACTGAGGCGGTGTTTACTCTATAATCACGAAACTTGGCAACACCGGTAGGTACCGGTTTAAGTTTTCCTTCAATGTGAGCTTGAAAAGGAATTTTGAATTTAACCTTCACATCAACGGTAGGTTTGATATCAATGGAAGCTTCGACAGAAGCATCAATTATGGTTAGTTTTGGCTCAACGTCATCATCCACCACATTTTCAACCATCACTATGTCTATTGAATAAAAAAATAACAAGGAAAAATATAAATAACTTGTGCAACAAGCTAAGAAAAAAAAAACGGTACAAAAATTCAAATACTAGGCACCAGCGTGACTTAAGTCACGCTGAGCTATCACCTACACGATTTAACTCACGTTGAGCTACATTGTGAGTTAAGTCACGCCTTGGCATGCTTCCCATAATAACAAACCAACCTCAAAAAGCAGCAAAATTAGGAGTTTAGATGATACATTGCTTGATTTTTGAAGTCTGATGAACGTAGAAACTTGATTCATGACGATTTGCAATGATTTCAACTCAAGATTTTGCTCCAAATTGTCGCAGTTTTTTAAATGTTCAAGTGTGGAACTGTTGGGTTTTATCCCAAAACAATATTGCATACCAACATGACTTAAATCGTAAGGGTATTTTAGCTAGTTTGTATAAGAATGGGCATTTTTATTTATGACAAGAGCAATTTTAGAAAGAAAATTTCTTGACAGGCCTACGAGAAGGGGCATACCAACACTGGGCTCAATATTACCAACTGGACCCAGAAATTAAAATTTTATAAATTTACTTTTACTCATTCTATATTTTTTTAATATTTTTTAGGGATTTATTTTTTAATTTTTGACACCTCAAATTTAAGCCAGAGTGATAACATGTGAAACAGTTATAAAGTATAATATGTAACATTTTTAATATGAATTTTATTAATAACACATAAAACATTCTACACCAGCTTGCATGTCATTGTATATAGAAAGAAAATAAAATATTTTTCAGTGACCAATGTTGTTTTCAGTAGCGGAGTCAGGAATTTTAGCTAGTGGAGGCACTATATATATATATATATATATATATATAGCAGGAATATATATATTAACAACAAAGTGCCAAAAAACTAAGAAAAAAAAACACAAATAAAAACACTTATAATAGGCCGTTGGAATATATAGCAGGAAAACACAACAGCAGCAAAAGGCAAAAAGAAAAACCTGTAATATATAGCAGGAAAAGAGCGCCAAAACAACAAAGGCCATCACCGAGCCAAAACCAGCTGCCAACAACAATTACAATTGTCCTCTGCAACCTGTCATATTTTGGAAATATGATATTTCTCATTTTTAATCTCAACAATTACAATTTTACTTATATATATATATATATATATATATATATATATATATATATATATATATATATAAGTAACTAGACAATCATTTAACCATTGATCACCCATTCAATTTCACAACTCAGTCTTGATAATCTTCATAGCTGAGAAAGCTCTTTCAGTTGTTGCAGTTGCCACAGATAGTATCAAAGATAACTTTAAAAGCAAATATACAAACGGATACACAATAAGTCTCCTTGTCTCTACCATCTTTATACTCAAATCACCAATCCCCTCCAATTCAAAAAATGCATCTTCAGAGCATACATCTACAATATAATTTTCAAGTTGAGAATATAGTGCCAATAGTTGAACATGAGAAAATTTTGAAGGATAAAATTGAGCTAAACGAATCAACTTCTTATCAAATGCAGAAAAGCTATCTCTTGGGTTTAAACAAGCTATACAAAGAAGCAACTCGGTATTCACTTCTGAAAAACGATTATTCAACTCTTAAAGTTGTCGATCAATCACTTGATAGAAGAATTAAACTTGAAAGTAATGTAAGTTAGAAACTTTCTCCGAGTTGCGTTTTGACTTTTTATATGTTTGATAGGTATCATGCATATTTGTGATGACAACTTCATGATGTTCACAAAACAATGAAACTTCATGGAGCAAAGAATCCCAACCACTATCCCTTATAGTTTGCATTTTTTGTTTGGACATTTTGACTAATTTCATGGCATTAACAATATCTTGATCACTTCTTTGTAGTTCTTGAGATAACTCATGAGTAATTGACAAAACTTTTTTCATCAAGTGCAAGATGAAAATAAATTCAAAAGATTGCATACATTTCAACAAAAGCTTTGCGTCACCTCTTTGCTCCGAGCTTGTTCCATCTTCCTCGATCATGTCAAGCACATCAACCATAGAAGAAAATAAAGAAACTATACTAAGTAATGTACCATAACGTGAACTCCATCGAGTATCCCCCGCCTTCTTAACCCCGGTTTCTTGATTCAAGCCACGCCCACTAGTTATTTCTCCTACTTTCAATGCTTCCTCTACCTTTTTAAACTGACTTTCATGAAGAGGATCTCGACGCTTACATGATCCTCCAACAATATTAGACAAATTAGCTACTTGATTAAAAAATGATGCAATGTCAGAATGTTTTTTTTGCTAATGTCACAATAAAGTTTACACAATCAACATAAATTTAATATCAACAAGGTAATAATAGATGTTAACTCTCATTACAATAATAAACAAATAAAACAAAAAAGTTTAAAATCATAAAAATAAGGAAGAGAGTGTACCTCTTTGATCACCACTAATGGAGGAAGAGAGAAAAAAAAAAGGAATAAGAAGATTAGAGACACAAGAAATAAGGAAGAGGAAGTTTTATTTTGTAACAAGGATGTGTATGTGGTTGAAAGTTGAAACAGGGAGGGAAGGTGGAAACAACTTTCCTGCGTTTTTTTTAAAGAAAGGAGCGTTCTGCCTTTGTGAAAGAAGGAAAGCGATTTGTCTGTTTGTGTGAAGGGGAACCGCTGGAGTGTGTTGCCAATTGGGCCTTCAGCTGTTGAGTATGAGTGGGTGTTTGGAATTAATCTCCCTCTGTCCTAAAATAACTGAGTCATTTCACTTTTCAATACAATATTAATTATTTTTTTCCCTTTATAACTCTAGTTAATATTACTTTCATCATTTCCAATTCAATATATTTCACCTTACATTTATGATAGTGGAGAATGTCCCAATACTTAACAAATGCACTTAAAACTATTTTTCTATCCCCTTCATTTATACATTTATCTTAATACGTGTAAAATAAGTTTTTGACTCAGTTGATCCGAAACAGAGGGTGTAGGAATTATCAATTGTCAAATTGCAAGATGTGGTGTGATTATATATATATAATATTAGTGCAGGAGCCCCACAAGTATGTGAGTGGCTCCGCCACCGATTGTTTTCATTGTTGTAGATTGTCCTTTGATTGTTGTATATTGTTCCTATTTTAATGGGATTTAACAAGTTTTTTAAATTGATAATATTTAAATAATATCATATACAATGATAAAATAGTTTAAAGGAAACGAAAAAATATAGAAGAAAATATTTATCCCAAAAGTGTGTACCGGTCCTTTGTATATTGTTATAGATAAAATGATATTGATAGTTTTAATATTTTTTAGGTTTGATTGCATTCTTGTCTTTAAGTGTTGTAATTTAGTTTCACTTTTTTTTTTTTAGAGATTTCGGCCTTTCTTGTTTGTAATTTTGGTACCCTTTCTCTCAATATTCTTCAAATTTTACATAGTTATTTTTTATGAAGAAATCAAAAGGACATATATAACTCTTCAAACAGTAGCTCACAAGCACAAGAAGTGCCTAAGGACCCACTGGGAAAGTACAAGTACAATTACAATTACAATGACAACCAAACAGAGAAATGAAAAACGAGTTAGCCAATATCCAAACAAACAAAAGGGCTTGACCACCATCTCTGCGTACCATGAACAAAAACAACCTTCTTGGCTTTCAACCAATCTAACACTAACAATTTGACCTTGTCTAGCAGGCTTGGAACACTCGTAACTATATTGTTGAACATACGATTATTACGTTCATTCCACAGCACCCAAGTACACAGGAGCCAGATGAGCTGCATAAAAGACCTTTTTGCTTTCCCGTCTCCTGACAACTGGACAAACTGGACAAAATGATCAGCAATCATATTAGAATCCACCTCATCAACACCAAGCCATCCCCGCACCAGATACCATAACGGTACGAACGTAGAACAAGATAAGAATAAATGTCCAACCGTCTCCACACATCCGCATCCATAAACACACAAAGAAGCATCCGCAAGAATAACACCTCGCCTGACCAAATTGGCTTTCGTTGGAAGCCGATCCCGAATCAACCGCCAGGCAAAGACCGAAACCTTCACCGAAACCTGAGGATGCCACACCAACTCGACAGGTAAAGCTATAGGAGAGTCAACACCAGCAGTCAGCAACGCATAAGCTTCCCTCACGGAGTAGCCCACCGCACAGTCAGGAATCCACTCCCAAGTATCTGAAACATTTGGAACCAGAGAAACATCAAACAGTAACGTCCAACACTCCTCTAATAACGTTTCCTCCCACGCCCACAGCCTCCTCCTCCAGCGCCAGCCCTCCCCATCCAAATCCAGACCTCTATCAAACAAAGTAGCCACAAAAATGGTTTTGTTCACAGCCAACTCAAATAAGCGAGGAAAACGCTCGCAAAGCGGAGCTTCGCCCAACCACCTATGCGACCAAAAGAACGTCGCGGTCCCATCACCAATCCTCCGCCTAACACTATCCCCGAACCACCCTCCACCTACATCCCCGTCCCCGTCACGAATCCTACCAACCTCCCTCCACCAAGATGACACACTCCGGCCCCCACCTCCAACCTCCCACCTAGCTCGCCATAACGGGCGACTAAAACACGAAACCACATTCCTTCTCTATCCA
The DNA here is from genome assembly GCA_946800305.1 of Medicago arabica. NCBI lineage: Eukaryota > Viridiplantae > Streptophyta > Magnoliopsida > Fabales > Fabaceae > Medicago > Medicago arabica. Next base: position 55,766,966 of record OX326966.1, read on the forward strand.
CTAACAGCCTCCAGCACCATTTACCTAGAAGAGCAGCATTAAACTCCCTCAGCTTCCTCACCCCCAACCCTCCATACTCCTTTTTAGAACACAAAGTTTTCCAACCAATCCAAGAAATTTTTCTACAATCCTCACTCCCACCCCAAAAGAAATTATTCAATAAAGATTCAATGGAAGAGATAATACCTGCTGGAGCTTTGAAGAAGGAAAGTGCATAGACAGGCAGAGAAGTTAGAACCGACTTGAGGAGAAATAAGCGACCACCGAAAGAGAGAAATCTGCTATTCCAACTCGACAATCTGGATTTAACACGATTCACAATTGGTTCCCAAAACTTGAGGCTCCGCAGATTACCACCTATAGGAAGACCTAGATACACAAAATGGATTTTACCGACTCTACAACTCAGCACCATTGCGGCCTCATGCAGCCAAGACTCAGAGATATTCACACCCACCAACAAACTTGTATTAAAATTAACTTTCAGTCCGGACCTAGATTCAAAAATCACCAGAGCTGCTCGAAGGGCCCGAACATTCGCCCAACTTTTATTACCTAACAACAAAGTATCATCTGCAAATTGAAAATGGAAAACCACCACCCTATTAACCGTCCCCACCGCGTACCCTTGGAATAAATTATTCTCCACCAACGCATTCATCACTACATTAAGACCTTCAGCTGCAAGCAAAAACAAAAAGGGGGACAGAGGGTCCCCTTGACGTAACCCTCTCTGTAAGTGAAACTCATTAGTCGGGCTTCCATTAACAAGAACAGCCGTAGTTACACATTCGCGGATCCACTTCCGCCACAGAACCGGGAAAGCCATCGCTTGCATAACCGCATACAAGTAGCCCCAGTCAACTGAATCGTAGGCTTTTTTAAAATCCACTTTAAATAACAGCAACTCCTTCTTGAGTTTAGCCGCCTCATCAACAACCTCGTTCGCAATAAGAATACCGTCTAAAATTTGACGGTTTTTAACGAAAGCTGACTGAGTTTCAGCCACCACACTGCTCATCACCAATCTCAACCTGTTTGCTAAAACTTTAGCAAGAATTTTGTACAGACTTCCCACCAAAGAAATTGGTCGATAATCATTTAACCTATGAGGGTTGTCCACCTTTGGTATTAGCACTATAAAAGTTGCATTAATATCTTTCGCCAACTTCCCATTACGATGGAACTCGGAAACAAACCTCAACACATCACCTTTCACCTCTGGCCAAAACTCTTTCAAAAACCCAAAACTGACCCCATCCGGCCCGAGACTTTTAAAACTATCACAATCCCAGATAACCTCCTTGATCTCATCCTCTGCAAAAGGTTTGATAAGGCTCCCTCCCTCACCCACAGACAGGGTCCTAAACGGAAGATTAGAAATACTTGGTCTCTCCACACCCTGCGCCTTATAGTGCTGTTCAAAATGACTGAACACCGCTTCTCAGACCGGATGAACACCTTCAATACGCACTCCGTCAACCAACACCGAACAGATAGCATTACGACGGCGCCGCGATGACAGGATTGAGTGAAAAAATTTAGAATTAGCATCACCATCCCGAAGCCACTGGTTCCTCGATTGCTGCCAACAAATGCTGGTATGCATCCTAGAAAGGGAGTGCAAATTGGCTGAAATAGCCTGCAACTCGTTACAATCCTCCTCTGACAGCTCAATACCACCTTCTATACCATCCAACACTGCCATCCTCTCTTTCAGCGCACCGATCTGCGCTGGTAAATTCTGCGAATGGGACAGATGCCACTTCTTCAACGCCGATTTCATTAATTTAAACTTTTCCTTAAGCACGTAACCACCCCACCCAACCACCTGAAGAGAGTTCCACTTACTCCTCACAAATTGCTTATAACCCGGCAAATCAGACCAACATTTAAGGAACCTGGTGGGCCTTAGTCGATGAGTCGGATTGATCGTTTCCTTTTGTCTGAAGATTGGTGTCTAGTGTGGCCGAACTGTGTCCAAATTGCCATCAAACACTCATAATCGATATGTACATGTGAGAGCAAATGAATTCCCTAATTATTAACTTTACATAAAAAGTCATGTTGAATGTGGCGTCAATAGATGATATAGGGGCCAATATTTGGAGCAAAATTTGAAGGAGGACTATAAATCATAACGGGAAAAAAATTGTTGTAAAAAAATGCTAAAAATTTTAGAAGTGGAAATCACAATACTTGATGAGATGTTAACTGCCGTTGGGGTTGATGAGATGAACAATTTTAAAAGTAAGATGTGCAATTCTCAATCTATCTTTAAATAGTTTGCATCTGTTGATATAGGGGGGTCCTATACACCATCGTCTACAAGTTCTAATAAATTTTCCCAGCTTGAAAATTAAGGGATTGAAAGAGAGATGAATTAATTAAAATACAAAACAATAATCCTTTTAATTATAATATTCTCTTACATTTATAGATATTAATTGCTCACCTCACTCTACTGCACCAACCCTGCTCAACCACTTTATTACATGCAATATATTTCAGCGGTTAGTGGAATAACAATTACTTATAGAATTCTCTCCAACCATTGACTATATAGAAGTAACAAATTGTAAGATAAATGTGTGCCGCAGTTAGTGGAAAAAAGTAAGAAAGCATCAAATCTGTTATGTAAAAATAAACTGTGATATGAGGGCAATTTCAGAGGAGGCCGGAATATGATGAAGACACATAAGTTGGGGTGGCAAACGGCGGTTCAAATTTGTTCGTGGAGATGGTGTAGAACTTACAAAATACTTCAACGCTCAAGTCAATATACGATTAAGGTGAGTAAAAGGTAAAACTGAGGGGTAGAATTTTATCCATTAGCGTTAAAGAGTAGTATTTTTGCGAAGGAATATCATTATGTTTGAGTAGAAAGAACGAATGAATGACACATAATTGAGGGATCGACATGTGATGCATCTTACGGTTATGACTGAGTTACTTTTAGGGTTTGGTTGCAAGATTGGAGGGGAATGAAGGGAGGGCATTTGGGGGGTGATGAAGAGAGAGAAATATGAAGTAATCATCTACATGATTTGAAAGAGTGATTTTGTATAGAATGATATGAAAATACTTATTTATAATTAGTATTTTTAAAATTGTCAGAGTATCATAACAATATGTAAATCATTTGAAGTTGTCAAAACCCTCCAAAATCCTTCAAAATCTAACTCAATACATTTTTTAAATTCCTCAAAATAAGGAAAATTTTGTATTATGAAGATAAATGAATTCCTGAAAGTCCTCTCTTCTTTCCATTTTCTCCTTCCTTTTTTTCAAAATATCCCCTTTTCTTTCCTCCCTCCAAACTTGCAAACATACCCTTAATGTAAACTTAGAAAAACAGGCTCCGAAAGTATGTTGATTTGGACCTTAAAATTTGTTCCATTCAAAAATTTGGAAATACTGCTCTTCGCCCTGCACAAAACGCTCGCACCCAGCAGAACTGACGAAAATGCCCATGCGTGACTTAAGTCGCGCATCATATCTTAACTCACACACATTATAAGCTCTACGTGACTTAAGTCACGCACCACTAGCATGTGCGTGAGTTAACTCACGCACGTTGGCCGGTGGTCAGAACTCAAGAACACACGTTTTTGTGGACGGTGGTCAGTTTTCAACCTTCAATCTACACGTTTTTTACACTATTTACACGTTTTTTGACCACATTTATGTTTTTTTATAACTTATACTATCATTGCCACCTATAAATACATCTCCATACTTCCGTATTTCTTCACACCATCTCACTTTCTCTCCCTCCTCACTCTCTCCCTTTATTTCTCTTTTTTTTTTCTTTTCTTTCAATAGTCTCTTTGGGGGCAAAAGTGATCAGTCATCTAGGGATAAAATAGTTAGTAGCCGACTTGGGGAAGTGATCGACCCTTGAGATAAAATTAAATTTGCTTCTTTTCACCCTAAAATATTTTTACCGTGGGTAAAAAGATTCTTTTTCGGGTATAAAAAAAACCAGATTTAGATTTATCTCAAGGGTTGATGATGTATTTCCCCCAAGAAGGCTGCTCACTATTTTACCTCATGAAGACTGGTTACTTTTTTCCCCAAAAGAAAATAAGTATATTATTTAGTGAATTCGAATAAGTGTATCAATGTAACAATGTATCAATTATTGCATGAAGTTGATTAATAAAATGAGATGTTGTTGTATATATATATATTTGCTTTTATTTTTATATTTTCTTTTATTTTTTAATTTTGTATTTAATGAATTTTGTCATATGTATCAATTATTTAATGAATAATTCGAAGTGCATAAAGACTAAATAAATTTAGCATGAATTCAAATAAAGACTAATTAAACTTGGTGTGAATTCGAATAAAGAATTGTAATAAATAAATTCGAATAAAGTTGCGTATTGAATAAATTCGAATAAAAGTTACATTACATTGCATAAAGTGCCTAAATATAGCCTATCATTACATGACATTACATTCGGAATTGCACCTTTCAACTACAACAATTGTGTTACCTCTGAATGGTGCAAATATAAAGTTGCTAAGCAGCAGGACTCCAGCATTCATCCAGAAGTGCTTTTATTTCAGTCAAAATGTTAAATTCTCGTTGATCTTGGTTTTAAATGATAGTATCCAAGTGCCAACGGAATGAGGTCCATATCTTGACACTTCGATACCATCATTTAAACGAGGCCAACAAGAATTTAACATTTCGAATGGAACAAAAGCACTTCCGGACAAATGTTGGAGTTCTGTCGTTTAACAAGTTTGAATTGCCTCATCCAGAGTAACACAATTGTTGTAGTTGGAAGATGCAATTCCCTACCTAATAACGATATTCTGGCGGAATCAGACTTATATAATACATTCGGGTTGCACCTTCAAACTACAATAATCATCTTACCTCTGAAATGGTAAATTCAAAGTGACTAAACTCCAGGACTCCAACATTCGTCCGACAATTCCATTGTTTCATTCAAAAGATTAAATTCTTCTTAGGCTTGGTTTAAATGACGGTATCCAAGTGTCAAAAAAATGAGGTCCATTCCTTGACACTTCAATACCTTCATCTAAACAAGCCTAAGAAGAATTTAATCTTTTGAAAGGAACAATGGGAATGCAGGGCGAATGTCGGAGTCTTGGCGTTTAGCAAGTTTGAATTTCCATTTCAGGGTAAGATGATTATTGTAGCTGGAAGGTGCATTCCCTACCTAATCACGACCGCCACCTAATCACGATCTTTTGGCGGAATCAGACTTTTGATGATATCTTCAGTTGATCTCACCAACATTGCTCGTATATCGATCCACTGGAACATGATGTGCTCCCAAAACATGGTCTTCACATTTTCGTCGTTCGTCAATTCCACCCAAGTGAAAGATACTCTTCCATCGTCGAGTGTTGGACGTTTATACTGAACATATTCCACCTTCCTTGTGTCTCGGGGGTTGACTCATTTGTTGAATTCATCCAGCTGATCCTTGAGACCTCATAACGTTATACCAAGACACCGAACCTTCAACCTCTGAGGTTCTCCGCCGTTGAATTATGCACGAACGTCGATCCACTCGACCATTGTTTCAAATCTACACAATAAGAAACTAAAAATAATCAATGAAAAACTCATTCAAATATTTCATCAAACACTTGGAGTGCAAATTATACATAAACCCTAAAACTCTTAACTACAACATCAACATGCAAACATCTAACCATAATTAAGCAACATAAATCATTTACATGTAACATTGTATCATTTCTTGCAAGCAAAACCAAAATTTAAACAAACCCTAAATCTAAAAAAATTCTCTAAAACTCAAAACCTACAACATAAACATGCAAACAACTAAACATTTAAACACAAGTCATTTTCATGTAAAGATTTCTTGCCAAAAAAACCAAAATTTAAACAAATCATAAATCTAAAAAATTTCTAATTTAAGAGAAAAAATCTAACATATAAATATAAAAGGTTAATGGTGTTTGATTGTGAAAACTTACTTGTTATTGGAGTGTTGTTTGATTTGAACTTGAAGGAATTTTGGATTTTGTGATTTTAGAGAGATTTTGGAGAATTTTTGAGATTTTAGATGAGAAATGAGGAAATGAGGTGTTCTGTTTTGTTTAAGATAGGTCGTAGCGTGAGTTAACTAACGCTGCGCTTGTTAACTCACGTTGCGCTAGTTAACTCACGCAGCGCAAGTTAACAAACGCACAGTTTTACACTTGCGTTAGTTAACTTGCGCAGGGATAAAATTGGCATGGATGCAGGGTAGAAGTATTTTGTACAAGGGGGAGAGCAGTATTCCGAATTTGGAGGGATTAAGGCAACTATGATATGATAATTGCTTTTAGGCCTTCTGTGTTTCTATGAGGCCCCCAGTTTTATTTGAATTCAAAAGATATCTAGCATATTTTGTCTGATTTGAGCAACGCGGGGGCTTAAAGAGCAACCATCTATCATATTAGTTTGGATTATACTTTGGTCCTCCAAAACAAATTGTATTGCGTTAATTTTCGACTTGGCTCATATGCAACGGTTGCTTCTTGGTCGGGTGAGATTATAACTAAATTAAGGAAAATGTTAACAAGTGTCTAAAGAAAATATAGTATTAATGTATTAGAACTTATGTAATCACTAATCAATTCTTTAAATGTCTCAAAAACAGATCTTTCAATATAAACATTTCTCTTATAGGTTCTTATAACAAGTGTCTTAAGGAAACTTGTTAGTATAACCACTAATTTAAATAAATAATTATGAAAGGAAAGTCATCATAGAGAATGAACAAGTAAAGTACGTACGTACGTACTTAACTATAACTAAGATGCTCTTTCTGAATTAGTGAAAACATATAGGTGAAAATGTCAACAACAGCTATCATAATAAAGTAGGAGTTGAGAAAATATGCACAATAATTAGAAATTTGATAAGGAATCGGTTGTTCTATTGGCCCAAAGATAAAGTTAGTATTGTTGCCCAACTAAGCCACATAAAGAATAAAGTTATGGTTGTTTAAATGTACCGCAGGTACTGCCACTAATTGAAGATTGAAGGATTTTCAATTCCAGTTCTAGCAAAAGAATATTCTTTATTTGTGACAAAAAACGGAGAGTATTATTTCTCCTTTCCGTCACATTTGCAAAAAACACTTAAAATAGATGTTATTTAAATTTTTTTGTCAAGGAGTCTACTAATAAACAATTTACCACCTTAATTATAGTGAATAAGTGGTGAATTTGGAGTTCGAACCTCGACCCCTACATATCTTGTGGAGTTGCTTTGAAGGAGCTCCAAGAGTACTCAAAAATGACTAAGGTGAAAATACATTATTTAGGCTAGAATGATTATGATACATTTGGTCTCATAAGTTTCTCCTTTTATAGTCTTTTTGTTGTTCTTTGTTTTTTTGTCACTGTTCCAAGTTTTCCTCTTGAAATTCTCAATCAACCTCCAACATGTTGTGCTAATTGTGGGTTAAAGTCGTCATCAGGTCTAGAAATGGATGAGGTGTGTGCAGATGTGTCATACCTTAATGATGAGTTGATTGAAGATGAAACTTATTCGTTGGAAAGTTTTATCGTAGCCCACGATGGATGCCAATGTTCACGTATTCAACCACAAGATACAAAGGATGAGCAATCGTGTGGAAGTGTCTAGAAGGAGCTCTAAGAATACTCACAAATAGCTAACAAAAAATACATTGTTTAATCTATAATGAATCAGATACATATTGAGTTGTGCTTGGTTTGTTGATCCGAGTTAGGCATGGCTTGAATGGTCAAGCATGTTTTGGGTAGACCCTAGCATGTTGATCTAAGAATATTACACATAAGTCATAAGACTCCAAATCGAATATTACACAATAGTACCCACTTTTATCTAGTCGAGTAAAACTATTGATCTAAGAATGGGTAATGTCCTGTTTAGGCTTAAGTCCTAGAAACAAACTCATGAATTGACAATGCACAGTAAAATGATCTATTTTATTCAACAAGAAAAAATGTATTAGAGAGTGGAACAATAAAAGGATCCATGAATAGCAATAGTAGTATCGATTAAAACCAGAATTAGGCAAAAGGCCACCTTAAAAGTCAGATTAGCACACTTACGAACCGTAATACTGAACGTCTTTTTACACTATCCCAAGCGTAAAGAAAAATATTAATCATGTTTTTTGCATGTGGATCACACTGTAATAGAACATGGCACAATTTCAGGAAAAGAAAAACAAGAGAACGAGACACAAGAATAACTTGCACTTTATGAGTTTAAACACCTGACCAATGAATGTCAATGCAATGACTGACTGACCAAGAAAATTTTCACACTATGAAATGAAAGAGAATATTTTTTATGTACTTTTATGAGTTTTTTTTATTAACATGATAAATGAGATTTCAAAGTAAGAGTACAGTTATGGAAATAATATGTGTCAACTTATAAAAAAATTAATTACAATATATTTTCAATTTGACTTGGCATAGCCTATTGTGTGATAAGCTGACCCCACAAACTCAAAATCATAATAGATTAGTTTTTATTTCCCTCCAATTATTTGAGACGTTTCAGATTGTAAGTGTGGGGTGTAACGGTTCGGTTTGGATTGGTTTTCAGTCAAAAAATGTCCGAACCGATGAAACTTTCATCGGTTTGAATTTGTTCGGTTAATCGGTTATTTAAAAATACAATTAAAAAAAATCATATTCGCACAAATATTTCATAGAACTTTGTATCATTGAATTTCATATTTTGTTTTTTCATGTTGTTTATTTTTCAAACAACTTTTTATAACTAACCTTACTCAATATTTCATGCATGCATATGATCCAAGATTCATTCATCCATCATTCTTCAAAAACAACTTCATCAAACTCAAATATTTCAATCTTTCATGATCCATACATGCATCATATTCATCAACAATGAAATATAACATAACGTGTATAAATCAATGGCATAGAAAATGAACATGGAAAACAATGAAATATAATGAATATAAATCAATGACATAAACATGATAAAACTAACCAATAGATGAACAATCTCAGCGGTGACTGGTGGCGATGAACAATGGGTTTGGTGCGGTTGACGGCTAGGGTTTCTTTTTTAGTATAAATGAACGATTCTGACTAATGAGATGAAGATGAGAGAAAGTGAATGGAATAAAAAGTATTTTATGTTTAATTTTGGGCCTAACCGTAAGTTTGTGTGAGGTAGGATAATATTAGTAAAATAAGGAATTTGGTTATCATCGGATTCGTTCATCGGTTTCACGGATCTCGAAATGGAAAACCATGAACCAAACCAAATTAGATCGGTTTTGATTGGTTCGGATTGGTTTCAAACCGAACCAAACAAGGTTGGATATTTTTTCGATTTTGTTCGGTTTAAACTTTCGATTTCATTGATTTTGTCCGAATCACTTACACCCCTAGGTAAGTGTAGATGAATCTCAATCGAGATTTAAATTTTGGTTTGTCGCGTTGTAAAGTTTATCATGTTCTGCTAAATCCAACTGTGCTAATATTTTGATCATATTGTTGGCACATATATAGTTGCATGTTTAATAATCGAATATAAGTGTAGGTTTGCTTATACTTGAAATCGAGATCGGAGGGAGAATTTGATTTGTTTTTCTAATAGAATTATTTTTATAGATTCATTAAGCAATAACAAGACAATTTATTTATACATTTTGTTGAAATTTTAATATTATTAAAGTAATAAGGTCTGAGATATATTTGTTTATCTCTTTATGCTCATTTTAGTGGTAATTTTGTAATAATTTCCTAAGTTTTCTTATTTGCGTTTTGAGCGATTAATGTTTTTATTTAATTCTTTTTAGACAAGAGGAGTGCTACTGATATTGTTTTTCTTCTAACATTCTAACGGACATTCACTCTCTTATTTGATGAAATTTATATTGGTCATTTAATTTGGAAATAGATTCCAACTAAAGTGATAAGATACACATAAATTTCACCTAATAAAAGATTGAGTGTTAGAAAGATGTTAAAAATAGAAAGTGTTTCTAACAATACTCTGTTAGACAAATTCTTATCTACCATGAACAAAAGATATGTAGAGCTATATGTTCTGAGTGACACCAATCAAAATTATTAATTCGTCTTTTATTATATGTTATAGATATAGCATAAATAGTAAAAGACAAACAAATGTTTTTGATTGGTGTCAATCGAGCATTGACAACTCTGTTCATTTATTGATGTGTAATGTAGGTTTTTTAAAAGAATTGATTAATAATGTAGTTGTTACTTTTTTTGATAAGATTTTTTTATATAAGATTTTTTTTTACTAATCTACACATGTTTAATATCATTTTTTTTCATTAATATCAGTTCACGAATTGCCTAATATTGTGAAGAGATAACTATTAGTTAGGGGTAGATTAGTAAATTTAATTGTTTTTATTTTTCTTCGTAAAGTCAAAAAAATTAAAAGAACTTGACTATCTTTCTTCATAAATGTGAAAACAAGTTCTTTTTCTTCATATAATTAAAGTCGGAGGGAGTACTCATCAAAATAATACTACCTTTGCACTACGTTATAAGCAAAAAAAAGATATTCATCCTTATTAAAAAAATTAGTCCTTTTTTATTATTCTAAAATTTATTAAAAAAAATATCTATGTTTTTTAAATTACCCTTAAAACCAAACATATTACTAAATTTTGGAACTAAACAATTAAGATTTAAAATTTTTGGAAAACACGAGCACGATAATAATATAAGAGGTTATTTTTGGAGCAGTAAATTATTTATAAATCGGTAAAAAGTCAGTCATTTTTACTTATAATTTTAAACAAAGAGGGACGTGTCTAACATACTCAGAATGTGAGTGAGAAAATTGAATAAAATATTACAAATCTACCACTAAAATAAGCGGGAAAGAGATATTGACGAATATACATCGGAACTTATTACTTTAATAATACTTTGAGGTTTGTAACATATTGATCATTTAAGTTATTTTGTTCACACGTAAGTCCTTTAAATTTAAAGTTTGTACCAGATTGGTCCTTTAAATTATTTTGATCACAAATAAGTCCTTTAAGTTTGTAAACATTTTAATAGTTATTTTGATCACATCATCGTTTTTGTGACTAAATTTTGATCACAAATAAGTCATTTATGTTATTTTGATCACATCATCGTTTATGTGACTAAATTGAAAAAGTTTACAATGTTAAAAGACTTATTCGTGATCAAAATAACTTAAAGGATCAATCTGTTACAAACCTCAAACTTAAAGGACTTATGTGTGAGCAAAATAACTTAAAGGACCTTTATGTTACAAACCTCAAACTTAAAGGACCCCTGGTATAATTTAGCCTAAAAACAATTAATAGTTCTATTAGATTTTCAATGTCAACACATTCAATGACCTACAATGTCAATAACGACCAAGATATATATATATATATATATATATATATATATATATATATATATATATATATATATATTATTGCAAGAAAGTAAAGATCGGATTAAAGCAAACATCACAATTTTAAAAATCATACTTTCAAGTTTAAAAATAAGAATCCTGCTCTCCCCCTGCAAATTCCACTCCCGTCTTGTAGGCAGGACGAAAATACCTCTGCGCATGTTAACTAGCGCAAGTGTAAAACTGTGCGTTAGTTAACATACGCTACGTGACTTAAGTCACGCATGTGTTAAACATTGCGTGACTTAGGCCAGACACTGCGCAAGTTAACTCACGCACGGATTTAACACATGCGTGAGTTAACTTGCGCAGTGTCTGTGCAGCAGATATAACGTGCGCAAGTTAACTAGCGCACAGAGGAGGTTCTATTTACATACTCTTTAAATTATAATCCTTATATTTCTAAAACCTGTTTTTTGATCCCTATGTTAATAGTCAAGATTTTTATTTTTCGTTATTCATTCAAGCACGTGTTAACTCAGAAACAAATTACGAAAAAATAAAGGACCAAGAAAAGGGAAAATGTCATAAAAATACTAAAAAAGCGCAAATGTAATATACATCCAAATCCGACAAAATATCATAAACAAAACTATACAAGTCATAATGTCTAAGCCCTACTACTGTGGACTCCTGCCCCGTCGTCATGGAACCTGCATTTGCTCCAGCATGCTCCACTCAGACTGTATACCCTGCATCATGCGAAGTACCTCTAGGTTACCAAACACATCAAGATCCCCCATAGCACTATCCACTCTGGCTCTTATGTTGGCGATGATCTGGTATAGTTCGGGAGGATGTTTGGCCCACTGCTGGTCAACAATAACCTCCTCGTAAGGAGGGACAGGACGAGGAGGTGCCTGAGCTGCGTAGTTAGGAATGGCCGTAGAGGGGTTCACAATAAGATGTGACACTCTATAGAACCATCTCATGTACCCCCTACTATAAGCCCACGGTTCGTCCTCTGGCACCGGATCACCCCTCTGCTGCTGGCTGAGGACATGTAGAGCAAACTCCATGAAAGCCTGGGCCACGTCATCTGCCGTAGTAAGCTCAACATAGGAGACCTAGGCCGTGTCTGGACATACCCGTACTGCCTAAGAACCCTCTCAGGCAAGTGACGGAACATCTTGTCTCTGCCGGCCATGATCCATCCGGAGTACCAGCATATGTCATGGAAGAGCGTGATGTGTCGCCGTCTCTCGTATGGCCTCCAGATGACATGAGAGTGATCCATCACATCAATGACATCTCTGTAGTGTCCAGAGTCCGTAAAGCCCCTAGGAGGTCTCCACTGGCTCACAAGCGAGGCTACTGCCAGGTCGTACACATCACTACGAACCCTCGGAATGAGGTTCGTGAAGTGCGCCAAAGTCCATCCATGCAAACACAAAGAACCAAATATATATCAACACAAGTATTATACAAACAAGGTAAAAAAGAAGGAAAAATAAGTTAAACAACGCACAAATTTACGATCTAATAAGTTAAAAAGAAGAAAAACAAATCTTACCACAAGCAGGGTCATGTAACCACCACAGGTGGTCAATGATAAATCGGAGGTCAGAGAGAGCTGCTCGTACAGGAATGCTAGCCCCATCCCACCCCATGACCAGTCGTCCAAGTCGTCTATATCTTACAGCGCAAGCAGTCACAACAGATTAATGTTTTTGCTGTTCTTGCGGGAGAAAATGGTTCATCCAAGCAAGAGCGACATAAACGCCTTAACACAGGCCAGCCTAACTTGAAAGCGCTCGTCTTCCTCCTCTTGTGTGTCAATCTCCACCAGCTGATTACACCTATTCAGGAGCTCCTCGTAGCGCCTCTTCAGCACATCAAAACTGATATACAGGCCACCCTGCCTGTTCAGCTCCCTAGCGGCATCCTCCTCGGAAATAAGCAGGTCCACCTGCATCATCTCCATCGCCTCGGTACGGGTGAGATTTCTCTCAGAAATGAGCTTCACAATGATGGGGATGCCTAGGAGATACGCCACATCATCCAGTGTGATGGTCATCTCCCCAACGGGTAGATGGAAGCTGTTGGTCTCCTCATGCCATCTCTCTGACAGAGCACAAACGAGCCCGTGAGAGATGTTCTCGTACCTACTATTCAGGAGGGGAGTTAGACCGGACGCATTCAGTACATCGCAAAACCAATTATTTTGTGCTCTCGGCTGAGGCACCGTCAAGTTTTTCAGGCTCAGCTTCTTCCCGTGGGAGATACCTCTCATTCTATGCTTTCTCCGAAACTGAAATAAAAAAACAAAAAACAACAAACAACACCGTTAAATAAATAAGTTGTAAAATTACCATTAAAAAAAAAAAAAAAAAAGTAAAATAAACATTAAAATATACTTACATCGGCATCGACATATATCCTGCATGCCACATGTCCTTCAAAGTGAGGTAAAACCAAGAGGTTAGAAGGCCCCCTCTGCATAGCCGTCCGGTCTGGCATCGTACACCACCCTCGGCACCCCATGAAAACGAGCCCCAACATCATCCTGCTGAGGCTGCACAATATCTTCCTGCTGCTCAGGCTCCTCAATGTGGGGCTGCTCCTTCTGCTCAACAACATGCTGCATATGATGATGTTGCTGATGTTGATATGCCTCAAACTGATACTGGTGAGGCTGAGGCCCTCAAAATGATACTGGTGAGGCTGAGGCTCCTCAAACTGATACTGTGTCGGGTCCATCGCCTGGGATGGACCAGTCTGTGATGAAGAGGGCCCAGGCACAACATCATCATCACTGGCAATTCTTATGCCCCCCCACTCTCCCTCGAACTCGACCATGTAAAGGAGGGACTACTGCTTGTATCTCCCTCCGTGCACTACTAGTAGAGGTATGCCTCCCTAGCCTAAGTCTGTCACTCCTCTCCCTCTGAGACATATCTGCACAACACAACATTTTTAAAAGCACAAAATCAATGACACATTTTCACACGGACATTGTGTCATTTCTAACAATTCAAGAACAACACGAAAGTTTCGACAGTGTCATTTCAATCCATAATTTACCAAATTGTTGTCAAACATACTATATTCTAACTAATTTCATCATTAACAATCCAAAAAACACACAAATTTTTCATTGACGCGTTTTATCAAACACCTAGAGTGCAATTTTCAATCAACATAAAATTTAACAATTTCTAAACCCTAAACTACCACAATGCACTATAAACAACATCTAAACAACAATTCCTAAGTTAAATCATCACTAACAATCATAAAAACTAACATGCAAGACAAATTTTAAAAAACCTAAAAATGTCAATTTTCTTCAAAAATTCGTAAATTTCAACCAAAAAAATGCAATGAAGTAGGATAATCATCATTTACTTGATATTGTGGGCGAAATTGACTTGGAATGGCGCAAGAATGGTGAAAATCGCACTTGGGGGGAAAATTTTCAGGTTTTGGAAGTTTAGAATAAGAGGTTGCTGTGTTTCTATGTTGCCGTTATATGACTTAAGTCACACTGCGCAACTTAACATGCGCATCGCAACTTAAGTTGCGCAGAACACATAACTTGCGCAGGGGCATTTTCGTCATTTTGGCCGGGCGGGAGTGTATGTTGCTAGGTTAAGAGTGGTATTCTAAAAATAATAGTTAAAAAAGTTGGGCTGACATGTATTTTGCATTAGTCGGCCTACAACACAAAAGGCCCTTTAGCCCATATCCGATCAGGGCAAACCACTCCATTGTAGTGTCTTATATGAGAAGCAAGATATACAAAAAGATCTTAAGGAACAAACAACGCGAAACCTCTGAATTCTTAGAAGCACGATACTTTGGAAAAAACTCAAATATCTTCAACTATATATAGATGCTACTCGCTAACCCTATGATTTATTTTACCCCCATATACACCCATATAGAGGGCATGGGTAACATCACATATATTGTCTTGTTCAAAAAAAAAAAACACATATATTGTTGACTATGTCACTTGTCCTTAGCAAGAACAAAAGTGAAGCATTAATGGCTCATAATGTGAGTGGACAAATTGAGTTAATTATTACAAAACTACGACTAAAATAAGCAGGAAAGAGATATTGACGAATATATCACATACTTTATTACTTTAATATTTATAAGATAAGATTTGAAAACACAGTATCCGGTCTAAGGATAGACAATTTGGAGACCAATTCCACTGTTCACTAGCGACAGTCCCATCTATTTACAGTGAGAACTATTGAACTAACTCACATAAATTGACACTAAGAGGATTTAAACCCAAACCATAAAAGAAGAACACTCAAAAGTCATAAGCCTAAACCACTTGACAAATTCATGTGGATTTAATATTAAGATATATTAATTAATGCCTTTATTAATGACTCTCTTTAGTCAAAAAGGTAAAATAAAAATTAATAGCTCTATTAGATTTCCAATGTCAATACATATACACTTCTTCCATCGTAAATTATACGACGCTTCAACCATTTCACACGTATTAAAGAATGTAATTAATTTTGTATAGAAATAGATATTATGAGTTGTTTTATAAAATCATCCTTAATAAAATGGTATCGAAAAGATTAATTAAAAAATTGAAAGAAGATATAATAATAAATAGTTAATGATATAATAGAAAAAATAACATTAATGTTTCATTGATATTGTAAATGACATATAATGTGGGGCGGAATGAGTAATATTAACATTGTTAGTAACAATGAGGATATATACAATGCAATAAGTGGAGAACTTATATATATAATACGATATTTATATTAACTGGGTTATGTTGACGCAAAAGTTATCATATAAATAAATGATCAATGTGTCTTATGATCTTATAAATACGGACGGTGTGAGTAAATTAACATTTAGTTTGTACAAAACAAAAATTAGTTAACATTTAGTGCCCTTCAAAACAATTTGTAACATTTGGTGGGCCATTGACATCCATGCAGAGAGGTCAACCAATTTGACTTTGGTGATTGAATAGTTAATTTGTTGAATTAATTTCTGTTGCTAATATAACAGTTTCAAACTATATTTTCCTATGAAACTAACTAATACTATCATGCAATAAACCACTTTATCAAATCCATAAATTACGATAAAATTAATGGACCCCACATAATTGATGTAATATTAATCACGCCATCACTCTCGGCTTTTTTCTATCTATAAAACTCCTTTATTCACCCTCCAACTTCACCACAAACTATCTTTCTAAGTCTCATTCCTTCAATTACTCTTCCAAAAAAAATGACTTCCTTTTCTTGCTTTCTCATTCTTTTTGCACTTTCTCTTCTAATCCCAAATTTTGTTTCATCCTCTTCAGTTCAAGATCCTGAACTTGTTGTACAAGATGTACAAAGGTAATAACATTTCTTTATTTTTTAATTATGTTTTGTTATGTGGACTCACTCTAGCTACATTATTCATTTGATGAGTATTTCGATCAACAATTTCATTAAGTGCTTATTCAATATATATAGAAGTTTATTGCGCAAAAGTTTGTGGATTTAATTCATATGTTGTGTTTACACATGCATCCAATCCAATGACCTATGATAAAATAAATATTTTATACATCTAACATAACAAAGTGATATCATAGAGTAATTTGTTTGAGTGCATGTGTACTTTTTTTTTACACTATATATGTGTTATTTCTACATTTGATTATAGAATCAAATTATCTCAATATCAGCTGAGAATAAACTAAAATCAGTTTATGAAAAATGTTGAGAATTCACCACATTGTCATATAAACCCATTTAGAAAAGAAAAAAAAAAGGAAAAAAAAGTCAAGTTCTTCTTTTCTTTTTTTTGAAAAGGTCAAGTTCTTGTTTTAAATTGGTTGTTAGTGTAAAAGTAGTTATCCCTTTTCTCTTCAAACATTCATATGTAAATACGTATGTCATGTAATAACTTCAAAGAGTTTAATTAATATACACTGACGGTGTAAAGTTATTTTACATATCAACGTGTTAATTCATTAATTAATGAAGTCAACTTCATTACCAGGTTAATTATATACTATGAACTATAAATAATATGAAAACAAACTAAATTTTAATATAATAATTGTCAGATTTGAATTAATTAGTTAAATTAATTTTAATTTTTCTTCTTGTAGGAGCATCAATGTCTCTAGGTCTAGGAGAAACTTGGGCTATTTATCATGTGGAACTGGCAACCCAATTGATGATTGCTGGAGATGTGACCCAAATTGGGAAAACAACCGACAAAGACTAGCTGATTGTGCAATTGGATTTGGAAAAGATGCAATGGGTGGTAAAAATGGTAAAATCTACATTGTTACTGATTCAGGTGATGATGATGCAGTAAACCCTAAGCCAGGAACATTAAGGTATGGTGCAATTCAAGATGAACCATTATGGATCATATTCAAAAGAGATATGGTAATTCAATTAAAACAAGAGCTTTTGGTAAATTCATACAAGACAATTGATGGAAGAGGTGCTAGTGTTCACATTGCAAATGGTGGATGTATTACAATACATTATGTTAATAACATTATAATACATGGTATTCATGTTCATGATTGTGTTCCAACAGGGAACACAAATATTAGAGACTCACCAGAACATAGTGGATTTTGGACCGTTTCTGATGGTGATGGAATTTCAGTGTTTAATTCACAACATATTTGGATTGATCATTGTTCTTTGTCTAATTGTCGTGATGGTCTTATTGATGTTATACATGGATCTAATGCTGTTACTATTTCAAATAACTATATGACTCATCATGATAAAGTTATGCTTTTGGGACATAGTGATTCTTACACACAAGACAAGGACATGCAAGTTACTATTGCTTTTAATCATTTTGGTGAAGGGCTTGTCCAAAGAATGCCAAGGTATGCATGCATATATATGACACTAAAATCTCAACTTTTTTTTTTTATTTTATTTATAGATTTTTTTTTTATCTTTAATGTATTTTTTTGTTTTATAGTAGTAAAAAAAGAAATAAGAAATCATATTTCATAGCAAAAACGTGTCTCCGAGAGAGAGCATTTTCCATCCCTGCCACTCAAAATGTTTGTTCCCCCTTCTCCATTATAGAGATTTTCTTATCCGTCCTCATCTACAGAGATGAGGACGAAACCAAAAAAAAATGCAAACTCGATTGTTGAAAACTCCATCATTTATAATTTGTAACTCTTATAGTAGTGACAACCCTTTCTTAGTAGTATATCATATCAAAGGAATGAGCATATATAATCATATCTAACTACCTTAAAAATTCAAAAAGTAGGATAAAGGTTAATTGTGACTTATTGATTGAGTTATCTATGGTTTATAGTATATTTTTTTTCTTTGTTCAAACACTCACATGAAAATTAATCATGTATTTATGAGCATGAAAGTACATTAACCATAAATAATTATTGTTTACAGGTGTAGACATGGCTATTTTCATGTGGTGAACAATGATTACACACATTGGGAAATGTATGCAATTGGAGGGAGTGCTAACCCTACAATCAACAGCCAAGGGAACAGATTTCTTGCACCAGATAATAGATTTAGCAAGGAAGTAACAAAGCATGAAGATGGATCAGAAAGTGAATATAATAGCTGGAATTGGAGATCAGAGGGTGATTTGTTCTTGAATGGAGCATTCTTTAGACAAACTGGTGCTGAATCTTCTTCCATCTATGCTAGGGCTTCAAGTCTTAGTGCAAGACCAGCCTCTCTTGTTGGTTCCATCACTACTACTTCTGGTGTGCTTACTTGCAAGAAGGGCAACCGTTGCTAATTCGCTACTAAAAAAAGTTGAAATGACGAGGGACAAAAAATATGAAATTTATCTCCGATTAGTTTCATTTTTTCCGTCTCTAATTTCCGTCAATAATTTAACTTTTTTAATAGTGGTCAATGATTATTTTTATTTTTTTAGCTAAGAAATTTAAGTTCATCCGAAAGGAAACAAAAATTGATTAAGTAATTAAGAATGAGACTTTGTGCTTATGCTTAATTTATTGATTCTCATCGGTAGCTCCTTTTACAACTGGTTTTAAAAAAACTTTAACTCTGTTCTTTGAGGTTACAATGTCAAACTCTTATACCGAGTTGACACCTCGTATTGAGTTACCAATATCATATTTATATATAGCTTGCAACTACAAGTTGTGTATGGTTCTTAAATTATTTACATTCGGGTTTAATTACAACCTATGCCTTTTTCTTTTCATATATTGTAATCATATTGGCCATGTTGCTTGTAAAATGGAAAGGAAATGAATGCAGTTAGTGTTGGTCTATAAAATTATCTTGGTATACTTTTCAACGTGCACGCCTTGTCTATCATATACATCTTTTGCATTGGTTATGCTAATAATTTAGAGCAGCTTCACTTTTTTCCATTCTATTCTATGATCAAGTTTGACCCATCTACCTAAAAATGTCCTTCGGCCTTTGCATGCGTGGCTATTAAAATATTCTAATAGTAAAATAATCGATAAAATTTGGACCGTCTTGGTCTAGGCCCATCTTAGTTTGTTAATCATTTGACACTATTTAACATGCATACTTCTTATAAAGATCTTACTAAGATGTTGAAGTTAATTAACTGTGGAGTTGGTCTAATGTAAGGGGATAGACTCACATAAAGTGACAAACTAATATTTGAATTCTAACCAAAAGAGATGTTCATATATAGTGTAGGTTAGGGCCTCTATCAGAAATACATTTTATACATAGAAGGAAATAATAAAAACTTAAAAAAAAATGAAGTTAATTCAGTTTTCAATCGTGCGAATAAGGTTGTAGGTCATTTTTGAGGCATCACATAATCAAAATCATTTTTTTTTAAGAATGATCAAATTCATTTTTTGTAGACCTAAGTTTTCTTTCGAAAGAATTGTGACTAATTTATCTAGCAAGGATGTAAATTATTACTCACATGTAGTTCACAAACATATAAGGTTTTGCTTTATGTTCATAAGTTAACTTTTACTCCACTTACAAATTATTCATGTGGCAAAC
The DNA here is from genome assembly GCA_946800305.1 of Medicago arabica. Taxonomy (NCBI): domain Eukaryota; kingdom Viridiplantae; phylum Streptophyta; class Magnoliopsida; order Fabales; family Fabaceae; genus Medicago; species Medicago arabica. The sequence goes on from OX326966.1 coordinate 55,787,417, forward strand.
TTTCATAAGACGTTGAGTAAATAATTGGTTCAATCTAATGAGAAATATTGAACCATGCATGTACAAAACACATAGTGTTATAACTAATGCAATATAGAATTGGCTCATAATTGAATGACATAGATTTGATTATTTTATAGAATTTAAATATAAAACTAATGCAACTTTTTCCTCATTATATATTTGGTTCAACCTAATGGTAATATTGTACCATGCATGTACAAAACACTGTTATAACAACGATTTGCAACATAAACACGTCTCAATAGACCTTGTCAAAAATAGCAACACCAGTTATAGTTATAGCTTGCTCAATTAAAAGGCAAAGAAGCCGGCAACGACAACGGTGGCAGCGGCAGCAGAGAAGCGGAGAAATGATGCGCTAGAGGCCTCATCAGCAGCAGTTGGGGCGGCAGCGGGAGCCACATCATCAGCAGCAGGGGCGGGTCCAGGAGCGAAGAGATCATCAGCAGGGGATGGTGATGGTGGAGATGAAATTTCTTCATCAGCAGAGGGTGAAGAGGCGGGTGAAGCCTCAGGTGAAGAGATGGGAGCATCGGTTGAAGGTGCTTGTGTTGGTGCTGAAGTGGTAGCTTTTGGAGAAGATGCCGGTGCTTTTGATGCTTCTGGTGCTGACGATGGTGATGGTGATGATTTAGGGGATGCTGATGGGGATACTTCTTTAGCCATGACCATACCGGCCATAGCTACAAAAATGATGGCAAGAACAATGAATTGACGAGCCATTATTTTATTTTATTTTAACTTTTTGTGATTCTTAAAGTAATTGCAGTTGTTCTCTTATTGGAGAATAACTGCAGTTATTGTAAGAATGAATAATGAATTGTAATAGGAAGATTATTTATAATGAGAAGTATGTGAGATAATTTAGGAGAAGGTGAGGAGGATATTGGATTTAGAAATTAATGGTTTCATAATTTAGGGGAATGTGTGGAAGGATGTTGGTGGATGGTGAATAGTTCAATTTTAGACCTCATTTTAGTTGGCCTTTAGTTTCAATTGGGCACGAGTCAAACGGGATGAGGTGGTGTTGGGACCTTTGTGTACTAAGTTTAGGGGATTATTTTTAGAGGAAGCTTAGGGAGTTAATATTGAAAAAATTAATTACTACTAATTCTTGTTTAAATCCATCTATTTATTTAATTTAAGGATATGAGCCCGTGTTTTAAAAGACTCTAGCTTAACTTTTGGATTAATAAAGTTGTGGCAAAATTACACGTCATTTATCTTATTTAATTGTAACACATTAATCTTTTATCTTTTTTTTGTCCTATTGAAGTCCTTTATCCATCAAAACATGATTAGTCGGTCTTCAGCATGCAATTTAGCACTTTCTCTTTGGTTGGATACATTGTTCAAACATTTTCCATTAATACATAACAGTGGATATATGATTTGCTATCACCATTTTATGAGTTAGGCTTTGACAACTAGATTCAAGTCCATGTAGTAATATGGTATCAAAGTCGGGTTAGCATAACAATGTGAGAATTTGATGATACACCACATTAGGTTTGAGGATGGATATTGAAGTTTGTAGTACTTCAATTTTATTTGGTTAAGTAAAAAAATTTAAAAATAAGTGATGGAAATATTAATTTTATCATGTTGTATATGCAGCATTGTTCTTATTCTACCACTCTTTCACTAATTCAACCTAGTTGCTTGAGTCAAGAAATAACACAAATAATAATAAAAATATTGTGGCCAACCCTATTTAGTGGGATAGGACATGGTTATTGTTATTGTAGTACCAACAACCCCCTATTTTCAACATCATTTTAACTTCTCTTTAGTAGTTGTTTTTTCTATTCTACATTTTAAGCTCTTTACTTACTTGTACTCATTTTTATCTACCAAATATGCATAGATCTTTCACCAAGAATGCAAGTAACCAAAAAGTTGAGTCCCTCCTTTCCTCATCCATCTATGCAAGTAAATATAGTCGAATGAACACAAGCGTTTATCATTGGAGCCTATAAATTGAAACTTGAAAAACCAAATAGAAGGAGAGCGAAAAGGGAGGTAACCTAAAATACAAAGATGATATAAAAGGGAAAAGCACCAATGTAGAGAAGGGGGGTTACTCCTTCTTCTCGCCATACACCATTTCACGGAATTTCTTTTCCCACCTTAATATTTTCTAACATACTCTATTCGGATTCTAAAATCTGAAATATTTAACGCATTTTGTAGGGTTTTATATAGTGTTGCTGGTTCAAGCCCATTTTCTCACTCTCTAAATTGCTTTTATTTTCATTCTTATCTTATATCACCATGAAAACAAACTTTTCTTGTAAAAAAATGAAAACAAACTTTCGGTGAACCTCTATGCTCCTTGAATCTACTCTCTACTCTATTTCACTCATCCTTACTATGTTTTTTCCTTTTGATGTTTTACGTTTCAATTTCCTTTTCATCCCTTTATTATCTTTATTTTATAACTTATTTATCTTCTGTTTTCAACACTTTGTTTGGTGTTTGTATTTCATTTTTTCTTTCAAATGAACTTAAGCATGAAAATTAAATAAGACAGAAAATTTTAGAAGTTAATGGGATGTAACATCTTAATTTTTGAGTGGTCCAAACACAAATTGTACAATTTGTTGGTTCTAAAACTCACTTTTATAGCTGGAATACATAATATTTTAATTTTTAAGAAGTTTAATGCACAACTTTTGATGCATATATTTCTATAATGAGTTCTTTAACATGTGACATTGAGGGCACAAGTCAGCATTTATCAACATTTTTTTTACCAAGAACTATGTCTCTTTTAATTCTTTATTGCTCGAGCGATACGTATAAGAAAAATACCATTCTTTTCAAGCACAATAAGAATAAAACCTCTTTTTCCTCCTTTATTTAAGCATAAAAACATCATTTAACAAAATTTGAATTCGTGTTTAACAATAAAGAGAAATAAATAATTTTAAGTTAACATATTGTTTTACACAATTAATTAGAGGTAACCGCTTTTTAATGGATATCATAACAAGGTGCTAATATCTTCCGTACATATTGACTCCGGAACCGAAATTTGGTTTCAATGATATTTTTTCGTTATAAAGAGTTTTTCAATATATTTCATATTTTAATAAATTTTGTTGATAACTTAATTGTTTTCGAACAACCCTTAAATTTTCAACCGCGACAAAGTTGTATTGTAGTTGCATGGTGTCATTTTCATTTATTTAAGTAGCTTTTGAAGTACACTTATTTAAGTAGTTAATTGCAATTTTTCTTTGTACCAGAAAAAAGAAGTAATCTTTCTTGATTGTAAAAAAAGATAATTTTAATTTATTTTTTAATAGAAATCAATTTAAAAGCAATGGGGGACTCGTAAAATAAATAATGTTATATATATATATATATATATATATATATATATATATATATATATATAAACAACGTATCATTCAATAAGCACAAAACCTCAACCATGTTCATCGCAATATCTCATGTTCAACCTTTTGGGCCTTTTCTCAAATGAGATTGAAAGATGAGATTTCATCTATCTAGATCTCAATAATAATTATCTTCTAGTATTAAATTAAAGATGGGATTGAAAGGTTCAACTTATGTTATGAGTTATGAGTGTCGAATGAATGAAAGATATATGGTTCAAATCTTGATAAAGAAAAAAAATACAAACGCACATAAAATACTAATTATTCTTCAAAAAAAATATAAAATACTGATTAACATACTAACATTTATTATTACAAAGAAAAACTTATGAGCCTTAAGATTAAAAGAGTTGTGGAGTGAAAGATACATGATTCAAGTCCTTACAAGATAAAAAATTCTAACACAATTAACATGCTAAAATTTAACATTAAAAAAAAAAACTTACAATAGCCAATAGTCCAACTCTTCTCGGTATCATTTTATGTTTGGGTGATGCTATCATTGATCAAATCTCCTACATCAATCTCTTCCTCTTTGATAATGGCTTGAATTCCCGCATCTATCTTGAAAAGAAACTTCGATGCATTGGAGAAACTCTTCAATGTTTGGACAAAAAATATGTCAATGTTTGGAATGTGTCGGTACATCTAAGGGCGTGGACATATATTTTTGTTCAACCATTAGAAAATTTCTTAGAAAAAAAAAATCAAAGTTTATAATTAAAATTGTTGTGAGAGTCAAAGTCATTGTCAAACGGAAGAAGATGGATTTAGGAGATTTAATCACCGATAGCATCATCCAATAACAAATGATATCAATAAGAGGTTGACTCTTGAACAAGGACGGATCTATATAGAGAGCTATGTGGGTCAAGGCCCTCACATCAATTTTAAAATTTTCATCATATATATGTTTTTTTTTGTTGGTTTGGCTAGTAGTTTTATTCTTAGTTATGGTCTCTTCCTCTTTTATGTCATATATTCATAAGTATAATACAATATAATAATGAAGTAATGGTTACTTTAATCCGTGAATGTGTAACAAATAGTTATAATAGTTCCTAAATGCAGGGACAGATCCACATAGAGATCTATGTGGGCCAAGGCCCTCACATCAATTTTAAAATTTTCATTCATATATATGTTTTTTTTTGTCTGCCTTGTAGTTTGATTCTTAGTTATGGTTTTTTCCTCTTTTAAGCCAAATATTCATAAGTATAATACAATATAGGCTTAATTACTGATGTGGTCCCTTAAGTTATTTGTTAGTTACATTTTAGTCCTATAAGTTATTAACGTTACAATTTGGTCCCTTTAAGTCATCTTCCGTCAACCAAATAAATCACACCGTCAAAACTGTTAACCCAATATCCAAGGTGGATAAACATTGCAAGTTGTCACGTCACCGTTCACATGTACATATTTAACGTTTTGGCAAACGACTGACGATGGGGATTTATTTGGCTAAGAGATACTAACTTAAGGGACCAAATTGTAACATTAATAACTTATGGGACCAAAATGTAACCAACAAATAACTTAAGGGACCAAATCATTAATTAAGCCTACAATATATTAATGGAGTAATGATTATTTTGATCCCGGAATGTGTAACAAATAGTTATAATAATCCATAAATGTATCAAAATTCTAAAATAGTTCTTGATTATGCACTTTGTTAGTCAAAATAGTCATTGACGCTAAATAATCCATCAATACTCACAATAACTTTTTTCATAATGTGACTGAAATGAAAATAACTAAGTATATTGAAGGACTAATATGACAATATTAATGAATTATTTTAATGTCAAAGACTATTTTGACTAATGAAGTGCACATTCAGGAACTATTTTGCAATTTCAATACATTGATGAACTATTTTGCAATTTAAATACATTGAGGGACCATTATGACGGCTTGTTACACATTTAAGGACCAAAATGACTATTACCCTATAATAATATATGCAACTATTAGAGCCATCCATTTCTCCCATTTATTTCAACCATAAATAATGTTTATGTTTTCATATTGAGTTTAAATCATATATTTTGTCAATGTACGATTATTTTATACATACAACTCAATCATATGTTGTCACGTTAAATAATAGACACGACAATTATGTGTTTTCATATTTATTAACGGATGTAGCAACACATCATTAAATGTATATGTAATAAAATAATTATACACTAATAGAATACACTAATTAAATTATTTCCGATTTTATTCTTCTTTTATTTGGTTTGATTTTTTAAAACATACTTTATACTTTGGTTAATATTTTAAACCTAAATTGAATTTACTTATTCATTATTTTAAATACTGCCTCACTACTCAAATTTCCTTAGTCCGTCGCTGCTCTTGAATACTATTTTTTATTACAGAATCTTGAATCCTACTCTTTGAATAAACACTTTATGTGAGAGTGTCGGAATGTAAAGAGAAACTCTAAAGATTGCGATAGACATAGCATGGTTTGAAGGGTTGAAGACTGGCCCTTGTGTTTATGATCAACCTCAACGACAGTAGCCACGACAATGACCACTTGTACCCCCAAGTTTCCAAATTAAAGTATATCGTATGGTGTGTTAACTTCATATTAGATGTTAGTCAGAGCCTACAATTCATCATGCCTTATGTTGAGAAAAACTCTAAACTATATGTAATGCTGCTCAACAACAAAGGCAGATTCACCCACCATCCTTCTATGAGCAGTTTGAAGGGAATCAAGCACAGTTTGAGCAAGGCTAGAAAATTCAGGAACACGAGTTTGAGCAAGGCTAGAAAGTTTTCGGTAGCATCGACATTTCTGATCGAAAATGTGTGTCAATGTTCAGTTACAATCATAATAATTACATTGAATTATATTATTTTCTCAAATTATTATTGATGTTCGAGTCGGTGCTTGACATAGTTATATACCTTGTAAACAAGGATGTAATAACTGACGAAGAAGGACAAAAAGAGACAGAACAATGTAGAAATAGAAAGCATAAGTGTTCAATGAAACACCACCGGAATATTCCTGTCACCACCGGTCATCGAGATTTTGGTCCGGAATGCTTAATGACTCGGAAATGAGCTAAATGGGTCGGGTCAAAAATGGAGAGAGAGTGCGCGCTGGAATGTGTAAAGACAGTACTGATGAGAATGAGAAATGAAAATGTGTAAGAAAGGCAGTATGGTTTAACCTGTGAACTTATTACCTACCTACTAACCCATTTATTTTCTTTTTTAACTTTTTTATTTTTCCCTTCAAAGAAAAACTTTTGAAATTTTTATTGCTCCATAATTTTTTTTCCTTGGATATACAGCAGAGTTTATCGCTCATTTGAATCCCGCAACTTCAAAGAGATGTGATTGAAAAACATGAAAAAGAGAAGTTTTCAGCATATTAACTTCTCGACTTTCTGTTATCCTAAGAGGTGAGCTTTTGCTGACAAACACTTAAATTCTTTTGTTATTTATGTGAGTATCCATGCTTATGTTAATTGTCTATAACTTATGATTATTATTTATAGGTAGTTGATTGTGATATTTACACACTGAGGCAATTTTGTTCAATATTTTAATCCTTTTTAAACCACATTGTTGTTAATTTGTCCTTTACCAAGGCCCTTTGACTTTGAGCTTACATACCCTTTCCTTCCTCCTTGAAGTGATGTAGAAATTTTAATTTCTTTATCGTATCAAATTATTAAGTTTAGAGTTGCTTTTGAAAGTAACAACATTATAAGTTTGGGATAGGATACTGATCGTACCTGACCAGAAGGTGACTGTTGATGCTTTAAATGCGGTGGTTTGAGTGATCGTGGAATGCGTCAAAAATGCTTCTTGGAACGACGGGGGATGTGTACCTGCAGACACTCCAATGCTCAAGTCAGTAGAGATCGGAGAATGAGGGTTTAGAGAGAGAGTAGATTCTACCTTGAGGACTGCTAGGAGTCCCCTATATATAGAGGTGGGTGGCTGTAGAGCCGTTGTAATGGCACACGTGTGTCCGGCGGTTATGAAATCGTGGGAAGTGTAAGCGCCGAAGAGAGATTCGCGGGAACGTGTGACGAGACGTTGCAGTTCGTTTGAACTAGTCTCATTTTCTCCGTGCACCCCCTCCCAGGGAAGGGGTGTGTTGCGAGTCATATTACCAAATGCGGTATTTAGACTTGGATGATATTGGGTCTAAGTAAATGGGTCTTAGGTCTTTCGGCCGGTCCAGAACATATACTAACTACTAAGTACTTTTTTTAAAAACTAAATTAAAAAGGGCTTCTTAAAAAAATAGTTAAAATAATATTTCTGGTGGACTGGTAACTTCTCAATTTTACCAGTTTCATCTCTAAAAAATTGTGGTAGTTACTAATAATTTCAGTTTGGGTTATGGTCAGGTCTGGACTTTAGGGAGTGCAAGGTATTTAACCAAGCCGGGCCTTCAAAATCAATAGGTTTCAAAAAATAAATTAAGTCTAATACCAACCCCCACTTAAATAAAAATTATATATATTACTTCCTTTTCTTTCTTTAGTACACGTTTGAATTTTTTTTAGACTTTAGTTCTCCTTTCTGGACATAAATCTAGTGCTATCAAACCACCCTCAATTTGTTTAATCACTTAATCAGTTAAATTTAAAAGCTATTCCCTGAAAGAATCACAACAATAATTTCTTTTTCGTATAACATTCTTTTTCCCCTTTCCCCTTTTCCCCTTTTGGCATGAGTTTAAATTGGACCGTGAATCTGATTAAGTAGATCTTATGACTTATGGATGGTTATCAAATATTTACCTCAAAATCATTTTGCAGTTGTTGTTGAAAATTTTGCTGATGGTTCTGAAGAAAAGTTAGTTGGATTTTTTATCCGTGGACCTTTGCTTTCATTACATCAAAATACCCCAAAAAAGAAAACACACACAAAACTTTATATTATACCTTCAAAATTTCTGCAATAAATTAATAATGTTAGCTACGGTGTCGAAACTTCGATTGACTTCCTATATGTTTGAATCATTTTTCTGATTGTGTCCATGTTAAAGGCTATTTTAAGGGCCTCTATCTTGGGCATGAGTAGAAAAGAGAGGTGTTAGAAGGCAGTTGATGTTTTGACCCTCTACTTATGATTCAATTTTGATGATAGAAATTTCGAAGGTATTAAAAAAGTCTACGTTATAGTGATTTTATTTAAGGGATGTCTTTAGATGCGGTAGAAGTAAATTATTAAGAGGGTTTGTAGAAAGATCTAGCTAGTTTTCCTTAGGAACTATTGCCAGTAAAATTTAGACAAACAATTGTAAATTGGCGTTGAGGTGATTGTTGGACAAACACATCCTCGAGTCCATCATGATCTACTAAATTAGAGGCATGGCAACAAAACCCGGACTCGGTGGGCCTCCACCCCAAATTTAGCAGGGAAAAGCCGATTTAACTGGGTGCGGGTGTGGGGGAAATATGAGTTTTTAGTACGGGGCGGGGTCGGGGATGCTTACACCCGTCCCACCTCTACCCCTGCCTCACACCCGCTTTTTGAAATTTACTTTATTAAATTGTATAATCTTATTTCCATAAGCACCGACCTATTTTAATATATTATTACTCATTGGAAACATAATTATCATAATTATTTTTCTCTTTAAAAAAAATATTAGATCTTTAATTATTAATATAATTATTGTTTTTATTGCTATGAGAAAAATGAAAAAATATGCATTTTTTGAATATTTTAAAAAACTAGAGTTTTCGAGGGTGAGGGCGGGACTGCTGTCAATTGAGGACGGGGTTGGGTTTTTGACGAAAGTTACAATTTTGGAGGGGTAATTGCTTATTCACTCTTTGACTAATTCCTTTCATACCCATGACTAGAACCTAATTAATGCCTTTTAGATCCATGACTTGAACGAATCTCAGTAGTCCCCAAATGCAAGAATTATGCTCTTCCCAACCCGTTTTGCTCATTCTCAACCAAACTTTCAAAAAATACCCCCGCGTGAGTTAATTCTCGCAACGGCATTTCGAAAAATTCAGATGGAAACGAGCATAATCAATTGGGGTGAAGAGCAGAATTCCAAACGCAATGGCCCAATACATAACACAAGTCCAAACTATAACTCTTACTAAGTACTATAATCTTTTGAGAGATGAAACAAATAGAATTGAGAAAGAAATTAACACTCTGCATGAAGTCGTTTTTATCTTGTTTTAAGAAGCCATTTTTAGCTTTTTCATTATTACAAACGTAACTAATTTGTCAAGTACCCAACTCCAAACTCATAATGTTGCCAATTGAGTTAAAAATGTTTATTAAAAAATTTATAAAGACAGGGCTAAAAGTGGTGATTAAATTTTTTATAGAAACTAAAAATCGAAGAAATCTTGGTCCAGTCACCATATTTTTGAAATTTTCTTCAATTATATTGAACAATTTTTAATCAATGATATAAGTTAATTTTGCTTAAGTCAAAATAAAATTTTAAAAAAAAATTCTTAGTTTAATTCACAAAGTGGGCCCTACATAAGGCAAAAACAATGTATTTGTCCTTGTCCTGTTCCACACTGCCAACATAGAGTGAATCGCCAGATTTAACATCAAAATTTCACATTTCTGAGATAAAACATAAAACATAAACATAGTTTTTCACAAAACTTGTGTCTGTCTTCTCCGCCCTCAATGACCCTTTTCTTTCCCTTATATTCATTATCTTCCTTTTCCCTTTAGCTTCTATTCTTTTTCTTCTCTTCATTGTTTTTCTGTTCAATCCACTTCATTCTCAATTGTTCTGTCATGGCTCCAGCATTGGAGGTTCAAGGAGGAGAAACTGTGTCCCAAAGCAATGGTTTGAACAATGTTGATGATGTTACAAACAGATCCAAGGTTACTGTTATTGGTAGTGGTAATTGGGGTAGTGTTGCATCTAAACTTATTGCTTCTAATACCATCAGGATGAACAATTTCCATGGTAATTTTCTTGTTCTTTGTTATATATATATACACACATAATTCTCTTCTTTTCAAGTTCATTGCATTTGATGAGATTTGTTTTAGAAGATTAAGTTGTGTTTCTTTTGGACCACTGAATTTTGTGTAATTTTCAACTATGTGGTGCATGTCTGATGTCCAACATGTGTCTGTGTGTCTGATAACGACAGTAGCACGTGTTGATATTCGATCATTTTCTTAAATAATTATACATGTCGCTGTCAAATGTTTTGTAGATATTCACAATTCACATGTTGGGGTGTGGTATATATATATATATATATATATATATATATATATATATATATAGTGATGAAAATGCCAGTGTGATTATGGAATATGGGAATTTTAACTTTATGTTGAAACATAATTGTTCATGTAAAACAAATAAACTTTTCGACAGAATCATAAATTTCTCGTTTTTATGAATTGTTTAGTAAATTCAGATGAAGTTAGGATGTGGACATTATCAAGTGGAGAAATCCTCACAATGTGATCAATCAACCCAATGAATTTAGTGTAACACTATGTTCGCATATGTAGCACTTACACTTCTGGTTGAAAGCGTGTCTGATATCAGACATGTGTCATTGTCTGCCAACGACACTAAAACATGTGTTTATGTTCAATCACATTAATTTTTTTTAAATTATTACTCGATAATGCTTCATATGTGTCAATGTCATGTATGATGTTCGTGTATTCACGAGTTGGGATGTGGGAGATATATACTGGTGATTATAGTTCATACGTGTCAATGTCGTGTTTGATGTTCGTGTATTCACGAGTTGGGACGTGGGAGATATATACTGGTGAAAATGTTAATGTGATTTTGGAAAATGGAAATTTTAACTTCATGTTGAAACATAGCATTTCACATAAACAAATAGACATTCCCGTAGAATCTTAAAGTTCTCATTTTGACGAGTTGTTGATAAATTCAGATGAAGTTAGGATGTGGGTATATGAGGAGACATTACCAAGTGGAGAGAAGCTCACAGATGTCATCAATCAAACCAATGTAAGGACTATTTCATTCCCTATCTGTATCCAATGTTTTTCATTTAATATTCAGTATTTTAATGACTAGATTTGTTAAATAGCTGCTATAGCAGCGCTATAACGCTAGTGTAGTAGCGATGTTTGAACAATTTGTTTTTGCTCGGCGATACACCATTTAGTATAAAATGTTGTCAATTAAAGACTATAGCAGCATTATTGCATTTGCATAGCAGTATTTAAACAAATCTTGGTGTTTTGCGATACGCTTTTTAGTACAAAATATTGTCAAATAGCAGCTATTGCATAACAATAACACTTTTGTATACCTGAAAGTGAACAAACTGTTTTTTCTGCTATCTGCGATTGACAAACTAGACTATACACAAAATAATTAATATTAGTATATTACTATTGCTTCTGGCAGGAAAATGTAAAATATCTCCCTGGAATCAAGCTTGGCAAAAATGTTGTTGCAGATCCCGACTTAGAAAATGCAGGTATTAAATTAGTACTTTTTTTTTAAAAGCATTTACTATGAATGAAAAAATTTAAGATTTTCAAATAGGAAAAAAACATAGGAAACTCGAAAAGCATTAAAAAATCGTTTACTTTATTTTTTAGGGTGAGGTGTTGGTGTCAAGTTGTGTGCTGTTCTGATTGAGTAAATTATGCAGTGAGGGATGCAAATATGTTAGTCTTTGTGACACCACACCAATTCATGGAAGGAATTTGCAAAAGGATAGCTGGAAAGATAAGGGCAGATGCCGAGGCTATTTCCCTTGTTAAAGGTATGGAAGTCAAAATGGAAGGCCCTTGCATGATCTCAACTCTCATTTCTGAAGAACTCGGAATCAATTGTTCTGTGTTGATGGGAGCAAACATTGCAAATGAGGTAATTTGAAAAAATTAGATTTTTTTTATTTCTTTTTTGTAGTTTTTATTTCATTTTCTTGCTAGCTAATTGCATTTTCGGAACCTGAATGCTATACAGCTGTACGGACCATTAAACTTAGAAAAAGTTTTGCTCTCTCTGAATATAACGGTCCATACAGCTGCAGGACCATATTGTAGCTTTAGAGGATCAATTTCACATTTTTGGTGATTCTGATTAATACTTTCTGTGCAGATAGCGGTAGAGAAGTTCAGTGAAGCAACTGTTGGATACAGGCAGAATAGAGAAGCTGCAGAGAGATGGGTTCATTTGTTTTACACTCCTTATTTCATTGTGACAGCTGTGAGTGAACCAATCTTGTAAAAAAATACTTGTCAAATGTTATTTTAAAGGGCTCGGATCCTATCCTACGATGCAATAGTGCAGCAAAGCACATTCGTGTAAAAAGTGCTACCACATGCGGTGGCATGGCGTCATAATTACAAAAATTTTGCTGCATCGTTACACAGTAGGAGAGGATCCAACTGCTCCATTATAGTGGTTGACTGGTTGTAGAACTGTTGGATCTAAATGCATGTTTGGAGTCGAGGTAAATTTGACAAAATCACAATGTCACCGTGATTCTATTAAAACTCTAAAAAATATAGCTTTTCTCAAAGTAGAGTGATTCAGTGTGATTTTGCCAAACTTATCGCCAATCCAAATATGCATCAAGTGTAGTCGGATCATGCACCTGGATCCAACGACTCTGCAGCTAATATAGAAGATTCAGATCAGTACTTTGGTTAAAGCAATACCAAAGAAATATTGTCATGACATGATAGAATCATGTGTTCATGAGTAGTTTGAAATTTGTAAAACATTGACATATTGCTTTACTTGTGCTTATGCTTTTTGTGTTCTATATTGAAATTAGGTTCAAGATGTTGAAGGAGTTGAATTATGCGGAACTCTAAAAAACGTTGTGGCCATAGCAGCAGGTTTGTTGCACTGTATTTTCACTTTGCTCCATCTATATTGTAAAATTTTGTGAATGATCAAAGAATGACACAAAAATGGGACAGGTTTTGTTGATGGCTTGGAGATGGGAAATAATACAAAAGTAAGTGGATTTTAGGATTTTGAATGTTTTCATGGAAGAATGTTTATCTTTTTGTATCTAAGATTGTGTAAATTTGTGTAGGCTGCAATCATGAGACTTGGTCTTAGAGAAATGAAGGCATTTTCAAAGTTATTGTTTCCATCTGTTAAGGACAGTACCTTTTTTGAGAGCTGTGGTGTAGCTGACCTTATCACAACATGTTGTAAGAATTTCACTTACTATTAATAAAATTCGGATTCTCTGCAGGCGAGAAACCTCGTAGTCATTGCAATCAACAAACCTCGATTGTTGGATAAAGATCGAACAATTCATAGTTTTACATCATGAATCAGATATAAAATCTATGAAGTACTGCAGCCATAGTTTAAAATACTAATTATGACCATTCAATCTTCATCCAACGCTTGTCGCATCGAAGTTTATTGAATGTAGTGACTTCAGTAATTTTTTTACCACATCAAGTGCATTTCCTAAAAATTTGTTGTTGTTGTTGCAGTGGGTGGAAGAAACAGGAAAGTTGCCGAAGCTTATGCAAAGAATGGAGGGAAGAGGTTTGTTTTGTTGTTTATCTTTGGTTTATAATTCCAAGGTGAGGAAATAAAAATGGTTTATTAGTTTTATCTGATTTTGCATATTCTGTACAGATCTTTTGATGAGCTTGAAGCTGAGATGCTACAAGGCCAGAAATTGCAGGTATATTCATGAATCTTACTTATTATGCCAAACCAAAAACTATATAAATGTTTGCTTTGAAAAATAATTACTAGACAATCTTAGATTCCAGTAACATATACATATTTTGAGGTCTCTTTACCTATGATATAAAGGTGTATGAACAACCAATAATGAAAAAAGAAAAAGAAAACACATTAATCTTTGATAGTTCTAGCCATAGAGATGGTGCCATTTGTTATTGGTTAAGATGGTGGGGACCAACATTTTTATAATAATAAAATGGTTGAAAAATTCTAAATTTGTGATATATATATCAATATCATAATCTTTCCCATTTGACAAGAAACAACATAAGGTAACCCTTTTGACAAGAAAGTAAACAAAATCTTTGATTTATTTATAAATAAACAAACTATCTAATTCATTGAAAACACTGAGTTCCAGCACAATACACTGAATCCAATTCATAAATTTTCACAATGCCTATGCACTCATCCAATCACTATCTTACCGCTTTCCCCACCACAATCCTCCTCTTCCTCCTCCAAATTTCATCACTGATCGCCGGAAAACCCCACGTCATCAATTTTCGATCACCTAACCTCTATCCAGAAGGCATAGCATGGGACCCAACAAATCAACACTTCCTAGTCAGCTCCCTCCACCACCGCACAATCTCCGCCGTCTCATACACTGGCATAATAAAAAACCTAGTCTTTGATCCTTCCCTCCCCGAAAACGTCACAATTTTAGGCCTCACCGTGGATTACCACAACAACCGCATCCTCGCTGCTATCCATGCCCTTAAACCCTACCATCCTTTCAACGCTCTTGCCGCCTACGACCTCATCTCCGGCAACCGTCTCTTCCTCTCCCACCTCCCCTCCTCCAAACCCTCTGACCAACCCGTTGCAAACGATGTTGCAGTGGACCCCACCGGAAACGCTTACGTAACAAACTCTGGAGACAATTACATCTGGAAAGTTAACACCAACGGAGAACCGTCGATTTTCTCAAACTCACCGAAGTTCACCGAACCTACGGTGGACAGCGATACATCGTATAGTTACTGTGGTCTCAACGGTATTGCTTACATCAGCAATGATAACGGTTACCTTCTGGTGGTGCAAACTAATACAGGCAAGATATTCAAAGTTGATGCGGACGATGGTACTGCCGTTGAGATCGTGAAACTCAATAAAGATCTAACGTGTCCTGATGGTGTTAGTTTGAGAAGTGACGGTGTCATTTTGGTTGTGTCACCAGAAGTTAATAAATTGTGGTTTTTAAAGAGTGATGATGGATGGATAGAGGGTGTAGTGGTTGATGAAGTTGACCTTGACTTGGAAGGGTACCCTACTTCAGTTGTAGTTAGGGATAATGACAGGGGGTATGTGTTGTATGGATATGTGAAAGACGGTATTTTGGGGAGTTTTGAGAGGGAAGGTTTTAGAATTGTGGAGGTTAGATCTTCTAAAGAGAATGAGGATAAGAGAGTTTTGATGTATGTTATGATGATTGGAATTGGTTTGGTTTGTTTCTTGTATTGGAAGTTTCAAATGGGGCAGCTTGTGAAGAATATGAATAAGAAGATAAGTTGATCATCATGGAGGCGTTTGGATTAAGCACTTATTCAATAAGCTTCAATAATTTGAGTGCATATTTGTTATCATGGATGATTTGTAAAAATCACAGCGAGCTATCATGATTTTGTAGAAACTACACTTTGTAGTATTTACAAAATCACGTTAATTCACAATGATCCTGACAAACCTACTGTGATATCAAACATGCATTGTAAACAGATTAAATTTGTACGCAAAAAATATCTATAATCAAAGAGGAAATGATAGAAAAAACTCTCCTGAAGTTGAAAATGGTTATGAGAATAAATTATTAAAGGAATGAAAGTAAGCTTAATATAGTTTATGGACATACCATATAAGCTATGTTTGTAAGTTTTTTTAAGGATGTATGCAAATGTTTATGTCATAATATAAGTCTAAATAAGCTTTTACAAGCATCTGTTATAGTATGATTCTGCTTTTTAAGAACCATATAGAGTGAAATATGATCTTAATGTGGTTATGATGATGTTATTATTATGAAGTGAAAAAAACTAGCTTATGATGTTATTATGAATTAATTTTCAATTATGTTGCAACAATTAGGGTGTCTCAACTGCAAGGGAAGTATATGAGGTACTAAGCCATCGTGGGTGGTTAGAGTTGTTCCCTCTTTTCTCAACAGTACATGAGATAAGCAGTGGTCTTCTTCCACCATCAGCCATAGTTGAATACAGTGAGAAGCTACCAAGTCCTTCTAATTCAAGGTGCTAGCTTGGAGATAGTGTTTGTTGTTTCCACACATATAAAGTATGGACTTAACCAATATGTACTGTCAGTGTAAAGATTTTTTATACTGTCAATAAATTATGATTGTCTAAACACTACAATACGATTAGTTTTGATTACTTGACGGTGTAATTTTTTTACAGTGACAATATATTAAAATTAAACTCATAAATTATAGTATTGATTCCAAGAATATACAAGTACTATAGTTCTAGAATGGCTACTTTTGATATGCAAAATCTTATGCCAACAAGGAACTTGTTTGCATAGAGCCAACCTGCTCCTATCAAAGTATCAAGTTTGATTTTTCCCGATACCAATTTTGAAGGATATCTCTATTGATTATTTTTTCTTGTTTCCCGGTATACAATGTACAAACTCAGTTGTGAAATCAATGAATTCCAACAAAGAAAATGGATGAATCCCAAACAAAGGGTTCTCGGACAAAATATTAAAAAAACTCCAAAACTAAAGAATATGAATGCATTCAAACGAAGCCTTCAAAGCACTCATAATCGTCCACCTCCGCCTTAATGGTCTCACCATTTCCCAACAACTCTCTCCACCACCTTCCTCCTCCTCCGTAAACTTCGGAAGCTTCATCAGCTCCCTATGCTCTTGCCTCATTTTAATATCACTCAACTCCATTTGTAACGGAAACTTCACCATCCCAAACATACCTGTGTAACTCTTTCTCTCACTTGAACTCCTCCGGTACCGGTTTTCCTTGACGGACAGCGACCGGATACTGGCAACAACTCCGGTGTCTCGTCTTGTTTGTGGGGAACTCAAAATTTGTCATGGTTTTGATGGAATAAGAATGTGAAGGAGTTGTGAATGATGTTGGAAGTGAAATAGAAAGGACTTGAGTTGGGTGCATATTTATATTATTTGTTGAAAGGAAAATCAAACGAAGAAATTATGGGCCATGCTCGCCGTGATATGTAACACGTAAATGACTAAATTATTAATAGTATATACTAATATGAGTCATGACTTGTGTGTTTAATATTTAATTATTATTAAAAAAAAGGAAACCAGAGGAAGAAAAATGTGTCTTGCCGTGTTATGCAAAGAGTAACATTTGTTTTCTTCTAGACAATGAAGAGAGATTAGATTGTGCATAATTGTTGACTAAGTGATTAGGTGTAATTTATGAGGCATTCTAGACATAAAAGACAGGAGTTTATCTATTTCCTGTTGATTTCTAGTGATATATTTCTAGAGGATTTCAAGTTTTTCTTCTCTTTTGCGGCTAGTTACCTTCTTCAAGACTTTTGGATCCATATTGAAAGTAATATTTTGCTACTCTCTCTATGTCTCACAATAAGGGTAGAGACTTACTTGTTTGGTCATTTTGTACAAATTAATAAAAAAGTATAAATACAAAAACAACCCAACATAGAGTCGACTATATGGATTATATTACGCTATAACGTTCTATTTTAAATTATAAAAAATGTTTTAGCAAGAAAAGTTCCTACCTATTTCTTTTTTAATTTCATTTCATAATAAAACAGCAATTTGGTAACCTAATTTCATTATGGGCCACACTTTTCCTCTTCGCTAAATCATTATCACTTGAAGGTTTTGGTTAAACGTATTTGTAATTTCATTTAAGTTTCTTCTTTGTTTCTTTCTTTCAATGGCAAAGAAAGCAGGTTCTTCTTTATCTCAAAAACTAGAACAACATGAGAAATCATCACTCCCCGAAAACACTCTTATTCCTCAAAGTAGCAAACGTCAAACTCGCGTAATTGACTCTTCACTCTGAAGGAAGAAATGCTCAATCTCAAAGGCCTCTTAGATTTCAAATCCAAAACAGGTCAAAATACAATGAAACATTACACTACTTTTTATAACTCTGTTAAGGATTTGCTTAGTGTGAATCCCACATAAAAATACTTAGACAGAGGATTTGGATGTCAAAGCGCAAATTTGAGAAGATGAAGAAAACGCAAAACCAAAAGTTTCCTCCTAATTTATCTAATCCTATTGAGAAGAAATTATTTGAACTTTCTCGCATGATTTGGGGAGAATACAATGAAGAAAATGGAAAATAAATCAAGAAGGAAAATGATGCTAAGAAACCATTGGTGGTGCCAGAAGAGCTAGATTATATCGTTGATAAGGAGAAGTGTGCAAATATTGATAAAATGAGTTTTTTTTTTTGTTTAAGGGAAATATTACAGGGATGGATGAAGTTAATTGGGGAATCGGAGACGGTAGAATTGGATAAAAAGTGAACATGTTTTTAGGAATTTATTAACCCCTTTTAGGTTGAAAATGAATGGACCGCTTTTTGAGATATATGAATACGTATTGGACCAGGCCAAGGTTCAATCATCGAGACCCAAAGTTTGTTGACGATTGTTTTTTCCGCTTCACACAATGCTAAGAAACATCATAAAATGATAAGTTTAACCCCTAATTTCATCGGTAGTTAGCTACCTCGGTTAAATTCCAACAACAGTTAACTATCGTTGGGGTTAAACTTGTCATTTCATGACGTTTCTTAGCATTGTTTGAAGTGGGAAAAGCTTTGTTCAAGTCCATTATCCTAGCTTAGGCCCAATAAAATGTCCATCCATAATTTCATATCACATTAACCGACAAAGAGCCGCGACACACATTAGATTATGTTCGGATCACATATGATCACTTCATGTATTTAAATGGTTGCCCGCTCATTGAACCACAAAGGAAAAATCGACTTATCCACTCTAGGAGTCTATAAATAGAGCGATTCAATTCAAAATAAGGGACATATTGTCATTTTGAGAAATTACCTCAAAGCACCTCGAGACCTCATTGATTTGAGCGTCAAAGTGTCTTTGCAGGTACACTCTGATGACTCCTAATAGTGAAGGTCGAGACTAATAGTAAATATTTAGAGGGATAAAAAAATAAATTTAACTCTAGATTTAATTTATATGAACTAGTAATGTAGAAAGGTTTCACATTGTCAATATAACTGTTAGTGCAAACAAATTAACTTTGAACGTATCTACCTTAAAAGCCTAATAAACGACATTTTTGTGATTGATTTACAATGATAAACTTTCATTGATACATTTTGTGGTTCATTGTTAGATATCATAGACTTGCCAGATCTAACCTATTCTTTTTATAATAATATGATCCAACAATTGAGATTTAAAAAGTTAATAAGGTTTTTGGTGGACCAACTATAACGTTGGTCCATCTCGGACATTCGATGTTAAATATTGAAGGAAAAGACTAATTTGATTAACATGGATATAATTCAGTGACTTAAACGAAATGGAAACTAGTTAAGGGGGCCAAAGTAAAACCTCAAAAATAGTTGAGGGAACCAAAGTGAAATTTAGCCTTAAATTTATTAATGCATACTTAAAACTGCATTAAAAACCACTTTAATTAATTAGAGCATCTCCAATTGGTATGTTATAGATGGTTAAATTGATGAATCTGTATCATAATTTTTCACTATATTATAAGAACTTGATGTGGCATAGTGGATAACGTAAAAATTGGTTGAAGTATATATCTTAAATAAAATACAATATAATAGAAATTAATCAATTAATATTTGAATTTGAAACAACGTTGAGTTGGAAAAAAAATGTTGGTTAAAGATGCTCTAAGATGACAAATAATTTGATAGTGAAGAATATTTTCAATGAGACACATAATATGAATATGACCAATTATATAATGTACAAAATAAGTTGTTAAATCAATGAATTCCAAATAAAGGGTTCTTAAGAAAATGAAAAAACGCCTAAACTAAACAATATTAATGCATCCAAAAGAAGCCTTCAAAGCCCTCATAATCGTCCACCTCCGCCTTAACGGCCTCACCATTTCCCAACAACTCCCTCCATCGCGGTCCTCCTCCTCCGTAAACTTTGGTAGCTTCATTGGTTCCCTACGCTCTTGCCTCATTTTAATATCACTCAACTCCATTTGTAACGGAAACTTCACCATTCCAAACATATTTGTGTAAGTCTTTCTCTTACTCGAACTCCTTTGGTACCGGTTTTCCTTGACGGACAGTGACCGGATACCGGCAACAACCATGGTGTCATCTTTGTTTGTTTGTGGTTCAGTTTTGCGTGTTATAACTTTTCCGCAGAAAACAACGTCATTGGGTAGTTCATTAGAAAAATTTGTGGGAAACTCAAAATTTGTCATGGTTTTGATGGAACAAGTAAGTGAAGGATTTGTGATTGATGTTGGAAGTGAAATAAAAATGACTTGAGTTAAAGACATATTTATATGGTTTGTTGAACGGAAAATGAAACGAAGAAATTATGGGCCATGGTCGTCATCATGTTTAACACGTTAATGACATTAATATATGAGCTATATGACTTGTTGTTAGTTTTCTTTCTAGAATGCAGATTTAAAAATAATAGGATTATTGACGGAGTCATAGTTTCTAGGATGTCATACTACATTATTTCATACTAAATAAAATACGATAAGATTAACATAGTAGTCTTCTATCCTTTAAAAAAAAAAACATAGTAGTCTTCTATGGTCACAAGATTGTAGATTTCATTTTTTATTATTATTTTGAAACAATTAAAAGAATAAAATACTTTGAATTTTTCCTCTAGATTTTTGGGTTTTTTTTAATCGTCTAGAAGTGTTTTTTTCTAGACAGGTTTTTATTTTTTATTTTTTAGGGAAATCTAGACAGGTTTGTTGTTGATTCATGTTAGACTCTTGTTGTAATTTTTCTCTCTATTTTGTGCACATCTTGTGCCATCATAGATGATTAATTTATTTCAATTCTTTGACCGTTTAAAAAAAATTATTAATAGAATAAGATGAACAATTAATATTTTGTTTTTTTAAAGATAATTAATATTTTGTTAGTGTGTTGAGATATTTATATCTTGTCTCATACAATGATGTTATGTATACATTTAAGATCTACTTAATTATTTAGTGAAAAATTCAATTGGATGCTTTTATAACATTATTGAATCAAGGTTCAAAATGCAAGTCGATAAACTACTAAGTAATCAATTCACTGTAAAGTATTAATTAATAAATTATAAGAATATATTGTATTGTATATATTTATTCACTTTACACTTGACAGAGCCTTATGACATCTCTACCAAATCATTAATACAAATTAAGATATTTAAATAATCCTTAATTTTCATACTTTAGACGATCCATTTTAAGGCGCCATGTGTCGATAGGCCAGGGGTAGAGAGGAGCTTAACATGAAAGCCATAAATTTAATTTGTCCTTTTAGTTTGGAGGAGGTGAAGAAAGCAGTCTGGGATTGAGAGAGTTTTAAGAGTCCAAATTCGGATGACATCAATTTTAGTTTCATAAATGAATTTTGGAATCAGGTGCGGAACTATTTTATGAGATTTATCATGGAGTTTCAACGTAATGGGAAGCTTACGAAATGAATAAATTTGACTTTCATTGCTCTCATTCCTAAGGTTGAAAGTCCACAACGGTTGGATGACTTTAGACATATCTCTTTAGCGGGGTGCATGTATAAGGTGTTGGTGAAAGCCTTCACTAATAGACTTCGAGTGGTCATTGGAAGTGTGGTTTCGGCCTCCCAATCAACTTTTATTAAGGGGCGATAGATTCTAGATTGCATCCTTATTGCAAATGAGGTGGTTGATGAAACTCGAAGATTGAAAAACGAATTGTTTCTTTTTAAAGTTGATTTTAAAAGGGCATATGATTCAGTAGATTTGTGATATTTAGAGGTGGTTATGAGTAAAATGAATTTTCCTACTTTATGGAGGAAGTGGATTTCAGAATGTGTTGGTTCCGCAACAGAATCTGTATTGGTTAATGGTTGTCCTACTGATGAGTTTCTTTTGAAAAAGAGGGGGGGGGGGTTGTGAGGATTGTAGGAAAATATCTTGGGTGAAGTGAGAGTTTGTTTGTTTACAGAAGGAGAAAGGAGCGCAAAGTGTTTGGCGGTTGAGATAGTTTAACTTGGCTTTGCTAGATAAATGGTGTTGGAGGTTGGTATTAGATAAAGACGGGTTATGATGTAGAGTTTTGTTGGATAGATATGGTGAGGAAGGTGGGAGGAAATGTTCGACATGGTGGCAGGAGATGGCTAGCATTTGTGACGGCCTGGGTATAGGCATGGGGAGTTGGTTTGACGATAATATAAAAGGGTAGTAGGCAATGGTAGTACTGCATTTTTTTGGAAAGATAATTGGATGGATGGTGTTCCGTGGCGAGTTAGGTTCAGTAGGTTATTTGACCTGGCCGAGAATCGTTGGGGTACGGTGGCTGATATGTGTCGGTCATGATGGAATGAAGGGGATTGAAAGTGGAGAAGGAGGTTGTTTGCGTGGGATGAGACTATTCTTCTGGAATGTTGTTTTTTGCCACATAACATTATTTTGCAAACAAATGTTTCTGATGGTTGGAAGTGGTTACTTGACCCCATTAAAGGTTTGCCTGTTAGTTGTGTGTACCAGTTGTTCGTGGCTGTAGACGAACCTACAGATCAGGGTGAGAAAGATGCTATTTGGCTTAGGTATGTTCTTCTGAAGGTCTTCCTATTCGTTTGACGCTTATTCTGTAATTGACTGCATACAAAAGATAATCTAGTGTATCGAGTTATTATTCCAGCTAGCGACGATGTATGCCTCACAAGGTGTGGATCACATGAGACGACTGAACTTCTATTCCTATGTTGTAATATTTTCGATGGATTGTGTCATCTTGTTTGGCATTGGTTATGTATTTCTTCAGTTGATATTGTTGTTATAAAGGAAAATTTTGGATCATCTGGAAAGCAAGGAATAATAAGATCTTCAACAACAAAGATTTTGATTCGCATCAAATGTTCAACAAAGTTAAGTTACAATCATTTTAATGCTTAAAGACAAAGTTTATAATTTCGCTTTTCATTACCATAAATGGTGGCGAAGCCCCTCAGCTTGTAAGAGAACCGTTTTATAATTATTGTTGTAGGTAGGTCCTCTTGCCGTTGTTATTATTAGGGGTGTTAACTCTTTGTGCCCTACTTTAGCACACTTTGTGCAGGGTAGGGGCACCAATGATTTTTTAATATATTTAAGGAGAACTGGTATGCATCCATGAAACATTCTAGATAGCAAAGAGCTGGACTTTTATATCCTTTCTTTCGTTCAGTTCTAGAGGACTTCAATTTATTAATTCCTTCTTCCTTCTATTTGCAGCTAATTTCTTCAAGACTTTTGGAGTTCGTGACCAATTTCTTGAACTGAAATTTTTTCTTTTCCTTCGAGAAATAAAAATAGAGATATTTCTTTCCTTCAAAAAAAAAAATTGAGATATTTCCTCTGTCTCAGATATTTGGTTGTTAAAAATATGGTTCTTTTGGTTTCAACTATATACAATTTTGGTTCCTCATTTTTATTTATTTTAATATTCTCAAATTCCTATAATATACTAAAAAAAATTAGCAAATTGGATGGGTTAATTTTTTAAAAAAATAATATTATTACCTCACTTAAAATTCACCAACTAAATATTTAATTTAAATAAACATAAAAATACCAACTTTTTTTGTGTGTCTCTTAAAACCTTAACTTTGCATTCTAAAAAATTCTTCAAGTTTTTTAATTTTTTCTTTTTTTACTTTTAAATTTTTTGTATTATTTTATATTATAAATTCATATCAAGGCTCAATTTGTTTTAATAGAAATATGCTTTAAGGAATTTAGGTAAAAGAAAATCGAAAACATGGTTATATTTATTAATTTTCAAACTAGAGACTAAAATTTCTTTAAAAAAATTCTTGAGTGACTAAATTACACATAACTCAAAAGTTTAGTGGAGGATTAATAAACATGATCATTCAATAAGAATCCATTCTAAAAATGTTAATTTTCTTTTATTCTTTCTCTTCCATCTTCTATGTCACATTTTCTGAGCTAAGTTCATCTCCATTTAATCTCTTCTCCATTTCATCCATTTTGAGAGATAAAAACACAAAAAATCTTAAAAATAATTGATTGTGATGAGATTCGTTTAATGATATGATTCACCATCTATTTTTTGTGTTTATCTCTTTTATAATAACACTTTACATTTATTAATTATTTTAATAAATGGAGAGGACTCAGGTCACACTTCCTCTCCTCTCTTTTTCTAAGTGTTCTCATTCTCTCATCCATTTTCTTTGACTTAGATGAACTTTAGTTTGCAAAATCAGATGACAAAGTGGTTGACACTTAAAAAAAATGACAAAGTGGTTCTTACTTTTAAGTGATTAGAGATGCATATGGCCAAACGTTTTTTCTTCTTAAATTTAGAATTATAAAAACTCTAAGGAGTTATAAACAATAGTCGTGTAAATTAACGCACTTAAGTTGGTTTAATGATATTGACTTAGAACTTTGGAGTGTGCTCCTCTTTAAAATCTCAAGTTCGATTATCTCTGAGTCAAATTAGGTTGACCAATTTATCTTCTTCAAATAAAAAATAGTCGTGTAAATTAATAAATCCCAAATTAATAATGTATTATTATTATTATTACTAGATAGAAAAGAAAAACTAAGAATAAAAAACCTAAGCAATAGAAATGCATCTAATTCTAAAGGATGACTTCAAGCAACGCATAAACTTTCCCCTCCGTCGTAGTGGCCGGAGAAGTTCCCAGCAACTCTTTTCACCACCGTACTCCGCGGTAAACTTTGGCACCGGCATCGCCACCTTCCGCTCTTGCCTCGTCTTTATATCACTCAGTTCCATTTGCAGCGGAAACTTCACAGTCCCAAATATACCAGTATAACTCTTCTTATCACTAATACTTCTCTGCCACCGGTTTTCTCTACCGGATGGTGACCGGAGTCCGGCAACAAAGACATTATTTCGATCAGACGTGTTTTCTTCCTCCCTTTTCATCATCTGCCTTGCTGAACCGTGTTCAGTTTGGCGAGTGATGAGTTTTCCACAGAATATGACCTCCTTTGGTTGTGAAGTATTAAAACCAGTATGAAATTCAAAGTCTGAACTTGGTTGATGTAATTTCTGGTAGCTGTTCATTGTGTACGGAACAGAAGTAAAAGAGTTGTGAATGTTGTTTGAAGTAAAATATAACACTTAAGTTAGATACATCATACATGCATATTTATAGTATATATATATTTTTTATGAATATTTTTCAATTTTCTTATGAAAAATATTAAAATATAAAGTAGTTAGTGAACAATGAAGGAAAATGAAGGAAGAGATGAGTGTGTCATATGTGGTTAACGTTATCGATACGAGTAATTTTTTCTAGAACTTAAGAGAAAAAATGCACTATTGACTTGGTCATTGGTGATTATTTTGTTTCTTTGGTGTTTCCTTGTGAAGCACATCAGTATGAGGCATTCTAGTTCTAGTAAAGAGTTGAAATTTACTCTGGTCATCATTTCTAGATGATATATCACGTTATTAGTTTCTAGATAGTGTATGGACAACTCCCTGAGGACTTTTGGGGTCCATGATTTTTTTTTTTTTTACCGAACACTTATCTTTTAAGTTTGACAAAAATATCGGATTATTCCTTTTAATATTTTTAAGTTTTAAGTAGGTTTTTTTAAGTCGTTAATTTATACATTTATTTATAGATTTTTAAGTTCTTGAGTTTCAAAAAGATCCTTAAAAAGATGTCGGTGTATTAAATTAACAACTTAAAAGATCAATTTAAAAAACTTAAAGGATCAAAAATAAACGATTTTAAGTGATTTTATAATCTCTCAAGTTATTTTCTTCAACGCGTTGCAACCTCTTTTCTTTTTTTAGTAAGTAAATTTATTCCCCTCATGTTAAGAAATTCGAATAAAAGAGGTCTTTGGGTACATGTAACTAATCAAAGTCTTAAAATAACGATTTTATTCGTAAATAATTTAAAATAAGGGTTAAAAGCGTTTTTCACCCCTATAATATATATCATTTTCGATTTTCACCCTTATGAAATTTTCGATTTGATTTGCATGAATAAAAGAGGTCTTTGTGTACATGTAACTAATCAAAGTCTTAAAATAACGATTTTGTTCGTAAATAATTTAAAATAAGGGATAATAGTGTTTTTCACCCCTATAATATATGTCATTTTCGGTTTTCACCCTTATGAAATTTTCGGTTTGATTTGCATGAATAAAAGAGGTCTTTGTGTACATGTAACTAATCAAAGTCTTAAAATAACGATTTTGTTCGTAAATAATTTAAAATAAGGGTTAATAGTGTTTTTCACCCTATAATATATGTCATTTTCGGTTTTCATCTTTATGAAATTTTCGGTTTGATTTGCATCCTTGTAAAACATTTTTTTCCGGAAAACGCCTCTCCTCCATCCAACTCACCAAATTCGCTTATGTGACGCTGACTTGGCTTTTTTTATTATTTTTAATTGGCCACGTCAGATTTTATTATTAAAATATCCAAAAAATAAAAAATAATATAAATTCATTTATATTAATTTAAAAATAAAAAAATTGTAAAAATTAGAAAAAAAAATTCAGGAATAATTCAGGAATGCTTCCTATAAATATCTATAGTTTCGTTTTTCGTCCTTATAAAATAAAATCACACTTTTTAGTCCTTGAAAAATTTTCGTCAACATTTTAAATCCCTAATAAATTTTGCAATAACATTTTTAGTCCCTGTAAAAATTTTACGTCAGCATTTTTAGCCCTAAAATACTAAAGGAAAATGTCACGGCGACTATAAAATATGATTTTATTTTATAGGAACTAAAACGAAACTGCAAATATTTATAAGAATCAATAACTTAATTAACCGTGTATTATTTTGTTTCTAGGAGATTTTCTTGTGAAGCAGTATCACATGAGTAATATAAAACCTTCTGGTTCTAGATAGTCAGTAAAGAGTTGGATTTTACTTTGGTCGGCAATTTCTAGATGATATCACGTTATAGGACTTTTGGAGTGCATTATTAATTTCCTTTTTTTTTTTTTTGGTAATAACATTATTAATTTCCTTTAACTTTGAACTTCAAGATCTTTCCTGTGAAAAATAAATGTACAATTAAATTTCCTTCAAAAAAAATGTACTATTAAATTATTAAAAAATAAAAGATGTATGTTTATTAAATTCTTTATACTTTTTTTCTGTTACAAAATTCTTTATACTTGAACTAACTAAAAAAAAGTATTTCTAAACTATATTTAACCAACAAATATTGGATCTAACAGAAGAGGTTCGACTCCTATAATATGATGAATCACAATTTAAATTTTGGTTAAAAAAGATATCATTGTATTTTTTTAGAGAGATGTACATGTTTCAAATTTTTTTTTTTGTAGAAAGACAAAAGAAAAGAAAAAAAAAAACCCTAAAAATAGGGATCAGTCTTGTGCATCAAGCCTCAACACTGAGTTCAACTTCAAAGGGGAGCCTGCCAAAAAGTCACACCTAAACTTAAAGAGCATCCGAGCTTTGCTATGAAATTTGCACAATGGTTGCCCTCTCGAAGCACATGTTGAAAAGAAATGTTAGGAATATGCTCCTTTAACCCAAAAATCTTCACCAACAAAGAAGTGTATACATGCAAATGAGAGTGATCCGAGTCTTGAAGAAGACGGAGGACTTCTAAAGAATATGTTTCGCAAACAACTCGTTGAACAAAGTTGTTGATTACCACCATCAAACCATGGTAAACTCCAAAAAGCTCGGCAAAAAGCGCATCCCCATGTCCCTCATTAGAAGAGAATCTAGCAATCCAATTTTCCTTGTTATCACCGGAAGCACCACAACTTCCATCAATATTCAACTTAACACATCCATCTTGAGGCGGGATCCATTTAGCCATGTGAAGATTAATGTGGTGCTCAGAGGAGTGAATATTAACATAAGTTAGGTCGTTACGCATAATGTCAATAAAATGAATGACATTTTGGGTTTTCTATTGTTTGTCGCCAAGAATATGATTATTTCTAAAGCGCCAGATCCACCAAATAGTTATTGCAAATATTTTACCAAAAGATCCTTTAGACATAGTCTGTAACCATGTTTCCAAGGATGTGAAGCTGAAGAAATATGGATGATTATACTACATATTAGTTGCCAAACTTCCTTCGATGAAGCACAACTCTAAGGCGGTGAAGCACATCTTCATCGTGTGTTCCACATCGCTGGCTTATAGAAGAAGTTGCCAAGTTGCAGTGATGACGAAGCTTGTTAGTTGGGATCACATTGTGCATGCAAAGCCACATGAAATGTTGCACCTTGGCCGGAATTGACAATTTCCAAATCCAATCCCAACTTTCATTATCATTCAACTCTCTATAACGAGATAAAAGCCAACTATATGATGTAGACCAAGAATACCTTCATGTTTGAGAAGCTCCCCAAACCCATCTATCTTGAATATCATCAGGAGGAGGGAACTGATCAATAGTTGTGATGAGCTCGTTTGGAACCATTGTCATCAGTTTATTCCAATCCCATGATCCAATAAAACTAACATCCTTAAGTTGTAATTGAGTATCCGAAATGCTGACAAAATCAACCAAGTGACAAAGCGCTTCTAGCCCCGTCCAGTTATCATAACATAATTAGGAGGACCTGTCACCAATGTAGAATTGAAATCCTTGTTTCAAGATTTCCAATGCCTCTAAAATACTTCTCCAGATTAAAGAAATGTTTCCTTTAGCTTTAATGTTCCAAATGTTGCCACCTTTTATGTACTGTTGAGATAAAACCCTCACCCAAAGTTTTTGAGGATCATAAAGAAGGTTCCAAGCTAACTTCCCAAGAAGAGCAACATTAGATAATCTAGCTTCCCTAATAGCTAGGCCTCCAAATTTCTTAGGGGAAGTAACAGTAGACCACTTGACTCTATTCCACTTCCGATTACGACTTGTGCCACCCCAAATAAAGCTCTTTGTGACTCTATCGATCTTATCACAAATATTTGTAGGTAAATAATGCATATGCATAGTATATATAGGCATTGCCGTAGTAACTAACTTGGCTAAGCAAACCTGCCCCGCTTTATTGAGGAGATTACATTTCCAAGTTGAGAGTCTTCTATGCATCTTCTCTAAAATATAATCATAAGTATCTTTGGTAGCTCGACCTTGTATCAAAGGAAAACCCAAGTAGTGCCCCAAATTGGCCACCAAACGGATAAAGGAGATTTCTTTAATACTTCATTTAACACTCTCATGCACTCTCTTAGAACACATAGCCTTAGACTTTAAGACATTTACCTTCATACCAGAAGCAATACAAAACTCATGTTAGGTGTCCATCATCACTTTAGCTTGTCTGGAGTGGCCTCACGAAAGAGAAGAACATCGTCAGCAAAAAGAAGGTGAGATAAACCTGGACCTTTATGAGATAAATGAACTGGACGCCAAATCCCTTATTGAACCTTGATTTGAATGCTCATTGCTAATTTCTCCATGCAAAAAACAAATAGATATGGAGATAGAGGATCACCTTGTTGAAGGCCCCTTGACGGCTTGAACTTATCTGTTTTTGCACCATTCCACAATATAGAAAGGTTTGTGGCTTTCACACAATTCATAATCAAAGAGACAGTGGATGTGGGAAAATTGAATTCCGTCAAAGTAAGTTCAAGAAACTTCCAATCAAATCTATCATAGGCCTTTTATAAGTCAATTTTAAAAGCCAGCATACCTTTTTTGGAACGAGACGTATGCATATGATGGACCACTTCCTGAGCTAAGATTGCATTATCAATTGTACCTCTCTCGGAAATGAAGCTACTTTGAAAGGGACCAATCAAATCATCAAGGAAGGGGCGGATACAGTTAACAAGGACCTTGATGATGACTTTGAAGATTACATTACAAACACTAATGGGCCGAAAGTTCTTAAGCCTTGTAGGATTGTTCTCTTTCGGAATAAGAACCAGTAAAGTCTCTGCAATTTTATCATCAATATATCCACTTCTAAAAGATTGCATCACATAATTCCAAACGTCTTTCCCAACTACATCCCAAAAGTGTTTAAAAAAGAGAGGTTGGAATCCATCAGGTCCAGGAGCTCTAAAAGATTGCATAAAGAACATAGCATTGCGAACCTCAACCTTTGTCATTTGATTGATAAGAGAAATCCTCCTTTGAGAGTTAAGGGATGGTAAAAGCTCTATCTTCAGGCTACGAGGGTAAACTTCAGTATCATTCTGAAAAAGTTTACTATAAAAATCGATAGCTACATCCCGAAGTTGCATGTCGTCAGTGCACCAAGTTCCATCATCCAAATGTAATCCTTGAATTTTATTTCGCTTTCTGGGGATAATAGTTTGTGTATGAAAAAACTTGTTGTTCCTGTCGCCGAATTTAACCCACTTCTCTCTGGACTTTTGGTACCAAAGGAGTTCCTTCGTGTTTGAGAACTTTCTTGTGCATCTTCTGATGATTAGCCTCTTCCATGTCTAACATGTTTCAAATGAAATTACATTAAGTTGAGAGAACTTACGAGATTATTTATTTTTTAAGTTTGAATTTTATGGTTTTATTTTCTTTTTGAGAACTTACATGATTTAGAGAAAATATTTATTAGGCTAAATTGAACAACTGATCATTTAATTTATTTTGTGATTTCAGCTAGATTTCATAAAAAAAAATTACTTCATCTATTTCAAAATACATGGCGCAATTTTGTAATGTGTAGTATTTACATGACTTACTTTGAGCATATTTTTTAACTTATGTATAAAACAAATATTAGCATGTAAGATGTTGTTTGATTTGTCTTGATAAATATATTCAAAATATTAAATTTTTATAATTTTTTACTTAGATAATTAAAGATATTGTTCTGGACCGGTCAAAGTAATACGCCCAATAACAAAACAATCCCAAATACCGCATTTGATAGTTTACTCGCAACACACCCCCTCCCTGCAAGGGGGTGCACGTAGCAACAGAGACCAGTTTAAACGAACTGTAACGTCTCTTTACACATGCTCTCACAAATATCTCACCGGAGGACACACGTGTGCCATTATAACAGCTCTTCATTCACTCACCTCTATATAAAGGAGGCTCCCCGCAACCTCCAAGGTAGAATATCTTTCACTTCTAAACTCCCATTCTTGACATTTACTGACTTGAGTGTCAGAGTGTCTACAGATACATCCCCCCCCCCACCGTTTCAGTACTCAACTGACGCATTTCCACCACCCATCACCACCGCATTAAAGAAGCACCGACAACCACCTTTTGATCAAGTACGACCAGTGGCCCTGTTTGTGCGAAATAACAAGATATCCCCATTTTTTACCTACAAAAAACCATGGCTGCCAACGGTGCTCCCTTACGCCTCAAGAGCCAAGTCCAACGTCCAAACCGTGACGGACAAACGGCCTCTCCTTCTTCTGCACCTAGCCCACGAAGAGGAACTACACCAACGAATTCCCATCCAGTGGTTCAGAGCAGGAACAACCACTCTTGGGTCCTCCACGCGACGAGGTGGCTAACAACTCCACTCCAACAGATTCATGGATCAGCTACCTACTCTGCACGGTCAAACATCAAACGTCGATAGCGGAGGAGCAAAACCGACGCATTACCGAACTTGGGCAATCAAAGAAGCAGATGATATATATCAGCAGCGAAGGTAACACATCATATACAACACATCAAACATCATAATCACACTCATAACTTAAACTTCTCCCCCTTGTAATATAGTTTGTAAAGTTTGAATGAGATGACATTTTTTCACCAAATGCATCCGAGAGCACCCATGGTAAGTAACCGTTAATGAACAACTTAATCATCTTAACGAAATGGTTCTAAATTTTAAGTGATTAGAGATTCATATGACCAAAATGTTTTTTCTTCTTATATTTAGAATTAAAAAAACTCTAGGAAGTAATAATCAATAGTCGTGTAAGTTAATAAATTCCAAATTAAAAAAGTATTATTATTACTAGAGAGAAAAGAAAAACTAAATAAAAAAAAACCTAAGCAATAGAAATGCATCTAATTCTAAATGATGACTTCAAGCAACTCATAAACTTTCCCCTCCGCCGTAATGGCCGGATAAGTTCCCAGCAACTCTTTTCACCACCGTCCTCCGCCATAAACTTCTGCACCGACATCTGCTCCTTCTTCTCCTGCCTCGTCTTCATATCACTCAATTCCATTTGTAACGGAAACTGCACAGTCCGAAATATACCAGTATAACTTTTATTATCACTTCCACTTCTCCGCCACCGGTTTTCTCTCCCGGACGGTGACCGGAGTCCGGCAACAAAGACATTATTTCGATCAGACAAGTTTTCTTCCTCCCTTCTCGTCATCTGCCTTGCTGAACCGTGTTCGGTTTGGCGAGTGATGAGTTTTCCACAGAAAATGACATCCTTTGGTGGTGAAGTATTAAAACCAGTATGAAATTCAAAGTCTGAACTTGGTTGAAGCAATTTCTGGTAGTGGTTCATAGTTTATGGAACAAAAGTAAAATAGTTGTGAATGTTGTTTGAGGTTAAACATAGCACTCGAGTTAGATACATATTTATAATATATAGTTTTTTGATAAATATTTTTCAATTTTCTTATGAATAATATTAAAATATAAGTAGTTAGTTCAAGGAAAATGAAGGAAGAAATTTGTGTCATGTGTGGTCTCATGCTAGTAACGTTATTGATACGAGTATTTTTTTATTTCTAGAACTTAGAGAAAAAATGGATTGTTGACTAGGTCATTGGTAATTATTTTGTTTCTTGGATGTTTCCTTGAGAAGCACATTAGTGTGAGGCATTCTGGTTCTAGTAAAGAGTTGAAATTTACTTTGGTCGTCATTTCTTCTAGATGATATATCATGTTATTAATTTCTAGATAGTGTATGGACAACTCCTTGAGGACTTTTCGGGTCCATGACTTTATGTGAAAAACAACTATTTCTTAGGTTTGACTTTATGTGATTTTATAATCTCTTAAGTTATTTTCTTCTACAGGTTGGAACCTCTATTCTTTTTGGTAAGTAAATTTATTCCCATCGTGTTAAGAAATTCGAATAAAAGTGGTCATGGTTACATGTTGAAGTAACGATTTTAATTTGTTCGTAAATAGTTTAAAATAAACATAACTTTAAGTTTTAAGGATATTAAAATCTAAATCATCATGGCTATAAGCTCAAATCAACAACATTCGAGTACAAGGAAAATTAACATATATCCTGGAGCAGACCAGAATTTCGGATGACCGGTGAAAGTGTTTGTAGAAGAACGATTTTAGTGCAGAGGAAATTGTTTTCTGATGTGACGGAATCTTCAAAAAAATGTTATCATTTCAACCCTCAAGTGAGTATGAGATTTAAGAAAAGAAAGTGTGTAAAAAGTGGTAAAATGACACAAAGTCACACTTACATAGTTGTGAACATTGTAACCATCTCCTATAAATCTGGCCCAAGGCGCAGGCGGACGTTGGATATTTGAAGTTCTGGAACGCAATAAAGATGTTGAACACGATGTTAAGAGAAGCGAAATTATAAGTAAGATGTCAATACATCATGACAATACAAATAACAACTTTAATGATAAAGACTGAAAGTAAAATGTATAAGTTATTTGTTAACCCAGTTCGGTGCAACCTCACCTACGTCTGGGGGCTACCAAGTCAGGAAGGAAATTCACTATAATGTATTAGTTTGAAGCATACATAAAAAACTATCTTCGGTCTACTAGCTTCACACCTAATCACTACCTGTGTAATTTTCTATCTAAGACACTCCTAGATATGAGACCTCCCTCTCACTTCCTCTCAACCACAATCTTAGTGATTGATTCAACAGTTATAACAGAAATTGAGACACTCCTAGACAACATAATCCACTCTTGCTTCAAAGCTTACGAGTGATTCAAATATACAACTCAACTAACAGTCCAGCTCTAGTATCAATGTGATACAAGTGTGGCTCACAAATAACAAGGACGGACTAAAACCGTAAATTACACTTTTGTAAATGACGGTTTCAATGAAGAATTAGGTTTTGAGTCTTCCTTTATATAGCCTGATGCAGAATGGATTTGATGCACAAGTCGGGTCAAACATCCAGTTGAATCACACGGTCTTCAGCACAATACGAAGCAAATATATTGTTTCCTTAAATGTTACAATATCACACTTAAGAAACACGACAAAGCTAAACCGCCTCTCATTGCTTCCAGAAAAACATGATTATTGGTCAATACTCTACGTGAATAAAATCTTCATAGAATCTTCAGAGATTTCACATTTAAAAACAATCTCCAAGAAAGCGGAACAAGGCACGCTATGATGTCGTACCAACATGTGAAGACATCTTGTCCGAGAGAGATAAAGACAATGAAAGACTACTTAAATGTTTATCATGAATATGGAACTCTAAGACATTTTGATCAACTTTATTTTATTTCTGAATTTTCTGAGCTTGTGAGAGGATCAGAATGGAACTGCTTGTTTAATATGAAAACCATTTTTTGTCTCGAGAGATAAAGACTTTGAAAGACTAAATGTTTATCAAGATTTCTTATCATTGAAAAAAGACTTTGGTAAAGGCATCCTCACGACATGGAGGAAGAAGCCGGGATAAGATGTAAGTAAGTTTATAATTTATGATTATTTACCTATAAATTTATTTAAATCTCTTTGGTTGCATAATTTTATTTATATTTCTTCCAATATGGAAAAAGTTAAATGATAAATGATATACAACAATGTGTGATGGTTGGATAAACCTTATCAACCATACTCATATAACATGAATTTTTCATGAATTTTATAAGGATAATAGTGGTGCCAATAGTGGTATAATGATGAAACTAATGAAGATGGTTAACGATTTTAAAAACATACACTGCCTAAGTATAGAAATTATAGGAACTTAACTTATGAGACTCTTTTTCACATTCCGAAGGAAGAGGAAAAAGTAAAAAAATATTTCACTAAAAGCTGTTACTGCACATAGTTTGAGTGACCTTGGAATTAATGATTTTGCATAGAGAAGTTAACAATAATATCCACCTTTTTGTTGGTATTCTTATTGACTCATACTACAAACAATCAATGAATTATTAAGATCTTTATCATTAACATGTGGTTGATTTTTTTGTTATATCCTAAGACAAGGGGCTGCATAAGATGATAGCCAAGTGAAAGTATATGTTATATTTTTTT
Source organism: Medicago arabica (assembly GCA_946800305.1). Lineage (NCBI taxonomy): Eukaryota > Viridiplantae > Streptophyta > Magnoliopsida > Fabales > Fabaceae > Medicago > Medicago arabica. Next base: position 55,822,967 of record OX326966.1, read on the forward strand.
TTGTCATGTCATATTTCCAAAACATTTGAACTACAAGATACACAAAAATAAACAAAAGACGGTCTTGGTTGATTGTTCACAAACAACAAGTATCATGTTAGTTAAGATTGTCCATGGGACGTATGTATTGGACAGTACAGCCAGAGTTGCATATGCACACTGCTTCCCCGCGTATATTATACTAGCTGTAGAAAAATTCCTGAACAATGGAACAAGATGAGATCTTACTGTATAAACCCTTACTTATCCAACACCATACTACCCGGAAGAACCTCTACTACTATATGAACCCCTATTAATCCAACACCCCTACTACTTCAACCCCTACTATTTAAGTACTCCTACTAATCCACCACCCTTACTATTATATGAACTCCTACTAATCTAACACCCCTACTACCCGAAAGAACCCTTACTACTTCAACCTCTACTAATCCAACACCTCTGCTATACGGAAGACCCCCTACTACTTCAACCCATACTATTTAAGTACCCCCTACTAATCCACCACCCCTACTACTAAACGAACCCCTACTAAGCCACCACTCCTACTAATATACCAACACCTACTACCCGGACGAACCCCTACTATTTAAGTACCCCCTACTACTATCAGAACCCCAACTACAATATGAACCCCTACTAATTCAACACCCCTACTACCCGGAAGAACCCATACTACTTCAACCCCTACTACTCTATGAACCCCTACTAATCCAACACCCCTACTACTGTATGAACCCCTACTAATCCAACACCCCTACTATCCGGAAGAACTCTTACTACTATATGAACCTCTGGTAATCCAACATCCCTACTATTTAAGTACTCCCTACTAATCCACCACCCCTACTTCAACTCCTACTACTATATGCACCCCTACTACCCGGAAGAACACTTACTATTTAAGTACCCCCCCCCCCCCCTACTACTATATGAACCCCTACTAATCCACCACCCCAACTAATATACCAACCCCTACTACCCGGACAAACCCCTACTATTTAATTACCCCCTACTACTATCAGAACCTTAACTATATGAACCCATACTAATCCAACACCCTTACTACCTGAAAAAACCTCTATTACTTCAACCCCTACTAATCCAACACCCCTACTACTGTATAAACCCCTACTAATCCAACACCCCTACTACCTGGAAGAACCCTACTACTTCAACCTCTACTATTTAAGTACCCCCTACGAATCCACTAACCCTACTACTATCAGAACCCCTACTACTCTATGAACCCCTACTAATCCAACATCCCTTACTAATGTAACACCCCTACTACAATCCGCTCCCCTAACATCGATTTGAGCCCCCTATTTTTGTCGACCACATAAGAGGGTACCAATACCAAAACTGGCTCAAAACTGCAAGACCAACCACTACAATAATTTTATCATGCTTTGTCTTAGAATTCTTAGAATTTGCAAAGTTACTAAAAAATTAAAATAATACTATTATAATGAACCCCTACTACCCTACTACTACAACACCTCTACTACCTATAAGAACCCCTACTATTTAAGTACCTCATTCTACTATACGAACCCCTACTAATCCACCACCCCTTACTAATATATCAACCCCTACTACCCAGACGAACCCCTACTATTTAAGTACCCCCTACTACTACTACCAGAACCCGTACTACAATATGAACCCCTACTAATCCAACACCCCTACTACTCATGAACCACTACTAATCCAACACCCCTACTACACGAAAGAACCCCTACTAATCCAACACCCCTACTACTGTATAAATCCCTACTAATCCAACACCCCTACTACCTGGAAGAACCCTACAACTTCAACCCCTACTGTTTAAGTACCCCCTACTAATCCAACACCCCTACTACTGTTTGAACCCCTACTAATCCAACACCCCTACCCGGAAGAACCCCTACTATTATATGAAACCATACTAATCTGACACCCCTACTACCCGGAAGAACCCCTACTACTATATGAACCCCTACTAATCCAACACCCCTACTACTTCAACCCCTACTATTTAAGTACTCTCTACTAATCCACCACCTCTACTACTATATGAACCCCTACTAATCCAACACCTCTACTACCCGGAAGAACCTTTACTACTTCAACCCCTACTAATCCAACACCCCTGCTACACGGAAGAACCCCTACTACTTCAACCCCTACTATTTAAGTACCCCCTACTAATCCACCACCCCTACTACTAAACGAACCCTTATTAAGCCACCACCCCTACTAATATACCAACCCCTACTACCCGGACGAACCCCTTCTATTTAAGTACCCTCTACTACTATCAGAACCCCAACTACAATATGAACTCCTACTAATTCAACACTCCTACTACCCGGAAGAACCTCTACTACTTCAACCCCTACTACTGTATGAACCCCTACTAATCTTACACCCCTACTATTCGGAAGAACCCTACTACTTTAACCCCTACTATTTAAGTACCCCCTACTAATCCAACACCCCTACTACTGTATGAACCCCAACTTATCCAACACCCTTACTACCCGTAAGAACCCTTACTAATATATGAACCCCTGCTAATCCAACACCACTACTGCTTCAACCTCTACTATTTAAGTACTCCCTACTAATCCACCACCCCTACTAATAAACCAACCCCTACTACCCAGACGAACCCCTACTATTAGATACCCAACTATATGAACCCCTACTAATCCAACACCCTTACTACCCGGAAGAACCTCTACTACTTGAACCCATACTAATCCAACTCCCCTACTACTATATAAACCCCTACTAATCCAACACCCCTACTACCTAGAAGTACCCTACTACTTCAACCCCTACTACTACAACACCCATACTACTGTATGAACCCCTACTAATCCAACAACCCTACTATCCGGAAGAACCCTACTACTACAACACCCCTAATACTATATGAACCCCTACTAATCCAACACCCTTTCTACCCGGAAGAACCCCTACTATTTAAGTACCCCCTACTAATCCACCACCTATACTACTTCAACCCCTACTACTATATGAACCCGTACTAATCCAACATCACTTACTGATGCAACACCCCTGCTACAATCCGCTCCCCTAACATCGATTTGAGCCCCCTATTTTTGTCGACCACATAAGAGGGTCCAATACCAAAACTGGCTGAAAACTGCAAGACCAACCACTGCAGTAATTTCATCATGCTTTGTCTTAGAATTCTTAGAATTTGCAAAGTTACTAAAAAAATTAAAATAATACTATTATACTGAACCCCTACTACCCTACTACTACCACACCTCTACCACCTATAAGAAGCCATACTATTTAATTACCCCCTACTACTATACAAACCCCTACTAATCAACCACCCCTTACTAATATACCAACCCATACTACCCGGACGAACCCCTACTATTTAAGTACCCCCTACTACTATCAGAACCCCTACTACAATATGAACCCCTACTAATCCTACACCCCTACTACTTCAACCCCTACTAATCCAACACCCCTACTACTGTATGAACCCCTACTAATCCAACACCCATACTACACGGAAGAACCCTACTACTTCAATCCCTACTTTTTAAGTACCCCCTACTAATCCAACACATCTACTACTGTTTGAACCCCTACTAATCCAACACCCCTAATACCCGGAAGAACCCTTACTACTATATGAACCCCTACTAATCCAACACCCTTACTACCCGGAAGACCCCCATTACTTCAACCCCTACTAATCCAACACCCTTATTAATTTCCAACACCCCTTCTACTTCAACCCCTATTATCTTTTATTCGAGAAATAGATCTATTATTACTTACGATGTACAATGGTTAACAACTTCAACACTCACTTTTTTCACTTTTTACACTTCACATCGTCTTCTCTCTCTTCCACCTTATAATTCAACACTCATTCAACTTTTACCTTAAAAGTTTTGTATTTGTCTTTCATTCTTACACTGCTGATCGATTGTGATATCCTATAATAACACCAATAAATGTTGGGGTTTTTTTTGTAAAGATCATGACTAGTATCCTCTTTTCAAAATCAATTCTTCATAAATTTTAAATTTTATTTTTTGTTATGATAGTAATGAAGTTTAGATTGTTTTCATCATATATCTTACTTATTTTTAACTTGTTTTTAACTAATAATTTTTTAATTCATATGGAATTAAAAAACCCTGTGATTGTATCAATGGAAGCAAGAGGAGTATAGTTAAAGATGATGACTTCTTCCAAACTAAACAAGAAAGCTTTGTCAGCTTTGACATTCGACAGGTTTTTACTTTGCCCATTAGTGGCTTTAATCTATTAATGCCATCTTTTTTATGCTTTCAAATCAATCTTGTGTTATTTTGATTTCTTTTGTTGATTATTGTGCAGTTGGTCTTATCAAACATCGTATCATAACCACTATCACAAAACTAACTAATGTTAAGTATGTTGTGTCTAAGACCATCTACCAACCACACATTATTAATAAGGATAGAAGAGTTACCAATAGTTCTTGTGCCAATAATCTTGCTAGTTTGATTGCCTCCAGATCCCACAGTTCCTCCCTCTTTCATTGTTAGGGTTAGGAACATATACTTTTCTCCTATCATGTGTCGTGAGCAACCACTCTCCAGGTATCATGACTTGTGATCCTCTTTTGCTCTTAGGCATATCTGCAACATTAACAATTTCTGACTTAAGTACCCATATCTTTATGGGTCCTTTGAGGTTAGTACTGGAAGTGTTACTCTTCTTCTTTTGTGCCTTGTGCTTGAAGTTAAGTAGCTTCTGTTCACTCAATACCTTATGTTTAACACCTTCTGGTTTTGGTTCCCATGAAGCAACAACCGTTTTCTTCCTCTGAGACTTAGGCTTTAAGACATCAGACTCTGAGTTCTTCAGAACCTATTGTTTAGGTTATGGTCTCTTCAAAATCTTAATCGTTGGAGTCTTAGAATCAGAGTTAATCATAACCTTAGGCTTATAGTTCTTTGACTTTGAAACATTCACAGACTCAACAAAATATAACTACAAATATTGAAATCTATATTACACGTCGTTTTTAAGTTGTCGAGTCATAGATTCAATACGATTTAATATAGTTAAATACTTATAGAAATTTAACCTTAAAACCGAGTTCTAAACTTTTGTTTTACAAAATATAAAAGGGCAATAAGATTCAGACAAATTAAATAATATGATGAGTTCTAAACAATTTTTATAATTTAAATGTCAATTATAATTAAATATAAATATTTTGTTATTAATTTTATAATTTGGAGTATAAAATTCACATTTAAATAAGCATTACCTAATTAACTTTAGTTATTTTTCACATTTTTTAATTTTACTTTGGGTTGTTTCATATTTTATAATAGGGTTTAAAACTATATATTAATGAATTGTGAATAAAAAATAGCGAAAAATATGTATTCAAATTTTGATTATATTAAAATGAACATGTAATACTATTTTTCTTCAAAGTGTGTTAGACTATTTTTTATTTGATAGATTAATTAGAAATAAAAAAAAAATTATTGAGGGAGTAAAGCGTAGAATTTAACATAAGAGGGGAGGGGAGTGCAATATTTTGTAATATGTTTTGAATAAGAGGGAGGAAAGTGTATATTTTAACATAAGACGGGAGAAGAATGTAATTTACTCTTAATTTTAAAAGACAACATGGCAAGGTTGAGTTTATAAGGATTATTATCTAAATTTGACGGAAATTAGGGTTTGGGTTAGTTTCCACACAAAACTTTTGTCAATATGCAGTCAAAAATAGGTTTCCATGTTGAAATTAGGGTTTGCTAGGCTTCTAGTTATTCCAACAATTTTTTAAGTTATATGCCCTCAGAATGTTTTTTAAAAAGTAAAAAAAAAAAAAACGCACCCGCACACTATATACTAGATGGGTGTTTGGGCATGTTGGAAAAGAAATCAGCCACGGACTGAAAATGAGTCGAGTCGAATCGAATCTGAGTTCAACTCGACTCGTTAAGAATTAGCTCGGTTCGAACCTCAGTTCGAATTTGACACGAACTTTTTTTCAGCTCAAGTTCGGCTCCTTTAAAGTTCATGAAAAATTTGGTTCTGCTCATTAGGTTCAATTCGTTTGTTCAAAACGCATAACTTTCTATATGTTCAAAGCCACCTTAACACGAAACTCAAAAGTCAAAAAATTTAAATTTTTGACACATAAATATATTGGAATTTTTACCAATTTTTAATTGACTCGATGAGGCTATTATTACACTTAGTAATTAACTTTGGTATGCAACCACCAAATCCAGTTTTGCCTTCTTCTGTCATGTGTTTATCTTATTATAGATAATTGTATCCTCCATTTTTTATGCATGTTCCGCGGGGCTATCTTAGTTTTGAAATCCTTAAAAACTACAACAACATTGTGCATAGTGTTGTCTATTAATTTTAATGTAGCTCATTTTTATACAATTATTGCTCAGTGTTTGTCTAATTGTGTAAAATCAATACTTTTTAAAAAACATTCTGAGGGCATATAACTTAAAAAGCTGTCTATTAATTCATAAATTAATAGCTTATGATTGTTTTGAGTTTGCCTTTAGTCTTTTATTTCAATTTTTAGGTTGTTAATCTCATGTTGGAGATCTTGGATAGTTACCGGTTTAATTGTAGTTTTTTCAAGTCTTTTAAAAGTATCTTTAAGATTGAATTTATTACTTACAAGAGGATTTCTTGTAGGTTTAGTTTCAAGAGTTGATTTTAATTTTTCAAGGTAAAATTTCTTATCAACAGGATCAGTGATAGCATTAATGGCTTCAAAAAGGAGATCTTGCTCCTTTGTCAGAACATTAATTTGACTAGAGGAACCTAAATCTTCCTCAGATAAATCATCATTCTAAATTTGATTTAAATCTTCAGAAGATTCTTTATGTGATTCATCTTCAGATGACTCTATTAACAGATTATTAATACGTTCTTCAATTTCTTGATCAAGGTTAAGGGATTTAATTTTACCTTGCAGCCTATGAAGGTGAGAAAAACACAAGAAGGGGGGGTTGAATTGTGTTTGCTTTTCGCAACTCTTGAAGAGTGAGAATCTAATTCCTTTAAACTCAAAGTCTGAATGAGATCAGAGTCTGATAGGAGATTAGGTTCTGATTGCAGCGGAATAATCAAGAGATAGAGAGAAGAGAGAACACAAGCAATTATACAGGTTCCTTCCACAAACCGGAAGTAGTCCTGTCCCCCTTGTACTTCCAAGGAGAGTTCACTAAAATGTAATATCAAATTACAAGTTTCTCAAACACACAGTATGAGACTTCCTTGCTCAAGCACACAGACGAGAGACTTCCTTGCTCAAAGACACAACTAAGAGACTTCCTTGCTCAAGGACGCAGCCAAGAGACTTCCTTTGCTCAAGCACAAAAGCAAGAGACTTTTACACAATTACAGAAAATTGAATACAGTTGAAACACTTGACAACAATCAAAATGTGTTTCAATTACAACAAAGACAGACTCTGTTTTACACAAAAAACAGACTCTGTTTTTCTGTGAAACTTAGAAATTCTAGAATACTCAGTTTGTAAGAATCTAAGTTGATGATGTGCTTTTGTCAAGACTCAGTTGAATACGAAAGCAGCGCAATGCAATTTTTCAAGTTATAGAGTCCAACAATTCTTCAAGTCTTCTATCCTTTATATAGGCGTAGGAAAGAGACGTTGAGTCATCCAGCGCATCAGGATGATTTCTGATGCTTGATCAATGACTGTTGATCTGTTGCTTGATTTGGTAATAGTCCTTCAATAGCATCATTTGAATTCCATTCCCTTTGAGGATTAATACCGGTAGACACAGTTGCCAAACTGTACGAGGTAGTGGAGTAGTGGAAACAGAGTTCGTACAACGTACTCTGTACTGGCCTGCAATCTTTGCCTTTGTGTTTCCCACGCTCAAGTTGACTTTGAAGCTAGCCGTTACTCCATTAGAGAGTTTCTATTGCATCGCAATGCAGTAGAGATTACTGTTAGCAGATTATCAAATTTGTGGCTTCAGACTCACTGTAGCACTATGCTTCTGATAATCTTCAGACTCTCTTGGTTTTCAGATTCTGATGGTCTTCAGACTCTCTTGATTTTCAGATTCTGATGGTCTTCAGACTCTCTTGATTTTCAGATTCTGATGGTCTTCAGACTCTTTTTGGCACAGTCTTCAGACTCTCTTCGATGCAGTCTATACAGAATCACAAGCAACAAGCTTCTCTGGATTTTTTCCTCTTTAACATTGTTCAAACAGAATACTTTCTAAGATACAAATCTTAATTGATATCCTGCATACTTAAACAAATATTAACAATATCCAATTGACAACTTTTTAATACCTTGTTATCATCAAAACTCAAAGCGTGGTATTGCTGAACACCTTTGTTCCAACAATCTCCCCCTTTTTGATGATGACAAACATTAGTATTTAAAAGGTCAATTGTTGTTAATCTAATTAACAAGTTGACTTAAAGGGTTCTGAGGTTTGTAAGCTCAGAGTCTGAGGTTTGTAAGCTCTGACTCCCCCTGAGTCTGATAGTTCTTAAGTTGAGGTTTGTAAGCTCCTCTTAAGTTCTATCCAGGTTAATTAAATTCACTTTCATAAGCGCTATCAAATTCATTTTCAGAATAATAAATGAATTTAGAAAACTGATTCTTAAACATAGGCTCAGAGTCTAACTAAGCACCTTTCGCAGATTTCCCTTTAACTTTTACGTATACCATGCAATGTAAATTAATGTAAATTCCCTTCTCCCTGACATAAATACTTTCCCTTCTCCCCCTTTTGTCATCAACAAAAAAAAAGTTCAGAACAAGTTCCTCCCCCTTTTTAAATGACTTAAGGTAAGGGTGTAAACATGTTTTAAGGAAGAATGAGATTCAGAGGGAAAACATAGAAGATTCAGAGCAAAAAATAAATAAAAATTGAATGCTAATAGAATAAAAAATAACTTGTATAAATTGTAAGCAAAAACTAGTTCAGAAGATAGCAAACAAGAATTACAAAAATAAAACAAAACGAGATTAAACTAAGGTTGGTTTTGTTTGGCAAGATGATCCATCAGTTTCTGGAGATCCTCTTGCTGTCTCTTTACCATCTCTTCCAGAGCCTCAGTTTTTCGCAAATGTGCTTCTCTTTCCAGTCTTGCTTCTTCTTGAACTCTATACAATTTCCTCTTCAAAGAATTGTAAGCCACTGATTCTCTAGGAATATACTGATCTTCATCAAAGAAGGGTGTATCTCTAATCCTCAGAATGGGAGCTCTGTCCAGAACTACAACTTTCTCAGCCCGCTTTACTTCTTCAACATGCTTGGCAGTGACAAGAGCTTGTTCCCTGGCAGCAGCCTTCTGATCTTTGGTGATAAATTCCAAAAACTCAGTCTTCACTGTAGAGAACTTGTCCTCATAGCTCACATTGAGTATTGGCACAAACCTTTGCTCAATCACTTCTTTGAGCTTATTGCATGAAGAAGCATAGAACTCATCTATCTTGCTTGAATCAGATAGGTCAATTTGAGGTTCAGAGGTTGAGGGTAGAGAAGCTCTCAAGGCTAGAAAAGTTTCAAAACCTGGGAAGAAGGTTATGGGGTCACAAAGAGGTTGGGAAACTCTTCTGGTCTCAGCTCTACATTTTGTTACAGTTTCTGATACGTTATCAGAGGCTTGTTCCAAATTTTCAGAAGCTGGTTCAACAACAGGTTCTGAAGGTTCAACAGAAGCTAAAGTCAGATTCTTTGTAGGTTCAGGTACAGAGTCTGGTTTGGAAACAGATGAAGTAGCTTTTGTTGATTTGGATTTAGCAGGGGTTTTTGGTAGTTCTCCTCCTAGATGTTTTTCAAGTGAATCTAGAGTGTCTGGAGAGTCTACACAAATGGTTTCAGTTTGGGGGGATGGCTGTTTGGATTGAATGGTTACTTCAGGCTTTTCAGAAGGTTGAATTGCCTGAAGTGGTTTGAGAAATGAAGGTTGAGCAGGATAGTCAGCAGGAAGATTCATAGACACTGTGATTGTGTCTTGAATCACTCTGTCCATAGTTGAATCAACATAATCAACTACTGCAGGGTCAAGTGGGTTATGAGATGATATGGGTTTGATTGGTGAGGGAGATGAATTTTTGAGGGATGGAAGAATTTGGCTTAAGGGTTTGTTGTCAGATTCTGAATCTGATTCTGACTCTTGATTCAAAGAAGAAGATGAGCTATATGCCACATTGCCAGAGGTGCCAATGCCAGCTTCTGGAGAGGCATAGTGATCAGACACAGTAGCTTCTGATAACTCAGCTTCTGCAGTTTCTGAAGGATTCTTCTGTTTAAGAGCAGAAGCAAGCAACTTAGCAGCTTCCTTGACAGTCTCTTCCTTCAACTCTTCAGCAATCAAATCTGCTGCCATAACCTTGCCAGCAGTATGTTCATCTTCAATCATAGATACAGAAGTACCTATCTTCTGTGCTACATCCCAAGCCATAGGAATCACATCCACCTTTCTCTTCTTGATCTGATCCTCTTCACCATCAGAGTCAGCATCAAGGAAATCAGCAATATCTTGAGCTATCTTGTCATAGTCTCTGTCAGCTTTGCCTTTCATTGCTTTCTTCTCAGCTTTCTTAGCCTTCTTCTCATCTTTCTTAGCTTTCTTCTCATCCTTAATTTCACGAAGTGCAGAAGATGCAGAAGAGGAACCAATTGACACTCCAGGAAGAGCAGAAGATTTGATCTTTTTCTTGAGAGGCTCCTGCTTCTCTTCCTCTTCCTTGAGAACCATTTCCTTGGTCCTTTTTCCTTTAACCTTAAGAGGTCCTCCTCCAGCAGTCTCAGGAATAACAGAATAGTTGATTATTCTACCAGTATCATTGAAGTAATCCACCATAAATCTAGCAAGAACTTCAGGATTATCTTCTTTGGAAATGGGAGGGAAGTCCATCATTAAGTCAGATTGTACATGAGATTCCCTCATATCAAGCTTAGAGGGGTTGAATCTTCTGACAATCTTCATGTACTGCAGAGTCTTGCCATTAATGATTCTTCCGGTCACAGTTCCTAGATGAATATCTGATACCACACCAGATTCTGATAAGACCTTCAAGAGGCCTCCTTGATACAGAATCTCAGATATTAATCTTCCAAAATGAACTTGCCTCCTGGTTTCTGATTGACTTTTCTTGATGGCCCAACACATGTGGTGCATCACATATCTGGGGAAGTTGATCTTTATTTTGTTGATTAGAAAATAAAGAAGAACTTTGTGATCCACAGACAGTGTATCTGTTCCTCCTCCTTTCTAAAGCATACTGTCCAGTATAATCTTCAGAAGCACCCTATGCTCAGGATGCATATCCACCAGTTTATTTGAGGGTCTCCCTTCAAATAACAACTTGTTGCAGACAACAACCCATTCACTTTTCTTGTTGACATTCCACTGAAATTTACCAGAGCTTTCCATTTGACAAGCCCTGGCTACCACCTCTTCAGTGATAACTATTGGAATTCCCATCACAGCAGACCTTACTTCAAGACCATTGTATGGTCTTAAACCCATTTGGTCTCTGTTCTTGCCAGCAAGACTGGGGTTGTTTGAGATTGCTACTGTTTCTTCCAAAGTAGCTTCAGCTTTGTCGTAGACTTCTGATCTAACCCAAAAATCTCTAACAAGCTCCTGATATGTTGGTCCATTCAACATACCAAAGTACCTCATCATTCCTTGTGATAAGAAATGAGGTGAAACGTCAACTCCATGACGACTGAGCGAACCAAAATCTACGGGAGATTCAACTTGAATTTCCAGAGTCTCCTTTATGATGTTCATTCTTCTGGGTTTGATAACATAGGATCTTCCGGACTTGATTATGACACCAGATTGGATGAGATCACTTGCCATTAGGGTTTTCTAAGAGTTTGATTTGAGAACAAAAGAAGTTTTGCAAAGTATTGAAAAACAAGAAATTTGTTCAGAGAGAAAAATCAAAGAGTGAAAAGAGAAGTGAGTCGTGTGTGTTATGTATTTATAGAGAAAAAGTTTGATAACCGTTTGGAAAGAGTAGGGGACAAACAAACACAAACAATAAATACATATAGCATGCAGCCGTAAAAGTATTGGGACAAAGCGAAGGTAACTTGTTTAACGTAATGAAATCATTGCCCTTTGAGTTCTTACCCAATACAGACAGGCCACGTCTGAGAAACTGTAAAGTAACTGTCACCATAGTGGGGCAGGTGTTACTGAACTTAACAGTCATGCTTCCACTAATACAAGCTTCTGAGAGTCTAAAGATTCCTCACCAGAGTCTGAATAGTTTATCAGAAGCTTTTATCAGAGTCTCTAAAATAGGGTCTGATTCTCAAATAGCTTCTGAATATTTTCAGAGTCTGAATTCTGTTTTCAGAGGCGCACATTACCCAGAGACATAGCATATGTTCAAATTTTTCTTTATGAAATCAAATCTTTCAACAGATAAGGGTTTAGTAAATATATCAGCCCATTGATGATCAGTATCAATGAATTGAATATCTAAAATTCCCTTTTGAACATAGTCTCTTATAAAATGATGTTTAATCTCAATGTGCTTTGCTCTTGAATGCAGAATTGGATTCTTAGACAAACATATAGCTGCCGTATTATCACAATAAATTGGGATATGATTTTCAGTTATTTCATAGTCCTCAAGCTGATGTTTCATCCATAGTAGCTGTGTACAACAACTAGCAGCTGAGATGTATTCTGCTTCTGCTGTAGACAGAGCAATGGTTGCTTGCCTCTTGCTAGCCCAGGATATCAGATTCTCTCCCAAGAATTGACAATTGCCACTGGTATATTTTCTTTCAATCCTGTCTCCAGCATAGTCAGCATCACAGAATCCAACTAGCTTGTAGTCAGAGGATTTCTTGTAAAGAAGTCCAAGATTAGTAGTTCCTTTCAGATATCTAAAGATTCTCTTAACAGCAGTTAAGTGAGACTCTCTAGGATCTGATTGAAACCTTGCACACAAACATACACTGTATAAAATATCTGGTCTGGATGCAGTTAGGTATAACAAAGAACCAATTATACCTCTATACAGCTTCTGATCAACTTTGGTTCCTTGATCTTCTTTGCTCAGAGTGCAGATTGGATGCATTGGAGTATTCATTTCTTTGCAGTCCTCAAGATTGAACTTCTTCAGAAGCTCTTTCGTATACTTGGACTGATGAACGTAGACTCCATCTTTGCATTGGTTGATTTGAATTCCAAGAAAGAACTTTAATTCTCCCATCATGCTCATTTCAAATTCATCCTGCATTACTTTCGAAAACTCTTTGCAAAGTGAACTATTTGTAGAACCAAAAATGATATCATCAACATAAATCTGAACTACAAGAATGTCTTTCTTCAGAGTCCTTCTGAATAGAGTAGTGTCAACTTGTCCTCGTTCAAAGTTGTTTTGAATCAAGAAATTACTCAGTCTTTCATACCAAGCTCTAGGAGCTTGTTTCAAACCATAGAGTGATTTCTTTAATTTATAAACATGCTCTGGATACTTTAAATCTTCAAAGCCAGGAGGTTGTTTGACATATACTTCTTCAGAAATGACACCATTAAGAAATGCACTCTTAACGTCCATTTGATACAGGGTTATGTTGTGATTAACTACATAGGAAAGAAGTAACCTGATTGCTTCCAATCTTGCAACTGGAGCAAACGTTTCCGTGTAATCAATGCCTTCTTGCTGACTGTAGCCCTGCGCAACAAGTCTGGCCTTGTTTCTGATTACTTCTCCTTGTCCACTAAGCTTATTTCTGAACACCCACTTGGTTCCAATGATGTTCTTGTGATTAGGCTTAGCTACTAGATCCCATACTTCATTCCTTTTGAATTGATTCAGTTCTTCTTGCATTGCTAGAATCCATCCTTCATCTCCAAGAGCTTCTTCAACAGAGGTTGGTTCAATAACAGATAATAATCCTAAAGCAGACCCTTCTTGTCTGAAATGCGATCTTGTTCTCATAGGACTTTCTTTATTGCCAATTATCTGATCTTCTGGATGTGAAGACTTGTATTTGAAAGATTGTTTGGATTGACTAGCTTGCAGAGAACCATCTTGAGCTTCATCAGAAGCTTCTTCATTAGGAACTTCAGGGGCTGTTCCAGCTTCTGAAGTATCTTCAGATTCTGGAATCTGATCAGATTCTGGAATCTGATCAGATTCTGAGTTATCATCAGAATCTTGAGATTCTTCATGACTTTCATCTTGCACTGGAGTTTCACTTCCAGGCTCTTTGTCATCGAATCTTACATGCATAGATTCTTCCACACACTGTGTTTCTGAATTATACAGCCTGTATGCCTTAGAGCGTTCAGAGTAACCTAAAAAGATTCCCTTTTGAGCTTTGGCATCAAATTTCTTTAGGTAGACTTTGTTGTTCAGGACATAACACGTACATCCGAACTGATGAAAATAAGATATGTTGGGTTTTCTTCCTTTAAAGAGTTCATAAGCTGTTTTGTTCAACAGAGGTCTAATATAGATTCTGTTCTGAACATAACAAGCTGTGTTTACTGCTTCTGCCCAAAAATGCTTAGCCAGATTGTTCTCATGGATCATGGTTCTAGCCATCTCTTGTAAGGTTCTGTTCTTTCTCTCTACAACTCCATTTTGTTGTGGAGTTCTAGGTGCAGAGAATTCATGAATAATTCCATGTTTTTCACAGAAAACCTCAAACGGTTCATTTTCAAATTCTCCTCCATGATCACTTCTGACTTTCAAGATTTTCATTTCCTTCTCTGATTGAATTTGGATGCAGAATTTACTAAACACAGAATATGAATCATCTTTAGTTTTCAGAAATTTAACCCAACACCATCTGTTGTAGTCATCAACAATAACTAGTCCATATTTACTTCCATATAAGGATGCAGTGTTAACTGGTCCAAATAAGTCAATATGAAGTAACTCCAAGGGTCTGGAAGTTAAAACAATTTCTTTTGGCTTGAAGGGACTCTTGACAATTTTCCCTTTCTGACATGCTCCGCAAAGAGCATCTGAGTGATAGTCAATGTCTGGTAGGCCTTTGACAAGTTGTAACTTGCTAATCTTAGAGATTAATCTCCAGTTAGCATGTCCCAAACGTCTATGCCACAGCCACTTCTTATCACCCATTGACAGAAGGCACATTACCTTCTGATCAGTCAGTTCTGATAATTTTATCTTGTATACATTGTTTCTTCGTTTTCCCTTGAAGACTATGGACTGATCATCCTTGTTAACCACTGTGCAGTTGTTCTTATTAAACAATACATCATAACCACTGTCACATAATTGACTTATGCTTAGTAAGTTATGTCTAAGTCCATCAACAAACCACACATTACTGATTGAGATCAGAGAGTTACCAATGGTTCCAGTACCAATGATTTTGCCAGTCTGGTTTCCTCCAAAACCCACAGTTCCTCCCTGTTTCATGGTTAGGGTTAGGAACATAGACCTTTCTCCCGTCATGTGACGCAAGCAACCATTGTCCAGGTACCAAGCCTTGTGCTTTTCTAGTCCTTTTAGACATACCTGCAGCATCAATAATTTCAGACTTAGGTACCCATATTCTTATGGGTCCTTTTTGTTTAGTCTTAGAACCATTGAACTCCTTTCGTAAGTTACGTCTTGAAGTCATTGGCAATGTTTTCTCCCATACCTTGGGTTTAGAACCGTTTGGTTTAGGTTTCAACTTGCCTTTCACAGTTTCTCTTCTTTGAAACTTAGGCTTTGGTTTTTCAGACTCTGGCTTTTTCAGAGTCTGTTTATCAGACTTTGAATGTTTCAGAGTCTGAGACTTTAAAGCTTTGGGTTCAAAGTTTTTCAGACCCTTTAACTTAACATTATGAGATTTTGACTTAGTCAGAATCTTAGAAGTAGAAGTTGTAGGTTCTGAATGAGTCACTGTGTTGACTTCATCAGACTCTCTTACAAAGTGATTTTCCAAGGCCTATCTGGCTCCATCAGGACCAGGTTTCAGAGTCATTTCATTTGAGTTTCCTTCAATGAATCCAAGACCCTGTCCTCTGTTCTGATACGTGCTATAGATCATGGATGCAACCCTTGATCTGTCAATTCCAGTAGCAATAAATTCTTGCAGAGCAACATCTTGCTCACTTAAGTATTTACAGCTACACTTCTTGATCAATAAAGAGATATTTTCTTCCTTTAAATCTTCTAATTCCAACAGAGTTGAATTATGTCTTTTTGACAGCTTATCAAGTTGTTGTTTGACTTTCTTCAACTCAGTGGTCTTAGCTTTAAAATGACCAAGAAGCTCATTGACAGATTCTATAAGTTCAGATCTTGTGAGTTCGGAATATACCTCTATTTCATTTTCAGATTCTGCATCTGATTCTGCCTCAGGTGTCTCTTTAACAGATTCGGTTGTAGCCATTAGTCCAACAGCTACATTGGCTTCACCATCAGCATCATCATCCTCAGACCCTGACTCATTATCAAGATCTTCCCAGGTGGCCATCAGACTTTTCTTGATCTGCTTCTTAAACTTGCTTGACTTGAAGGTTGGCCTCTTTGACTTGGATTTCTCCTTCTGCAGTTCTGGACACTCAGCAATAAAATGTCTAGTCTTCTTGCAGTTGAAGCAACCTTTCTGATCCTCCTTTTTGAATCCCTTCCCACTGCTCTTGCTCAGAAATCTCTTGTTCTTTTTAGCAAGGTACTGCATTATGCTTGAAAGCATAGCCATTTCCTTTGCAACATCAGGATCCTCCTCTGAGCTTTCAGAAGCTGAAGACTCATTTTCAGACTCTTCAACCTTGAGAGCCTTTGAAGACCTTCCTTTTGATTTTAAGGCAATGGTTTTGGATTTTCTTGCAGAGTCATGTTCATTGAGACTTAACTCATGAACCTTGAGTGAGATTACAAGATCTTCAACACTTAAAGTGTTTAAATCTTTAGCCTCCTCAATTGCAGTGACCTTTGGTCTCCATCTAGAGGGTAAGCTCCTTAAAATCTTGCTAACATGATCAGAAGCTATGTAACTCTTCTTCAGTATCTAAAGACCAGATACTAGAGTTTGAAATCTTGAGTACATCTGCTCAATACTTTCATCCTCTTTCATCTTAAATAGTTCATATTGATGAACTAACAGAAGAGCTTTAGCTTCCCTGACCTTTTTGCTTCCTTCGTAGTTAGCACAGAGAGAAGCAAACATGGCTCTAGCAGTAGATTTGTCACTCATCTTCATGTATTCCGTTTTAGGAATAGCAGTGACAAGAGCCCCTCTAATGATATGATGTTTCTTATAGATTTTCTTTTGAGCAACAGTGTGAAGTTTGCGGTCAATGGCAGCACCTTCATCATCAAGTTGTAAGTCACCAACACCATCTTCAAGTATGTCCCAGAGTTCTTCATCAAGACCCATGACATAACTATAGAAGTTGGTTTTCCACCAAGAAAATTCTTCAGGATCACCATTGAACTTAGGAATTTTTCCATGATCAGCCTTTCTACTGTTGTTATTGGATCCATAGTCATATGGTATAGCAGCACCAGAAGTGGCACCAGAAGAAGACGGTTCACTGGAAGACATGTTTTTCTCAGGATCTTTTCTGATACACGGTTAAGTGCTATGACAACAGAGCCGGAGCTCTGATACCAACTGAAGGTGAGAAAAACACAAGAAGGGGGGGTTGAATTGTGTTTGCTTTTCGCAACTCTTGAAGACTGAGAATCTAATTCCTTTAAACTCAGAGTCTGAATGAGATCAGAGTCTGATAGGAGATTAGGTTCTAATTGCAGCGGAATAATCAAGAGATAGAGAGAAGAGAGAACACAAGCAATTATACAGGTTCCTTCCACAAACCGGAAGTAGTCCTGTCCCCCTTGTACTTCCAAGGAGAGTTCACTAAAATGTAATATCAAATTACAAGTTGCTCAAACACACAGTATGAGACTTCCTTGCTCAAGCACACAGGCGAGAGACTTCCTTGCTCAAAGACACAACTAAGAGACTTCCTTGCTCAAGGACGCAGCCAAGAGACTTCCTTTGCTCAAGCACAAAAGCAAGAGACTTTTACACAATTACAGAAAATTGAATACAGTTGAAACACTTGACAACAATCAAAATGTGTTTCAATTACAACAAAGACAGACTCTGTTTTACACAAAAAACAGACTCTGTTTTTCTGTGAAACTTAGAAATTCTAGAATACTCAGTTTGTAAGAATCTAAGTTGATGATGTGCTTTTGTTAAGACTCAGTTGAATACGAAAGCAGCGCAATGCAATTTTTCAAGTTATAGAGTCCAACAATTCTTCAAGTCTTCTATCCTTTATATAGGCGTAGGAAAGAGACGTTGAGTCATCCAGCGCATCAGGATGATTTCTGATGCTTGATCAATGATTGTTGATCTGTTGCTTGATTTGGTAATAGTCCTTCAATAGCATCATTTGAATTCCATTCCCTTTGAGGATTAATACCGGTAGACACAGTTGCCAAACTGTACGAGGTAGTGGAGTAGTGGAAACAGAGTTCGTACAACGTACTCTGTACTGGCCTGCAATCTTTGTCTTTGTGCTTCCCACGCTCAAGTTGACTTTGAAGCTAGCCGTTACTCCATTAGAGAGTTTCTATT
Organism: Medicago arabica; assembly: GCA_946800305.1. NCBI lineage: Eukaryota > Viridiplantae > Streptophyta > Magnoliopsida > Fabales > Fabaceae > Medicago > Medicago arabica. The sequence continues at coordinate 55,841,593 of OX326966.1, forward strand.
GCATCGCAATGCAGTAGAGATTACTGTTAGCAGATTATCAAATTTGTGGCTTCAGACTCACTGTAGCATTATGCTTCTGATAATCTTCAGACTCTCTTGGTTTTCAGATTCTGATGGTCTTCAGACTCTCTTGATTTTCAGATTCTGATGGTCTTCAGACTCTCTTGATTTTCAGATTCTGATGGTCTTCAGACTCTCTTTGGCACAGTCTTCAGACTCTCTTCGATGCAGTCTATACAGAATCACAAGCAACAAGCTTCTCTGGATTTTTTGCTCTTTAACATTGTTCAAACATAATACTTTCTAAGATACAAATCTTAATTGATATCCTGCATACTTAAACAAATATTAGCAATATCCAATTGACAACTTTTTAATACCTTGTTATCATCAAAACTCAAAGCGTGGTATTGCTGAACACCTTTGTTCCAACAGCCTACAATATTTGCTAATATGGCCAAAATTTCCACAATTATGGCAACGATCTCCAGTTCTAGGTTTCCTAGGGAAATTATTGAAATTAGGCTCAAAATTGAAAGGCTTATTATAAGGTTTGTTATAAGGTTTATTGTAACCTTTATTATTGTAAGGTTTGTTATGATTATTGTTATAATAATTGGGTTTGGGTAAATTCTTCTTAGGTTTCGGTTTAGAATTCTTGGAACAAGGTGGTAGACTAAATTGCTCACAAAAAGATCCTAGGTCTTTACGATTTTGGGTCTTTTCTTTAGTAAGCTGTTGTTGGATCTTGTCATCCTAGCAGATTTTTAAAGCCACCTTTTGAATATAAGCGATTAATTGGCCATAACTTAATTGTTCATAAGGGATATCACCACTAAGGTTTCGGCCTCTAAGTTTTTCTCTAACTTTATCTCCTAGAGACTTAGGTAACCCAGCTAAGAATTTTTCTTTCCACAAAGGTTGTTGACTATCATCTCTAGTGTAAACCCTAGTAAGGAAAGTATCTTTGTACCATCTAAAATCTCCTAATGATTTACATTTAAGATTAGATAGTAATTTTCCAGATCTATCTTTGATTAAAGATGGATCACCAATAAAGTGTTGAGCTATAGTAAAGATTAAAGAGTTAACGGTGTTCGGGATAGCTTCGCTGCCATTAAGAATGGGATTACCGTCAAAATCTGTTTTAATTGCAGTAAGAACTGCAGACTTTTCTTCTTCAGTAAGGAAATTATCCCACCAACCCTTTAACTGGCCAGAAAAGCCAGCAACTAAGATTTCAACAATAACTGTTTCCAAGCAGTTATTTGAAGTCTCATAGGCAATAGCAACCATAGTCATATTTTGGAGTACCTTGGTGATAGAATACTCATTTTGACCATCTATGTTCCATTCGTACACATTGTTTGCACTGAAACTTTTGAAATTAGAATCCTTTTCTTCTAAAAGAAGGTCAGGAGCAGTAGCCCTGGGGTAATAAAGTTTGGTTTGGTTTTTCAATTTAACCTTAGGGCCGGTAATGACAGGATTGATGTTCATCTCAGAATTTTCATCTTTATCAAAATAAGATTGTGATTGTAACATATTGAGACCTTTTGTAAAAGACGGTTGAGGTGTTTGAGGACTATCAGGAATAGTTGTATGGTAAAGTTTTAATTGTTTATTAACCATGTCGAAAAGCTCACTTTTAGCTTCCTCCTTTAATTTTAGTTTTGGGTTAGAGTCTTGAAACTCTTTTTTAATTTGTTTAGACAATTTAAAAGGTTTAAATAAAGGTTTTTCTATCAAAGTAGAAGAGGATGTTGAGGCCTGATTAGAAGAGTTTGTTATTTGATTCGTACCTAAATTTTTTCCTAAAGCTTGAAGATATTTATTAGTATAATTAGATTGTTCCATAAGATTTTTAATATCAGTTGATCTTATAGGTTCACTTTCAAGTTTAGTTTTGAAAGGAGAAGCCAAGACATGATTATCACTTTTACTTTTGAGTTTAAAGGGAGCATCTAGAGGAAATTTAGACTGGATAGTTTTATCATCCCTCAAATGCCAACTACTTATAACATTAGTAGTCCTATCTCCTATTAAATCAATTTGAAAAGGATAATCTACATTGTTTTTTATGGTATAGGCATGAAACCACTCAAAAAAAGGAATATTAAGTTTTATTTTGTCTAAGAATTTGTAAAATTCATCTTGTATCATACTCCTTTTGTTTCCCTTGTATTGGTGAAAGAACCATTCTCTTTGAGGAGACCATTCCTCAAAATAGAATTCTTTCTTAAGGGATTCCTTATCAAAAGTGAACTTATATAACATCATAAGGTTCATTAAGGGAGGAGAAAGTTGGAGACTGAATAGATCTTTGATCTTCTTCGTCTTTATGATAAGTTGCTCTAACAGGTGTTGTGGTTTCAATCCCCTGTAAGTGGATTGTTGACCCATCATGGGTTGGTTCGGTTTGAGAAACAGACCTATGAACAGAAAAAGACCTTATAGAGGCATTAGTTCTAAAATCTTCCATTGTTAGGTCATTAGGTTTAAGAGATATGTGAATAGAGAACGAGTTTCTTCTATCAAAGACTAACTCCACCTTTCTTGTTTGATGTTGGATTATATCATGAAAATCAGGAGTAACACGAGGTAAGGCTGGTGTTGCCTTTTCAAGAGCCCATTTTTCAGGGAGAGTGATGTCACTCCATTGGATTGTTTTTGGCACAATAACATTGGCTTTGGTTTCATCAGTAAGAAACAAGGTTGTTTCTCCCGATTTATCACATTTTGTTTTAAGGAAATTGGAAGTAATTGAATTCATAACCTTGTATTGAACTCTGTAAACTGAAGTAATAGGGACAGATCCTTCTTTCATGTCATAGCCATGCAACTTGACATTGAGAAATATATAAGACATCAAGGATGTTTTTATCATCCAGACTTACAGTTAAATCCGGAAAACAATTGAAAAAGATAGGACCATGACTCAAGCTGGATTCAACAGTTCCTAGGAGAGAGTCATGAAAGCGATTGTGTCTTTTATCTCTTACGCAGAGAAGAACAACTACGTCAAGAGAGCCCCTTGTGAGAGGCTTAAGACCAACTTGAACACTACCAATGTGTAAATAATTGTATTTTTTGTTTATGTGTTCATTAATACTTTTTTCAGAGAGAAGATGAATCTCTTCGTCGTCAGTTTTTAGTTTGAATTTTTGTTCCACGGTTCTAATAACATAATCAGATTTATGGAAGAAAGATCTACTTGTTTTGTATAAATCTTTTGGGGGTATTTTAGGTATCTCCCAATTGTCTAATCTTAATATATATAAATGTTAAACAGTCCTGATTAACCCTAATCCCACCACTGATTAACCCTAATTCAGGCTTTTTTGAGAGGTTTAAAAAATATTTATGAAAAATAGCTATTGAGGGATTCAAACCCACGACCATTTGCTTCCATCCAACCGATTTTGCCACTTCACCAATAGCTGTTTTACTGATTTAATTTTCCTCCACTACATGATATCCAATATTAAACTCCATTTTCAAAAAACCAATTAAGTCCTTTTCCTTTCTTTCCAAACGGTTTCGAACCCTTTTTTCTCCTTTCTCCTTCACAATCTAAACCCAAAAGTCTGCGTTTTTCATCCATTTCTTCCCCTTTTTCCTATGACATATGTCTTGAAAAATGAAAATGTAGGTGACATTATAGGCTTCTATGGTTGAATCACTTGATATGTTTCTTATACTAACTTTATGCAGTAACTTTTTTCCTTTGATGTGTATTTTGAACTATTTAATTTGTTCATTGTTTCAATTTTGCTCATTGTTTAGATTTTGTAAAACGAGTTCCAACTTCGGTGCATTTTGCTATTGTAGTATTTTTTTAAATGTTATACATCATACATTTAAACATGTCGGCAACTAATAATATAGTCAACATGATGCTTATATATGAAAATCGAAACAAACCCGTGCATCGCACGGGTCGTCGTCTAGTTCTTGATTAATGTCTTCAAAGTGAATTTCTTCTTTAAAGACTTTGTTTGAGAAGGATTGAGATTGATGATCAGTAATAGAAGACGAAGGCTGAGAGGATTTACAAGACAGGCGTGAGGAAAATGAGCGAAGCATACTTTGAGAATATATATTTTCCTCACCCATTAATACCAGTGTCATCATTTGGTTTACTAGGAATATAATTATTAAGATATGAATTAGTACTTATACTCTAAATTATTCTTTAGAATTGATCTAAAATGTTTTGTTAATTTATTCTAAAACATACTAACGACGTTAAAAAGCTAGTTTAGATTTGATTATCCAAAACAATAAAGTTTAGACTTATAGCCCAACAAGGAGTCTTATCGCTACAGTTGTTTTAGATATCCAAATCTTAAACCTTATCCCTAAGGATAATGAATAGTAGTTTTTAGAATAAACGACAAGAAATATCATAAATTAGACCATTTGTAAAGGATAATTTAGACAAATAAATAAAAATTCATAAATTAATAACTCATTCATACTTCCCCATCAGGCTCTGATACCAAGAGGGGTTCGATTTTACACAATTAGACAATTAGACAAACACTTTACAAATGAGTTATTAATTTATGAATTTTTATTTATTTGTCTAAATTATCCTTTACAAATGGTCTAATTTATGATGTTCTTGTCGTTTATTCTAAAAAGGACCCTCCTCCTTGGACTGACGTCCACACAAATGTTGTCAAAATTATAGAAGGCCATGTCAAAGATCTTCCTTGTCTTTATCTTCCTATTCCTTAAGCATTTAAAATTGTTGAAACTGATGCTTCTGATATTGGGTATGGGGGCATTCTTAAACAAAAAATTTCTGGCAAAGAGCAAATTATTTCTTATACTTCCAAACATTGGAATCCTGCACAACAAAAATATTCCACGGTTAAAAAAGAAGTTTTAGCAATTGTTTTATCTATTTCAAAATTTCAATCTGATTTACTTAACCAGAAGTTTTTAGTGTCGATTGTAAATCGGCAAAAGACATTTTACAAAAGGATGTTAAAAATCTAGCTTCAAAACAATTTTTTGCGAAATGGCAAGCAATATTTAAGTATTTTTTATTTTGATATTGAATATCTCAAAAATCTCAGATAATGCTCTCCCTGACTATCTCACCCGTGAATACTTATAGGGTAAAGATTAGGATGCCCAGAGCGGCTAGATCCACCTCTTCTCGAGGTGGTAGGACTTCAACTGATATTGTAACGCCCTACTTTTATTATTTATTATTTTATTTAGCTTAGATGTCTTTTTATAATTTAGTCGATTTATTTTGATGAAGTGATATTTTGTTATGTTATATGTTGGTATTTATTTGTATAATATATATGTTATCTGGTGTAGAAATATATATGTTATCTAGTATAGAAATATATTTGTTATTTTGTGTAGAAATATATTTGTTATTTGGTGTATTATTATTATTAAGTGGGGGAGAGATATATTTAATTTAGAAATAAATAAAATTATTAGGAAAAGAGTAGTTTTGGGGTGTAAGAGAAATTAGGGTTATTATATTAGGTAGAGAATAGAAAAGTTAGAAAACAGAAACACGTACAAGAGTTTTGGAGAAAAATGGAGAAGACTTTAGGAGAGAAGAACGTTGCTGCTAATTCAGGAGTAAATCTAAGGTAAAGGTGAGACTAACCTTCTAATCATAAGTATATGGTTCTGAAATAGGGTTTAACATGTTTGTTGTTGTTTTGTTTTGATGACTAGACGCCGACCCGTGTGATGCACGGGTTTGTTTCGATTTTCATATATAAGCATCATGTTGACTATATTATTAGTTGTCGACATGTTTAAATGCATTATGTATAACATTTCAAAAAAGACTACAATAGCAAAATGCACCGAAGTTGGAACTCGTCATACAAAATCTAAACAATGAGCAAAATTTAAACAATGAACAAATTAAATAGTTCAAAATACACATCAAATGAAAAAAGTTACTGCATAAAGTTAGTATAAGAAACATATCAAGTGATTCAACCATAGAAGCCTATAAGGTCACCTACATTTTCATTTTTCAAGACATATGTCGTAGGAAAAAGGGGAAGAAATGGATGAAAAACGCAGACTTTTGGGTTTAGATTGTGAAGGAGAAAGGAGAAAAAAGGGTTCGAAACCGTTTGGAAAGAAAGGAAAAGGAATTAATTGATTTTTTTAAAATGGAGTTTAATATTGGATATTATGTAGTGGAAGCAAATTAAATCAGTGGAAGCAAATTAAATTAGTAAAACAGTGAAGTGGCAAAATCAGTTGGATGGAAGCAAACATTTATATATATTAAGATTAAGATTATGTAGTGGAAGCAAATTAAATTAGTAAAACAGCTACTGGTGAAGTGGCAAAATCAGTTGGATGGAACCAAATGGTCGTGGGTTCGAATCCCTCAATAGCTATTTTTCATAAAGATTTTTTAAACCTCTCAAAAAAGACTGAATTAGGGTTAATCAGTGCTGTGATTAGGGTTAATCAGGACTGTTTAACATTTATATATATTAAGATTAAATCAGGACTGTTTAACATTTATATATATTAAGATTAGAGAAGTTAGGGTTTGAAAAGAAAGATTAGAGAAGTTAGGGTTTGAAAAGAAAGATTAGAGAAGTTAGGGTTTTGAATTGCAATTTAATTGATGAAATTCGTGCTCTAGATGTAGTAAAGTTAGGGTTTTGAATTGCAATTTAATTGATGAAATTCGTGCTCTAGATGTAGTGATATGTTTGGGTATGTTAATTTGTTGATGATTGTTGTTGTTAATATCATATTATGAATTGGGTATGAATTATATTGAGTTGTTGTTGTTGATTGTGATGATTTTGAATGAATGTGAAGTTTGAATAATATAAGTTGCTTTTTTTCTGATTTTTTTTATCCCTGCCCCAAATTTTGAAATGAAAACTGGTATTGATCGGTACAGAATTGGTCTTAGGTGTAAACACTAAAGTTGTAGGTATGGATGTTAGTTTTCTAATGCTGTTGGTTTGATGTCAAAACGATTCATAGAACTTGAGTTTTGGTCAAATAACTGCACGTAGGTCACAGTGAATTTTTATGGACTTTCTGCACAACTTTTTTGAATTTGAAACAAAAACAGGTATTGATCGGTACAGAATTGGCCTTGGGTGTAAACATGAAAGTTTTAGATAATTTTCTTAGCTTTCCAGTGGCTTTGGTTTGACGTGAAAATGACTTTTAGTTTTTGAGTTATGTTGAAAATACTCCAAGGAGATCTTAGCAAAATTGTACGGTGACAGCATTCTTTGGTTCATGTTTTTGCGTCTTTTTCACACGTCTCTGTTTTAAATTGGTCTTTGGTATAAACATGAAAGTTGTTGATAATTGTGATATCTTTCTAGTATCATTGTTTTGACATGGAAATATGTTATGTATAATTTATTATGTTTTTACAAAAACGCATGATGAATTGTTGATGTTTGAATACGATAGTTGTATTTTTCTTTCGTTCAGATTAAAAAAATGACAAAGTATACCTTTTTTGCAGATCGAGGTAAGAAATTCGAATATTTTTTAATCTATCTATCAGATTTTTTAATATTGTATGGAGTTTTATTTAAAATAATAGATTCTAAGTGAAAGTTTCGTCCATTAATTGCTTTAAAAATCTAGTATGCATAGATATGAAAATTAACTATTTGATACTCGAAGTCATGATTTGATGGATTTTTCTATTTTTTTTTATAGATATCTCATACTTAATCTGAAAGAAATAATCGAAATGTAATTGGATCTTTTCTTGTATTCGGAAAAACGATATTTTTAAAGTAAAATGACTTATATGTTGGAACTTAGAATAGAATAAACCCCTCTGCGTGGAGAAGAGGAGTATACATTTATTCCTAGGAACAATAAGATTGAATCCGAAATATTGACAGATTCTTGCGGAGTCCGAACTAAAGATATATTCAAAACAAAAAAGATCCACTGTTCGAATTTCATTTCTATCCAATTTGAATAGATATCTATTTTTTTAGACTGTGATATTTCCTTTAATTGTAAGATATTCCTATCCTATTTTCTATTCTTCCAATCAAAAAATGGGAAAGATTCTAAAAAAAAGTAAGTGGACCTAACCTATTGAATCATAACTATATCCACTATTCTGATAATGGGACTGAATATACATGTGAAAAATTTAACAAATTTTGTGAAGATGCAGGTATTGAACATCAACTAACAGCACCATACACTCCACAACAGAATGGTGTTGTAGAGAGAAAAAACCGAACAATTATGGAGATGGCAAGGTGCTTACTTCATGATAAAGGTTTGCCAAAGAAATTTTGGGCAGAGGCTGCAAATACTGCAGTTTTTCTGCTGAACAGATTGCCAACAAAAGCTGTGCAGAAAAAGACCCCATTTGAAGCTTGGCATAGCAGCAAACCAAAGCTAATTAATCTGAAGATATTCGGCTGCCTATGTTTCTCATATATACATCAGGTTAAGAGAGACAAGCTGGACAAGAAAGCAGAGCCAGGAATTTTTGTGGGCTATAGCTTAATTGCTAAGGCCTATAGAATATATTTACCACACCACAACAAAATAATTGTAAGCAGGGATGTAAAAGGGATGTAAAATTCATGGAATTGATAGTTGGAGCTGGGAAAATGACAAGATTGAATCTCAAGAGGTGAATGAAGATGTAAACGATGAACCTGTCAGAGGAGTAAGATCACTTTCTGACATCTATCAGAGGTGTAACGTTGCGATCATGGAGCCTGCTGGATATGAAGAAGCTGCAACTGATAAAAAATGGATAGATGCAATGAAGGAGGAGCTCAATATGATTGAAAAAAATCAGACATGGAAATTGGTGGACAAGCCTAATCATAAGAAGGCTATTGGAGTCAAATGGGTTTATAGGACCAAGCTTAATCCTGATGGTTCTGTAAACAAGTATAAGGCAAGACTTGTTGTTAAGGGATATGCCCAAATCTTTGGGGTTGATTTCTCTGAAACATTTGCTCCAGTAGCTAGATTGGATACCATAAGGTTGTTGCTAGCACTATCTGCACAAAATGGTTGGGTCATACATCAAATGGATGTCAAGTCAGCTTTTTTGAATGGATACTTAGAGGAAGAAATATTTGTCGAACAACCAGAGGGTTTTGTTGTTCATGGACAGGAGAAGAAGGTATATAGATTAAATAAAGCTTTATATGGGCTAAAACAAGCACCGAGATCATGGTACAGTAGAATCGATACACACTTGATGAGCTTAGGCTTTGTAAAAAGTCCAAGTGAATTTACCTTGTATGTCAAAAAGGTTGAGAGTGAAATACTTGTTGTATCACTCTATGTTGATGATTTGTTCGTTATAGGAAGTGATGAGGAGCTTATTTACAAGTTCAAAGAAGAAATGAAAGGTGCTTTTGAGATGACAGACCTTGGAAAAATGACATTTTTCCTTGGAATGCAGGTGCAACAAAAGCAAAATGAAATTTTTGTGTGCCAACAAAAATATGCAAAAGAAGTTCTCAAAAAGTTCAATATGGAAGAATGTAAACCAACTGCAACTCCGATGAATCAAAAAGAGAAGTTTTGCAAAGAAGATGAAGCTGAAAGGGTTTATGAAAGGTTGTACAGAAGCATAATAGGGTGTTTGATGTATTTAACAGCAACCAGACCCGATATTATGTATGCTGTAAGTTTACTGTCAAGGTACATGCACTGTGCTAGTAAAATTCACTTTCAAGCTGCAAAACGGATTCTGAGATATGTTAAGGGCACACTTGATTACGGAATAAGGTTCGTTCAAGTTAAAAGTTTCAGCCTTCTTGGTTATTCAGACAGTGATTGGGCAGGATGTGTTGATGACATGAGAAGCACCTCAGGTTATTGTTTTACAATGGGTTCTGGAATTTTTTCATGGTGTTCAAAGAAACAAGAAGTTATAGCTCAATCAACGGCAGAGGCAGAATATATCGCTGCTGCAACTGCGGTGAACCAAGCTATATTAATGATGATTTGTGAAGTTGTTATAAGATGATTTAATGTTGTTTCTGATGATACATATAATCGTATATGCATTATGTGAATTATAAGTGATTGTTATATCTTGAGATTATTGATGTGCTGCCATGTTGTTGTTTACTATTGATTAAAGTTGCATGTGTCGGTCTAAGATGTGAGATGTTGATCCAAATTATTGGAGTCATATAAGACGTTCATGTTGTCTAAGTTGTAAGATGTTGAGTCCATGCATATTCATTTAAAGACGAGGGCTCATGCCCTAGGAGCTTTTGCTCAATAGCGACGAGGGCTCATGCCCTAGGAGTATATTTATGCTCAATAGCGACGAGGGCTCACGCCCTAGGAGTATATGCCCTAGAATGGTACCAAATGCATGAGTAAAATGATAGAGTTGCATAATCGAGTTATAGTTGCATTGTTAAGTTATAGTTGCATTGTCGAGTCAAGTTGTTAAATTGATTTATGAAGTTGATATTGATGTTGAATTATGAAGTTGATTGTGATGATAATAATGATGCTACATGACTATTGTTATGATATGTTGATGATGTTTATGTTGTTAAATATAATTGTTGAATTATATGCTTAACATTATTGTGTGTGAATCTCACCCCTTCTGCTTGGAAATGTTGCTCTTCATATGAGTAACTTGCAGGTGACCAAGAATAGTGCAGTTGAGAGTAATCTCCGCCGTGTCGTCTAGGATGCTCTGATACGTAACAGGAACGTGATTGTTTTGTTGCATGTTTCCTTGTTACGTATTTTCTTTTAAACAATGTTAAACTATTTTTATGCGAATCTATTTAAGATGTTGAAATTATTTCCGTTGCATGTTTGTTAAATTTTTATAAAAAAAGAAGTTTTAATAAATAGCAATTAATAAATAGCAATTTAGCTATATTTATATTTGTTGGATTTTTGTAAAGTTGAATGTGACACTCTGTTTTAGAAATTTATATGAAGTGGGGCCAGGGACCTTTTTAAAACATTTTTTTTTTACAGGGATGTATTTAAATTTTTTTTTACAAGGACAAAAATCAAAATGCATCCAAACTACAGAGACGGTTTGCATATTTAAACCTTTAATTCTCCCTCCCGTTCCATCTAAGTATTTTCTTTTTTCTTTGTCTCTCCCTCCCGTTTCTCTACCTTATTAATTCTTTTTTCTTGCATTGCCCTTACTAATTCTTTGACATTGTAACCCGATTCTATTTTCATGTCGTTTGTGATGTTAATTTAATCTTGAAGATCTGCTTTTGTCAGTGTTGTGTGGAGGAGGGAAAGGTGAAGTGAAAGTGGTGTTGCAGAGAAGAGGAGCGGTTAGAGAGAGAAGGGGAAATTACAGTGAAGTGAAAAAAGGACACAATTACCCCTGGTGTTTAATTATCATTTCTGAATAAATAAAAGTAGTAGCTTTGGGAACCTTGCAAACTTGGTCTTCTGCTCTGACTAAAAAGTGAATTTCCATCAATCTCATCCTTACCTTCCCAATTAACTTCTTCATAATGAAAAAGAGAACTTATATCCCCCATCTTCACCTACCGCTCCACACACTAAAAAGGTATTTTATTTTTCTTTCAGTAAAAGTAGTAGCTTTGGGAACCTTGCAAACTTGGTCTTCTGCTCTGACTAAAAAGTGAATTTCCATCAATCTCATCCTTACCTTCCCAATTAACTTCTTCATAATGAAAAAGAGAACTTATATCCCCCATCTTCACCTACCGCTCCACACACTAAAAAGGTATTTTATTTTTCTTTCAGCAAAAAAAAATAGGTAATAGTTTTGTTGATTTTAGTTACATGCAATTGAAATCTAGTTCTCTCTGGTTCTTGAAAATTTTGTGAAGCAATTTGAATTTTATAAGTTATTTCAAACTCATTTGACATGAGTTAAAAATGAGATGTTGACACATTCACTAACTTTTTCTCATTTGTTTTTGTAATCTGGTTTTTTGAAAATTTTGTGAAGCAATTTGTGTTTTTTAGGTGTTGTGAGCTCCATTGTTTCTGCTATTTCTTTATGGCTAATTTGTTAGTATTTTAATTGTTTTCTGTTTTTTCATTCAGAGGAAGTGAAAATTGCAAAGTATTTCATCTTCCTGTTCAAGGTCTTCGTGTTCTCCTCCCGCAATGAATCAGGTATTTGAGACTGTGTTTCATTCAGAGGTATTTGTTTTATGACTTTTACCGGTTAAAAACTGTGTTAACCAAACTGCTCAAATCCTTCAACCTCCCTCCATAGTTACTAGTTACTAAAAAACGTGTTAGTGATTTTTAGAGTATTGGGTGGATCAAAGAACAGATGACACGGACATCTTACAAGACACTGACACGGACACATCGACACCGCTAATGTAAAAAATATAAGACACTGTTACATATATGTTAATTTATTTACAGACGGTCTAAAATGAAAATTAAAATACATATATAAACATTTAACTTAGCAATTTATGTCATTAGAAAAAGTTCTACAACAAGATATCACGGTATTTGACATTTATTTATTCATCTACTATCAAAAAACCCCAAAATGATATAATCAACTATAATGTCTATAACACCTAATTGATCAACATTTCTCAAAACATACGTAACTCTTGTTGTATCTATGGTGTTCGGAAGCAAGAGAGAGAAAAAAAATGTTTTAGAAATTTGTCTGAGTTGTCCGACACGGCTCATATGAGTGTTATATAGGTGTCGGACACTGATCGTAGGAGTGTCGAAGTAAAAAAAAACAATTATTTAGGACACCAGTTCGATCGACACGTGTCGTACGGGTGTCATAGGAGTGTCAGACACCGACGCGTGTCGGACACCGCGACACGCCTAGTCTTAAAGGTGTCCGTGCTTCATAGACGGTAACGAAACATAGTCAACATAGTCACCTGCTCACCTTTGGGCCTAACCCGAAATGATATAATCAACTATAATGTCTATAACACCTAATTGATCAACATTTCTCAAAACATACCTAACCCGAGGTGTAGTGAGTATTTTATGACAGTCCAAATTGTAACCAATAATAGTAGCATATAGTATACGGGGAATTGATTATGCTTTTTAGTGTCCTTTACTAAGTTTTTGTCAATTTGATCAGCAGATTTGGCGATTTGATATTCATGACCCCTCTCTAAGATTGTGAAAAAAAAGGGTGCCTTCTAGACATTCCTTTAAATAGAAAAATAAAAGATACTGTTTCTACAGTTCCGGTATAAAACCGGAACTATTTCAACAGTGAACGGTATACCGTTTTTTGTAAAAATAAAAAATTAGAAATTTTGCTACAGTAAAAAGTAGCTACTGTAGCTACAGTACAAAGTGACAAAATATTAAATTTTGTAATGATGATTTGTGCAGGGTCGTCTTTAGTCGTCTGCTAACTCGATCGGTGAGTAGATTCCGTAATAGTCGTCTTCATTTAAACACGAATTTGCTGTAGATGATGAGGAGGAATGTAGATCTTGCTTATTCTTCCCCTTTTTGTTTTCTTTGTCTTGTTTTAAAAGATTAAGGACACCTTGTAGATTTTCTACAAAGTCGTCTTCAGATGTTGTTGCTGCTAGGGCAGCTGTAATTTTTGCTCTTTGATTGAGAAACTTGCAAGTTTCAGGATCTGCAACCTGCAAAAAATTTGGATTAGTTTTAAACCATATGGTGACACTTTCTCCCGTTGCTTTTGTGGTATCAAAACGGGGCCACCATTTGACAAAAGCTTGTCTTTGAAGCATTGGCAAAACCTTTGGGTTTGAGTTTTGCTTGTATTTGTATTGCCATGAAAATATCCATGTTAAGGAGAATATTGTGAAGAAATTTAGTTCAATTGGTAGATTGTCAAAATCTTTGTTGAACCTTTTATCAAAAACTTGAAATCCCTCTTGGACTTCAAGAGGAAAATTTTGATGGATTGGTCCAAAGTAGTCCCACCATTGAGGGAACCAATTTGGAAAGGTATAATTAACCCCATATTTGAAGTATATCAGCCAAGAGTGCTTGCCGGCTTTGTTTTGTTTCCAAAAGATATGTGTCCAAGCTTGGACATAATCCCAATAATTATAGCCAATGGGATCAAAGGCCTGAGAGAATTTTTTGGATTTATTTGGATTTTGCCCGAAAGATACAGGCGTAAGAACCTTGAGGATTTGAACTGTTGAGTGTGTAATGTTTGATACATCTTTGGGATCTTTATAATGTTTGATGGAAATTGAGTCTGAATCTACTAGGATAAATTCATAGAATTGTTGTGTTTTATTGAAGGTTGTAGGTTGGTGGTGGAACCCTGGTGGAAAGATCTTTGAAAAAACTTTGATCGGGTTATTATCCCAAAATTACGGTTCCATTTGGATAACAGGTAGGAATTTAAACTTTGGAGTGTATTGAAATTGGGTAGTTTGGTTATTATTGTATTGTGTGTGGAACCTGAATACACTCCAAAGTCCAAATTCCTACCTGTTATCCAAATGGGACCTGAATTTTGGGATAATAACCCAAACAAAGTTTTTTCAAAGATATTTCCACCAGGGTTCCACCACCAACCTACAACCTTCAATAAAACACAACAATTCTATGAATTTATCCTAGTAGATTCAGACTCAATTTCCATCAAACATTATAAAGATCCCAAAGATGTATCAAACATTACACACTCAACAGTTCAAATCCTCAAGGTTCTTACGCCTGTATCTTTCGGGCAAAATCCAAATAAATCCAAAAAATTCTCTCAGGCCTTTGATCTCATTGGCTATAATTATTGGGATTATGTCCAAGCTTGGACACATATCTTTCGGAAACAAAACAAAGCCGGAAAACACTCTTGGCTGATATACTTCAAACATGGGGTTAATTATACCTTTCCAAATTGGTTCCCTCAATGGTGGGACTACTTTGGACCAATCCATCAAATTTTTCCTCTTGAAGTCCAAGAGGGATTTCAAGTTTTTGATAAAAGGTTCAACAAAGATTTTGACAATCTACCAATTGAACTAAATTTCTTCACAATATTCTCCTTAACATGGATATTTTCATGGCAATACAAATACAAGCAAAACTCAAACCCAAAGGTTTTGCCAATGCTTCAAAGACAAGCTTTTGTCAAATGGTGGCCCCGTTTTGATACCACAAAAGCAACGGGAGAAAGTGTCACCATATGGTTTAAAACTAATCCAAAATTTTTGCAGGTTGCAGATCCTGAAACTTGCAAGTTTCTCAATCAAAGAGCAAAAATTACAGCTGCCCTAGCAGCAGCAACATCTGAAGACGACTTTGTAGAAAATCTACAAGGTGTCCTTAATCTTTTAAAACAAGACAAAGAAAACAAAAAGGGGAAGAATAAGCAAGATCTACATTCCTCCTCATCATCTACAGCAAATTCGTGTTTAAATGAAGACGACTATTACGGAATCTACTCACTGATCGAGTTAGCAGACGACTAAAGACGACCCTGCACAAATCATCATTACAAAATTTAATATTTTGTCACTTTGTACTGTAGCTACAGTAGCTACTTTTTACTGTAGCAGAAATTCTAATTTTTAATTTTTACAAAAAACGGTATACCATTCACTGTTGAAATAGTTCCGGTTTTATACCCGAACTGTAGAAACAGTATCTTTTATTTTTCTATTTAAAGGAATGTCATTCCATGTTAGAAGGCACCCTTTGTTTTCACAATCTTAGAGAGGGGTCATGAATATCAAATCGCCAAATCTGCTGATCAAATTGACAAAAACTTAGTAAAGGACACTAAAAAGCATAATCAATTCCCCGTATACTATATGCTACTATTATTGGTTACAATCTGGACTGTCATAAAATACTCACTACACCTCGGGTTAGGCCCAAAGGTGATCAGGTGACTATGATTCGTTACCGTCTATGAAGCACGGACACCTTTAAGACTAGGCGTGTCGCGGTGTCCGACATGCGTCGGTGTCCGACACTCCTATGACACCCGTACGACACGTGTCGAACTGGTATCCTAAATAATTGTTTTTTTTTACTTCGACACTCCTACGATCATTGTCCGACACCTATATAACACTCATATGAGCCGTGTCGGACAACTCAGACAAATTTCTAAAACATTTTTTTTGTCTCTCTTGCTTCCGAACACCATAGATACAACAAGAGTTACGTATGTTTTGAGAAATGTTGATCAATTAGGTGTTATAGACATTATAGTTGATTATATCATTTTGGGGTTTTTTGATAGTAGATGAATAAATAAATGTCAAATACCGTGATATCTTGTTGTAGAACTTTTTCTAATGACATAAATTGCTAAGTTAGATGTTTATATATGTATTTTAATTTTCATTTTAGACCGTCTGTAAATAAATTAACATATATGTAACAGTGTCGGTGTCCTATATTTTTTACATTAGCGGTGTCGATGTGTCCGTGTCAGTGTCGTGTAAGATGTCCGTGTCATCTGTTCTTTGATCCACCCAATACTCTAAAAATCACTAACACGTTTTTTACTAACTAGTAACTATGGAGGTTGAAGGATTTGAGCAGTTTGGTTAACACAGTTTTTAACCGGTAAAAGTCATAAAACAAATACCTCTGAATGAAACACAGTCTCAAATACCTGATTCATTGCGGGAGGAGAACACGAAGAACTTGAACAGGAAGATGAAATACTTTGCAATTTGCACTTCCTCTGAATGAAAAAACAGAAAGAAATCAAAATACTAACAAATTAGCCATAAAGAACTAGCAGAAACAATGGAGCTCACGGCACCTAAAAAACACAAATTGCTTCACAAAATTTTCAAAAAACCAGATTACAAAAACAAATGAGAAAAAGTTAGTGAATGTGTCAACATCTCATTTTTAACTCATGTCAAATGAGTTTGAAATAACTTATAAAATTCAAATTGTTTCACAAAATTTTCAAGAACCAGAGAGAACTAGATTTCAATTCCATGTAACAAAAATCAACAAAACTATTACCTTTTTTTTTGCTGAAAGAAAAAAAAAATACCTTTTTAGTGTGTGGAGCGGTAGGTGAAGATGGGGGGATATAAGTTCTCTTTTTCATTATGAAGAAGTTAATTGGAAAGGTAAGGATGAGATTGATGGAAATTCACTTTTTAGTCAGAGCAGAAGACCAAGTTTGCAAGGTTCCCAAAGCTACTACTTTTATTTATTCAGAAATGATAATTAAACACCAGGGGTAATTGTGTCCTTTTTTCACTTCACTGTAATTTCCCCTTCTCTCTCTAACCGCTCCTCTTCTCTGCAACACCACTTTCACTTCACCTTTCCCTCCTCCACACAACACTGACAAAAGCAGATCTTCAAGATTAAATTAACATCACAAACGACATGAAAATAGAATCGGGTTACAATGTCAAAGAATTAGTAAGGGCAATGCAAGAAAAAAGAATTAATAGGGTAGAGGAACGGGAGGGAGAGACAAAGAAAAAAGAAAATACTTAGATGGATAAATTATAGAGGAACGGGAGGGAGAATTAAAGGTTTAAATATGCAAACCGTCTCTGTAGTTTGGATGCATTTTGATTTTCGTCCTTGTAAAAAAAAAAATTAAATACATCCCTGTAAAAAAAAATTTGTTTTAAAAAGGTCTCTGGCCCCACTTCATAAAAAGGTCCGTAGCTCAAAATTAAAAAATGTGAAAAATAACTAAAGTTAATCAGGTAATGCTTATTTAAATGTGAATTTTATACTCCAAATTATAAAATTAATAACAAAATATTTATATTTAATTATAATTGACATTTAAATTATAAAAATTGTTTAGAACTCATCATATTATTTAATTTGTCTGAATCTTATTGCCCTTCTATATTTTGTAAAACAAATGTTTAGAACTCGGTTTTAAGGTTAAATTTCTATAAGTATTTAAACTATATTAAATCGTATTGAATCTATGACTCGACAACTTAAAAACGACGTGTAATATTGATTTCAATATTTGTAATTATATTTTGTTGAGTCTGTGAATGTTTCAAAGTCAAAGAACTATAAGCCTAAGGTTATGATTAACTCTGATTCTAAGACTCCAACGATTAAATTCTGAAGAGACCATAACCTAAACAACAGGTTCTGAAGAACTCAGAGTCTGATGTCTTAAAGCTTAAGTCTCGGAGGAAGAAAACAGATGTTGCTTCATGAGAACCAAAACCAGAAGGTGTTAAACCTAAGGTATTGAGTGAACAGAAGCCACTTAACTTCAAACACAAGGCACAAAAGAAGAAGAGTAACACTTCCAGTACTAACCTCAAAGGACCCATAAAGATATGGGTACCTAAGTCAGAAATTGTTAATGTTGCAGATATGTCTAAGAGCAAAAGAGGATCACAAGTCATGATACCTGGAGAGTGGTTGCTCACGACACATGATAGGAGAAAAGTCTATGTTCCTAACCCTAACAATGAAAGAGGGAGGAATTTTGAGATCTGGAGGCAATCAGACTAGCAAGATTATTGGCACATGCCTAGGTGCGGGTGCGGTATCGGTATCCGGTACTAGTACGAAGTACGACATTTTTAGAAAAGTTAAGGTACGGGTATGTCCGTATAATTTTTTTAAAATAATTATATAAATAAAATAGTAGAATTATATTGTTAAAACAAATAATTAAACATAAAAAATATCACACAAATTATTCAAAAATATCAAATTAAAAAGCAATTAGTTAAAAGAAGTCAAAGTGTTTCCCTCTCCATTATCATTAAAAAGAGCGGCGTCTAGTTCAGATTCTTCGCGAGAAAGACTTGCAACTTCAAGAATATCAACTACATAAAATATATCTCATTTACCTTTACCAATACCAATATTACACATTGTTGTTGCTTCTTCATTATAAGACCAAGTGCAATGGAAGTCGAATGCTATGTTGAATGGGAGATTCAACACAAATGAAAGGTGCAATGGTGCTGTTGAAAATGAGGTGGAGGAAAGAGGAGTTGAAAGTATTCAAGAGTCTGCCGAGAGGACACGTGGTGAGCTATGGTTCGCGCAAACTGGCACGTGCGTTACACGGCCCGACAGGGCACGTTGCCCAGCAGGGGACGCGGAGAGAGAAGGTGGTGATGGACAGGTGGCGTATTCTAATTGGCTGTCTGGATTTTTATCACAATAATACTTTGAACTCAATTATTTTATTGCAAATTAATTTTTTATTTTTTTATTTTTATACCAAAATTCATGATTTTTTTTTTGTCTATAAATAGAGACTTGGTTCATTTGATTTAGACACAGAAAAAAAAAACCAAATTTTTCACTCTTCATCTTATTATTATCTTTCTATTAATGTTTATTTTTAAGTTTTAGTCTTTTTTTAGTGAAATGTATCGTATCAATTATTTAAATAAATTTCGTTTTTATTATAATTGTGATCGATAATTTTAATTTAATTTTAATCGATAATTGTAATTTTAATTTTAATCGATGATTTGTATCGAATAATTTTAAATTTTTCTTCAACTTTTGGTCCTTATAAAAATTTTCAATCACTACTTTTCGTCCCTGTTTTTAAGTTAATTTTTGTATTTTTTTTAATGAAATTGTGCAAAAATATGTAAAATATTGTAAAAAAAAATTCCAATAAAAATTAGAATTTTTTAACAAAGCAAAAATTAAATATGAATTTTAACCGACAAGCAATCAGCGCATGCATTAAGTTAGTGATCTAGAATCTATTTAAGCAACTATGTTATCCACTCAAAGTTCCAAGTTGTCCTAATCTATTACTGTTTGATTAAAATGTTTTCTATATGTATTTATTTGGTAAGTGGTATGCTATATATTCTTAAAAGTCATTTAAATTTTGGATTTATTATAGTTATTATCTTTGATACCATTTCTCTTGATAATAGTAGATAACCGTAGAACAAGGTGGATCACACAGAATTCTAGTTAATCTTAGAACCACAGATTTCTCAATATTTGTTATACATATTTTACTAGCCATATAAATGCCAAAAAATATTTAGAGAACACATAATAAAATTATGAAAACATGTTATTGATTGTGATTTATATATTATTAGTTTATGGTGCCATAGAACATTAAGAGATGAATTATTAACCACTTAATTACTTGATAAAAAGAAAATTAACCATTCAAATAGACAAAAATGTAAGATCAACTCAAATTAGTACTATTATTAAATTGAGATAATCTTAATTTATTTAAAATTGAGATAATAATCTTAAAATTACCATGTACTATTAACATAAGCTGCGAGAAGGAGCAAAAACGGTGATGAAAATGAGATATGAAAATGGCAAGAAAGGAACGTTAGTGATGGATGATTTTGTAAAGTTCGAACCATAACTACTGTTTGCCAAATAGTGATTTTTGTCTCTAACTTTGAGGAAAGTGAGCGTCTGAGTGATACATTCTATCATTTTCATAATTATTCAATATTGATAATACTACTAGAAATAAAAAATGACAACCGGAGAGATGCATATAAAAATTATGAAAATATTGATAAATATTATGAAAATGATGTGAAGATTATGAATGAAGGTGAAGTATTTATAGAATGAGTTTTGTAAAGTGTCGGTTGTCACCGTTATTGTTACCGTTAATTTTATTGTTCATGACCGTTGGTCAATGAATAAAATACTTGTGTTCCACCATCTAAGCTTTTGATAATTACAATAACACACTCATAAGGAACAATCACCTCACAAGTGACAAGGGTCGGTAAGACATTTGTTTGTCACTTGTGAGATATCCTTACGAGTGTGTTATTGTATTTATCAAAATCTTAAATCGTGGAACACACATAAAGTATTTTATTTATTGGTCAACGTTCATGAACAATAAAATTAACGGAAATAATAACGGTAATAGTAACGGTAACAGTAATCGACACTTTACAAAATTCATTATATAAATAATTCACCTTCATTCATAATTTTCATATCATTTTGAGAATATTTATCAATACTTTCAAAATGGTTAAATATTTTCTTATATACATCACTCTACTTGTCATTGTTTTATTCCTTATTAGTATTATCAATATTGAAGAATTAGGAATAGATTACGAATATCAAACTTACTAGTTACGAACGATAAGTATTCATATATATAATCACAAACATACCCAAATCATTGAATGATCATGACAATTGCAAACAGCATTAGCATAATGTAAAATAATTAATTTAAATCATGGAAATTTTTATAACATAGCATTATCCAGTTAAATATGTACCTTAGATGAAGAATATTTTACATTGTAGAAGATAGTGAACTCAAAAGCTCATTACAGAACACAAACCTTTCGGTCCAAGATTCAATTTAATCCTGAAAAAGAAAAGTGAATAGAATTATTGAAACCTAGAAAGATGAAATTAAAACTTTCTTGAATAACTTTATGTAAAATAAAATTAATCATCAGATATACAAAACTGTAAAATCAACTTAAATAAATTAGTACCATGATTAACTCCATGTGGCATTTAAACTTAACTAACCTAATATAATACTTCAGTACTAAATTATGATGATATGAAAATGGAGAAGTATTTTTGTTGTGATGAAAATGGCAAGAAGAAAGGAACGTTATTGATTATTTATAGTGATGTTGCTGATGTGATGATGGATGAGTATAGCCGTTTATTATGATTTGATTTTGAAGTGGTACTCTTGTTACCGTTACTACTCATCAAAGTAAATTAACCGTTGGTGATGATTTTGTAAGATTCGAACCATAACTACTGTTTGCTAAATAGTGATTTTTGTCTCTAACTTTGTGGAAGGTGAGTGACAGTGCTACATTAATGGATCATTTTACAAGTGGTCTATCATGGATCGGTGTTTAAAATTATCATAAATTTTAACGATGATCAACAATACTCTTTACGAGAAAAAAATATGGCTCTTGTGGCAAAAATAATAACATTTTAACATCTCATATGACTTTAAGCATTGTCGATTGATCCTACAAATCAACACGAGTCTTTTCAGCGTATTTTGTCCTCACTCACACGTTTATCGGAAAACTTCCTGATAGGTCACTCATCCAAAGGTTACTCCAAGTCAAGTGTAACACCCCGTTTTCCCAACATATAAATTTATACTATATATAAAGAAAACTACCTCTTTCAGCACTTTTGGGTTGGAATTTTCTTTCCAAAAATACTCTTAATTTTCAATACAAATAGCACATGTAACAAATAGATAAGAATAAATTTAAATATTAAAACAAATGTAACAAACACGATATGAATATATGTATATATGTTTTTTTCCTTTATCATTTAAAAATATAACAAACTAGATAAGTATATTTATACTTACTTTTTTATTATCTCAATTATACCCTTAAACAACTTAATCTATAATAAAGATTGTTGTTCGTGTCATTAAAAAAACAAAAATTTATATTTTTACTTTTAATCAAAACCAAAATTTCATAAAAAAAATACTATTCATAATTTTCAAACGTTAGCGCAATAAAAATAACGGAAAGACGGGCACGAAGTGCCCATTTTTCGCTAGTAAATATAAAAAATATCAGAGTGAATCGTAAAACAAGATGTCACATCTACGTTCTTCAAAAATCATTTCATCATAATAAGATTAAAATCCACTATTTAAATAAACATCAGCTTTCAATAATTAAAACAATGTCGCAGCGGAAAATATTCAATGTTTAATTCAAAACTTGGCACTAGACCTCAACGTCATCAACATAATTAAAAATCCCAATTAAAAATGGTTCAACAACATCTTAAAAAGAGATATGTAACAAAGGAAAAATAAAACATATAAATATCTCCATCCTGTTACGTATCAGAGCAAGACTTCTAAGACGACACGAGAACTCAACTTACATCAGCGGTTACTCCTAGATATTTGCATGTTACCCACGTAGAGGCAACATTCAA
Source organism: Medicago arabica (assembly GCA_946800305.1). Lineage (NCBI taxonomy): Eukaryota > Viridiplantae > Streptophyta > Magnoliopsida > Fabales > Fabaceae > Medicago > Medicago arabica. The sequence continues at coordinate 55,864,468 of OX326966.1, forward strand.
ACAGAAGGGGTGAGATTTCACATTCATTAATAATAAGCAATAATTCATAAAGAAGAATTAATCAACATAAAACAACAAAAATTAATTATCAACAATTAATTCACATAAAAGAATCAATCAACATAGAACAGCAACAACTAATAATCAACAATAAATTCACATAAAGGAATCAATCAACATAGAACAGCAACAACTAATCATCAACAATTAATTCACATAAAGGAATTAATCAACATAGAACAGCAACAACTAATCATCAACAATTAATGACATAAAGGAATCAATCAACATCAAGCAACAACAACTAATCATCAACAATTAATTCACATAAAGGAATCAATCAACATCAAACAACAACTAACCATTAACAATTAATTCTAATAAATAAATCAATCAACATCAAACATCAACAATTCATCATCAACTTCGTTCAACAATGCAACAACAACAACGACTCAACAAATGCAACAACAACGACTCAACAAATGCAACAACAATGACTCAACAAAATGCAACAACAACGACTCAACAAATGCATTTGGTACCAACAGAGCGTCAAGCCCCCAACATTAATGTCGTAATTTGACTATACTGGGCATCAAGCCCCCAACTTTAACAAGGCATCAAGCCCCCAACTTTGACAAGGCATTAAGCCCCCAACTTTGACAAATGTTTATGCAATGATACGACTCAGAAACGCAACAACAACAACAACAACAACAAGTAATGTCGTAATTCGACTTGACAGACATCAAACCCTCAACGTTTAATGATCATTATACAAAGACACAACTTCAAATACAACAACGATAACATCTTTCATATAAACATCATATAAACAACCTTCATATAAACATCATATAACTTCCATATAAACATCACATAAATAACTTTCATATAATCATAGATTCAACCATAAATCAACAACATATCAATATGATTCACCAATTCATTATCAAAAGAAAACTATGTTTGATTCAACAAGACATAGATTAAATACTCTTAAGCACTCTAATTGGACTCATAATACTTAGAATTCGAAGTCTGGAAGCGAACCAAAAGTTTCGGGTTGATTTAGAAGCGGTTATACTAAATTTTCTTAAAAGTCTTCCAAGACCTACTTGGAGTGTTTCTATCATAATTCAGAATCCACAAAACATTTTCAAGTCAAACTAGAGCCATTAGAAAGCTAACTTAATTGTCTAAAACTTTCATGAAGACATCAAAACCTAGTTATGAACAGAAAAGTCCCAGTTTTTATTTTCGTTACAGAAATCGACAAGAGCACGACCTTGTTGACCCCTGTGTAGTATTTTAATCATATCTAGAGTTCTGGACGTTTAAATTGAGTCACTCCAAAGGCTAGTGAAAGCTAACATCCTTATCTACAACTTTCATGTTCAAACCTAAGACCAATTCAAAACAGAAACGTGTGAAAAAGAAACAAGAACGCGAAACATGGCATTCTGCCATCAAGCATTTCGCTGTGGCGAGTGGGGTTACTCGTTGTGGCGAGCTGACAGTAGCTCACTGTTCGCCGTGGCGAGCAAACCACTCGTTGTGGCGAGTGACAACTGGTCGCTCGCGAGGCGACTAAACCTACTCGCTGTGGCGAGTTATCTACTACTCGCGAGGCGAGGATAATCGTTCACTGTGGCGAGCGACGATTAACAGAACTACGAATAACACGAACAAAATTTCAGAATTAGTCCAAAAAACTCAATTTTCGACACCCTAACTCCCAAAATTAATAGGAAACATTACCTACTGATAAACTACAACCTAGACAGCAACTTTTACATTAATTCATGTGGTTACCTATGTTTTTAACGATTAAATTCAATTCAAAACCTAGTTTTCATAACAACAAAAATTCAACAACAAGACATTAACCTTTTCAGAATTATATGCTTATGATTAAAGAAGGTTAGTCTCACCCTTACCTTAGATTGGTTGATTTACAGAACTCTACAAGCTTCTCCTCTTTATCTCCCAAAAACCGTTTCTACGTGCTCTCTGTTTTCTCCCAAAACTGTTTTCTTGTTCTAACCCTAATTCTCTAATGTTCTCCTCTATTTATAACCAGTCAGAGTTTGTTTCTCACTTAATCTTTTTTAACCTAACAAATCCACTTTATTCCTAACCTCTCCTATTCTTAACCTAACAAACTCCTTCATTCACCAACCTACCCTTATGCCTCATTAAATCTAATCTAATTAGATTCCTTCACTATTTATATCATAACAACCTACTAATAAATATTAAAATCATCACATAGCAAATATTCAAATAAAATATTTAAAATAACACTAAACTCGATAAAATAACTAAATAATAAAAATGGGACGTTACATCAAGCACGCTTAAATGTGGAGTTCTTATGGAATGGGCTACCAAAAAGAAGATGCATTTTGTTGATATAGGTAATATCAAACAATTCTTATAAGTCTCATACTTACACGGTTTCAGGATCCCTCTCATTCCGATGTGATTCAGTTCCTCTAAAAGCTGTCGGGAGCCGCTCATTGTCGTACCTTGTGCACCGACGACAACTCCCCTACCCTCGTCAGCCGTAGATATTACAAACATAATTGATGTCAATTCATTAAGAGTGACATAATTATCTTTCTTTTGCAAACTGATGTCAATTAATTCATTATCTCATTTTAAATGGGATACCGTGACAATGTGAAATTTATTTTTTAATTTGTGACCTTGCCTCTTTTTTCATTTTCAACAAATACTTATAATCCACTATAATTTTGAAATTAAGAAGATAGAGCTCACCTTCAACATAATCGGAGCATAGACATTTGACAACGAAGATAGTGAAGCAATGACGATTGGGAGGAGATGGAGAGACTGGGTTATTGACAGCGACAATGAGAGAAAGTGACGACGACTCCAAACATGTGGGAGGAGATTGACCTTGTGGGAGGATCGAACTGTCTCAATAAAAATGAAGTTGGTCTCATTAATTCTTGGGAGGGGCCTTAGACAAAGAGATTCTATATCACCTTATTTCTATGTGTGCTCAAGACATATCTTCCTTTGTGAGTATCCATGACATTAATATTTGGTCTCTCATTTGGGATCGATGATAAAATGCTTCAATAGAGAGAAAGAATAAGATGAGTTTATATTAGATTGACTCGTTAGATGTTGGATTAATAAAGATAGAATATGATAGTTTATTTTATCATGTCTTTTTAATCATTAATCAGACTCTAAATGTACTAACACACCAAATTAGTCATGGATCAAAATATAATAATGCTAAATAATTTATTGAAGAGTACACAAGTTTTCTTAATTCACTCACAGTACTCAAATTCAAAACTTTACGAGGGAAACCAAACTCTACAGTTTCATTTCAAAAGATTCGGTTAATCTTTTTTAACTTAGGGTTTCAATTTAGAGAATAAATAGTGAATTAAAATTTTAGGGTATAAAAACATAATTATAAGAACATGTTGAGGAGACAATCTCGATTGAAAAATGACATCACATACGTACATGTTGAGTTAGTAAGTAAACCGTGGTCAACACTCCAATATGAAATATTATAGTCTTACCTCTAAATAATAGTGTGAAGGTGAGAAAAATTATGTAACCTTAGATATATTATATTCCAGTTTTACCTCTACTCTAATTAATACAATGTGAAGGTGAGATAAATCTAAGAAGATAGATTGAAGTGTTGGTTTTTTTATTTAATTTTTTTTTAAGTTAAAAACTGATTAGATGATGAAAAAAAATAGATAGAGAAATGAGAAGAGATAGACCCACATATTTATCTTGATTTACTCCATAATTTGAGATTACGTCCAATTCCTTCATGCTTGAGAAATTTTGAATAGAATATATGTTGGCCACAGCAAAAAGATAATATGGACTATGTGCAAATAGTAGAATTAGATAGATAAATGATATGAGATGCGCTGAATTTGTTATTATTTTTTATTTCTAAATATGGTTGTAGAAATTTTTGGAAGACTAACCATTGATTTATACTAAGGAATTTTGTCGAAAAGTGTTGTTTTAGATGTTGTTGAAGTAAATAGTAAAGTCACAAGGAAGGGGAGTTTGAATTGTGACCCTTTAAAAATTATTTTGCGACTTAAAAGTTATTCTCAAATTGTTTATTTAGAATGGTTAAGTTAGTATTCTGACTTCAGAACGTTCTAAAGTTCATATGCAAAAACTGCTTAATAAAATAAATGTGCAAGTGTGTGTTATGTATACTGAAATTAAAGAGTGTAGGGAAGAGAGAGAACACACAAAAGGTTATAGTGGTTCACCCAATGTGGGCTAGTTCACTCCTCACAATCTTGTGAGAGTTTCCACTACGATGCTTGAGATAACCTCTCAAATCCTGCATCTTACAATCTTTGTTCACCTGAACAATTACACCAACTGTATTCTCTAAGCCTCAGTAGACTTGCACCTTCTTGCTAAGTTAACCACTTAAACTTTTACGACTATTACTCAAACTAATACTTTAGTACCCCTAAAGCTGGATGAGAATTAGTTTACAATGTGTATAGAGTTTGGATGTTTGAAAACAAACAAGAGGAATGGAATAAGTTATCTTCAAAGAGATAACAGAAAGAATTGATTAACACTACAAAGAGGATAAAAAGAGTCTTCAGTGATGATCAATTCAAATGTAAGAGCTTCAAACATGTTTCAAATGTTTTCTCGTATGCTTTGCAATGGTGCAAGTAATGTTGAGCCTTTGATCTCTATTTATAGAGTTGTTGGGCTCATATAGCCGTTGTATGGTGTCCAATGGTGTTATGCCATGTGTCATGGGCCCCACAAGCTTTTACTTGAAATTCTGGGTAAACATTTTGATCAAAGATGAACTTCAGAATGTTGTTGTGTTCTTGATGATCTTCATCTGGGTTCATCATGTATGAATTAACACATGAATTTATGGGCGTGTCATATGCTTTTCATATGAATTTTTGGGCAATATCCAAAGTAGTGACTTTTCCACATACATCAGAAAGTTTTTTTCCAAGATTTGCCTAGGGACTGGTGCAGGAGAGATAAAGTGAATTTTGCATCTTCATGCTCATGCTTTGAGAGATTGTGCGGTCCATGTACTGTACCAACTCTCATAGGTGTCTATCTCTGATTGAGCAAGACAAGATTTTCTTTGGCTTTTGCTTTTCACCAATTTTGTTGTTCATAAAGTGAAGCATGAGCTGAACTGAACATTCTGACCATCATAATGTTCCTTTTGTTCCACTTAAGATGATTTGTAAGACTACCATTTGGTGTAATCAAATTCTAATAGTGAAACAACAATGAAGAGCATTGATTTAAACATCTAGGATGATATTCCCTTTTGGAATATTCCTAGTACTTCAATGTTCATAGTCTTAATGAACATTGAGTATCCTTTTAGACATTTCCCTTGTAAATGCCTTTATTGCTTGATTGATCAATGCAAATGTACTTTCCTGGACATATATCCATGTCACGTGTGCCTTGCATGACCTTGATCAATGTTCTTGAGCTTCTAGGTTTGTATAAGAACAACCTTATGATCTCTGCTTGAACATTTTGATCTCTGAGCAACATTCTGATCTAACTTTCTGAACTAAGAATTTAGATCATGAAATCAAATGTCCTCTGATTTCTTGTATCTTGGTATGATTTAAACATTGTTCATGTCTTAGTAAAAACACTCAAGAGCACAAGTTAAATACCAAAGAATTAATCAAAGTTCATTAATTCTTTAATCATAAAGGTTTATTATCTTTAAAATTAATTAGGGATTTTGCCTCAACAATCCCCTCCTTTTTGAAGATGATATACCTATGATTTAGGATTATGGATTTTGATTATATAATAAGAACTTCAGAGCTTGAAAATTTATTTTAATGCTCCCCCTCATTTTTATAAATCATTTTCTAACCCTAAATTATCTTCATGAGTTAAGTTAAGTATATATATTACTCTCCAATTGGATTAGGTTTCTAATTTTCACAATTGAGTCTAAAATTCTTACTAACTAATCCTCAAAAGTTACTACTCATTAATCCATCAAAACACTGAATAATTACCATCTCTAAATAATTACTCCAACCCACTAGTAACTAATTAAAAATAACTAATCTCACAAAAACACCGAAAATAACCTTCTTAATAAAATGATTAATTTACCCTTACGCGTCAAATGATCAAAATACCCCTTAATCGAAAAGGACTAAAATACCATTCTAGGCCAAAAATCATCTAATCCCAAATTAAATACACACAAGGGCAAATAATCACAAACAAAACCTTGCAGGTAGAAACAAATCTCTTTGCTTATTTCAAAAAAAATATCATCTTCAAACACCCCTCTAACAACATCCTTTAAGTCACTCTCTGCTTTTGCACTCTTTGACTAAAACTTGGCTAAAAAAAAATAGCTTATAGAAGATATTATCAAGTCTTGCTCAAAACCAATCTCCAATGCAAATCCACCAATGTTTGATCCCTCTCTCAAAACACGGTTTATCGCAAAATGGTTCATAAGACCATTAGCTGAAATCAAAACTTATGACTACAAGGATCTACAAAGAAAATAAATCAAGCAAGCTAAAATAATTCAACCATTTGGTTAAAATGAATTTCTCCAAATCGAGAAAATTGTCCATCACAACGTAATAAGAAGCTTCTATTTCAGGAATTCAGTTGCAGGAGAAGAATTTAGATTTTCTCCCATATACACTTCATTTCTTTCACCTACACTCTTCTGTCAATTATTAAAACAATTATTATATCAAAATAGAAAAAATCATGCATGCACATAATTTATGATTAAAAAATAAAATAAAATAAAACCTGCATATAATTCATTAGCGGCCCAAAATAGGAAAAATCATTTTCGGTAAGGAACTCGTTTCTTTTCTGCCACTACTCAATGCAAACCTTGTAAAAATGTCGGTATCCCTCCAATCTCTGTCTTTTGAAGATTTTCTTTTTTGACTTCCAGTTACATTTATATTTTCAAAGGAATTCAGTTGTTGATGCGTCGGTTCTAGTTGTCTGTAGCAAATATCTACACGGTTCCTCGCAATATTTTCAAAACAAATAGAATACACTTCCGCATATTTCATCCAGGTTTGCTTCTCGCATTCAAGGAAAAATAAATCTTCTTAATCAGACCAAACTTCGCGATCAGACTGTATAAGGGAACCAATCCATATGTGAAACATAAAATGTTAATAAACTGGAGTACTGTTAGAAGTTGAACTATTGCTAAATCTTCGCGGTCAGACCTTGTATTATTAAACTTTAGAGAGTTAGTTACAATGATGATTATAAGCTATTTTTGATCTATGCTAACTATTGTGCAACTAATTTTCTTCATAGTATTACTTTTAGAAATAATAAAAGAATAGATGCACCAAGCCTTTTTGTGGACATAGGAAAGATTTATTATCCAAAAAGAAATGAAATAACCGATTTATGAACTTTTGTATACAAAATCAAGAACACTAGAGTTAAATAAACTTCAAATACCAAAAACAATTAGATTCTATGAACCCGAAAAGATTGAAAATGATATTGATAAATTATCAAATCAAGTAAAAGATCTTACTAACTAGTTACAATTAGTTATACAATGTGTGTAAGACTGTTCATTAAATATTATATACTCTTAACAAGTATCAATCCAGATAAATTATAAAATCAAGTAAAAGATCTTACTAACTAGTTACAGTTAGTTCTACAATGTGTGTAAGATTGTTCTTTAGATATTATATACTCTTAACAAGTATCAATTTGCCTTTGAGATGTAGGAAACTTACATATTCACATGTCATTGTATGAAGCATCTATGGGTGGTTTCCCGAAGCAGTTATGTTCCTAATAGTCCCTATGTTTTATCCCTCCACCCCAACATCAAAGGAAATTTACCTGATTTAGCAAAATCATGATAATCACGAAGGCATTGAAAACGCTCAAATGCAAATGCCTACAAGAAAAAGAAAAAGATAAAAAAAATTGTGTTGTATCCCTCCACCCCAACATCAAAGGATATATAGATGGTTTTGTATGCCAATTGATAAATGTATTAACCATAGAACATATGAAAAAACCTTCAACGTTGCAGATTGACTAGATTTCAACTTCTTGCTTACTTCCCCCATTGAAACTTTGAGGGTAGCAATCACGGATGCCCCCCAAGCGTAACTATATATATTATCTAATTCTAGAAAAGATAGATCAAAAGACGGAATAGAACCAAAAGAATTAGAGTAAAAAATGAGAGTTCCTAATAAATACAATAGATAGTCTTTCACATATACCACTAAATTCTCATCAGAAATAATTTTAGGGACATCCATGTTCACATGTGTACCAATTCATGATGAGAGCAGTAGCAACATCAGGGAGAAAATATCAATTGACATTATCAGAGGCTTTTTCTAGATCAATTTTAAAAGCCACATTATTATGTCTCTTATCATGAATGGGTACACGTGTCAACATGGATGTCCTTGAAAAATATTTCTGATAAAAATTTAGCGGTATATGTGAAAGCCTACCTCTTGTATTTACTTGGAACTCTCATTTTTTGCTCTAATTCTTTTGGTTCTATTCCATCTTTTTATCTATCTATTCTAGAATTAAATAATATATAGTTATGTTTGGGGGGCAGCCGTGATTGCTACCCTCAAAGCTTCAATGGGAAAAGTAAGGAAGAAGTTGAAATCTAGTCAATCTGCAACGTTGAAGGTTTTTTCATATGTTCTATGGGCAATACATTTATCAATAGGCATACAAAACCATCTATATTTCCTTTGATGTTGGGGTGGAGGGATACAACACAAAAACGCTTATATTTTTCTTTTTCTTGTAGGCATTTGCATTTGAGCGTTTTCAATGTCTTCGCGATTATCATCATTTTGCTAAACTAAGTAAATTTCCTTTGACGTTGGGGTGGAGGGATAAAACAGGGGAACTTTTTAGGAACAGAACTGCTTCGGGAAACTACCCAGAGATGCTTCAAACAATGACGGGTGAAGATGTAAGTTTCCTACATCTCAAAGGTGGATTGGTACTTGTTAAGAGTTTATAATATCTAAGGAAGAGTCTTACACACATTGTATAACTAAATGTAAATTGTTAGTACGATCTTTTATTTGATTTGATAATTTATCAATATCACTTTCAATCTATTCGGGTTCATATAATCAAATTGGTTTTGGTATTTGAGGTTTGTTTAACCATAGTATTCTTGATTTTATTTACAAAAGTTCCTAAATCGGTTATTTCATTTCTTTTTGGATAATAATTATTTCATATATCCTCGAAAAAGCTTGGTACATCTATTCTTTTATTATTTCTAAAAGTAATATTATGGTGAGAATTAGTTACACAATAGTTAGCATAGATCAGCAATAGCTTATAATCATCATTGTAACTAACAGTACTCCAGTTTATTAATGTTTAATGTTTCACAGGTGGATTGTTTCCCTTATACGCGGTCTGATCGCAAATGTTGGTCTAATCAGGAAGATTTATTTTTCCTGGATGAAATATGCGGAAGTGTATTCTATTTGTTTTGAAAATGTTGCAAGGAACCGCATGGATATTTGCTACAGACAACTAGAACTGACGCAACAACAACTGAATTCCTTTGAAAAGATAAATGTAAGCGGAAGTCAAAAAAGAAAATCTTCAAAAGACAAAGATTAGAGGGATACCAACACTAGTTACAAGGTTTGCAATGAGCGGTGGAGGAAAAGAAATGAGTTCCTAAACAAAAAGGATTTTTCCTATTTTGGGCCGCTAATGAATTATATGCAGGTTTGATTTTATTTTATTTTTTAATCATATATTATGTGCAGGTCTGATTTTTTTTTTCTATTTTGATATAATAATTGTTTTAATAATTAGCAGGGGCGTGGAGGTGAAAGAAATGAAGAGTATATGGGAGAAAATCTAAATTTTTCTCATGCAACTGAATTCCTGAAATAGAAGCTTCTTACTACGTTTTGATAAACATTTTCCTCGATTTGGAGAAATTCCTTCCATCCAAATGGTTGAATTATTTCAGCTAGCTTGATTTCTTTTCTTTGTAGATCCTCATAGTCATAAGTTTTGCTTTCAGCTAATGGTGTTCTGGACCATTTTGTGATAAACGGTGTTTTGAAAGAGGGATCAATCATTGGTGGATTTGCATTGAAGATTGGTTGTGAGCAAGGCTTAATAATGTCTTCTATAAGCTATTCTTTTTTAACCAAGTTTTAGTCAAAGGGTGCAAAAGCTAAGAGTGACTTAGAGGATGTTCTTGGAGGGGGTGTTCGAAGTTTTTTTTTCCCTTAATGAAGCAAAGAGATTTGTTTCTTTCTTTCAATTTAATCACTTTTTATTGGATTTGGTACGTGAGTATTATACTAGGTTAGTTAAATTTAAATGCAACTTGGAGTTTAAAATAAATTTATAAAAAGAACATGCCAGGTCAACACATTCATGTTAAAAAGTTAAATGATGGAACCAAAGGTGAAGAATTTGATCCAAACCGAATTCACTTAAAATTATAAGGACCAAAATCATGATTAACCCAAAAATTTAATTAAGATTGAATCCACAAGAACACATAAATTTGTTCTTTAGCTAAAACAATCTTTTACAAGATCAAAATTACTAGTTACGAAAGATAAGTATTCATGTGAAGATATAACCATAAAATTACCCAAATCATTGAATGATCATGACAATTGCAAACAGCATTAGCATAAAGTAAAATAATTAATTTAAATCATAAAAATATTTATATCATTATCCAGTTAATGTATGTACCTTAGATGAGAAATATTTTGCATCGTAGAAGCTAGTGAACTCAAAAGCTCATTATAGAACACAAACCTTTCAGTCCAAGATTTAATTTAATCCTGAAAGAAAGAAAAAAAAAAGTGAATAGAATAAGTGAAACCTAACTATATGAAATTAAATCTTTCTTGAATAACTTTATGTAAAATCAATAAATCTTACAAGAGAGAATAGTCTCTCTCTTTACTGTTGAATTCCATTTTTGGTGATAGCGTCTTCCTTCAAATTTTTTGGTCTGTTGTTGTCAGGTTTGTCTCATTCTTTTTGCTTAAAGGGTTCTTCTAATTTGTCTTTTTGGGAAGATATTCCCATACTGTTAACTCTCTTTGATGATAGTTTTCTCATTCTCTCTTATTTTCTACAGATTTCCTCCCCCCACATAACCAAATCTCGCCCAAGAGTCTACCATATTTTCTACATTGATAGTGACAAAAACCAGTTGCAAGCTAAAAATAATAAACTTGCTTCAAATTGGTAACAACTTAGAGTTGAATAATAAAGTGATTGAATGAGAAAGAACTAAGGACAAGAGATTCATCAGAACAAGTTGTACACAATTGTTTTCATTTATTTTTACTTACAGTGATGATGTATATCTGGACAGCTCATTCATCCCACAGTATCTCAAAGTGTTTGGATAGAGCCAAGCAAGCATGTCGACAGGAACATAACATGATCACCTGCAGAATTGTGTAGATTAAGAAAGTAGCATCAGCCATAAGATATAATCTTCATATTTTTACTTACACTAATATGTATATTTCTATAGAGAACGGCAAAGTTTCAAGTTACAAATAAAAAACATGTTATGAACACATGCAACAACAGAGAAAACAAGAGAAATGGATATAGAGAATCCAACCTTGTGAGTTCGTAGCACGGGATCATTAACCATTAACCCATCGGTTTCATTAATCATGTATTCTGAAACACGAGGGATGCAGAAGGTAACCTTGGATAGTGCTCTTTTTTAACTACATTGAACGTTGTGTTTTTTTTTTTTTGTTTCATGTTTTGGATTTCGATTTTGGAATGGGAGGTAAACGTGATTTGTTTGTGTTTCCTGCATCGTTGTGATATTTCTTAATATGTAGTCGACGTTAATTCTACCCCGCTGCAACGCGCGGGATACACACTAGTAAAATTTACAATTTAGAGTCTATGTAAGTTTAGCTTAGTTGTTAGGCATAATATATGTAGGGGTTCAGACATCCACTTATTTATTTTAGGAGATGAAATTTCTAGCCGCTAAATTACTTGATAAAAAAAAAAATTTAACTATTTAGATAGACAAAAATGTACTAAATTATGATATGAAAATAGAGAAGGATTTTTGTTGCGATGAAAATGGCAAGAAGAAAGTAACGTTAGTGATTATTTGTACTGGTGTGGCTGATGTGATGATGGATAATTATAGCTGTTGCTTATGATTTGGTTTTAAAGTGGTACTCTCTCCGTTTTAAATATAAGAAAATTTGACTTTTTAGGTTCATTCATTTAATCATGTATATGGTTCATAATATTGACTTGTTACCGTTACTCATCAAAGTAATTTAAACATTGGTGATGATTTCGTAAAGTTTGAACCATAACTACAGTTTGCAAAATAATGATTTTTGTCTCTAACTTTGTGGAAAGTGAGTGATACATAATTCTTCAATATTGATAATACTAACAAGGAACAAAGCAATAAAAAGTAGAGTGATGCATATAAGAAAACATTTAATCATTTTGAAAATATTGATGAATATTCTGATAATGATGTGAAAATTATGAATGAAGTTGAAGTATTTATATAATAGATTTTATAAAGTGACAGTTACTGTTACCGTTAATGTTACTGTTCATGACCATTACGTTGGTCAATGAGTAAAATATTTTAAGTGTGTTTCACCATCTAAGCTTTTGAGGTCTTATACCGACTCTTGTGCTAAACCACAAAACACAAAATGGAGACATTTGTTTGTCACTTGTGAAGTCTTCTTACGAGTGTGTTATTTTATTTATCAAAAAAGGGAAATGATAGTTATAGCAAGAAATAGTACAGCGAGAATTTCACGACCGTATAGCTGCCAAATACATTTTCTATATTACACACGTCACCTCCCATGATTTCCGGACAAGAAGCCCTTTGATTGGCTAAAATCTTTTTCTTGATCCTTACGGGATAAAAGTTTTTTAGATAAATAGCATCACTCTTAAAAAAAATGTGTTTTTATTTTATTACGGACATCTTTTTACTTACAGAGCTAGAGTCTCCGAATTCATAGGAACGACCTTGTATGTACCTTAGAGCAAAGAAAGAGATTGGAGAACTCTCAACAAATTTACACAAAATGTTATGATCATTGGAGAAAAATAAACTCTTACATTGTGAAAAAAGGTTTTTTATTTGAGGGGCTGCTGATAAATGATGATCATGTCTGATCTTATTATTTTTAGGAGGATTGTATTATCCATAAATATTAATTATCACTTCGCATAAAATTATTTTAGTAACAGGAGTTATATGATGTGGTTTATGGAAGATGGTCGAATTGGGGTACAACTGATAAAAATAATTGGAGAAAGGGGGAGAAGGTGGAGAAGATGTGGAGCAAAGTGGTAGAGGTAAGTTCATTTTATACCATTGCATATAATATAATAATTGGCAATGATGGTAGTGTTAGAGTTGAATACCTAATTTTTTGTTCTAAAGTTTTGAAGCAATATTTGTATCACAAAGCAATATTATCAAGTTAATGTATGTAGCATGACACAAAGCAAGGTATGGATAGAATAATAGATACCTTAGATGAAGAATATTTTGCATTGGAGAAGCCAATGAACTCAAGGCTCATCATAGAGCTAAAACCTTTCAATCATAGATTTAATTTAATCCTGAAAATAAACATGTTGAAGATTAAAGAGGTTGTGATGATGGACAGATTTTGGTGCTTGATGATATTTGTCAATGGAAGAGGTGAACTGAGTCTTTTGTAGGCATTAGTGATGAAGGAGAGGTTACTCATCAATATTATTTATAACTTAAATTTATTAAAAACTTTGATGGGGATGAACTTAAAATAACATCCAATGAGAATTATGGTATTGTTGTAACATAAGTCTACTTTGTAACTATGATTTAAAAATAACCGCAAAATATTGAATTTTCATTAGACATTTTACGTGAACCTCAGGACTTCTCAAGAAATTAATATTTGTATAGAGTTGGTACAAAATCAGCGTAGCAAAAAACGAAGGCAAGTTGATGCAAAACAACTAAAAACAATTACAGAGTAATGCCCAAACAATATAAAAGGATGTTGCCACCACTCGTGATAAGTGTAGGCAAAGTTTGACAATTTAGCCTTGAACCAAGTGAAAGATAGTAATTTAACTTAATCTAGCAATTGATGAAGCTTCGTAGATTTGTTGTTGAATATCTGATTGTTTCTATCTTTCCAAATCGTCCAAACGCAAGAGTACCATATGAGTTTCAAAAACATATAAGTGTGTATGGAAACGCTGCTAGCTGGCCGAATTAGTGAAAGTGATCAAGGGCACGAGAAGTATCGACCGAACAAAAACGAAGCCAACTACGAATGAGCGTCCATAGCTGACCAAAATGGTTACAAGTAATGAAGAGGTGGTATGCAGACTCTTGAACCTCACAGCCAGGCACACATATATTAGCATCTGCATGAATAATTCCCCCTTGTAAAGAGATTATCCTTTGTTGAAAGACGGTTGCGGAAGAGACGCCACACAAATAAAGATACCTTAAGAGGGACATGTTTGAGTCAAACGTTAGTTGTAGCAACCCGCCCATAGGTCTGGTCAGATGTTGTAAACATGTGGTAAACATCGCTGACTGAGTAACCTTTGGTTGGATCAAGTAACCATTAAATATTGTAAATTTAAAGATATTTCAAAAGTTTAATTTGTTTTTTCTTTAAATAAGAAATATGAAAAATATAGAAAAATATTGTTAACGGAAAGTTATTATTATTATCATTATTTTATTAGACATGGTCCAATCCCTTTGATCATGTATTGGACTTAGACTAAACATATTTTCCCAAATAATTTCTTTTAGCACATCTTTTCTTCCTTTAATTTACCAAGTCAAAAGGGATGTGCAAGTGCAGTAGCGTAACCTTATATTCCTCAATTTGTGTTGACTTGGTTGAACAGTAACCGTAAATTTTAATTGGCATTAATAGTGTTTTTTTATTGATGATCAAGTACTGATTTTGGAGACACGAACAATATACAAAAGCCCCTCATATTCATAGAGTGATAGACTGAAAACAAATCATTCCTTCGAAAGCGTTTATATTATTTAGAATATAACATCACTTCAATTTTATAATGATATTGAACCCTTATCAACTAAAATGCATGTGATAAATGAACATTAATTGAAATTTCGTAGATAACAAATACATGGGAGAAGTGAGATTGACTAAAATTTCATAAATTAACTCAAATGCGAAGGATAAGTTGTCACTAATTAAACTAACTTTGATATACGGTACAAGCTGTTATTTATAAATATAAACAAAAATTGTTCCTGCTAAAATGTTTATATAGTATTTAGAAAATCACCTCACTACAATTCTATACTGATATTGAACCCTTATCAACAAGAATGTGTATGATAAGTGGGTATATGCTAAAGTTTCAGAAATTACTAAAATGAATGAGAGAAGTTGCCATCAATTAAATAGAACTATCATGCATAACACAAACTGTCATTAATAAAATGCACTAAAACGTTGACATTGATTAAAATAAGTTATCATGCACTTGAAAAGTTTTCAATGATCTTATTTCAGAATTAACTTAAATGCACAGGTTAAGTTGCCGTTGATTAAACTAATACTGATACACGGGACAAGTAATCGTTGGTACAAAGTTTATAATGATTATAATAGACGGGCCATGTTGTTATTGATATAAATTTTAGAATAATTCAAGGGTAAGATCAATTGTAGAAGCCAAAAACTACAAATTGTAGCTTCAAGTTGAATAAATTGTACAAGCAAAATCAATTATACTTTAAATAATCCAAACATCATAAAATCAATTATACAACCTCTAAAATCAATTTTGACCCTTTAGAATTGAAACCAAACACATGCTTATAAATATAAAAAACACAATTTAAACACAACTTGAGGATTAATTATGATATTTGCTAATAATATGAACTAAGAGTTTATAAAAATACTATATATAAAAAAATCCATATAAATTTTTCACTACCAAAATTTTATAAAGAATGTATAATTCATACACGGGACTCAATTTAAACACTAATCTAATGTATACATATACATAAGAAACTTAACGACTGCCAAAGTTATTGTGTTGTCATAACCTAATACTTTGGTTTGCTTTAATAACTAAATTTTAAGGATTAATTATGATATTTGGTAAATGAACTAAGAGTTTATAAAAATACGATATAAAAAAAACTCCATATCAAATCTCCACTACCAAAATTATCCAAAGAGTGTATAATTGATTCATGGGACCCAATTTGATACTAATCTAATGTACACATATGCATAAGAAACTTATATTGTGTTGTCTTAACCTAATACTTTGATTTGCTTTAATAACTAAATTTTGACGATTAATTATGATATTTGGTAATAAAATAAAATAAGAGTTTATAAAAATACAATATAAAAAAAATCCATATCAAATCTCTACTACCAAAATTAGTAAAAGAGTGTATAATTGATTCACAGGATCCAATTTGAACACTAATTTAATGTATACATATGCGCGTAAAAAACTTAGACTGAGTTATTGTGTTGTCCTAATCTAATACTTTGATTTGCTTTAATAAATCAATTTTGAGGATTAATTTTAATATTTGCTAATAAAATGAACCAAGAGTTTATAAAAATACTATATATAAAAAAATCCGTATAAAATTTCCACTACCAAAATTATCCAAAGAATGTATAATTCATACACGGGACCCAATTTAAACACTAATCTAATGTATACATATGCATAAGAAACTTAGATTGTGTTGTCCTAACATAATACTTTGATTTGCTTTAATAACTCAATTTTGAGGATTAATTCTGATATTTGCTAATAAAATGAACTAAGAGTTTATAATAATACTATATATAAAAAAATCCATATAAAATGTTCCCTACCAAAAAATTTCAAAGAATGTATAATTCATACTCGGGACCCAATTTAAACACTAATCTAATGTATACATATACATAAGAAACTTAACAACTGCCAAAGTTATTGTGTTGTCCTAACCTAATACTTTGGTTTGATTTAATAACTAAATTTTGAGGATTAATTATGATGTTTGGTAATAAAATGAACTAAGAGTTTATAAAAATATTATATAAAAAAAAAACTTCATATCAAATCTCCGCTACCAAAATTATCCAAAGAGTGTATAACTGATGCACGAGACCGAATTTGAACATTAATATAATGTATACATACACATAAGAAACTTAACGACAAAAGTTATTGTATTGTCCTTGCCTAATATTTTGGTTTGCTTTGATAATTCGGTTTGAAAATTATTTTGATATTTTGGTTTGCTTTATAGAAATACTATATCAAAGTTTTTTTAAAAGGACTATATCAATTTTTTTTTAAACGCTCCATAGAACATATCCACTACCAAAATTACTCAAATAAAGTATAATTGATACACGAGACTCAAAATTACTCACCTATTATAGTATACTAATTTTGTCAACACATAAGTTAAAGTTAATAACAAACGATAAAAATGAAAAATCATTATAATTTTTTTATAGCATTATTTACTATTTTATTTGCTCTCACCGACACACAACGACACACATGGTATGATATGATATGATACGATTTAAAGGTAATAATCTAAGTTCTTCACTTTCTTTTAATAAATGACAATCCCGCCTATTTTATTATTATTTTTTAATTTATTACGCACATGTGCTACAACAATTTATAATTAAAATAGTCATTTTTATGTAGTAAATAACTCAACAAATGACATCTAAATTATTATTATAGACTCTAATTACAAATATCATTACTTTCATGTTTTCATCCATTAATTAAATATGCTAAAATATCAATGTATTTTATTTGTCTGCAAGAGTCTTCACGGTCGGACGAAAGGTGCATGTAGACGATCTGTCCGATGAGGAATTGATAGAGGCAACGTGTCAGAAAGTGCCATAGTACGGTGGTGGCGAGTCTTCAAGGTGGGATGAAAGGTGTATGCATGCACGTTAGCACTCCGATGCTCAAGTCAATATAGAAAATGAGAAGGATTGTGTAAAAAATCTGGGAAAAGTGAAACGTACCTTGAGGGTGGAGCTAGGTCACCTTTATATAGGCGTGAGTGAGAATAATTGTCTTCGTGAAGTGCAGTGCTTCATCAGGAGGCCGTTGGAGGACACATGCACGATGTTTGATGCACAGGAGTGTGCTTAGGTGTGGTGGCGTGCACCAGGATTACGATGCACGACTAAGTGACATGTGTTGATCCAACGAACTTCTTGTCCACGTGTCAGCGTTGGATTAGCTTTCTAGCCGATCCAGAAATTTTTTTGACAAAGGTTTGAGCTTTCTTCTGAATCATATTAACTATTGTGTGACTTAACTCGTTATCAATCGAACTATTGTTAGTTATTTTTTGTTAATGGTTTGACCTTACTTGTATATCAGATGAACTATAATGAGACTTAATATGTGATTAGTCAAAATATGGCTTGTTCCTTTTTTGACAATGGTTTGAAATTTACAACGAGACTTAAATAGAGATCAATCAAATTGTGATTATCACATTTACAGAAAAAGGTTCGATTTCTCCTGAATTGGATGATATATTTTAAAAAAAAATAGTATCTTATTTTCATCAATAAAAAAATGTAAAGAAAGTAGTGATTAAGTTGTCTCTGTTTATATCTATGGGGTAAATAAAAGTGAATTATATATTTTTCAGAGGCTAAATTAGGTCTTACAATTTTTTAACAGGAACTAAAACGAGTCTTCGTTTTTTTAACTTGTAAAAAAAAATGTTAAGGTTAATAGCATTTAGTCATCTAAATAAAATAAAATAAAATGACGTTTAGACTAATATCTATAGATACAAGCATAGGATAATATATAATAAACTAATTAAGAAAAAAATTTAATTGTTGTCAAAAAAAATAACGTTTTGACGTCAAAAATTTGTAGAGAAATAAAAATGTGAAACAAAAAACAATATAGAAAAAAGAAGAACAAAATTTGTTTAAACAATTTTTTTGAAGAAATTTGTTTAAACAATTGAAATGTGGAAATAAAATATCTCATTAAATTTTTTGATTGGAAAGATAAAAGCACATTAATTAAATATAGGATAAAGATGCAAATAACTAAAATTATATGTAAATGATAATATAAGCTTCATCCAATTTGATTGGTTGATATGAAGAGGGGGTAAATACACCAATTCATGAGAGGGTAACGTAAGCTTCATCAATTTAAATTTATTTTGTTGAAAGAAAGTTTTTTTAGCAAACAAAAAAGATTAAATTAAACTATTGAAATAAGTAAATAAATGTAATAGGATTGGACTGAGAAGTGAGGTGGAACTCAAGCTATAACAGTAAGCTTAGTCTTGTTTCACATTTTTGTTTTTTTGGGTTTATAAATCAAGCAACACAAAGATGGTATTTTCTTTTACCAAGAAAAATACATTAAAGATCTTCTTAAAAAATATAAGATGAATGAAGCCAAGATTATGACCACTCACATGCACCCTTCATCAAACTTAGAGAAAGATGAAAATGATAGCAATTTTCCTGAAAAGAAATATAGAGGGATGATTGGATCTCTCTTATATTTTACTGCCATTAGACCATGCATTGTCTTTGCAGTAGGTTTATGTGCAAGATTTCAAACTGCTTTGAAAGAATCACACTACACTCCAGTGAAAAAAATCTTCAAATACCTCGTAGGCTCTACAAATATTGGTTTATGGTATAAAAAGGATCACATTTTAATCTTATGGTATATTGTGATGTTGACTGCGTCGGAGACAAAATAGAAAGAAAAAGTACAAGCGGCTCATGTCAACTCCTTGGGGAAGCTTTTGTCAGTTCGTGTTATCGAAAACAAAATACTATAGCTCTATCCATAATAGAAGCTGAATACATACCCGCTGCAAACTGCTACTCTCACCTAAAGGATTTCTCTCTCAGGTACACAAACATTCAAATATTATATGATAATACTAGTGCTAAAAAATTTATCAAAGAACACTATTCAACATTCTTGATCAAAGCCTCTTCAAAAAAACATTATAGATCAAAGCATATAGAAATAAACATCATTTTATTTGTGATCATGTGCATAAAAGGAAATTTAACTTTTATTCATTGACACAAACAATCAGTTAGCAAATTTTATTACAAAATCTTTAATTGAAGATCGGTTTTCATTTATAAAAGAAAAGTTACATATAGTTAAAAATCCATGCATAAATTCATTCACTTTATTTTCTACATATACAAGAAAATATTAATATGTTGCTACACCTATATTTTTTCTAAATAAAAAATAAAAACAATTGGATCGAGTAAATTGATTTTTTTAGTAAGCTTTGATTCCCTTATTTTTTTCTTCCTACTTTCACCGATTAATGAAAATCAATTATCCATTCTCTCTCTAAATACATCATACTAATAAATAACCATCAATTCAGACAAATCATCACTCAAACATCACACTCACTTGATCGTCCTTTCCTCTTCTTCTTCTCCTTAAAATCACTGTTCACTACCTCCATTCTTCAATTCCACAAAACTCTAAATTGTTTAAACATGGTGAAATCTAATAATGCTTTGTCTCAAAAAACCTCAACTCAACCAAATGAACATCAACCCTCATCGTCACAAAACCAATCATTTTCACCACCACCTCCCTTTTCTTTAACGTACTCTCCAAAAAAACTCAATCTTTTGAATCAATTCAACAATCATGGCTCCAAATGGCCTTTATCCTACTCACCTCCCAAGAGTATCACCACATCTCCTCCAATAAGAGCCAACACTTTTGACCACTTTTACAAACCAAAAAAAACAATGTTACTTAAAGCCTCAACCCTAAGAAAATTAGCTCGCCTCTCTTTAAAAAATCAGAAAACATCCTACATTGTATAAGACCCTAAACCCTTAAAACGATAAATCAAGCAAATAATACAATCATACAAGGATTTAGATGCTACTTCTTTAATAAGTCCAAAACATACATAATTAATTTTTCAAAACATCGCAGCAGAATAATATGATAACATCTCTCAACAGATAATAAAATCTCCAACATAGCCATGTCACATGTATTATAATAAATCACCAAATAAAATCTTCAATCTCAACATGATAAGTAACGAGTCTCATAAAAGCATGATAAATCAACGACAAAAGTCTGACACCTAATCAGAGCACTAAACTAAGACTCCAAAGACAAAGATACGAGGTAGCTCCAAAGCTAGTCATCAAGCATACTTGCAAGAAAAGCAAATCAACTAATCCTGCAAACCCTCTACCCATTCATACAAATAGGCAGGCAGTCAACCAACCGACTACTGGGGTTTGATAACATTTCACAAGTAAAATACAATCAAATGAAGGTAAAACGACATATTTAATTTCAAATGATAAACAAAACTCCATATCATTTTAATTTCAAATGATAAATAAAATGTCATACCATTATAAATCATCAAATATACAAGCATAATCAAGCAATGCACACAATTCACCTTTTTTAAGTATTCACAACATTCACCAAGTATCACCAATGTACATAAACATCAATACACATATCCAAGTATGACACGACTCGCTAATTATCAAGTGCATGCAATGGTCTTGACTCTTCTAAATGCATGTGGTATCAATAGGATTTCAGAGATAATTTTACCGTTATTGAATCCACTAACATAATAAACATCACAAATTATGTTCTGCAGAAGCTATGTAATAAACATCACCAATTACATTCTTCAATCACCTCAAATGACTATGAATGCATGGACTTCAAGTAAGGACTCAACAATGCATAACACACCAATATATATATTAACATAATAATCATCACCGCTTATGTTTTTCACCAACATTTGCATTATCAAATACTTACATCCGTACAATCAACAAGTCACAATTTCTACAAGTCATCATCAATTCATCAAGTTAAAATCACCAAAGGATTCATCATCAACAATTAACACCTCAAGGAAATGATAAAGTTTCACAACAACATTTTTCACAAAAGACTCACAACTAACCACATCATGACATTCATCATATTAAACACTCAATCATCATTGATTCGTTCTTATTCTATCATATTATCATTAACACAAGTCATTTGCAAGTTATCCGGTCTTAAAATCTCTTTTTGACAAGGTTCGTCTATTTTCATAAAAACTAACATTTTCTGAATAATTCACCGAAAACAAAGCATCCATGTTCCAACACCTCAACAAAGCATATACACATATTACATATGATCACAGTAGCATATACATATCCACCTCATTAGCCAATTCCGATTAATTCCAAAATTTACCTAAGTTCATCTCATTTTATCAATTTCCAAAAGAAAACCATTTTTCAAATCAAGACCAAGTTATAGCTCATATATACCATTCAAAACCATTTTTAAATCATTGTCACCGAAAACAAGCCTTAACCTTACCTTTTTCCTTTAGGAAAACGAGTTTCGTACAATTTTATGTTCTTGAATATTTTCAAATAAATTTCAATTCAATTCACAAAACCAATCTTAATTCAATACATTTGATGTTTCAATGGGTTTAGAAAGCTTAACAACAATTAAATACATCAAAAGAAGCATTTATGAAAACGCGGATCGTCGGATTACCTGGAACACCAAAGTCATGGGTGTTGTTACTGAGCAACTCGCCGCAGCAAGCACTAGCTTGCTAGACGAGCTGCATCAGTAAGGTGTGCCCAGATTTTGGGTTTCCCTCTTGGGAACCCATTTCATTTTCCTCCAAATACCCCAACTTTTATCCCATTTGACCCAAATTTGTCCTCCAAACTTTGTTATTAGTTAACATACATCAAAATGCAATCAAAACACTTACAAACACGGAATCATAACCTCAATTCATGTCAAAATCATCATCGTGTTCATTTTTCACCAAAAACTCATATTTTAAAATTTTCATTTAAACTTCACAAACAACAACAACAACAATTCAAGCATGTTTGAACATATATAATCATATATTAAGTGAGTCTAAGCATGTTTGAACATTAATCACTCACAATTTCATGGGTTTCATTAAATTGAGCAAAAATCATCTAAACAACTTATCACCAACAACAACTATGAACTTAAACACATAAACACATCAATTCCATGAAATTTAACATACACATAATTACACATAAATTAAGAGCATAAAATTCAACATCAAATCAAAAATCACGAAAGTCATAATTCACACAAAAGCACTTATGACCCATAAGCAAAAAGATAAGATTATAACTTATTTGATGAAAAGGATATATCCCCCTTACCTCAAAGCTTCGCAATCACAAATTATGGCTTCACTCTCCTTGCAAGCTCTCAATCTCTAGTTTGCCTCTTCTCCAAGTTCTTCTCTTCTACTCTTCTCTCTATTGTTCTAACTTTCTCTCTCTAGCCTCCCTTTGGTTATGAGATGAAAAAAATTTAACCTTAATTTCTCTTCATGAGTTAAGTATATATACTACTCTCTAACTGGGCTAGGTTTCTAATGTTCACAATTGGGCCTAAAAACTCTTACTAAGGTTCTGTTTGGTAAGACCATAAAACGAGCTTATAGTTTATAGCGGATAGTTTATAAGCTCGCCTGACAAAAAAACTTTGTTTGGTAACAGTTTTTTACAACGAGCTAATAGCTTATTTCACGAACTTCCATGAGCTTATAAGCTATTTTTCAGACACTACTCCAAGTAGCGTTTGAGCTTATAGCTTATAGCTTATCATTTTTTCTTCCAATTTTACCCTTATTGTTTTATCTAAAAACCAATTCTACCCCTTTATAATTTGTTTAAGTTACATTTATTTTGTTTTGACTAACATGTTAATGTTATGTTTATATTTTTTTTCCTTAAAAAAAAGTTTATATATTATTTTATTTTATTTCAAAATGTTACGTTTTTACGTGCTTTTATATATGTCATATTGTTATGCTTTTTTCAGGGACATTACAAAAGTAACGTAATATTATATTCATTGTTACATTACTTTTTTCATTAAAAAAAAGTATTGTTATGTTATATTACTGTCACTTGCTAATAAATTACGTTTATAATTTTCTTTGTTAGTTGAATTTAACGTTCTTTTGTTAAGTTTATAGTTTATAATTTTATTCTTAGGTTTATAAGTTAAATTGGATAGCTAGAAACATAGTTTTTTTTTTTGCTCGTTATAAAACTTGAATGAAATAAAAGTTTAAAATAAAATCTTAGTGGAAAATAATACTAAATTTTAAGTATTCTAAATATTTTGTAAAGAATAAAGTGTTTTAAATATTAATTGTTGTAAATTTTATTGTGAATTCAGAATGTCCTTTTATGTCATTTTACATTTATCAACTAGTTGAACCGCTAATTTAACCAAACACTCCAATTAGCTTATCAGCTATCAGTCATCAGCTATAAGCTATCAGCTATAAGCTATCAGCTATCAGCTATAAGCTATAAGCTATCAGCTAGCTTATCAGCTATCCGCTAATTTTACCAAACAGAGTCTAACTAATCCTCAAAAGTTACTACTCATTAATCTCTAAAAACACAGAATAATTATCATTTCTAAATAATTACTCCAACTCACTAGTAACTAAGTAAAAATTACTATTCTGACTAAAACACCGAAAATAACCTTCTTAATAAAATGACTAATTTACCCTTACTTGCCAAATGATCAAAATACCCCTTCGTCTAAAAATGGCTAAAACACCATTCTAGGCCAAAAATCCGCTAATCCCGAATTAAATACACACAAGAGCAAATAATCACACACAAGCACATGTAAATAGATACAATAAATAATTAAAATATTTTTAGCTAAAAACGGTTTGTTACACATTGATCTTGATTCTGAACCAAAACCTTGCATGGAGAAACAAATCACTTTGCTTCTTTAAAAAAAAATCATCTTCGAACACCCCTCCAACAACATCCTCTAAGTCAACTCTCTGATTTTGCACCCTTTGACTAAAACTTGGCTAAAAAAGAATAGCTTATAGAAGACATTATCAAGTCTTGCTCGCAACCAATCTTCAATGCAAATCCGTCAATGGAAGGAATTTCTCCAAATCGAGTAAGTTGTCTATCCCAACGTAGTAAAAAGCTTTTAATTCACAAATTTAGTTGCAGGAGAAGAATTTAGATTTTCTCTCATATACTCTTCATTTCTTTCACCTCCACTCCCCTGCCAATTTTAAAACAATTATTATATCGAAATAGAAAAAAAAATCAGACTTGCACATAATTTATGATTAAAAAATCAAATCAAATCAAATCAAACCTGCATATGATTCATTAGTCGTCCAAAATAGGAAAAATCTTTTTTGTTAAGGAACTCGTTTCTTTTCCTCCACCGCTCATTGCAAACCTTGTAAAAAAGTGTTGGTATCCCTCCAATCTTTGTCTTTTGAAAATTTTCTTTTTTAAATTTCGGTTACATTTATCTTTTCAAAGGAATTCAGTTCTTGTTGCGTCAGTTCTAGTTGTCTGTAGCAAATATCCACGCGGTTCCTTCCAACATTTTCAAAACAAATAGAATACATTTCCACATATTTCATCCAGGTTTCCTTCTCGCATTCAAGGAAAAGTAAATCTTCCTGATCAGACCAACCTTCGCTATGAGACCACATATAAGGGAACCAATCCACCTGTGAAACATAAAATATCAATAAACTGGAGTACAGTTAGAAGTTGAAATATTGCTAAATCTTCACGATCAGACCTTGTATTATTAAACTTTAAAGAGTTAGTCACAACGATGATTATTAAAGTTTTAGAAATAATAAAAGAATAGATTCACGAAGTTTTTTTTGTGAATATAGTAAAGATTTATTATCCAAAAAGAAATGAAATAAACGATTTATGAACTTTTGTAAATAAAATCAAGAATACTAGAGTTAAATATACTTCAAATACCAAAATCAGTTAGATTTTATGAACCCGAAAAAATTGAAAGTGATATTGATAAATTATCAAATCAAGTAAAAGATCTTACTAACTAGTTACATGTAGTTATACAATGTGTGTAAGACTGTTCCTTAGATATTATAAACTCTTAACAAGTACCAATCCACATTTTAGATGTAGGAAACTTACATTTTACTCGTCATTGCCTGAAGTATCTCTGAGTAGTTTCTCAAAGTTGTTATGTTCCTATAAAGTTCCTCTGTTTTATCCTTCCACCCCAGCATCAAAGAAAATTTACCAGGTTTAGAAAAATCATGATAATCGCGAAGGCATTAAAAACGCTCAAATGCAAATGCCTAAGAAAAAGATAAGCATCTTTGTGTTGTATCTTTCCATCCCAACATCAAAGGAAAAAGATAGAGCATATGAAAAAACCTTCGACGTTGCAGATTGACTAGATTTAAACTTCTTGCTTACTTCCCCCATTGAAATTTTGAGGGTAGCAATCACGGCTGCCCCCAAGCGTAACTATATATATATATATATATATATATATATATATATATATATATATATATCTAATTCTAGAAAAGATAGATAAAAAGACGGAATAGAACCAAAAGAATTAGGTCTTCACGTATACCACTAAATTCTCATCAGAAATATTTTCAGGGACATACATGTTGACTCGTGTACTCATTCATGATGATAGCAGTAGTAACATCAGGGAGGAAATCCCAATTGACATTATCAAAGGCTTTTTCTAAATCAATTTTAAAAGCCATTTTACTACCGTTCTTATCATGAATGGGTACACGCGCCAAGATTGATGTCCCTGAAAATATTTCTTATAAGAATTTAGTGGTATATGTGAAGGCCTACCTCTTATATTTACTAGGAACTCTCCTTTTTTACTCTAATTCTTTTGGTTATATTCCGTCTTTTTATCTATCTTTTCTAGAATTAGATAATATATATATATATATATATATATATATATATATATATATATAGTTACACTTGGGGGGCAGCCGTGATTGCTACCCTCAAAGTTTCAATGGGAGAAGTAAGCAAGATGTTGAAATCTAGTTAATCTGCAACGTTGAAGGTTTTTTCATATGTTCTATGGGTAATACATTTATCAATAGGCATACAAAATCATCTATATTTCCTTTGATGTTGAGGTGGAGGGATACAACACAAAAATGCTTATCTTTTTCTTGTAGGCATTTGCATTTGAGCATTTTCAATGCCTTCACAATTATCATCATTTTGTTAAACCAAGTAAATTTCCTTTGATGTTGGGGTGGAGGGGTAAAACATAAGAACTTTTTAGGAACATAACTGCTTAGGGAAACTACCCAGAGATGCTTCATGCAATGACGGGTGAAGATGTAAGTTTCCTACATCTCAAAGGTAGATTGGTACTTGTTAAGAGTTTATAATATATAAGGAACAATCTTACACACATTGTAACTAGTTAGTACGGTCTTTTACTTGATTTGATAATTTATCTGGATTGGTACTTGTTAAGAGTATATAATATCTATGGAACAGTCTTACACACATTTTATAATTAAGTGCAACTAGTTAGTTAGTTAGATCTTTTACTTGATTTGATAATTTATCAATATCACTTTCAATCTTTTCGGATTCATAGAATCTAATTGGTTTTTGTATTTGAGGTTTATTTAACTCTAGTATTCTTGATTTTATTTACAAAAGTTCCTAAATCGGTTATTTCATTTCTTTTTGGATATTAATTCTTTCCTATATCCTCAAGGCTTGCTACATCTATTCTTTTATTATTTCTAAAAGTAATATTATGGTGAGAATTAGTTGCACAATAGTTAGCACAGATCAGCAGTAGCTTATAATCATCATTGTAACTAACTCTCTAAAGTTTAATAATATAAAGTCTGATCGCGAAGATTTAGCAATAGTTCAACTTCTAACAGTACTCCAATTTATTAATATTTTATGTTTCATATGTGGATTGTAACCTTATATGCGATCTGATCGTGACGGTTGGTCTGATCAGAAAGATTTATTTTTCCTTGAATGCGAGAAGCAAACCTGGATGAAATATGCGGAAGTGTGTTCTATTTGTTTTGAAAATGTAGCAAGGAACTGCGTGGATATTTGCTACTGACAACTAGAACTGACGTAACAACAACTGGATTCCTTTGAAAAGATAAATGTAACCGGAAGTCAAAAAAGAAAATCTTCAAAAGACAAAGATTTGAGGGATACCAACACTTTTTACAAGGTTTGCAATGAGCGGTGGAGGAAAAGAAACGAGTTCCTTAACAAAAAAGATTTTTCCTATTTTGGGCCGCTAATGAATTATATGCAGGTTTGATTTTATTTTATTTTTTAATCATAAATTATGTGCAGGTCTGATTTTTTCTATTTTGTTATAAAAATTGGCGGGGGGTGGAGGTGAAAGAAATGAAGAGTATATGGGAGAAAATATAAATTCTTCTCTTGCTACTGAATTCCTGAAATAGAAGCTTCTTACTACGTTGGGATAGACAGTTTCCTCGATTTGGAGAAATTCCTTCCATCCAAATGGTTGAATTATTTCAGGTAGCTTGATTTCTTTTCTTTGTAGATCCTCATAGTCATAAGTTTTGTTTTCAGCTAATAGTCTTCTGGACCATTTTGCGATAAACTGTGTTTTGAGAGAGGGATCAAACATTGGTGGATTTACATTGAAAATTGGTTGTGAGCAAGACATGATAATGTCTTTTATAAGCTATTTTTTTAGCCAAATTTTAGTCAAAGGGTGCAAAAGCAGTGAAGATCCTCTCCATTTTCTAAATAAAATGGAAATGTCAATTACTATAGTTTTGAAGTAAATATATGATATAAATGCACACATTTCAAGAATTAACGACATTAATTGCACATTTATATAGAAAAACTTTGGTAATGGAACAAATGGAGATAACTTAGAATGGAGAGGATCTTCACCCCAAAAGCAGATAGTGACTTAGAGCATCTCCAATGGGGGGTCCTTACTTAACAAGGACCACTCCTCGTTAAGGACTCTCCATTGGAGAAAGAATAAACGAGTCTCCGTTAAGAAACAGACAACTATATAAGGATCTTCTCTCTCATGGGTAACTAATGGGTCTCACGTTTAAAAAAGTAATAAAATGTGTACTACTTAGTCTCACCTGCATAAAGGAGTAATAAAATGTGTACTACTTAGTCCCACTTGTAAAAAGGAGTAATAGATAAATTATTTTTGTTTAATGATGTAAAGATAGTGTGACATATTTAAGTATTTTTCATTGGAGTCCTTATTAGTGTATTGTCATTGGAGTCATTGAATCCTTAATATGTGTTTTTATTAAATAATTATAAATAAATGATGTGTCACGTGGGGTCCATTTAAAGAGTTCTTATTAGGGAACTACCATTATAGATGCTCTTAGAGGATGTTGCTGGAGGGGTTTTTGAAGATGATTTTTTTTATTTTTTTTTTGAAAGAATCAAAGAGATTTGTTTCTTTCTTTCAATTTAATCACTTTTTATAGGATTTGGTACGTGAGTAGTATACGAGGTTAGTTAAATTTAAATGCAACATGGAGGTTAAAAAAATATATAAAAAGAACATGTCAGGTCAACACATTCATGTGAAAAAAGTTAAATGAGGTAACCAAAGGTGAAGAATTTTATCCAAACCGAATTCACTTAAAAGATTGAATCCACCAGAACACATAAATTTGTTCTTTAGCTAAAACAATCTTTGATAAGATCAAAATTACTAGTTACGAAAGATCATTATTCATGTGAAGATATAACCCTAAGAGGATGTTATATCTTTGTTCACACTTTAATTTCTGATTTTGTGGCATTCAGGCAGGTAGTGGGACATGCGTATCAATCAACACTTATCGGGATAATTTATTAAAAAACCTTTCGTTATGCATATCTTTTCCCTTATAAACACACCCAAATCATTGAATGTTCATGACAATTGCAAACAGCATTAGCATAAAAGTAAAATAATTAATTTAAATCATAAAAATATTTATATCATTATCCAGTTGATGTATGTACCTTAGATGAAGAATATTTTGCATTGGAGAAACTATTAACCAGTTTATTTGCAATTGGAGAAGCCAGTGAACTCAAGGCTCATCATATATAGAGCTAAAACCTTTCAATCATAGATTTAATTAATCCTGAAAATAAAGATGTTGAGGATTAAAGAAGTTGTGATAATGGAGAGGTTTTGGTGTTTGATGATAGTAATCACACTCACATGAATAGGTGAATTGAGTCTTTTATAGGCATTAGTGATGAAGGAGAGGTTACTCATCAATATCATTTAATCATAACTTAACTTTATTTTAAACTTAAATGGAGATGAACTCACAATAACATCCAATGAGAATTATGGTATTGTAACATAAGTCTACTTTGTAACCATGATTTTAAAATAACCGCAAAATATTGAATTTTCATTAGACGTTTGATGTGAACCTCAAAGACTTCTCAAGAAATTAATATTTGAATAAATTTGAGGCAATATATTTATTTTGTGTAAGATTTGAGGCAATATAGAATGAATATTTTAATATTACATTTTCCTTTATTTCCTCTCTTTATTAAAAAAAATAAAACTTTTCATTAGGTTAAAGTCTGTTCATATGTGAGGGTCGGAGACCGAACCCTCTAACCACTTGTTTAAAAAACTCAAATCTCTTATCACTTGAACTGATATGTTATTTATAAAAGGTTGATTTTTATAAAATAGTTTTTGATTAATTTCCTAATTACTTTTATGTATGTTTTTTAGATTTATACTTGGGGAGAGAATTTTAGTTTTTCAATTAAATTTTGCAACTGTGTTATCAAATCATTTTTTTACTTTAGGCGTATTAATTAAAATGAGGTTTTTTTGTTTTACAAAAATAAACGACATTCATTCATTCAAATTGATACAGTACATCGATACAATGAAAATTCGCTAAAAACAAAAGGATGAATCTGTGAACAAATTCACAACATCCATGTTAATAACATAAAACGGAAAAGTATTAAAGCCTACATATATGACTATATTTAAGTGTCTGGAATAATCATGTCTCCGGATCTGCAACGTTTACGACTCCAAAGTCATTGATTTGATCTACACTGGATCGAAGTTGATCTGATAATCTGAATCGAACAAATACCTAAACGAAACCAGAAAGACAAACAACGTCGCACGGCGACGACGAACAAAACAATGTCGCACTAAGACGACGAAATCACGAAAGAAAAAATGAAATAGATATGAAAAACACTTATTTCAATACAAGGGAAATAGAAAAAATGAATTTGAGAGGTGATTTTGGGTCAAAAATTTGGTGGGTGAAGGAGAATAAATTAGGATTTTGACGACGGCTCACAAGAGAGAGAAGGAGAAGAGAGAGCATTAAAATGAAGTGTTTGATTTGTTAACAAACACACAACCTAATGATACACTAAATTTAAATGTATTTTGTTGAAAGAAAGTTTTTTTGTAGCAATCAAGAATGATTAAATTGAACTACTAAAATAAGTGAAAATAAATTTAATAAGATTAGATAGAGAGAGATAACGTGGAACTCAAGCTCTATCTCAGTAAGCTTAGTCTTCTTTCTCATATTTTTTTAGTTAACCCACCGGTTAAAGGAACTGGATTTAAGTAATCTAAAGTTCGATCGAAGATAAGTATGGTTTGATCGAGGGTTCAATGAACTTAGTCTTATTAAAGGGTTATAATGCCCAAATTAGACTTTGGCGTTACTTGTGTTGTTTAAGTTGAGTACTCCATTCTTTTCTAAGTTAAAATGAAGTTGGTCTCATTAATTCTTGGGAGGGGCCTTAGACAAAGAGATTACATATCACCTTATCTATATGACTATATGTGTGCTAAAGACCTATCTTCCCTTGTGAGTATCCATGACATTAAGATTTGGAGTGGACCCTTGCAGTCTCTCATTTGGCATCGAGGATAAAATGTTTCAATAATGAAGGAGAATAAGATGAGGTTAAATAAATACTTTGTATTATATTGACTCGTGAGACGTTAGATTAGGATAGAATATGTTAGTTTATCTTCTTTTTTTAGATAGACGAGATGAAAAAGTCATTGTAAATTTACACACATAAAATGAAGTACCAATGTTCGAACTTCAATCATGACGTCCGACCTAATAATTTCGACATTTTTATTAGTTGAGCTGTGATTTATGGAACTTTATCACGTCTTCTTAATCGTCAACATACTCTAAATATATTAAAACAACACATTAGTGTCGGGATCAATGTACAATATGTTAAATAATTTAGTGAAGAGTACAAAAGTTTTTTTATACTTACAGTACTCAAAGTCAAACTTTACGAGGGAAACCAAACTCTACTGTTTCATATCAACGGTTAATCTTTTTTAACTTGGGGGTTGCAATTTAGAGAATAAATAGTGAATTAAATTTTTTAGGTATACAAAACATAATTATAAAAACTAATCAAAAAATCGTTGATCGAAGTTTTTATTTTTATCGTTGTACCTATTTGATTGTGTTCCCCCCACATGACATGTTATCTTTACATTGCATGGTATTGTCTATGTAAAGGAGACAATCTCGATTGAAAAATGACATCGTGTAGGTAGATGTCAAGTTAGTTAATCAAAACCTTTGTTAGTTTGTCAAAACCTTTAAATAACAATTTTACTCTAAAAGTATGTTTAAGGTTTTCAAAATTATGTTGGATATCCACCTTAATCACACAATGTTACAATTTACTTAGACACACAAGTTTGAGATTTTCTTTCTTTCTTTAAGGACTTCTACAATCAGAGTTTACAATTGTTTGTCGTTTACATTTTAGATTCAAAGAGTGATAAACTAAATTAAGTTTAAATGACTTCTAAATATTTAAGAAAATTTAAGATTGAAAGTTCGTGAGTTTTTTTTAAGTGTTTTTGTATTTGAGATTTGATCGGAGTTTTTGCACAGTTTAAAAGCGTATAATTCTCTTTATTCTTCAAGTGCTCATGACTTTTACAGGAGAATTGAATATAAAGTTGTTGCTGAAGAGATTTGTCAACGCAGCTTTCTTCATAATTTATTCTCAGCAAGGACAAAACGTGGACAAATAATATTTCATATCATGTTAACTCGATAATTAGTGGATTGAGATAGATTATGATAGTTTATTTTATCATGTCTCATTGATCATCAAACTTACCTTAAACAAACTAAAAAAAGTTTAAAAAAACACATTGGTAATGGGATTGAAAGTAATGCTTAATCATGTATTTTGTGTGTGTAATCTTCCAATTCTCATATGAGAGGGATTCTAGTAATTTGAAGTTCGGTTGTCAGGTAAGTAATCTGAAGTTCGGTTGTCAATCGAACTCGGGTTCTCATTCGTCTTTGGCAAAACTCATTAACCACTTGAGCTCAATTGTTTGATGAGGATAGTTTGACCAAGAATATTTTTTTGTTACATGAGAAAAAGGCAAAGCAAAAACAAAAATAAATAAGAGACTACTGGTCACGATGATAAGCAACACTCATATTATATGCCATAAGCAATAAACGGTGCTCAGTTGAAGGATTAAGCACAATCAATAAATCATTCGTAGACCTTGTTTTAAGTTTGGCTAAGAAGTCGGCACACATGTTATCCTCCGAGTGTGACATAGTTGAAAAGTCTAATCTTTAGCCATGTACTTTCTAATAATAGATATCGCACTTTCATATTGGTGAGTGAAAACATCAGTATACTGCATTAGCTGAACAGTATAACAAATAATGTCTCTCAAACCTAATTATGTATTAACGAATACGAAAGCTTCTCTGTTAAAATTTAAAAGACAAAACTCATATTTAAAACTTTACGAGGAAAACCAAACTCTACAATTTCATATCATAAGATTGAGTTCATCTTTTTTTTTAGGGGATTCAGTTCATATTTTAAAACAAGAATTACATTTTAGAAAATAAAATAGAGGATTATATTTCGTTTAGGGTATAAAAAAACATAATTATAACCACTAATCGTAAAATCATTGATTAAAATATTAATATAATTTATTATTTTAGTTGTGTCCCCACATGAAATGATATTTAGAAGTTTTTGTTATTGATTCAACATATTGATGGATCGTGGATGGATTTATCATCATGTCTCATATTTTAAAGAATGGTACGTATTTCGTGGTCACTACTCCTTGTGAAAAAGTCTACTTTATGCAACTTTGATTATTCCCTTTAAAAAAAATGTAGTTTTGATTATTATATTCTAGTTTTACCTCTAAATTAATACGATGTAAATCATTTTCTTGTCTATTATATTTCACTATGCATTTGCAGCAATGGTTAACACTCGAGGACTAAATTACAGAGGATAATGAAGTAGGTAACTACGCCATCTTATAATTGTAGAAAAATTACTTGGATATGTTGGAAGACCTTGTGTTCTAAAAAGAAGCAGAGTGGTTTGGGGGTGAGGAAGTTGAAGGAGTTTAATGTTGCATTATTAGGTAAATTGTGTTGGAGGATGTTAGTTGATAGAGAAGGGTTGTGGTATTATGTGTTAGTCGCCCGTTATGGCGAAGTAGGTGGGGGGCGGAGTATTTCTTCGTGGTGGCAGGAGGTAGGTAGGATTCGTGATGGGACGGTGATATAGGTGGAGGGTGGTTCAGTGATAGTGTTAGACGGAGGATTGGTGATGAGGCAGCGACTCTTTTCTGGTCGCATAGATGGATTGAAGGTTCCCCGCTTAGAGAGCGGTTTCCCCGCTTATTTGATTTAGCTGAGAACAAAACCATTACAGTGGCTTCTTTGTTCTCTATGGGCCTGGAGGTGGATGGGGAGGGGTGAAGGTGGTGGCGGGGGTTGTGGGCGTGGGAGGAGGCCTTATTTCAGATATATGGGAGTGGCTCCCTAACACTGTAGAGGGGTACTCCCTGACTCCGTGAGGAGTACTCCGTGGGACTACCGGTCTAGTTGGTGTGGCATCATCAGGTTCCTTTGAAGGTCTCGATTTTTGCGTGACGGCTGATTAGGGATCGTCTTCCAACGAAAGCGAATCTAGCTATTCATGGAGTTATTCTTGCGGATGATATATTTTGTGTTTCTGGGTGCGGTCATGTGGAGACGGCGATTCAACTATTTCTATCTTGTTCGACGTTTTCATCTTTATGGCAGCAGGTGCGCGATTGGATTGGTTTTGATGGAGTGAATTCTAATGTTATTGCAGACCATCTGGTGCAGTTTACTCATATGACAGGTGTTGGTAAAGCCAAAAGTTCGTTCATGCAGCTCATTTGGCTCTTGTGTACTTGGGTAGTGTGGAATGAACGTAATAATCGTTTGTTCAATAATATTGTTACTATAGTTCCTCGCCTGTTAGATAAGGTCAAATTATCATCTTTATGGTGACTAAAAGCTAAAAATGTCTTGTTTGTTTTTGGTACGCAGAGGTGGTGGTCAAGCCCTTTAGTATGTCTTGGCATTGGCTAACCAGTGTATTTTATTTGTGATATTGTTCTCTCGTAACTTTTAGTGGTCTCCTAGGCACACCTTGTGCTTGGAAACTGTTGTTTGATGTGGTATATAATATTATTTTGATTTCTTAAAAAAAAAAAAATGTATAAGAAGTCTTTCATTATAATAACAACCATAACTAAATGTTTTTAAAAAATTTATAGTCTAGAAAAAATGTATTTTTTTTCTTATTTTTGAAGTCACAACAATAAATCACTAATGCAATTTAGAATAAAAACTAAATGGTGTACTATTTGAATCAACAACAGAGTATAAACTTTTATGGAGTTGAGAGAACTTGGGATTCAACAACAGAGTAGAAACTTTTAATGGAGTTGAGAACAGATAAATGTTAAACATGCACCGTTTAAATTAACAGAGTAGAAACTTGGGTTTTTTCATAAAATAGTTTTTTGTTTACTTTTCTCATTACTTTTATTTTGTTTTTTAGATTTATACTTCTGTAGCAAGTATTAGTTTTTCAATTAAATTTGGTAAGTTTATGTTATCAAATAATTTTTTAATTTATGTGTATTAATAATTAAAATGAAGTGTTTGATTTGTTAAGAAACACACCACGCAATGCACCAAAGAAAAACACCTCCTAATGATATGTTAAGATTATACTTTATATTAATTTTGCAGTAAAGATTTTTTTAC
The DNA here is from genome assembly GCA_946800305.1 of Medicago arabica. Taxonomy (NCBI): domain Eukaryota; kingdom Viridiplantae; phylum Streptophyta; class Magnoliopsida; order Fabales; family Fabaceae; genus Medicago; species Medicago arabica. The sequence goes on from OX326966.1 coordinate 55,900,706, forward strand.
AATCAAGAAAGATTAAATTGTACTACTTAAATAAGTGAAAATATATGTAATAGGATTGGACAGAGGTGAGGTGGAACTAAAGCTCTCAGTAAAGTTTATGATAGAGTTAATTAGTCTTAATTAAAGGTTATAATGCCCAACTTAGACTTTGGTGCTACTTGTGTTGGTTCGATCATGATGTGTGTTGTTTGTTTCAGTTGAGTACTCAATTCTTTTCTGAATAAGGGTCTAGATGGTCACATAGGGTGCTAAGATTTATCTTCCTTTATCAATATATGTGACATTAAGATTTGGAGGTGGGCATGTGTGATAGAAAGTTTAAAAGTAGATTATGAGAGTTGTAAACATTATTATACTTTTAAACATTATTATCTTTTTCGTATCACGGTGAGTATGTCAGAATCATAGTTTATACATCGTGAATTTACAGAAGCTACAAAATATAACTTTTTAAAAATTACAGTAGATCGTTGTGATTCTGACATACTCATTGTGATACCAAACATATACTAAATTACAGAGGATAAGTAACTACGTATCTTATCTTGTATCAAGTTTTAAGGACTAAACCGCCGATATTCTTTTGGTAGTGGAAGACAAGAAACAAAAACAAACCCTAGTGGGGGGAAAAGATGGAAGGATTCTAGGAAAAGCAAGGGTGTAGAAACCTCTCAACTCCTCTCTTAGCTAATGCATCAACAACATTGAATGTCTTCTCTTAACAAAGTGACGTAAATCAATTTTCAATGCAAAATACGAGTTTTTTCAGTGGATGCATACGGGTGAAATGGTTAGTATAAGCCATTCTCATTATAATGGTATAGACGGTATAAATTATGTTGAATAATGCAAGCAATATTCATTTTAATATACTTTTTCAATATACATAAAGATTTCTTCACTTTATGTGAGACTCATTGTGACCCACGTATATTTCATCTAATAAAAAGTAAAAAAGTATGGGTTCAAAATAGCATGTTAAATTGTACATTATAATTACTCAATCATTATATTCGATCACGTTATAAACCGCGTTATATTCAGCCAATATCATACATAACTTGAAGTCTTTCATTATATCAACCATAAATAAAAATAAAATAAAAATAGTCAATAAAAATAACTGTAATTCAATGTAGAATAAAAACTAAAAACTAAATGGTGTACTAAACTTGTCAATTTTCATTCGATTTTATCGAGATCACTTGAGATTTGTTCGATTCAGCAAATGAAGGAACAAAGTTTAATGAAGTTTAGAGAACTTGGGATTCAACAACAGAGTAGAAACTTTAATGGAGTTGTGAACGGATAAAGTTAAACATGCACCGTTTTAAAATTGACCAGAGATTTATTTCAATTCAAGTAGCAGGCATGATATTGCAAAACACAACACAAATCGCAACAGTGAAAATACGTGTGTAACTTGTTAATAAATGAAAATGAAAGTTATAATCAAATACCTAAAAACTAGAAAATCTGATGAAACTTTAGCTCTTTCAAAATTCATTGGATCAGTATAGCCAATTAAATAGCACCGGATTCAACTTTATAAAAAATAACCTGTCAATGATCATTCAAATTTGATACCAAGCCAAATAGCAGGCACACTATCAGGCATGATCAATAACCATCAACCACAGAAAAAGCTCCCACAAAGACATAATTATATAAGTAAATTATAAAAATGAACCACAGAAACAAAGTTGACAAAATTGTCTAAATATTTAAATGCAAAGATATCATCCATCAGCAGCAAAATGAAGCTATAAACCTTATATAGCTGCCTTTAGAAAATGAAGTTCTCAAAGACTCTTAATAAAACCAAAATAACAGTACCATCAAAATCAAACAGACAAGAAAATTGACCATCGCCGATCAAGAACCCAGTTCTGTAAGTTTAGCTGCATGAAATCGACAAAAACATGAAAATAAAACTGGAAAAGAAATGAACTAAGACTCTGAAATGATAAACTACTATAAAAGACAGCTTGTTCAGCAACCATGTTCTGACATCACTTCTTCTTGGCAGCAGCCTTGGTGACCTTGGCTCCGGTAGGATCCTTCTTCTCCACAGCCTTGATGACACCAACAGCAACAGTTTGACGCATGTCCCTGACAGCAAAACGTCCAAGTGGAGGATATTCAGCGAAGGTCTCAACCACCATGGGCTTGGTGGGAACCATCTTAATGATACCAGCATCACCATTCTTCAAGAATTTAGGCTCCTTCTCAATCTCCTTACCAGATCGCCTGTCGATCTTGGTAACAAGTTCAGCAAACTTCACAGCAATGTGAGAGGTGTGGCAATCAAGCACTGGTGCATATCCATTTCCAATCTGTCCAGGGTGGTTCATGATGATGACTTGGGAAGTGAAGTTGGCAGCTTCCTTGGCAGGGTCATCCTTGGAGTTGGATGCAACGAAACCACGCTTGAGATCCTTCACGGCAACATTCTTAACATTGAATCCGACATTGTCTCCTGGAAGAGCTTCAGTGAGAGCCTCATGATGCATCTCAACAGACTTAACTTCAGTTGTCAAACCAGTGGGTCCAAAAGTCACAACCATACCGGGCTTCACAATACCGGTTTCAACACGTCCAACTGGCACAGTTCCAATACCACCAATCTTGTAAACATCTTGCAATGGAAGCCTGAGGGGCTTGTCTGTGGGTCTCTTGGGCTCGTTGATCTGGTCAAGAGCCTCAAGGAGAGTTGGTCCCTTGTACCAGTCAAGGTTGGTGGACCTCTCAATCATGTTGTCACCTTCAAAACCAGAGATTGGAACAAATGGGATTTTGTCTGGGTTGTAACCAACCTTCTTCAAGTATGATGAAACTTCCTTCACGATTTCATCGTACCTAGCCTTTGAGTACTTGGGGGTGGTAGCATCCATCTGAAACAAGATATAAACCAAAGTTAGAATCCACAAATCAACCCAACAATTAATCTAGAAATGTGTATACCAAAGTCAGATTGAAACCAAGGTCAGAATCTACAACTCAACATAAAAATTATTTCAATGTTACATTTACAAAGAGATCGTTGAAATTTACCTTGTTACAACAACAGATCATCTGCTTCACTCCAAGAGTAAATGCAAGAAGAGCGTGCTCTCGGGTCTGTCCATCCTTAGAGATACCGGCTTCAAAACCACCAGTGGTGGAGTCAATGATGAGCACGGCACAATCAGCCTGGGAGGTTCCAGTAATCATGTTCTTGATGAAATCACGATGTCCAGGAGCATCAATGACTGTGCAGTAGTACTTGGTGGTCTCGAATTTCCACAAGGCAATATCGATGGTAATTCCTCTTTCACGCTCAGCCTTAAGTTTGTCAAGAACCCATGCGTACTTGAATGAACGCTTGTTCATCTCAGCAGCTTCCTTCTCGAATCTCTCGATCACACGCTTGTCAATACCTCCTAGCTTGTAGATCAAGTGACCAGTTGTTGTTGATTTTCCAGAGTCGACATGTCCAATGACGACAATGTTGATATGAACCTTTTCTTTACCCATGTTGTCTTAAAACTGCAATTCACAAAATTACTCAAGTCAGAACATACATCAGTTTTAAAAAAATAAAGTTAAAGCGCAAGAAATTAATTAACCATCAATCACAAAAATTCAAAAGCCAGAACTCATGTTTATCAAAAAATAATTGATGTTAATAACCTGAATAATAATAATTGATCAAACCATTAAGCAAACAACAAATCAGAACCAAAAAAATAAGCAAATAAGATCTAATCAAGACCTTAATTCATCAAAAGTTAATAACATCAAGCTCAAAAGTTAACAACATCAATCTCAAAATCAGTTTAACACATCAAGCTCAAAACCTATCAACATCAAGCTCAGAAATTAACAACATCAAGCTCATTATCAGGTTACAAATAAGATCCAGTTAAAAAAGTCCTACCCTGGACGAAACCGATCTAATAGAAAAACAACAAATCATATCCAATATAATTGGTACAGATTTATTAGATCTTATATGGTTAAGCTGATTTTGAACTTGAGGTTGTTAACCACATCAATGGTTCAACAATATATTAATGGTTAACAAAATCAAGCTCAAAATCAGCTTAACCAATTAAGATCTAAACAAACATATTAAATAAATCATCATCAAGCTCAAAATCAGCAACCAATTAAGATCTAATCAAACAGATTAACCAAATCATCAAGTTCAAAATCAACTTAACCAATTAAGATCTAACCAAACAGATTTACCAAATCATCAAGTTCAAAATCAGGTTAACAAATTAAGTTCTAATCAAACAGATTAACAAACTCACTTAGTTCAAAATCAGCTTGACCAATTAAGATCTAATCAAACAGGTTAATCAAATCATTAACAACAAAACAATAAATCATCATAAAGTCATTAAACAAAAACAATAAATCATGTTACAACACACATATAAGAGTAACATCATATCAATTAGATCCAATTAATAAACAACAACATGAAATCATCAAATACAGACAATTAATCATGTTACAGCATATCAAAAGAAAAACATGACCCTATTCGAGGGATTAACAAACAAACACAATAAAAACTCCAACCAATGATAAAAATGAAGACCCTTTTAGCTAAATAAACGAACAACAACAAAAAAATTCAACCTTGAAACAAAATCAAAACATGCAAATTAAACAAAAGAACCGAACAAAATCATAAAAAAGCATCATTTAATTCATATAATTGAAACATAGATCGAATCAAAGAGAAAGGAATTAAAGGATGATACCTCAGCTGAAGCGAAATGGAAGGTTATTACTCGTTCGGATCCTCAGCCGCGGAGAGAGACTGAGTGATAAAGGAACAAGTGAAGTGTGAGAGAATGAAGAAATTAGGGTTGTAAGAATTTTATAGTGACCTAGATATTTTCATATTCCGAAAGTGCCCTTGGATTTGTCTTGGGTTTGCTGAATTGATGACATGGATTGGGCTTTACTTAGAATATGGCCCAAATGAAATACATCATGGAAATTTTACCCTATACCCCTACATTTGTGCATTCACCCCTACGAATTAGCAAAAATTCCAATATTACCCTTTTTATGTTCATTATTTTTGAATCCAGATGAATTCACCCCCCACTTTGAAATCCATTTTTATCATTTCGGAAAGTACTTAAACACGATTCTGATTGGGATCCTTTAGGAAAACTAATATTTACATTTTCGAAAACATACTGCAAATCTTTTAAAAGTCGTTCCCGGTTTAAATTCCTTTGATTTTGAATTAATTCATTTGCATCGGAAAACTATTCTCAGCATGCGTGATATAGAAGAATAAATAATTAAAGTGGAATTTGCAGAGTTAAAGATGATATGAATAGAGTTTTAATGCGAGAGAAATCGAATGTGAGATTTTTATTGAATTAAAACAAAAACAAGCTATATTGAGACAATTCATATTATATAAGATTAGGAGATGGGATATTGATAATTCAGGTATTGATCATGAGATGAGATGTACTCTTTATAATTCAGTTATTCGATGATATTTGGAAATGTTGGAAAGGATTAAGGGAGAAAGAAGTTTCATGAGATGAGAAAGAAGAATTCACTGAGTTGTGTTTTTCGGAAAGGTAGAAGGAAGCTGTTTGGTTTATGCTAAACACACAAGGTTGGAAGCTTTTGATAGACAAATAAAAAAATCTGAAGTGGTTTAAGGGTAAAATAGGTATTTTATGTAAAAATTTAGGGTGAGAGTACAATTGTAGGGGTATGGGGTAAAATTTCCATACATCATCTATCCAAAATTGTTAAATTACTGCTCTTCGCCCTGCACAAAACGCACGCACGCGCTAGCACACAGAGTTTTACACTTGCGTTAGTTAACTAGCGTAGTGGTAAAATCGGCATGGCGGCAGGGTGGGACTATTTGGTGCAGGGGAGAGCAGTATTCAAATTGTTGTTGACATATCACATTTGGCTGAAAAACATCTGTAAATTACTCAAATGCCCTCATCGGCAGTTAACCACATTCAACTTAAACATAAACCAGTTAAATAATCAATATAATTCTCATTTGGCCATTTTGTCAAACACGTGCAAAGTATCAAACATAATTAAATTGTGTTCATTTGGCACTATTCAAAACCACGTTATGGATGCGTTTGTTTAAGATTTTATTAGAAAAAATCTATTTTTTGTGGGGAAAAAATCACTTTTGTCATTTTTAAGTGTTTGTTTAGGATTATTAGAAAAATCATTTTATCAAAAAAAATCTATTTTGACTCTAAAATAAAAAGCTATTAAGATTGGCTTTTCTCAAAATCCTTAATTTTTTAGAACAAAGAGGTAACACATGAAATAGTTAAAAATCATTTTTTTTAAATCACTTTTCTTGTGTAGTTGACAAACACAAATAGCTTTAAAAAAAAATCAAAATCTCTAAAATAAAATCTCTAGATTCTTGTAACACAAAATCCTTTTTTTTTTTTAAAGTTAAAACAAACGCACCCTATACTTAAAAATCATTCAAACATCAATTACGTCAACTACATTCATTTATAAACTACATGCAATCATCAAATTGTCAATTCCTACATCAACCCTAACCACATGTAAAATACTCAAAAAAAAACCTACACAAACTAACATTATGATTAAAAATGAGTCAAACTACTTGCTTGTGATAAAACGGAGATGATTAACTTGAAGGAACTGATGAAGTTTTGTTGTTTGAAATTGAAATGAAAACTAATGTTTTTGTTTTTGCATGTGGTCAGGATGCATCGACAGTCTGTCTTGTTGTGTAATATGCTTCGGCAGTCTGTCTTGCATTTTGTGTCATGTTTCTCAGCTCTTGTTTCATATAACAATTAGTACTAGTTGGCTTACTTGCAAAAAAATAAAGGGAAAAAACAAAAGGTGTTTTGATGGGAGAAAAAAAAAAGACAAAGAACAAAATTATGCATAAATGTTAGAAAAAAATTCACAAATGAAGAATGCAAGTTTTTTTTTATTTGTCATTGCTTAATAACACATGAAATGTACTCTAAACATTTGCATGAATACAAAAATTGTAATATTTACCCATATCATAAAACATTGTATAGGTTTAATGTACTTTTACATTAAAAATTTCAATGTCGATCATTATAAGTTATATTGCGAAATAAATTAATCTTCACATCATTTAATGAATTCAGAATGTTGGTTAAACAATTCAATTCTATTTAATGTTGTGGATCTTTGCAAATAGTTCAACGTCTATGCATATCGATATTGTGATTCCTAGGTCTATGAACAAAGACGGACCTGAATATAAAATATTAGTGAGACTAATTTATTCAAACATATATCTAAATAATACTTAATTTCATAAAAAGTTATACTATATATATTTGTAGCAGCCAAAGTTACAGAGAAAAATATTTACTCAAAATGATAGAAAATTACACTAGCAAGAATTGTCCAAATCTTAGCAAGAAAGACAAATGAAAATAAAAACAGACATTAACACAAATTTTTAGATGCCCTGTTTTTTCTAAAATGAATATCCAGATATAACATTTCTAGATGAACATCAAATACTAGAACAATTATAAAAAAAACTAGAACAATTGTAAATGCTCGCTGTGGGCAAGATCTGTGAAGGAGACGTAGGTTATGGATGGTGAACAAAGCTGAAGATGTTGTATCGTGGTGAAAGAGAAGAGGCAAGCTGAAGATATTTTAAGTAGTGGTTAAGTTTTCATATAAGAGTTTGCACCGCCCAGTTAATTCAATTTAATCTTGAAACTCTATCACCGCCCATTTAGCACATGCTACTTAATTTAGTTGGAAACTCTACCACCGTCCATTTACAGCACATTATCACATAAGTATACGACTGAGCTCAATCATGAAGGTTATCTTTTAATTTCATTTTTTACTTTATTATGTTATACTAACACACTACACTACGTTATTATTATTTTTCTGCATCACCGTCCGTAACATAAAACAGCTTTCGAATTATAAAATGGAGATGATTCACTTGATTTTACTCCAAAATCAATTTGAAGGAATTGGAGAAGTTTTGTCGTTTAAAATTGAAATGAAAACTGATGTTTCAGTTTGTCCATATGTTCAAGAGGCATCGGAAGTTAATTGCCGATGGAACCGACGATAATAAATCGTCGAATTTTTCCTCGGCACTTAACTGCCGCCAGTTCTTTTACTCGGGAGTTAACTGACATCGGGCCATTTACATCTTTTATTGATGTTTTTCTGCCTTCTTTAGTGTGTCAACATCAAATTTCATACATCATCTATCTATATTTGGCCCAAATGAAATTTATCTTATTTAAACATGTTATGGGTTAATCATTTTAATAAATGATACTACAATTAATTATATAAATATTAGTTATTGAGATAATTAATTTCTTGTGCATCGCATGAATCCAAATACTAGTTAATGCAATGGTAAAATAATTATTAGATGAACTAATATGAGACAACTTCGCATGTTCAAAATTTAAGGTACAATAATAGATTCAACCCAACTCATAAAAATTCATGTCCAGTTCGTACGATTCAATAACGTATAACAAATAATCATAGAATTTATAAGTTGTTGATCGTCATAGTCATTCGCACGAAACATTATGATATTTAGAATCACTGGATTTATCTCGATCAACTCAAATACACAATAATCTTCACGACATAGATTTTTATCCCTTTTGACTATATAAAATTCATGCGTCATTTGAATTCCATCTGATCTCTTACGATAATTTTGCGCAGAAGCTTCTCACTCTTCCCCACCAGAATCTTGGAGAAGTATAAGAACATTTTCTTCAATATAGCATGAAGCAAAAGTAGCATTAACATAATAAAAAATGGACGAGAGATCAATTACGCAACATAAATAACTTGATATTTAATTTAAACAAAAACAACAAAATAAAACCATGTTTCTCACTTAGAGATTTTTGATATAAAATGAGGTCTTATTGTGTAATATGATTCGGCAGTTTGTCTTGCACTTTGTGCCGTGTTTCTCAGCTCTTGTTTCAGATAACAGTTAGTACTAGTTGGCTTACTTGCAAAAAAATAAAGGGAAAAAAAACAAAAGGAGTTTTGATGTGAAAAAAATAAGAGACAAAGAACAAAATTATGCATAAATGCTGAGAAAAAAATTCACAAATGAAGAATGCAAGTTTTTTTTTTCTTTATTATTGTTTAATAACACATGAAATGTACTCTAAACATTTGCATGGATACAAGAATTGTAATATTTACCCATATCATAACACTTCATATGGGTTCAATGTACTTCTACTTTAGAAATTCTAACGTCAATCATTATAAGTTATATTGCGAAATAAATTAACCTTCAAATCATTTAATGAATTTAGAATGTTGATTAAACAATTCAATTCTATTTGATGTTGTGGATCTTTGCAAATAGTTCAGCGTCTATGCATATCGATATTGTGTTTCCTAAGTCTATGAACAAAGACGGGTCTGGATATAAAATATTAGTGAGGCTAATTTATTTAAACATAGACTTAAATGCTCTTTTGATCCCTTAACTTGATTTCAAGTATCGTTTTGGTCTCATAAGTAATAAAAAGTCCGTTTAGGTCCCTTAACTTTATTTAAAGTATCAATTTGGTCCTTTCTATTAATTTAATTCAAAAAAACATTAAGTTTAGGGACCGAACAAGTAATAATTAAATAAGCTAGGGGACCAAATTAATACTAATAAATAAGTTAAGGGACTAAAATTTAACGTTTTTTAAAATTAAATTAACAGAAAGGACCAAACTGATACTTTAAATAAAGTTAAGGGACTTAAACAGATTTTTTATTACTTATGAGACCAAACTGATACTTGAAATCAAGTTAAGGGACAAAAGGAGCATTTAAGCCTTAAAAATATAACTATATAATACTAAATTTCATAAAAAGTTAAACTAAATATATTTGTAGCAACCAAAATTACGGAGAAAATATTTACTCAAAATGATAAAAAATTACACCAGCAAGAATGGTCCAAATCATAGCAAGAAAGACTAATGAAAATAAAAACAGACATTAACACAAATTTTTAGATGCGCTGTTTTTTCTAAAATGAATATCCGCATATAAATTTTTTAAATGAACATCAAATACTAGAACAATCTTACAAAAAAAAAACACTAGAACAATTGTGAATGTTCTCCGTGGGCAAGATCTGTGAAGGAGACGTAGGTGATGGATGGTGAACAAAGCTGAAGATGTTGTATTGTGGTTAAAGAGAAGAGGCAAGTTGAAGATGTTTTAAGTAGTGGTTAAGTTTTCCTATAAGAGTTTGCACCGTCCATTTAGAGCATAATATCACATAAGTATACCATTGAGCTCAATCATAAAGGTTATCTCTTAATTTCAATTTTTACTTTATTATTTTATACAAGCACACTACACTACATTATTATTATTATTTTGCCTCGCCGTCCGTAAGATAAAACAACTTTCCAATTATAAAATGGAGATGATTCACTTGATTTTACTCCAAAATCAATTTGAAGGAATTGGAGAAGTTTTGTTGTTTGAAATTGAAATGACAACTGATGTTTCAGTTTTTGCATATGTTCAGAAGACATCGGAAGTGAACTACCGATGGAACCGGGGATAGTTAATCGCCAAAGTTTTCCTCGGCAGTTAACTGTCGCCGGTTCTTTTCCTCGGTAGTTAACTGTCATCGGGTCATTTACGTCTTTTATTGGTGTTTTTCATCCATCTTTAGTGTGTCAACATCAAATTTCATACATCAACTATCTATGCTTGGCCCAAATGAAATTTATCGTCTTTAAACATGTTATGGATTAATCATTTTAATATATGATACTACAATCAATTATATAAATATTAGTCATTAAGATAATTAATTTCTCGTGCATCACATGAATCCAAATACTATTTAATGTAATAGTAAAATAATTATTACATGAACTAATATGAGACAACTTCACATGTTCGAAATTTAAGGTACAATAATAGATTCAACTCAACTCATAAAAGTTCACATTCAGTTTGTACGATTCAACAACGTATAACAAATAATCATAGAATTTATAAGTTGTTAATCGTCATGGTCATTCGCACGAAACATTATGATATTTAGAACCACTGGATTTATCCTGATCAACTTAAATACACAATAATCTCCACGACACAGATTGTTATCCCTTTTGAGTATATAAAACTCATGCGTCATTTGCATTCCAACTAATCTCTTACGATAATTTTGCGCAGAAGCTTCTCACTCTTCTCCACCAGAATTTCGGAGGAGTATAAGAACATTTTCTTCCGATAGCACGAAGCAAAAGCAACATCAACATACTACAAAATGGATGAGAGATCAATTACACAACATAAATAACTTAATATTTAATTTTAACAAAAACAACAAAATAATACCATCACCGCAGTATCTCACTTAAAGATTTTTGATCTAAAATCAGGTCTTGTTGTGTAATATGTTTCTGCAGTCTGTCTTGCATTTTGTGCCATATTTCTCAGCTCTTGTTTCATATAACAATTAGTACTAGTTGGCTTACTTGCAAAAAAATAAAGGGAAAAAAACAAAAGAAGTTTTGATGCGAAAAAAATAAGAGACAAAGAACAAAATTATGCATAAATGCTAGGAAAAAAAATTCACAAATGAAGAATGCAAGTTTTTTTTTTTAATTTGCCATTGCTTAATAACACATGAAATGTACTATAAACATTTGCATGAATACAAGAAATGTAATATTTACCCATATCATAAAATTTTATATGGGTTCAATGTACTTTTACTTTAGAAATTCTAATGTCGATCATTATAAGTTACATTGCGAAATAAATTAATCTTCAAATCATTTAATGAATTCAGAATGCTGGTTAAACAATGCAATTCTATTTGATGTTGTGGATCTTTGGAAATAGTTCAACATCTATGCATATCGATATTTTGTTTCCTAGGTCTATGAACAAAGACAGACTTGGATATAAAATATTAGTGAGGCTAATTTATTTAAACATATAACTAAATAATACTAAATTTCATAAAAAGTTATACTAAATATATTTGTAGCAACCAAAACTACAGAGAAAATATTTACACAAAATGATACAAAATTACACCAGCAAGAATTGTCCAAATCTCAGCAAGAAAGACTAATAAAAACAAAAACAGACATTAACACAAATTTTTAGATGCACTGTTTTTCTAAAATGAATATCAACATATAACATTTCTAGATGAACATCAAATACTAGAACAATCTTTAAAAAAAAAAAAACTAGAACAATTGTGAATGCTCACTGTGGGCAAGATCGGTGAAAGAGACGTAGGTGATACATGGTGAACAAAGTTGAAGATGTTGTATCGTGGTGAAAGAGAAGAACCATGCTAAAGATGTTTTAAGTAGTGGTTAAGTTTTCGTGTATGAGTTTGCACCGCCCACTTAATTCAATTTAATCTTGAAACTTAGCACCGCCCATTTAGCACAATGCCACTTATTTACAATTAGAAACTCTAGCATCGTCCATTTACAACACAACATCAAGTAACTATAAAGTGTCCTTTAACTTATTTTTGGATTTCATTTTAATCCCTTAACTATAAAGTTCCTCAATTTGGTCTCTTATATTTTTTGCCGTTACCTCTTTTGGTCCTCAAATCTGTCCTGACTTCTCTGCATGTCTATGCTCTTTCATTCTTCAAAGCTCCAACAGGTATAATCTCTTCCATTGAATCTTTATTGAATAATTTTTTTTGGGGTGGGAATGAGGATTTTAGAAAAATTACTTGGATAGGTTGGAAAACCTTGTGCTCCAAAAAAGAGGATGGAGGTTTAGGGGTGAGGAAGTTGAAGGAGTTTAATGTGGCCTTACTTGGTAAATGGTGTTGGAGGATGCTAGTGGATAGGGATGGTTTGTGGTATCGTGTTTTAGTCGCCCGTTATGGCGAGGTTGGTGGGGGGGTTGGAGGTGGGGGGCCGGAGTGTTTCTTCGTGGTGGCGGGAGGTAGGTAGGATACGTGATGGGATGGGTGACATTGGTGGTGGGTGGTTCGGAGATAGTGTTAGGCGGTGAGTGGGTGATGGGGTTGCGACGCTCTTTTGGTCGCACAGGTGGTCTGTAGGTTCCCCGTTTTGTGAGCGTTTTCCGCGTTTATTCGACCTGGCAGAGAACAAAACCATTTCAGTTGATTCTATGTTCTCTAAGGGTCTGGAGGTGGATGGGGAGGGTTGGAGGTGGAGGCGGAGGCGGAGGCTTTGGGCGTAGGAGGAGTGTAGGGCGTTACTACTTGATTTCTTTTTGGTTCCTAATATTTCAGATTCTTGGGAGTGGCTTCCTGATGTAACAAAGGGTTACTCCGTGAGGGTAGCCTATGATTTGTTGACTGGTGGTGATGAGGCTCAGATGGATTTACCTTTCAAGTTGGTGTGGCATCATCAGGTCCCTGTGAAGATCTCGGTTTTTGCGTGGCGTCTGATTCGGGATCGTCTTCCAACAAAAGTCAATCTAGCTTTTTGTGGTGTTGTTCATGCGGATGATGTCCTTTGTGTGTCTGGTTGCGGTCACGTTGAGACGGCCGAGCATTTATTTTTATCATGTCCCGTTTTTGTTCCTTTATGGCAGCAGGTGCGCGGTTGGATCGGTTTTGATGGGATGAATTCTAATGTTATTATAAATCATCTGGTGCAGTTTCCTCGGTAGGCAGGTGTTGGCAAAGCTAAGAGGTCGTTTCTGCAGCTCATATGGCTCCTTTGTACTTGGGTGATGTGGAACGAGCGTAATAATAGATTGTTCAATAAACATGTTACTCCTGTGTCTCGCCTGTTAGATAAAATCAAATTGTTAGTTTTAGGGTGCTTGAAGGCAAAATATGTTGTGTTTTCATGGCACACAGAGATGGTGGTCAAGCCCTTTAGATTGTTTGGGTATTGACTAATTTGCTTTTGTTTTGGTGTTCCTAAACTTTTGTATCTTTTAGTGGTTTCCTATGCACTTCTTGTGCTTGGGCACCGCTGTTCCTTGGTGGTATATAATTTCATTTTGATTTCTTCAAAAAAAAAAATTACACGCGGCTTGGTTCGGTTTGGACGACTATTTTAAAAAAATCCGAACCGATCCGATCCAAATATATACGGTTTATTTTGGAATGGTTTTTGGATATCCAAAATGCAAAATATATGTTTTTTTATTTACTTTTTTTTATGGGAATAATTTTTTATTAATATTAATTTTACAAGGTAAAATATTAAATTTGATGCAAAATATATTTAAAAAAATAAAATTAAAGTATGAAAATTATCGATTATTTTTTAAATATATAAGAAATAATAATCTATTTCAAATTAGTACAATATATAAGATTAAAAATCAACTTGCAACATAATAACACAATATATAATACTAATAAAAGAATAAATAAGTATTAATATTTAGATTTGCGGTTTGGTTCGGTTTTGAAAAAGTGATCCGAAATCCGATCCGATACTAGCGGATTTTACAAAACATCATCCAAGCGCATCCAAAAATATTCGGCTTTGTGCGGTTTTCGGTTTTTTTGAATCGGTTTACGGTTTTATTTTGGATCGGTTTGGATTTAAGCACCCCTAGTTGTGAGCCCATTGTATACTTGTGTACTTTTCAAATCTAACCCTTGATCACCAATCTTAAATGACATGTGGACATAAGTTAACTGCTTTTGAAAAAAAAACTAACGGAGATGACCAAAATAGTAAACGGCAGAAGATTTATGAGACCAAATTAAAACACTTTATAGTTAGAGGACCAAAATGAAATCCAAAAATAAGTTACGAGACCAAAATATGTATTAAGCCCGTAAGTATACTACCCAGCTCAATCATGAAGGTTAGGTCTTAATTGCACTTTTTATTTTATTATGTTATACTAGCACACTACACTACGTTATTATTTTTTTTCCTCGCCGTCCGTAAGATAAAACAACTTTCCATTTATAAAATATGAGTACTCTCTGCACAAAGAATCACCAAAACAACACCCTAAAAATTACTAATACTGCTCGGAATACTAAAAAAAAATTAGGAAGTTTTCTTTTCCTTTTTTTATTCGTGGAATCACTTAACTGTTTCTCCAGTACCAAATTATTGTCTTTTTATATATCGTTTCTCCACTATTACTACCAATATTATTGATTCATTTTGATTACCTGAGACCAAATAATCAACCCTCATATTAATGTATTCGATTACATTAAACAAATGAATTAAATAAGAAAACGTTATGTTCCTTTTTTTCTTCTAAAAAAGAAACAAGTATTAAAGACACTTGAATTGTGTATCAAAATTCAAATTTGAGTCAAAGATATAAAAAAAACTGTTTTACCACTCTGTTCCTGTAATTATGTGACCATGTCAATAAGTAGTATTACCCACTAATAACATACTATAATAATGGGATCTGCACTCTTTTTTTACCAAAATAAAAAATAAAAAAAATACCATAATACTTGCTAGAAACCGTTGAAAGTTGAAACTAGGAAAAGGCTAGAAACAAAAGTGAAATTTATCCCTAGAATTTTGTTGTGTAAATCGGGTAACATCTGCGCGCAACTGCAGATACTAATTATCGAGCATTGTAGAACTTAAATAGACGGCAAACTCTCGTCTACGCGCTCTTGGGTTATCCCTACATTTACATATATATCATAAAAATAAAAATATTCTTAGATTTACTTTTGGAAAGAGTAAAGTTGTTGTCCTCGTGAGTATAACTCATTTGATAAAATTTTAGTCACTGAACTATTTGACCAAATGAGAGAATTTAGTTGTAAGACTCGCACACACAAAATGTTGAGAGGTGGGGAAGTACATGCTCAAAGTTGTAAAACTCGCGCACGCAAGTTGGGGAACTACATGCTCAAAGTTGTACCCAAACCTGTCAAACTAGGTAGGATCTATTGGTTGGCCAATTAGCTCGTATTTGAGTAATGTCCGAAAAAAATTAAGAATTTATTCTAAAATAAAAATGATAACATTTTGAAAGATCAGATAAGTTTTAAAGCATGAATCCTTGATTTTGGATAGACAATAAAAATCTGGACCATCTGATCATTTCTGTTTTTTCCATTAAAAAATGAAAATTCTATTATTCGATTGGAGTTCACCACCAATACCTAGATCTTGATTGTGGATATGAAAAAAAAATTGGTAATATAAAGACTCAATTCTTACTACAAATAAATTTCCTAAGTTTTGTTTTGAAATTACTTTATTTCTTATAAACTTCGTAACAAAGGAAACATAATATGAAATAGAAGAGAATCTATTCTCTTTCTCTGTCGTTTTTTTTTTAATTATCTTGGAGATTTTGTAATGCTTACTCTAAAACTATTTGTTTACACGATAGTGATATTCTTTGTTTCTCTTTTCATCTTCGGATTCTTATCTAATGATCCAGGACGTAATCCTAGACGTGAAGAATAAGAAAATATTTTTTGTTTTGCTTACTTGTGCTGGATTTTGAAATCTTTTTTGTTTTTTTTTATTTTTTTTATCTATTTTACATCTTTAACTAGTAAAAAAATTAAACAAAGAGGGAAGAAAAAAATACCAAATCATAAATAAAAGGAAAGAGAGGGATTCGAACCCTCGGTACAAAAATTCGTACAACGGATTAGCAATCCGCCGCTTTAGTCAACTCAGCCATCTCTCCCCAGTTAAAAAAAAAAGAATGATTATGCTTATGATACATCGCATAAACCAAAAGAACAAAAAGTAGGGCTCGAAAAAAGCCTTCTTTATATCTTATTTGATATTGATTGATAGTCATTTGATATATCTTATCTGTTGTTTTTTTTCTTTCTATTTATTCTAGAAATAAAGAGAGAATTATTGATTTGATTTTTTATACCCTCAGCAAAAAGAAAATCCAAAAATAAGATTCGCCCCCTTATTCTAAATTTCATTAGGGGGCCCTTTTACGAAACACGTCAACACTCTAATTATCGTAAAATTATGCACCTATTGCATAATTAGGACAGATTCCCTTGTTCGAAAAAAGATCCTTTTATATACAATAATGGTATTGTTGTTCCTGTTCGATTCGACTTTTTTTGTTGTTATTTGAATTTTATATAGGGAACTATATAAATATCGTCCAGGAGAGAATCCCCCAAAACAGGTATGAAAGCTATAATTGTAAACCACGATCAAATCTATGGAAGCACTCGTTTATACATTCCTCTTAGTCTCAACTTTAGGAATCATTTTTTTCGGCTATCTTTTTTAGAGAACCCCCTATAGTTTCAACTAAAAAGACGAAATGATTTTGAATTACCTCAATTGAAGTAATGAGCCTCCAATATTGTAATATTGGAGGCTCATTACTTCAACTAGTCCCCATGTTCTTCGAATGGATCTCTTAGTTGTTGAGAGGGTTGCCCAAAAGCATTATATAAGGCATACCCAGTAAAACTGACAATTAAACCAGATAGAGAGATGGCAATTAGGGTTGTTGTTTCCATGATTCTAGAATATCAAGACTACAATGGATCTATTGGGTAATTTACAGCGGAATGGTATACAAAGTCAACAGATCTCAATGAAAAAAAAAAGGATTTATGGCTACACAAACCGTTGAGGGTAGTTCTAGATCTGGTCCAAGACGAACTGTTGTAGGAGATTTATTGAAACCGTTGAATTCAGAATATGGTAAAGTAGCTCCGGGATGGGGAACCACCCCTTTGATGGGTATTGCAATGGCTCTATTTGCGGTATTTCTCTCTATTATTTTAGAGATTTATAATTCGTCCATTTTACTGGACCAAATTTCTAATTAGAGAATTAGATTCACAAGAACCAACTAACTAGTTTTTCAATAGAAAGTAAAGTTTAACTTAGAATTTAGGTCCTTGATTTTTAGACCATTCCATTTTTATTTGGTAGTTCTACCGCGAAACTTCTTTGTTTATGTATTTCCGGAATATGAGTGTGTGACTTGTTACAATTGATCCTATTGATAGTACAGAACATAAAAAGGATGCGTCATCTTTCTTATCTTGATAGAGATGGCTTTACCCCGTCAGATATTTATTCTAATATCTGAAGCACGGAATATATAAAAGAAATAGATTCTAAAGTATTAGAACTATGATTCATACTTGATATTTATATTTAGACCTCGCAACCGGACGAAAAAAAATTATAAAAGAGTTAGAATAATAAATTTTAAAAAAAATATAACTCTTTTTATTCTTTTAAACTGCCGCCGCTTCTCTTTATTTTGATCGATGGACGATCCTAATAATTTTTTTGTATTTTTTTTCATTATATTTATTCATTGAATAAGTGATGATCCAGCAGTTCTTACTCAGGGAATTTTTGGACTTAGATTAAAGGTTTTTTTGGAAATCATCGTGGTTTTCGTATGAATCTGAGGTTTTTGAATTGATTATATAGGGTCTTAACAAGAAAATTCCTATCAATTCTCAATAATAATAAAAAAAACAACAGTAAAATCGTATTAAATACATAAAAAAATGAGGTGAATAATGAAATATTCAAGAGGCTCGTAAGGATCAAGAAAAAAGACGAGTGAGCCGACTTGAAATTTTGGCATTATAAACACAAAGAATACCTTTTGGATTTCCATTTTTTTTATCTTCAAAAAAGATTGGAATCATAGGATTAAGTTCAGAAGTTTAAAACTTTCTATTCCACATATCCGTTTTCCAAATAAATAGTATTTTAGTATTTTTGTTTGAGCCGTACGAGATGAAATTCTCATATACGGTTCTCAGTGGGGTCCTTTGGTTTACCTATCTCAATAAAGTCTATGATTGGTTCGAAGAACGTCTTGAGATTCAGGCGATTGCCGATGATATAACTAGTAAATATGTTCCTCCTCATGTCAATATATTTTATTGTTTAGGAGGAATTACACTTACTTGTTTTTTAGTCCAAGTCGCGACGGGTTTTGCTATGACTTTTTATTATCGTCCGACCATTACAGAGGCTTTTGCTTCTGTTCAATATATAATGATTGAGGCTAACTTTGGTTGATTAATCCGATCAGTTCATCGATGGTCGGCAAGTATGATGGTCTTAATGATGATCTTGCACGTATTTCGCGTGTATCTCACCGGTGGTTTTAAAAAACCTCGCGAACTGACTTGGGTTACGGGTGTAGTTTTGGGTGTATTGACTGCATCCTTTGGTGTAACCGGTTATTCCTTACCTTGGGACCAAATTGGTTATTGGGCAGTAAAAATTGTAACAGGTGTACCCGACGCTATTCCTGTAATAGGATCGTCGGTGGTAGAGTTATTGCGCGGAAGCGCTAGTGTGGGACAATCTACCTTGACTCGTTTTTATAGTTTACATACTTTTGTATTACCTCTTCTTATTGCGGTATTCATGTTAATGCACTTTCCAATGATACGTAAGCAAGGCATTTCCGGTCCTTTATAGAGAATATGAATCATAGATATTTGTAATCAATCATTTTGGGGAGGAGGAATAGTATTTCATTGCTACAAATATGCATTATTAAAAAATAAAATAAGACATGTATTTGGATATTTCCCTTCCACTTAACAAAATAAATAGCATTCTTTATTTGAATAGTGGAAGGGAACTCTCCGAAAAAATAATGGATTATGGGAGTGTGTGACTTGAACTATTGATTGGGCCGTGCAGTATGACTTGATCTTATCTGCCACATTTGAATTCACAATTAAATGTGTCTTTTTCCAACCACCGCGCCAGTCCCCTACGGAGGATAGGCCGGTTCGCTTGAATAGAATCTTTTCTATGATCAGACTCTATCATATCCTGCATGAATAAGCTCTGTAATATCCAGTAATATAAGTAAGTAATGTGCGATAATCCGGATTATGTCTTCTGTCTTTCACTTAACTTAATAGTATGGAAATGCAGTCATTTCCTATGCATTGACTCAATTTATGATACTATCAGAGTGAAACAAGTAAATCTAAAGAAAAACGGGGGTTGTATTATATTAGTAACAAGTAAATCCTTTCTATGTAAAAAATTCCGAAATTCATTTTTGGAGGGAGAACAGTCGAAAGGTTTGAGATCACCCAGAAAGAACTTTTGATTTTGAAAACATACTTGGGTGAAAAGCATTTACTTGAGAAGAAGAACTCAATTTTTTGCAATGCGTAGTTGTAATTTCGGAAAAAAAGAGAATCAAGTTTATTTTCTTACATAGAATCTTCATAGATGAGTGACTACCATATAAATATTTTCTATGTATGCATTCAGTTCATTTGATTCGTGCTTGAGCCGGATGATGAAAAATTCTCATGTCCGGTTCTTTCGGAGGATGGATCTATAAGAATTCACTTATCCCAACAAAAAAACCTGACTTGAATGATCCTGTATTAAGAGCGAAATTGGCTAAAGGGATGGGTCATAATTATTATGGAGAACCCGCGTGGCCTAACGATCTTTTATATATTTTTCCAGTAGTAATTCTAGGTACTGCCTGTAACGTAGGCTTAGCGGTTCTCGAACCATCCATGATTGGGGAACCCGCGGATCCGTTTGCAACTCCTTTGGAAATATTGCCCGAATGGTATTTTTTTCCCGTATTTCAAATACTTCGTACAGTACCCAATAAATTATTGGGCGTTCTTTTAATGGTTTCAGTACCCGCGGGATTATTAACAGTACCTTTTTTGGAGAATGTTAATAAGTTCCAAAACCCATTTCGCCGTCCAGTAGCAACAACCATCTTTTTTATTGGTACCGTCGTAGCTCTTTGGTTGGGTATTGGAGCAACATTACCTATTGAAAAATCCCTAACTTTAGGTCTTTTTTAAATTGATTCAATTGTGAAATAAAATATCATGACATGTTGTATTGTGTATCTAGGGAGAATTCACTTTGAAATGACTAATCCCTAGATACATCTATTTCATTTTAGACCTATTCTGAATATATAGATTTTACATCTTCTACGCGAAAATGTTCAATTTTCATAAGGTCTTCTTGACTCTTATTCAAAAGTTCCAATAATGTATGTATATTGGACTTTTTAAGACAATTATAGATCCTGGGAGACAATTCTAATTGGTCAATAAAAATGGATTTCAATGCAATTTCTTTTTTCTTTTTCCTTAGTTTATCCTTAAGCAATCTATCATGAAAAGTAAAAAGAAAAGTAGGAGTTCTGATGTTGGATAGAATTATTCAATTTGCTCCAGAAACAAGTGGATATTACGAACAGTTGTTGATGCATGCTTTGCTTTGTAAAGGAAGAAATAAAATTTGTGGATGGATGCTTTGCTTTGTGAAGGAAGAAATAAATTGATTTTTAGAAATGAGAATTTCTGCCCACCTATACTATTGCTACAGCAGGTTCTGAGTTTATAGAAGAATATTATAAAACTACTCAATCTCAATCCAAACAATCCATGATAGATAGGAACATCATAAGCAAACATGTAAGCAGGAAGCTTCTCAAATGAAAGCAAAGGATTGAGAAACACAGTGGATAGTGACTGTAAGTTTGCAGCTGCAACTCCTAGAAAATATTAAACTGTAGACACAATTGGACCTAGATCAAGAATAGAAGTAATTGATGCATACACAGAAGTTATTGTCAGGTACTTCTATTGATAATGCAATCACAAGAGAATTTCATTTAGTTTGGCTACAGCAAATGCAGTAATATTTATTAGAAGCAGAAATGCTGCAGCGCATGAATTAGGCATACACTCTAAAGAGATGCATAAAGCCAATCTTACCAAGCAAAATTGCAGGCACTATCAACTATCAAACACGCTCAGAACCAAAAAAATAATCAAGGACAGATATTACAAACAAAAATTCAAAAACATAACAAAGATAAACAAAAGGTTTGACATCACAAAACTGTCTTGTAAATCAAATGCAGTTACAACATTCCTCAGCAGCAAAATTAAGATGTAAAACCTTTTAGCTGCCTTTTGAAAATAAGTTCTCAAGACTCTTAACAATTAAAACCAAAAACGGTACCATCGCCGATCAAGAACCCAGTTCTGTAAGTTTCTAAAACTGGAAAAATAAAACTGGAATAACAAAAAACTAAGACACGGACATGATAACAAACTATTAAAAAGGAACAACTTATGTAGTAACCATGGTGTGAGATCACTTCTTCTTGGCAGCAGCTTTGGTGACTTTGGCTCCAGTGGGATCCTTCTTCTCCACAGCCTTGATGACACCAACAGCAACAGTTTGACGCATGTCCCTGACAGCAAAACGTCCAAGTGGAGGATATTCAGCGAAGGTCTCAACCACCATGGGCTTGGTGGGAACCATCTTAATGATACCAGCATCACCATTCTTCAAGAATTTAGGCTCCTTCTCAATCTCCTTACCAGATCGCCTGTCGATCTTGGTAACAAGTTCAGCAAACTTCACAGCAATGTGAGAGGTGTGGCAATCAAGCACTGGTGCATATCCATTTCCAATCTGTCCAGGGTGGTTCATGATGATGACTTGGGAAGTGAAGTTGGCAGCTTCCTTGGCAGGGTCATCCTTGGAGTTGGATGCAACGAAACCACGCTTGAGATCCTTCACGGCAACATTCTTAACATTGAATCCGACATTGTCTCCTGGAAGAGCTTCAGTGAGAGCCTCATGATGCATCTCAACAGACTTAACTTCAGTTGTCAAACCAGTGGGTCCAAAAGTCACAACCATACCGGGCTTCACAATACCGGTTTCAACACGTCCAACTGGCACAGTTCCAATACCACCAATCTTGTAAACATCTTGCAATGGAAGCCTGAGGGGCTTGTCTGTGGGTCTCTTGGGCTCGTTGATCTGGTCAAGAGCCTCAAGGAGAGTTGGTCCCTTGTACCAGTCAAGGTTGGTGGACCTCTCAATCATGTTGTCACCTTCAAAACCAGAGATTGGAACAAATGGGATTTTGTCTGGGTTGTAACCAACCTTCTTCAAGTATGATGAAACTTCCTTCACGATTTCATCGTACCTAGCCTTTGAGTACTTGGGGGTGGTAGCATCCATCTGAAACAAAAAATTGAAACCAAAGTTAGAATCTGTTACTCAACATCAAAATCATACAGCAATAATGTTCATACAAATAGCACTAGAAATTTACCTTGTTACAACAACAGATCATCTGCTTCACTCCAAGAGTAAAGGCAAGAAGAGCGTGCTCACGGGTCTGTCCATCCTTGGAGATACCAGCTTCAAATCCTCCAGTGGTGGAGTCAATGATAAGCACGGCACAATCAGCCTGGGAGGTTCCAGTAATCATGTTCTTGATGAAATCACGATGTCCAGGAGCATCAATGACTGTGCAGTAGTACTTGGTGGTCTCAAATTTCCACAAGGCAATATCGATGGTAATTCCTCTTTCACGCTCAGCCTTAAGTTTGTCAAGAACCCATGCGTACTTGAATGAACGTTTGTTCATTTCAGCAGCTTCCTTCTCGAATCTCTCGATCACACGCTTGTCAATACCTCCTAGCTTGTAGATCAAGTGACCAGTTGTTGTTGATTTTCCAGAGTCGACATGTCCAATGACGACAATGTTGATATGAACCTTTTCTTTTCCCATGATGTCTTAAAACTGCAATTCACAAAATACCCAAACAAGTCAGAAACCAACAGTAAAAAAAGCATAACAAATGACAATCAATTCAACAAAGTTCAAAATCAAACATCAATTCAGTTTCAAAAGTCATAATCATGTTAATATATAAATAAATTAAACCATGTAATAAACAAATCATGCTAACTAGACAACTAATTCATCATGAAATAATCAAAATGAAAATAATTGAAACAAACAAGCTAGAATCAAACTCAGCTCATCAATAATTAACATCAAATTAAAAATCAGCTTAACCACACAAGATCTAGTCAACCAGGTTAATCAGATCATGAAATTATTAACAACAAACCAAATCCAATAACATAAGAGTCATACCCTAAATGTAATCAATAAAACAGAACAGAACAAACTTTCAACATACATAATCTAGATCTAATTATGAAAAATCATAAACCAGATTCATGTTATAACATACCAAAAAATGACTTTATACATCAACCAAACCAAGCTCAAAAATTTGAAGACACTTTTAATCAAACGAACGAAACCAAATTAAAATCACAGTATTATATTAACAGATCCATAATTAAACATTAAACAATAAAAACATCAAGTTCATAACTTTTCAAACCAAATTAAATTACTTCAACAACAAAATCAACAGATCTATAATATCAGAAAAAACAATCGGTTCATTTAGCTAGAATGAATCAAATATTACAAACATAAATCGATTCATACATAATCAAATTAAATTCAAAATTAGCTAAAACAAATCCAAGATTACAAACATAAATCGATTCATTCATAATTAAAAAGAAGATTAACAAAATCAAAACATAAAACATGCAAATTAATCGAACAAAATCATGAAATAGATTCATATAATTCAATTGATTCATACAATTCAACAATAAAGAAACATAGATCGAATCAAAGAAACAAGAACCAGAGATTGAGGTTACCTCAGCTGAATCGAAATCTAGGGTTGGGAATTCTCAGCCGCAGAGAGAGACTGAGTGAAATTGAGAGTGAGAGAAATGAGTGAGAATGAAAAAAACTAGGGTTACAATGTTTTTATAGGGTCTCAGATATTTTTATGTTCCGAAAGTGTCCTTAGTGTAGTTTTGGATTTCCGAAAATACCCTAATGTGAACGTTGAAGAGTGGCGTATGGAATATGCTTTTGTGAGTTTTTTAGGTAAGGATGGAATAAGAAGAAGGTTAGGTTAAGGTATTGTGACGACATCGTTTCATTTAGGTTTGTAATGTTTATGACATTTTTTGGGCTTTGGTTTGAGTGTGGTGGCCCAAATGAAATATTGGGGCAAGAGCAAATAAGTAGGTTTTTTCTTTAAAAAATATATTAATTAATTGGTCATAATGTCCGATCTACAATGTTAATTCATTTTGAAAAAAGTAATTCCTTTAAGTTTTTGGGTTATGCTAACTATGATGTCATCTGAGTTAGATGTCTATAACAAGATAGTCTTATATAAGTCGGAGTCATTCTAACAAATGACGTAGGAATGTTAGATAATAAAAGGAAAAATGGAAATAACAAATTACAAACTTTAAAAAAATTGAGTTAAGATTGAATACACGACTTTTCAAGACAATTTTTTTAAAATTTGTTTATTTAGCAAGTGCCTCAAGGGCGCTTTTTAACATTTTTCCATTTTTTTAATCTCAAATTAGTCATTTAAGTTCGTAAACATTTACCTTGTTAGTTTTTCAACCATGTTTTGTTAGGAAAAGAAAAAGCTTATGTGCTTGTTAAATACTCGATGTGGCATGAAGGTTGTGATAAACACATCCTATGTGTATAAATTCATGTTATGAAGATAGGGTTCATCAAATTATGGTTCATATGCCAGAGGGAGGACAAATTTTTGGAAAATCCCAAGAGAGAAAGTATAGGTGTATGGTACCTTGTAATTAGTACATCGTCTTAGGGGAAGAGTTATGTGACGTGTACTCACAACTCTTAGAGCGATTGTGTTCTATCGACCTTAAAATTCGTATGGGAAACTCACCCAGATGTTCCATAAACATTCCATGCAACCCACGCCTTAAAGTCAAGCATGAAAAATTTTATCACGCCTAATTGGACGAACAAGAACACACTAAACAACCCTTGCTAAAATGAAGATCATGAAGAATATGAATCGAGCTTTCAACTTCATCTACACGATTAAGGCACCATGGGTTCCTTAGAAACATCTTGCTCTTACGTAAATTTGTCAACAATCGGTCATGGTAAGCAAGCCAAACAAAACTTCTGACCCTCTATGGAGTATGAAGCCTCCAAAATTTAGTCCACACCAAGTCTGTATTATTTGCATTAAAGTTGTTCAAGAGTTTAAGCCGAGGAAACAAAATACCTACCAACCTTCGAATCACCTCAAACTATACAATCCTCTCTATTCTCTTGATGAGGCGGAAACATCAAGTAAATCCAAGCCTTACTTTATAAAATAAATAGGGGTGACTTTGACACACAAATCTTTAAAAAAAATTAAAGATTTAACGACTATGATTGACGAAAAACGTACAAAATATTTACATTATCGGTGTATATCGATTAAATACACAATAGATTTCCAAAACCAAACAATAGAGATTAAAAATTATACATTGTGACAACTAGTCACAACTTGTCCATTCATCGAATACAAAATTGAAAAAGTCAATTAATGCTTACTCAGCTGGTAAAAGGTTGACTTATACACCGCAAAAGTGCGAGTTCAACTTCCGCTACCAACATAAAGACCCATTTATGTTAATGTTCATTGAACCTTGAAGTTTGCTCAGACCGTGGCGAGCATCTATAGTCATACTTACCTTTTTTTTATTCCACAAACAAATATTTGAACAAATGTAATTAAACAAATTGCGTTGAAAAATTATGATTGATTGTCGGTACAAAACAAGTTTACACTGATGATGCATGTCATCTAATCTCTAAGCAATAATGCACGGTTAAACGAGCCAAATATATATCATGACATATACGTCATGACTATGGATGGAAGAAGGCTAAACTAGACTTTAGATTAAAGAGGCACGACCTATTTTAAAATTTTAAGATTCAAACGTGATCTATTATCTGTTATAGACCAATTTTTAAGGTATGTTATGGCCTTTTGAAAAGTTTATATTGATCCAATATTTTATTTCATATTATGGATTTCAAATATATATATATTTTTAATTAAATATTTAGTTAGTTTTTTTTTGTAAAGATGATGTAGATTTAAACTTAATTTAATCAAAAGCGAGTTGTTACATGTAAAGTTGTCCGAAGAAAAAGTAGTCAATTGTCGGTTAACGTTAGAGTTGCATTCATCTAATAGTAAATATAACAACGAATATAGCGGCCTATTAGACTTTCTAAAAAGTTCAATCTATAAGTAAATAAACTAATTTTTAGGGGTAATAATCATTTTGATCCCTTAATGTGTAATAACAGTCACGATAATTTTTTAATGTATAAATTTTTTAAAATAGTCATTTATTGTGCATTATGTTAGTCAAAATAATTGCTTGTATAAAATGTTTCATTAATATTTTCATATTAGTTATGTAATATACTTATTTATTGTTATATCGATCTATATAAATACTCACCGTCGTATCCCTATATTAAAAAGTCAATATCAACATTGATAAACTATTGTGATTACTCTTTACATATTAAAAAAACAAAATTACCAGTACTATATTTTTTAGGAGAAGTAAATAGGCTTTTCAATAAACTTAAATTTGTCTTTGTCATCAAACGAACCGAGCTAAACCTTAATGGACCGTCAATATATTCCTAAGGACCTATAAGTCCTCCTGAAGGGTCTAAGAACCCTCCAAAAGGCCTCAACGCCCTTCAAAAGGGCTCTAAAGCCCAAGACGCGCCCTTCCTAGGGCGCTGCCCCAATCAGCTTTTAGAAACCTCTAGAGCTCGACCTAAATACCTAAATACCCCTGTTACTTACTGCGTAAGTAACCATAAATCAAGCCCATAGAAGATTATAAATACAACCATTGAGATCACTCTTAAGGCATCCAATAATCAGTCTAAACCCTAGAATACGATACTGAACCCTAGTATCCCTTATTGTGCTTTTGCAAGTACACTTAAATAGGTTAGGTCATAATCCCTGTAAGCTTAGCTCAATTTATAGAGATATTGCATTTTATATGCAGGGGCCGGAGTTTGAACCCCGGACACTCCACAATTAAATTATGCGTGTTCTAGCCACTAAACTATTTGACAAAAAAAGGTTAGGTCATATGCTTCTATCGAACGGTTCGAACTACTTTCATGCCATTGATAACAAGAATGACATATTTAAACTTAAAAAATATCGTAGGATTTTGATTAAAAAAAAATCTTAAGAGTAAAGAAACCATAAAAATATTTTTTTGACAAAGAAACCATAAAAATATCTCATGTGAAAACAAACTTAAAAAATATTAAAAACTTAAATAATAATTGAAAATGAAATATGATAGATGTTTCTTTCTCATGCTCCTAGTATACCCACATTATACGTCACATTAGTATTTTTGATTGAGATTCAAATCCATCATCATCCATAATTCATTTCACACTCAAAATCAAAACCAAACATAAAACGCTATAACTTCTCTTTCCTTTCTTCTCTAAACAAAACTCTCCTCTAAACGTCGTCGTTTCATATCCAAAACCATGTCGTACGACTACCTCTTCAAGTACATCATCATCGGCGACACAGGTACGCTAATTCAATCACAACCCTTTTCAATTCGCTCAAAAGGGTCACCGTTTCTGATTTCAAAATTGGGTTTTGATTCTCTATGGTGCAGGTGTAGGGAAATCTTGTTTGCTCCTTCAGTTCACTGATAAGAGGTTTCAACCTGTTCATGATCTTACTATTGGTGTTGAGTTTGGTGCTCGTATGCTTACTATTGATTCCAGGCCGATTAAGCTTCAGATATGGGATACTGTTAGTTTCTCTCTCTAGAATTTTCTTACTGTGTTTTTAAATTTGAATTATTGTTTTTTGTGTTTGGTATTTGAAACTAGGTGATTGATTGATTACTAAATTGAACTATTTGTAATTACTGAATTTAAATGTTCTATTACGTTGCTTTACTTCTTCAGTTTACTTTTCATGCACTATCGGTATTGTACGAGAGTGTTGCGCGGTAAAAAAAACAGCACGAACATAAGTTAGGCGTAGCAGTGATGAAGATGTTGCTAGACAGGATAGAATTAGAAATGACATTAGAGAGAAAGTTTGGGCAACACGTATAATAGAAATGATGGTAGAAACTAGACTTAGGTGGTTTGGGCATGCAGAGAGAATACCTGTGGATTATGTAGTAATTGAGTCAAATCATTAGAGATAGGGGAAGACTTGGAAAAACTATAAGAGAAACCATTAAGAAGGATCTAGAGATTAATGAGTTAGAGAAAGACATGGTTTTTGATAGAACACTATGGCGTTGTTTGATTCATGTAGACGATCTCACTTAGTGGGGTAAGGCTTGGTTGTTGTTATTGTTGTATCGATGTTCACGAGAGTAAAACAAGCATAGTGGAGATGAAAATGTTGTGTTGGATGTGTGGTAAGACTAGATGAGATAAGATTTGAAATGACAACATTAGAGACTAGAGAGAGTTGGGGTAACACGGAATAGAAAAATGGTGGAAAACAGGCTTGGGTGGTATGGACATGTATGAAGAAGACATGTAGATTATGAAATATGTAGAGTAGACCAGATGGAGGATAGTTAGACCAATAGAGGCAGAGGAAGAACTAGAAAAACTATTAGAAAGATATATAGATTAATGAGTTAAATCAAAATATGGTTTATGATATAACATTATGGCATAATTTGATCCATGTAGTCGACCCCACTTAGTGGGATACGTTGTATCAGTGTTTACACTGCTGGCACATCAGAACCAATGTGTTACTTTCGAAGTAATTATGATAAAAACCAAAACCAAATGTTTAATAATGATTACTGATTGACTGTGTAAAAACTGTTTATGCTGGCAGCATATATGTATTAAATCCTTATTTATTTAGTTTTTTGGTATAAAGGGGATATGCACAGTTTATACCGACATTCAATAAGAATCTAGTATTTTACACTTATTTTTAAAATATGGTTACAAAGTGAACTCGTTTCGCATTGGATGTCGGTGTAAAACTAATTTAACCCGTGGGGAATCCCTCAATTATACACTTTTTTCTTTTTATTGTCTGGTTGTCTGATAGAAAATAAGGGTGCAGGGACATGACTGTGATCAAGGGTCTGTCTCTCTTTCTATATAAATTTACGTATGTATGTGTGTGTGGAGAATGGATTCTCCATGTTAGTTTTTCTTATGTTGAATCTCAATTATTCATCTACTATATTCAATGAAAGAAAATCCGTGTTTAAAAATAGAAATAGGTGGTTTGAATGATGGGATTAGAAATATGACCCCTTAATGTTTTTTCACCATCAGAGGATCCCCTCCTGTGTATAAATGTAAATATAGATATTGGAACAAGGTGCCAATTTTGTAACCAATAAAAAACGAGTCTTACTATATCAAAAGTAGATCAGATGAAGGATACTCCAATAAGCAAGATTTAGAGGCAGATAATCTCTCTATAGACCTAATATACGACAGGATTTTATGATGCTTACTGTTTTATGTCGCCGATTCTACATAGTGGAAAATTACCTGGTTGTTATTGTTGTTGTTTTCATCACAAATGATGCTTTGTATTAGAACGAAGCAGAATTCAAGGCACTTCATAATTCAGGCGGTGTAGAAGAGATCTACTGTTAGACTTTTTCTACTAGCTAAATGCGTGAAAGATGTCTTTAACGAACATGTTTGTCCACTTCTTTACCTGTCATTCGCCGAAATTTTAACCCATCTCTTTCACGGTGTGGGTGAGTAGAAGACATTTACTCTAGAAATCTAAAGGGTTTTAGGATGACAAATCTCTGCTTGAATTTGTTAAGAAGACACAAAACTAATTGTTTATTCCATAGGTTACTTAAGACATCTTTATTTGTGGCACTGTTTAATTTTCTTTCTATTTATGCAACATTTCAATAAGATTGTCATAAATTTTTTTAGTTATTCCTATCAAAATCAGTAATTGAAATTATTTGACACTCATTTAGTACAATATTGATCCAGATGGAGGCATTTTTGTAGAATATGAATTAGAGCTGAATATAGAATTATTTAGTCATATATTTGTCAAAGTATCCTTGGCTGTAGTTTTCAATAAGATTCAAATACTGATGCAGATTTCGTTGTTTAATTGTAGGCTGGGCAAGAATCTTTTAGATCCATCACTAGATCTTACTACAGAGGAGCAGCAGGGGCACTTCTAGTTTATGACATTACAAGGTTGGTGGTGCAGTGCTATTGTCTATTGACTCACAATCATAATCTGCATCTTGAAAATACTACCTAGCTTTATATCCGCGCCCTTCTACATGTATGTAACTTGCATGATATTTGCCACTAATAATTGCTAAATGTTTCGAGCTGTTCACTCACAATACAAACAAAAGGACTTGATTCCTCCAAAGTGAGAGATTGAACTTTAGAGTTTAAAATGCAAGAATAACCATTGATTGAAAAATATGTGCACATGGTGTTAAAATCCCAGCTATTGTTTTTCTGATCAATATTGCTGTGAATTTTATCCTTTAAGGGCACTCCTCCCTTCACTCTAAAGGAGTCAAATCCCATACAACTGAAGTGAAATGCTGTACATTTATGCAGTTTTATCATTGCCTTCTCTTTTGTTATTACTGATTTCCCTATTTGAAAGTTTCAATTCTTATGAACTTGGAGTCTAGAAAATTTGTGGCTTAGTGTATTATTTTTGAAGCAGGGACTCCGACACAGACACGTTGGCACTACTAATTTTAAAAATACAGGACACCGTCATCGATATGTATCTATAACAGATCTAAGCTGAGAACTGTAATATATATGCACATCTAAATTGAGCAATTGGTACACTACAAAAAAGTTCTTAAACAAAATATGATAATTTTTCACTTAATCCAACCATCTACTATACCGAAAAGTTAAAAATGGCATTATCAAATTCAATGTCTTCAATCCCTTCATTGAACATCACTACTTTGACACATCTTTATGTCCCATAGAAGTGTCCGAGAAATGTCTAAGGAGTATAAGAGTGTCTCAAAACAAAGAAAAAAAGTCATTTTTGGGAAACTTGTCTGACACGTGTCGGACACCGGGACACACTTAATGCCAGAGGTGTCCCTGCTTCAGAGTTTATAATCAAACTTAAAAGTTCAATCAATCTTTATGGTTTTCCAATCCCTCGTCTGAGGAGCTGTAGTGCTGCTGGTTGCAAGCAACATGTTTTCATGAATTAAGGTGTTTTTTGTTTTGTTTCGCAAGTTTAGGAATGAACATGATATGTGTTGAGAGTGACATTGAATGAGATATAAGTTGAAAAATCTGTTTAAAAGTGGGAGACATTCCTCACCTTACCAACCAATTTTCTAAGGTTGAGTTATGTTCAACCCAAATTTTAAAATGATATCTGAACCTATTAAACATCTGTTGAGTTACTTGCTGTCGGGGCTTAATTTAGATATCCAGTTCTAAGCACGAGGGGGTGTGTTGGAGAGTCCTACATTAGATGAGATTCAACCTTAAAAAATTGTTTATTTGTGGGAAAAATCCCTCACCCTACCCTCCTCTCCCCCCAAATATATACTTTTGTTCCACATAAACAAATCAATTTATTTCCAATCCCGTGTGGTGTTAAGTAGGAGGTTTTCTTGTTTTTCAAATAATTTATTCAACTGAAAACCAGAAAATTCTTTTGTTGATCAGGAGAGAGACATTTAATCATTTAGCAAGTTGGCTGGAAGATGCGCGGCAGCATGCCAATCCTAATATGACAATCACACTCATAGGGAACAAGTGTGATCTGTCTCACCGAAGGGCAGTGAGCAAGGAGGAGGGAGAGCAATTTGCAAAGGAAAATGGACTTTTATTCATGGAGGCTTCTGCCAAGACGGCACAAAATGTGGAAGAGGTGATTCATCTTAATCAGTAGCAAGAAAGATGCAGCACAATTATTTGGTAGCCTCGAGCATATTATGATTTTGGTTACCATAAAAAAATAACCTACTGCTTATTCTGCAGGCTTTCATAAAGACTGCTGCAAAGATTCTTCAGAACATCCAAGATGGTGTCTTTGATGTGTCCAATGAGGTAACTATCTACAGTCAGTTCAATGTAAACCGATGCACAAAATTAGTTGTGATGATCGCATTGGTCCCATGCAGCCATGCCACACCTATATGGCACAGGGTTTATAAGTCAAACTATATAAATCAGAATCTATGTGCTGGATCTTTTGTCTGAGATGAAGAAAAAGTAATTTTCATATAAAATAACTTAGTGACAAGTGTTTTAGAGATTTTATGTGAAGTAGAAGTTAATTTGTGTTAGCTTAAATTAATAAAAAATAATTTTGTAATGTTCTCTTTCATCTACTACTATAATTAAAATCAGATTACTTCTTAGAAGCTACTAAAAATGAGAAGTCATTTTAACCAAAAAAAAAAGGATTTTGATTATTTTAAAAAGCTTAAATAAACACAATCAAAATCATTTTTTTTTAAGTTAAATGACAATTTTTATCAAATAATCTGTAACAAACGGGGATTATTTCTTTCAGTAGCATCTGTGTCCCGAGAATGAATGGTTACATCCTTTTTTTGGGTGATCTGCTCATAAGAACTT
This sequence comes from Medicago arabica, assembly GCA_946800305.1. Taxonomy (NCBI): domain Eukaryota; kingdom Viridiplantae; phylum Streptophyta; class Magnoliopsida; order Fabales; family Fabaceae; genus Medicago; species Medicago arabica. Next base: position 55,934,075 of record OX326966.1, read on the forward strand.
CGGTGTTTTCAAATGTCTTGGTAATTATCATGAGGTTTACCTTGTGTTATTGATTATTAGTTTCACCAAAATTAGCCAAATGAAGTAGAAGCATGCATGTTTCTTCTTCTTTTTCTACTTCAAATAAATAAAATTAAAAGGAAATCTTGCTGGGATTTGGATCCCTTACTTTCACGCAATCATGCAGTCGCCTATCTTAGCCTACAGATTAAGATCAGATGACTCACATTTTATTGACTTCGTATTTGAACCTGATCTACCAAAGTTGGAATGTGAGACGTCTGATCTTGATTTTACAGTCCAGATTGTGTGTCTGCGTCTAATGTTTGATTCCTTGTATTTAGTGTATATGGTCCATTTTCCTGTTGCCTAATGTTTCCTTTTGGCTAAAATTTTCAACAAATCTATCATTGCAGACATGTGGAATAAAAGTTGGCTATGGACGTCCACAAGGCCAAGCAGGAGGTAGAGATGGAACTGTTGCCGCAGGAGGTGCATGTTGCAGCTGATTTGAAGGAAAGCTGAATTGTGAATCTAATCCTTTTGTGCAATCTATCTCTGGAAAACTGAGTGTATACTCTTTTAGACTTGACATGGAACTATTTGATAGCGCTACAATTTCATGTATAGCTTTGATCTCAAAGGCCTTCTTGTGACAAATTTGACTGCATAGTTGTTAAGTTTTAGTAAATGTTTAAAATCTTTTGCTGTTATGTTAAATACCGTTATGAATTTGTTTTATGCCACGTTTTTATTTGCTTGTTTCGCTTCAGTGTTCCTTGCAATAACATAGAGTAATTATTTGATATGATAGACACTCCATTTAAAATATCAAACAAGTAAAAAGTTGTTTTCCTTCAAAAAAAAATAAGTAAAAAGTTGTTTGCCTTTGGTTAGAATTTATTGTTGATGATAATGATGAAAAGTGAACTGAGGAACTTGACATTGCCAACGTCATAACTTACTTCTGCAGTTCGATTATTTAACCGGTTCAACTGCGATTTCGCTCCAATTTAAGCTGAACGGTTTAAAGCAGTTGAATCACGACCTGAAGTTCCTCCTTGGTTTGATGTCCAGTTCATTATTCCCCAAATATGATGAAAATTGAAAACTACAGCTGCATTAACACTACCGGAATGTATGCGTACTATTTTATATTAGAAGAGCATCAAACCAGGTTTTAAGTTCAATTTTTTAGATTAAACGAAAATCAAAATCTGATATAAAATTTAAACCGTCTGATTTTGATCGGATAACTTAAATGCATCATGTGTTGGTGTGATCATCAGAGAACATGGTAGAATATGGCGGATTAGTTTTAGCTGCAGCAATACAACAATGGCTTTGGATTAGTTAGATATAACTCTTCTATGATGCAAATTCTGATTCAGTTATGATAAAGTTTAGCAGGTGGCTGCCTGCATTGCTTCTACCTTGATTCTGATTTCATGCATCTCTCAATATAATGAAAGAATATTTGGTCAATGATGAAAACTGAATCATGCCTGTCAAAAGAATTGGATACATAAGTTATACTCCTTATAAAAATGAAGGAAGGAAAGAAAGATACATAAACTATAATTCACTTGGGTTGGCTTGTGAGATCTTGGAGTGCGCTTCTTTTAAGATTTTATATTTGTTTCTCCTTGATGTCAATTTCAATGAGTTAGTTTGATTTCTCGATGTCCAAAACGATGATTTCTCCTTTTTTTTTCTACACATTTAGATTGTATAGTCCAAACAATTATTTTTTTTGAGAAGTGATGAGAGATGGGGAGGGGGAGAAACCATCCTATTTTCTAAGTTGAGAGCATAGCCCTAAAACAAATTTAATATTATAATTATTATCAAAAAAACTATTTCTTAATGATATGAGTTTATTTACAAGGAGATATTAAGGGTTACAAGAATCAGTCTTCAAACCTAATTCTACCCAAGTCCCAATCTCTTCCCGTGACCAAGAGACTCAATCCTAATAGTGTTTTGTTCAAGGTGAATCAAAACAATTTCAACCCTAGTGTTTATTGCCAAGAGAAATTCTCTATAAAACCTAATTTGTATGTTGGCTTCTAAACCCTGTTTTCTACACGGTGTTTTGTTTCTACACACATAATCATCTGATACATGATTTATATTTATAGTGGAAAGCATATCCCTCAAAAACTAGAACAGAACCGACCCATGAAAAAGCCGTTTTATTTTTTTGCTGCTGTCACGCAATTCGAGCGCCGAACTCTGCTGTTCGGGCGTCGATTTTTCACGTAGCCAAATGGCTCCTTCTGCAGGCACAATTCGGGCCCCAAATTTGATATTTCCATGATGCATATTTTTGAATCATTTTCCAACAAATATGTTATTCACTTGCTATGAGTCTGACATCTAAGAGCTATTATTCAACGTTTTTATACCAAATCAAGTTACTCAATTCGCTTAGCCATCCGCGCCTCTGAGGTGCATCAGCTTGTAATATGCTCTAGTTCTTATCACGGTTGTAATCAACAAGATGTCGATTCTTGTAAAGTCTACACATGTTCAAACCAATGTATTCCATCCATCCAGTTGCCTCCAATATAGTTTACATTTGAAGATTAAAATTGTCATGGAGTTCAAACTATTGTCCAGAATATCATCTAGTTTAGAAGATTCAGTAGGGTGTACGATACAAAATAAGTTTTTGAACACAATGAAATAATCAAAAACATCAAAATCACAGAGCTATGTACCATAGTTATGGATCCTCCCCTGTAAGTCAAAGAAATTCATATGTCACGTGAAATTGGCTGCATTTTGAACTCAACATCACATGTTATTCATTGCTTCTTCGATGTCCGGATAAAAACCCATGCCAGTGTACACTATGTTGGTGATCATCATGTTAAAATTCATTGACATTTCACTATTGAACCTTTTAAACGACTAAACTACTATACTATTGAATATTTCAAACTACTGTATATGATATCGTCGACCTTAAATATCTTTTCCATCACAATTTTTATCTCTGAATGTAGAGACTGTTGTAGTTTGTAATAGTTAGCCATAAAATAGTAGTTACAAATTATAGCATATCATTACCATAACAAGATTGAATCAAGAAACTGTGTATCTTTAAGAGTTTAGATTATGAGAGATGGCCACCAACAAGTATGAGAAGGATGGATACCCTCATCGTCATCTAGGTTTACAAGTAGGTTTTCACCTTATTCGATGTATGTTTAACCGTCGTCTGATGAGATGACAGTTAAATGACTAAATGACTCAGGGTGATTATTGTCAATCCAAATGGTCGAACTCATCATAGTCCATTTATTTAGAAACAATAGTCTAATTACACATATTCATCAATCAATTAAATGCTTAAGACGATATACCATAATTTCTATTAAGAATAATTTATGATAAGTGATTATTGTCAAACCAAGTTGTTTGGGCTCAAGTGGCAATGAGCTCCTTCCAATGACGTACCCGGGGAATACCGGGTTTGATTTTTAGGGGGAACAACACTTGGCCAGTGCGCATGCCGCTACGCATTAGCCATATTAGTCGACCACCATTAGTGGGTCGGAAACCGGTGCGAAAGCCAAAAAAAAATAGTCTAATTACACATATTCATCAATCAATTAAATGCTTAAGACAATATACCATATTTATTTTCTATTAAGAATAATTTATGATAAGTGATTATTGTCGATCCATAATTGATTAATTCAGTAACTAATCCAACAAAGACTCTATACTTTTGGAGCCACTTAACTGGATGAATATACAATCTTAATTCATTTCTTCCACATATGAGTTAAGAGACTTTTGAAATCGCGAGCATTTCCAAATTAAAACGTTTTTTTGAGAGTGTTTGGGTATTTCTTTAGGCATTTCATTAAAAGAAGAGATTTCTAAATAGAAAGAAAAAAAAATTTGAGTTAAAACAATAGCAAAAGATTTAATCGGGTAACAAAAAACTAATATAAACTTAGTGAAATGACATCTAATTAAATTAAGATTAACTAGCCATACATTTTATAGAGAAATAACAGTAGTAAATTACATCATTTGTTTTCAAACATGTCTTATAAACACCCACATTTCATACATACATCCACTGCACTTGATTAATTTGGTTGTGTACAGAATTAACTTGATTCACACATTGAATATTGTGGTTAATTTTTACAGTTCAATTAACCACAATTTTAATCCTGAATTGAATTAATCATTTTTACATGTGATTAACTAGGTGTTCCCAGGAAATAAAAAGTGGGTGTTTATGTATCATTCATGATTTTTTAGTGGAGCTTGTTTAACAAAACCAAGTCCAATAAAAAATAAATAAAAATACTAAAGACCAAAGATTGAAAACTAAAGAAGAAAATGAGATGCAAAATGAACCAAGGAATGAAATCAATACATAGCAAGAAATTGAATATGGTGATGGTAGTGCACAGAGAGAAATAAACTTCAGTTAAAAGTAAAGAGAAATAAATTTTGTGGTGTTCGTATCATTGATTTTGTGGTCATATTTATAGTAAAGTTAGGTTAAAATCTTTTTGAGATGAGAAAAAGCTTGAGAATTTTAATTATTTCTTTATTTTTTGAAGCACATAAATGGAAAAAGGGAAAAAGGAAACGAGCAAGATGAAATTGGATGAAGCAGAATATGGGAATAAAATAACTGAGAAAGAAAAAGTTGATGGAAAAGATAAAATTTGATGAAGCCTAAGATGTGTATTGATGTTTGAATGATATGAGCCTTTAGATGTGTATTTATCTACGGTCGAGAATGCAAGTGAGTGAAGACACTTGGATCATAGAATGAATTTTTTCATGCTTGTTGTGAGTGTTTAAAAATGAATAAGTGATACCTTTTAATAATGAAAATTTTATCATCTTTAAAAAAAATTAAATAAATCTTTATCGTATAACCTTTTAACAACGACAATTTATTTTCTCACTATTTTTCTTCTCGCGCACTCTATTCCAAATGATAAAATATGAAGAAAAAAAAATGAAGGATTTCTAAGAATGTTGTAATGTGGTTCGTAGAGTTTTTGAAGGCGTTGATGCTTTTCAGATTACAAATCTGAAATCAGTAAGACGCATGAGAAACTAATAGGTGAAAAAGAAACACATAATCTTGCACAATAATTCTTGCATACAAAGAAGAAACACATGATATTGTCTTCATTAGATAACAGACACGTCTTGTGTCTAACAAGAAACACATGAGATGTTGCAACCGTTAAAATCCAATCATTCTTTTACAGCATAAGATTCTCCATTTCACATATATTTCATATTGAGTACAAGAATGTTGTGTTATGTATTCCATCCAAATCATAAACACTAAATTTATATCTTTGTTCATACTTTTATACTAACAATAATGAGGTGAGATCAAGATCTTAAATTTCTCTTTTGTTGTTGCTTTAAAATTAGATTTGGAAAAAAATTGATCAAGAATGTCGACGCAAAAATAAAGGTTTTAAGCACAAATTCTAAAATACCCACTTTTTTTCTTGAGTTTTTTCAATGAATATAATTTTCTTTTAAAATGGTGTAGATTGGAGGTTGCATCCGGCATTCGACCTTCCGCCCCAAGCTATTGCAATATGCGATTTTCCATTTCACATATTTCATATGGAGTATAAAAGAATATTGTGATATGTATTCCCAATCATAAACTCTAAAAAAAATTCATATTTGGAGACTAACAATAATTAAGTGAGATCAAGAAATTCAAATTTCTTCTTTGTTGTTGCTTCAAAATTGGATTTGGTAATAAATCGATCAAGGATGTTGACACGGAGATAGAAGGTTTTGGACTCGAGTTTTAGGCCATAGTGTGTCTATCAACCGATCTATCACATTTTTTCTCATGTCATCACAATTTATCTTGTACCATTTTGATATGGTGCTAATTCGACACTCTTCAAGATGGTTGAATTTGTAGAAATTATTGTCATAATCACTCGAACATGTTTTTTCTTTATTGTTGATGAAGTTTTCTAAATCATCACTATATGAATAATCTTCTTAACAAATTGAGAATGGGGGCCAAAACATAGCATCTTCTTTAACGTTGTTTTTTGGTGATCAGAGGGAGAATAAGCATGTGTATTAACGGTAAAAAATCCTCAATATTATGAGTGATTGCAATTGATTTTAAATATTTTAAGATAGAAAATTGGAGACATTTATTGTACAAGGTTTGTAGCATTAGATGTTAATATCAAATACATTATATTGGAATCGAAGTTGCATTGTAGACAAAGGAAAATAACAGCAGATTTGGAGTTTACAACTTATAACTTGACATTTTGTAACAGTGGCAAAACATTGCATGGAAAATCATACCTTGCCTGTTAGGTATACAGATTACTGTGATTACCAGTTTCAAAATCTGAAAACAAAAGAAAAATATCATTGCAAATGAATAAATACATCAATGACCCCTGCATGAAATTCTATAATAACAAATAAATAAAGAGATTTCTTATTCACTTCACTATAGGAGTCCAGTCGTATCAAAAGTAATACTATGACCAAATAAATGAACCTCAACAATTGTAATCTACAAATTAATTTTATAAATCAACAATTGTATTTTATTCACTTGCTATGAGTCTATGACATCTAAGAGCTGTTATTCAACTTTTTTATACCAAATCAAGCTACTCAATTCGCTTAGCCATTCGCGTCTCTGATGTGTGTCGGCTTGTAATATGCTCTAGTTCTTATCACAATTGTAATCAACAAGATGTTGATTCTTGTAAAGTCTACATTTGCTCAAACCAATATATTCCATCCATTCCAGTTTCCTCCAAAATAGTTTACATTTAAAGATTAAAATTGTTATGGAGTTCAAATTATTGTCCACAATATTAGTAGGGCGTACAATACAAAATAAGTTTTTTAACACAATGAAATCACCAAAAACAACAAAATCACAAAGAGTTATGTATCATAATTATGAATCATTCCCCGGTAAGTCAAAGAAACCCCTATGTCACGTGAAGTTGAGTGCGTTTTGTACTAAACGTCACATGTCATCCATTGCTTCTTCGATTTCCGGATTAAAATTTATACCAGGGATACCTCTTGTTATGTTCTGTTGGGTGATCTTCATCATGTTAAAATTTATTGACATTTAACTATTGAATCTTTTAAATGACTAAACTACTATACTATCGAATCTTTTAAACGACTAAACTACTATATATGATATTGTCGACCTTAAATATCTTTTCCATCGCATTTTTTATATGTGAATGTAAATACTTGGCTATAATATAGTAGTTACAAATTATAGCATATCATTATCATAACAAGAATGAATCAAGAAACTGTGTATCTTTAAAGGTTTAGATTATCATAGACGACTAACAACAAGTATGAGATGGATGACTACCCTCATCGTCGTCTAGGTTTACAAGTAGGTTTTCACCTTATTGGTATGTCTGTTTAATCGTATGATAAGATGATAATTAAATAACTAATGAGGGTAAGGACCTCTCATTAGGCTTTAACTAAATGGTCAAACTCATGATAGTCCATTTATTTAGAAACATTAGTTTAATCACACATATTCATCGATCAATTAAATGCTTAGCATAATAGACCATAATTTCTATTGAGAATAATTTATGATAAGTTTGATTAATTCAATAACTAATCCAACAAAGACTCTGTACTTTTGGAGCCACTTAATTGGATGAATATCGATTTGAACTAATACTATTTATACAATCTTAATTCATTTCTTCCACATATGAGCTAAGAGACTTTTGAAATCACGAGTAATTCCAAATGAAAACGTTTTTTGAGTGTTTGGGTGTTTCTCATTATGTTTCTTTAGGAATTTCATTAAAACAAGATATTTCTAAATAGAAAGAAAAAAATGAGTTAAAACAATAGCAAAAGATTCAGTCGTGTAACAAAAAACTAATAATAAAAATGGGTGTTCATGTATCATTAACGATTTTTAGTGGAGCTTGTTTAACAAAACCAAGTCCAATAAAAAATAGATAAATACTAAAGACCAAAGATTGAAAACAAAAGAAGAAAATGAGATGCAAAATGAACCAAGGAATGAAATCAATACATAGCAAGAAATTGAATATGGTGATGGTAGTACACAGAGAAAAATAAACTTTGTATAAACTTCAGTTAAAAGGAAAGAGAAATATATTTTGTTGTGTTCTTATCATTGATTTTGTGGTCATATTTATAGTGAAAGTTAGGTTAAAATCTTTTTGAGATGAGAAAAAGCATGAGAGTTTTAATTATTTCTTTATTTTTTGAAGCACATAAATGGAAAAAGGGAAAAAGGAAATGAGAAAGATGAAATTGGATGAAGCAGAATATGGGAATAAAATAAATGTTTAAGAGGTATGTGTTGTTGTGTGTTGAGAATGCAAGTGAGTGAAGACACTTATCATAGAATGAATTTTTTTTTTCTATGCTTGTTTGCTGAGAGCTTAAAAATGAAAAAAGTGATACCTTATAAAAATGAAAATTTCATCATATAACTTTTTAACAATTTATCGATGACATTTATTTTCCCACCCTTCTATATTCTCGCATACCCTATTCAGATAATAAAATATGAAAAAATAGAAGGATTCTAAGGATGTTTTAATGTGTTACGTAGGATTTTGAAGGGTGTTAACACTTTTCAAATTATAAAATCCAAAATAAGTAGTAGTGCGCGTGAAAAACTAATAGGTGAGAAAAGAAACATCATTAACAATGATTCTTACGCAATACAAGAAGGTTTATACTCACAGTTGGATAATGCATTAAGCCGAGCTCAAAGAAGAAACACATGATTTGTCTTCATCAGATAAAAGACACGCCTTCATGTTTCTAACAAGAAACACATGGGATGTTGAAGCCGTTAAAATTCAATCAATCTTTTACGGTATAAGATTCTTCATTTCACATATTATATCTTATACGGGGTACAAGAATATTGTGTTATGTATTCCAAATCATAAACACCAAATTTAAATCTTTTTTCATACTTCAATACTCCCTCCGTCTCACAATAATTGTCTCTTTACACATTTTTCTTTTTCTCAAAATAATTGTCACTTTAGAATATCAATGCAGCATTTATTATTTTTTTCCATTATAATACCCTTATTTATTGAACTTTATCTAACTTAACTACTCCACTAACTGCAATTAATAAGGGTGTTTTAGTAAATGATACTAATTTTACCATCAAAATCAACACAATTAATCATTTCCTTAATAATCGTGCATCAACCTTAAACGACTATTATTTAGAGACGGAAGGAGTACTTAACAATAATGAGGTGAGATCAAGAGATTCAAATTTCTCCTTTGTTGTTACTTCAAAATTATAGTATTTTGAAAGAAATTGATCAAGAATGTTGACACAAAAATAAAGGTTTCAAGCACGAATTCTAGATACCTAATATCACAATCTACCTTGTACGATTTTGAAGAAAATAACGATATATTCATAATCAAATAACATTATATCGGAATCAAAGTACTCAACATTCTAGACAACAACTCGTAATTTGACATTTTGTAACAGAGGTAAAACAGAACATGGAAAACCAGGTCTTGTCCAATTCAAAATTCAACTCCATTTGACATTATTGTCTGTTTTGTATACAGATAACTTTGATAACTGGTTTCAAAACCTGAATACAAATGAATGAATACATCAAGGTAGCAGCACCCCATATTGGAAGATCGGTCAATACATGCATTACAAGCCGCCAAATACCTGCAGGGGTCATAGTAAAAAATCTTCAATTAAAAACAAATTGATTTCACACATGTTGACAGAACAATAACAAAAACAATGAGACAATGCATAATGAAACTTATACTTACTGCATCTAGAAGATCATCCGACAGTTCGGTTTTACTTTTTTTAGCATTAGCAGCAGCTATAGGCTTTGTTTGAGGGAAATGCCGAATCACTCTTTCCACATGTTGAACCTTCTGCTTCTGTGCAAGGCGAATGAAATGATATCAATATGAAATGATTCCTCAGTACACATAATACTCATTGAAATTTGATAAGTACAGATAAAAAGAAGTAGCTGAATGTATTATTAAACTAATTTCTAATCAAAATGTTTGTGAAGCAAGTTGTGTGAGCAAATGTGATGAAAGTGTCAGCTAAAAGAAGCAAACTGTCGCAAATTCTGGCAGACTGAAGAAAAAAGAAGTTAACAATATTTTTATAATCTAAAACCGGTTCTTCCATTCACAGCACAATCTTAGCCACAGAGCTTGCCAATCTATTCTGGCTTTAAGTTGTTAAAATAATTTATCAAAAAAATTAAACAACCAAACGATATTAACAACTAGAGAATCAAACATCATCATCATCAGGCAAGAAGAATGAGTTTTTTTTTTTTTTGGTCAAGTAGCCTAGTGGCTAGAGCTCACACAATTTAATTGTGGAAAAGTGGAGTGTCCGGGGTTCGAACCCCGGCTCCTGCAGATAATATGCAATATCCCTACCAACTGAGCTAAGCTCACGGGGGATAGGAAGAATGAGTTTTACTGATCCAAAAAAGGAAGAAAACTCTTAAACTCAAATAATTAAAACCAATACCAGTTCTGAGCTCCTCTAAACGCTATGCCTAGCCAATCACAAACCAAAATCTTATATTTGCACAAACTCCAAACCTAACACCATTAATTTAAATTATTGTTGTTCTCGAAATTGGATTTATTTAACTTATCCACAATTCCCAGGTATGGGTCCTAACTCTTAAGAAAGGGCCGGGTTCAAAGCCCCAAATATAGAGATAACATTTACATTAATTTCAGAAAATTAACGAAGAAAAAGGACTAAAAACACTTTCGTCCGTGGTCTGCCAGTATGGCCAACAATGAATAGCCATATGAAAACTAAAACGAGGCAGCATTTAGACTCAAAACATAGAGGAGGCCAGAACCAGAACCTTTGCCAGATTTGTCCTTCAAAACTATAGTTCTTTTGTTCAAGTTAAGAATTGGATAAGATTTATGCTTGTTATTTTAAATTCATTCAAACTATAGAAATATTTTATTTCGAAGCCAAAAGCATAAAATAAACATTTTTCAAGTTCCAACCATAGCCAATTAATAAAAGAAAAATGCCCATTAGTTATTTTCTTAATGAAAATCACCCTATTCTGCTTATTTGATATCACCCAATACCAGAAAAAGGTGGTTAAAAAATCTTGTACCAACCAAGGAAAACAGATCAACAGATAAAAATAAATAGAGTTACCCATTTATTTTCTTATCAGGCAAATATTGAAATTGAATTCAGTCATAGCACAATAAATTCATTTAGTCAAAAAAAAATTGGTCAAGTGCCGAGACAGGGTACCTTCTTTAACCTCTCATCTATAGCGTTCAAAGTACGCGACTGGTCAACTTTAGACATATAGAAATCTCTCTCTTTCTTCGCAGCAGAAAGTTCCAATGCCAGTTTTTGCTCCCGAGTAGCTCTTTTAAAGGCTGTAACGAATATATCTTGCTTTAGCTTGAGATGCCTACTTGTCGATAAATAAAATCAGGAAATGGTCATAAACTAATTACCTAGTTCTTCAGTTAGATCATCCCACTTGAACTTGCTTAAGTACTTAATATTCCAAAGGTCATAGTGGAAAGATGACCTCTTTCTTCCCCCTAGGTAAACACGACAGAATTCAGAAACTTACAAAACCAAATTATTGCAAACAGACATGTAAAAAACATTTCAGCTACAAGTAAACACTGTTGTGCACATATTTTATTTCTGTTTCTCTAAAAATAAAAATAATTCTAGAGTTGGCAACGTAGTATTGTGTTGTGATTTACATCAAAAGAGTAAATAAGAAACAGCAACACATGTTGCCGCTTCTGTTGGAAAAAGCATGTATATCCCCTAGAAGTACATAATCCTGGTAACACCATTTTTTTTTCCGCATAATATAACAAAGTAATCCGTCCATACCAGAGTCATTTACAAGAAGAAAAAGAAAATTATGTTCCTATTTATTTGATGTTTTAAATCTCCAACATAATACCAATTAACAATTTTCAATTAGATCCTTATCTTCATCTAATTAACAATAGATGACTGTATAATGATAACATGATCATTTCATTTGAGAATTAAAAGCCAATGCAAGTGATATCATGATGATTTCGATTTAAGAATCGAGACAAATTTGTAAAAAATGACAATGAGTCAAACAAATACCTATTTGTTCACCATTTATGTTATTGGCAACCCTCTTGGCAACACATTTATTGGCGAATTCAACCCATCTACACAATCACAAAGCAAAAAACCAATCATCAAAACTCATCAACATAAACAAAATACCAACTTAAATTAGATACTGATCCAATCCAATTCCAAGATCAAATTAAACATTTTAAAAAAGAATAATAATCACCCTTCTGAATAAGATTGGTTTTGGGATGCCCGGGCTCGCTTAGATTGCACTCTGGCATTAGAATCTGGCAGGTTAAAAAACAAATTAAAATCAACCAACTTTAGAACTAACCAAGTAGTAATATATCACTCTTTATTGTCTGGAATATAAGCAAAAAAGTACTCATCTATTCCACGGTTTCAAATATAAAGAAATTTAACTGTTTCAATATTTAATAAGGCCATTTCTAAAATACCCCTATATTAATATATGTTTCATAAAATAAGTTCACATGCAGGACACTATCGAAAATGCACATTTTATACGAGATCAAGAAGATTAGCTGGATTTAACTAAATTTCTTGATAAAATCATGCTTGGATAAACAGCTTAATTAAGCTTAAGCATAAACAAAGTCCAACTGCTTTTAAGCTGGTTTATAAACTTTCTTGGAGAGTTTACGAAAAAAAGCTTAAAACTGCCTATGGACATATCATAAGCTGTTTACATAAGCTATCTCAAGCCGTCTCAACTCTCATGGATACTTATGCCAGTAAACAAGCTCAAATAAACTAATCAAAACAGCCCTAAGTATGAGATGAAGTGATTTTGCTTATAATCCAAACCTGAGCCTGAAACGTCAAGTAGTCTCAAACAAACACTTATGCTAGTAGATAAGCTCAAAATAAACTAATCAAAACAGCCCCGAAGTATGAGATTAGATACTTTTGCTTATAACCCAACCCCGAGTGAGTACTATATCGTATGAAATGTCAAAAAAATAATCAACAAATGGTCTATCTTATTCTTATCATATCCTATGAAGCACGGACCCTCCTCGGATTAGGAATTTTCTGGTGTCGGACATGTATCGTGTCAGACAGCGCAGCGACACATATAATTACACTGAATTATGTGATTTTCTCAAATTGTATTGGCGTGTCAGTGTATGTGCGGTGTCTGGTATCCGTGTCCATATCCGTGCTTCATAGATCATATCCTATCCTACAAGCCTACTAGTTAAACTAAAATACAATGTGATATCAACATATTAAAATTAAACAAGAATATTAAATCAAATTGATCATAAGCTTGTTTATTTGATACTGCCATAAGTTTTCTGATACTATTTAGAAAAACTTATGAAAACAAATTATAACATTGCCCATAAGCTGTTTTCACCTTATTTTCATTGCACTCCAATATAGCTAAACAACTTATAGTATAAGTAAACTACTTAACCTTATTTTATCCTTTGCGATAAAAATAAAAATAAATTCCAATGATATTAACTATTGTATTCCTATAAGTTATAAGTTATGTTAGTGTCGTGTCAGTGTTGGACACAGACATGTTTTCAATCAGAAGTGTCGGTGTTACGGAGAAAACGAGATACCTTGAGGAGCGAGATAAATCCTTTGAATATCACCGAATTGCGAAAGAAGTTGACGAAGCTTAACATGATCCATATGAGGAGGAATTCGACTCAAATAACATACACCACGCATTTTAGCTTTCTTCGCTTCCATTTTCAGTTTCTTCTTCATCTTCAATTTCTTCAATTTCAATTCCATTTCAGTTTCCGATTCCGAATTCGAATTCTCATCATCTGATGCTATTGTTGTAGCGTTAATTTCGTTGTTTTCTTCCTCTGGAACATCCATTTTTTGTTGTTTTGATAGTTCTGATGTGTTTTTGTGGTTGGAGAGAATGCGGTGGTGGAGGAGGTGGCGACGGTGTTGCCGGAGTTTGGGGTTTAGAGTTGAGGAGTGAGAGAAGAGGATTTGATTTAGGGTTTATGAATTGTGTTCTAATAGTAGCAAAACGACTTCGTTTTGCAGAGTTTTTATTTATTTATTATTGAAAAATATTTAAAATCCACTTTAATTTTTTTTTTTTGGTTACAAAATCCACTTTAACTTGATGAAGAAAAAATATATATTAAAATTAAACTCAATACTTTTTTTCCATCCCCTCCACTTACACACCTAGTTAGTTCTAGAACTTTAGTTCTACTCTAACCAGTTTGGTTTCCTAATTAGTTTAATCATAATTTTAGTGCATAATGCAATAGATTGATTCATTTGTCCTCGTTATGAAAATGGCAAAGATTAATTTAAGTATTATTTATTATCAGATTAGATCGTGAAAATATTAATAGGTGATAAGTTATGTCTTTACTCTAAATTTTTATGGGTATTATGCCACATTTTAGAGCATCTCTAATGCCACGTTTATAAGGAACATGAAAGTGATTCCATAATTAATATTAATAGTTCCATGAAAGTGGTTGTGGAGGCGGCGTTTGTTGGCTTGGGAGGAGGAAAGTGTGAGGGAGTGTTCATCCTCTTTTCATAACATTGTTTTGCAGGATCATGTAGCAGATAAATGGCGGTGGTATCTAGATCCTACTAAAGGTTATTCAGTGAGAACCGCATACCGCTTTCTTATTAACTCAGGCGATCCAGTGGACAGCAATCTTGATGTCAATGTATGGCACAATCTTATCCCGTCCAAGGTTTCTCTGTTTGTTTGGCGGCTTTTGTGTAATAGGCTGCCAACTAAAGATAATTTGTTACATCAGAGGATTCTTACTTTAGCTAATGCGGCGTGTGCATCAGGGTGTGGTCATCCAGAAACGGCCAAACATTTATTTCTTGATTGCAAGCTCTCTAGCTCCTTATGGCATCATGTATGGCATTGGTTAGGCATCTCTTCAGTTAGCCCTGTCAATATCAGGAATCATTTACATCAATTTATTAATATGACAGGGCTACCAAAAGGTATTCATTTGTTTCTAAAAATTATTTGGTTTGTTTCTGCGTGGGTAATATGGAAGGAAAGGAACAACCAGGTCTTTCAACAGGCGACTTCTCCGCTTTCTGCTTTACTGGAAAATGTGAAATTAAACTCTTTCATGTGGATCAAAGCAAAACATGTTACTTTCACCTATAGTTATCATGAGTGGTGTCAGAATCCGCTTCTTTGTATGGGAGTTCTTCTGTAATTGTTTTTGCGTTGTTTTTGTGTCTGTTTGTTACCGGTGCTTGAATTTGTTGGCACCTTGACTGTTGTAATTACTGTTGGGTGGTTCTCCCCTTGCACGTCTTGTGCGGAGTGAATCACTATTGTTTATATATCATTTTAGCTTTTTCAAAAAAAAGTTTCCTACAATATCGTCATATCACACTTATGCAACTCAATCATATTTTTGCTCCAATGATAAAAAAGAATATATATATATATATATATATATATATATATATATATATATATATTATTAAGCAACTACAGCGAAACTCACTTTTAATGATTTTTTTTTTACTTCAACCATTTCCTTGCTACCCACGTTGCCACATCATGGTTCCTCCAATGAAAAGAAAAAAAATCAAGAACAGTTCATCATTCTATGAAACTCGCTTATACACTCATTGGAGATGCTTTTAGAGGCATTGTAAGTAGGATGATCTTGATAAAGGTTGGGTGTCTGAGTTTATCTTGGAAACCTTCAAGTGCTAGTTGCATGAAACTTGATGGAGACTATGGTGCTAAAGCAACTAGTGGTGGAATTATCCAAGGTTGGTAGGGAAATTTTTTACTTAGCTGAGCTTTGGGCAATTTTTCATGGGGTATAGCTTATCATTAGTAGCAGATTCAAGACAGAGACACTGAAATCGAGTCTGAAGAAGATAAACTCGGACACCCGTGTAATAATTTGACTCAGCGCTCGCAATGTTCTGCATTGTTTGACGGGAAGCAAGCCAAGTTGTTAACGCTTTTGCGAAATATGGTTTAAACATTGCTAATAGTAGTATGAATTTTGAAGGTCTTCCTTCTTTTACCTAGAATGCCATATTGGTATATTTAAGAGATGTTATGTTTCTTCGAGGTTTCGAGTTTCTTTTTATTTGGAACTTGCCTCTTTATTACAACAAAAAGTAGTTGAATTCTGATGCTTATAAGTGACCAGACATTGTCTTGAATCAAATCTGGTAGATTTTCTAACATGGATTAATGAATTGTTAAGTAAAAATCTATCAATCCAATTGTCACATAAATATCACTTGATACAGCATTAGAATTCAGCCAGCAACGTAAAAGGTAGAGAAAGGATGAACATTTTCAAGACTAGATCAAATTATAAAGTTATAAATAAAGACATGAAACTTTTAAGTGAGGCAAAGGAGAGGGACAGAAACCATATTTAAATTAGTAAGTTAATCTCTATCATTCATTTATTTTTAAATAATAAATCAACGGTCGATAAAAAAGGAACTAGTATACCGTTTTTAATGGAGATACACCTTAGACTGTGTAAATGAATGTCTAGGATCAACTCATACATGAATCAAGTAAAAAAAATCTTGGTAACTAACCAACTCATTGATTATTTTTTTCAAAATAGAAAAACCTATCAACAACAGCTAACAGAATTCATAACAAAAAGGAATTAATCTCTATACATTCATGTTCTAAATCTCGAGCGAAGGTTGTCATACATTTGAGTAACCAACATGAGTCTTGGATCATCTTGAGGAATCTGTCGATCCTGCAATTCCACGTACATAGTAGTGAACATCAAGGATATAATCCAATTGTAAGATAGCTAGATTAGATTATATGTAGCTAGTAGATACTCTTTTTATTTATCAATCTACTAAGAGGACAATAATTAGTGAACTGGTTTAATAAGTGAAATACATGAACCTAAATAATGGATGAAAATTGAACATATAGTTTGTGTTTGATTATGCGGTGATAAAAATTGATTCTGTCCAATTTGATTTCATTCAAGAGTTCAAGGTAAAATTTTATGTTCAAGTGAAAGTGAATTGAACAAACAATTCAAGTGTAAATATCATGTTCGGCTTGAAGGCAACAAATCATTGCTTCAAGTTAAAATCAATTTTAATCAGAACCTACAAACATACTAATATCAATTTTAGTACTTCATAATCACTTTTGGCTCTTCCAAAAGTGAATCCAAACATGCACATTGTAATTAATCAAAATAAAATATCAATGTGTTCTACAATATAATTTTTTTTTTTGCAACATATATGAAAATATCTCAAAGCACATGAAAAGCAAGATGCATTACTGAGATGAATAACTTACTTTCAAACCCTGGTAGTATGCTTCAACCGCAGCTAACGAAGGGTATATATTACGAGCTCGCATTAAGTCCCATATGTAGTTAGCATTAGTATATCCTCCAGTCTAAGAATTAAAAAACAACAAAATACACACATTTAACAAGCAGGCAACATGTGTTAATTATCTCATATCAAACACATAAGAGGGTATAATTGGAAGAATTTGTTTACCTTTTCACCAGCAGCCATAATCAGGAGTTCACTTCCCATTTTGGAATTCATGAAAAAGTTTCTTTCATTCATTCTTGTCTACAATTGCAGATTTAAATTTGAAATCTTTCAACATATCAATTAATTTCAACTTGACAAAGTCGATGAAGTGTCTACGATAACCTACCAGTATATCTATAGAAATTTGCATTCCTTTTTCAGTGTACCCAACCATTGCCCCCTCTGCAAGCGTCTGCAGTCATTGTTGGTTTAAATGCATTAATCAATATGCATTTTATACAATTTATGAAAAATATTAGTACTAAGTCAACATCAGCAGAGTTTGGCAATATTCCTCGTAGACTACCGCAGCGATATTTTGTTGTAATAGAATAAAAACACAGATTCTGACCCAAATATACCATGAACAGTTGTTAAAAACTAAATGCTAGAGCAGAAGTAGAAATCAAGGGTCTGTTTAGTTTGAGAGAATGTTTTGTTTAACAAACTTTTTTGAGGCAAAATTTAAATTCAAAATTATCGCCTTGTTTTCATTTTATTCAGTTTTAAAATATTTGTATCCAAAAATAGTAAAGACAACATAGCAATTTTGTAACTATGAAAATAGAAAATGGAAACAAAAAGCATTTTTCGCAAACCAAACAGCCCAAAAGAGAGAAATCAGCATTTTAAAATTCACACACATATAGGCTCACCACTTCTAAAAAAAGCATACATAGACTCTGTGTCGACAATCATCATAGTTAAGCGCTTGTAGCAAAAGCACATATCATATAAATTCACATGCATAAGCTATTTCTGTATCAAATAAAGCTAAATTCTTTTCATATAAGCTATAAGTTGTTTCCATAAGCTCTCTCAAACAGCCTCAAGTGTTTATACCAGTAGATAAGCACAAATATATTCAAACAGGTCCTGTCAGATTTCTGATATATGAGGAAATATAAGCATTCAACTACAAGATTTGGTATTTATTGTATTAGAAACTGTGAGAAAACTCACCACATAAATTTCTGCAGCATTACCCTTCCCTAAAGCTAGAAAGTCCTCAAAAAATTGAAGACCACGGTCAATCTCTCCGGCATGACAATAGCACCTGCATAATAATGGTAATCAGAAGTAAATGAGGATCTAGTCTAAAACTAAAAAAGTTGAAATTGTAAACATATTTCCTTACTTCACCACAACCAAAATGACCATGTTTGATGGTTACAATTATTCCTTTTACAAACAGTTCATAGTCTATTATTAGCAATGTCCCCGAAATTCCAAAACAGTTACATTCTATATTTCTATTGGCTTTGTTGTTGAAATTAAAGGAAAAACGTTGAAAAGATAGAGCAGATCAACAGACTTTAACAAGTATTCTGAATGCTTAAAATATGCATTGCAAAAACACTAACCTAATGCTTTTCATTAATACTGAAAATCTAGGTCAAGTAATGGTGCAGTGTAATTAGTACAAGCAAAGCCTAATATGATTACAACTATGAAAAGACTCATGAAAAACATTTGGACTCCTTATATATTCTATATGCAATTATGTTAAGTAATTAACATATCCTACAGATATAGAGACAAGTGTGCATAACACTTGCCTGGTGGTGTTGGTTTGAGACCTTGGAGAGTGCTCCTCTCAAGGTCTCAGGTTAGATATTTTGGTGGGCTTAGTCCATGAGGCTTTAAATGGGGTCCCCACAAGTGGGGCGGTGGGATTGGACCCCTCGGATTAGTCGGACCTTGAGTTCTCAAAAAAAAAGTGTGCATAACACTTTTAAGTGATACTACATCATGTCTGCTTGGTGCCCAGTTTTATTTAGGGTTAGAGTTTTTCTGGCTGATGCTAATGAGTGAGGCTATATTCTTCATATAATTGCTTAACAAATAACAAATGAGTACAAAACACGGCTGTGAGATTTGCAAACCAGGCTCGGCAAGACATGTCTTACATTTGATTGGTGAATTTAATAATTAAAGCAATATTATGCATTTAGGAGGATTTTTAGCTTTCAATAACTAAATAGTATTTTTCTTTTAGCACTGTAAAAGCAAAACTTGACCAACCTGAAGGCATCCTTCAAAGAGCAGTAGTAGATTTTAAGGAATTATTGATAAGTTAACCAAAAAAATTGCTTAATAATCAATTACATACTAACATAAAGCTATAGTATGAAAAAATGCATGTTTTCAGGCTATCTAAATAGTACAACAAGAGAACTTAATAATTAATTACCTAATAACTTGCATGACAATATAGATATCAGGGGTTTTCTTCTCCTTTTCCAGCATTTCAAGAAGTGTATCCGTCAACTGCCGAAATTAGACATCAATCATAAAAAAAATTAGAACAGTATAATGCGAAAAAAGAAAAAATATTAACGAATGTAACATTACAAAATTGAACATGCAAAGAAACAAATGATGTGTGAATGTGATGGTAAGAACAAACCAGAAATATAGAGCTATTATAGAAAATGTTTTTTTTTTCAGGAGATAATCCCCCTCAAAACAGGTATGAAAGCTATAAATTGTAAACCACAATCAAAGTGAATGAGAGGCTTAGATTTTTCAATCTGGACTCTACTTAAGTTTAACCACCATATACATATGTCACATTTGATATATAAACAAATCTGCAAAAATAGGCTTAAATCTGATTAAAATTCAATAAAGGGGCAACCACTGCTCTTACAAAAAAACACATTTTAAATCAGATAATTGGATGTGATTCGATAAAAAAGATGAATTGTGCTTCACCAATAACTAAACTGGCAGGAAAACAAAGCAGAAACCAGAAATTGCTCTTTTCTTATATTTGATTCCCCTTCAGGAAATACAAAAACAAAATGATCAAATTTATATCTTGAGCTTTTTAAATTATTAGCCCCAAATAAATTAGGAAGTCCAAGTTCTACAATTTTCTGTTTTATCTTTAACAAATTAAAACCATCATGCATGCTATAACACGGCTAAACATAGAAGAAAGGTGTAGTTTGCTGATTGAGATTATAACTCCATAGAAACTAGAAAGCATAAAAAATTAAAAAATAGATCCTTTAATTTATACCACTATCATTCATTTAATCTTATTTTACGGGTCAGTACATAGTGTAATCATAATTATAATAGGAGAACATTTAGAGGGCTACCATTAAAAGGAAGAGTGTCATGTAACATTCTGGTTTAATAGACAGTAACATCACATCAAAATCCCTTCCCATGAGTAAGCCAGAATGAAGTAGGTAAAGAATTATTAAAGAGAAATATACAATATTATTAATCAGTAAAGCAGATATCTTAATTTGACTTAAGCGCTAAATATACGTCGAGATTTAAATATCACACATAATCAATTCTTACTAGATCTAGATGCACATTGAATGATTTCATGCCACACAAACAGGCAGCATCAGAATAAGAGAACATAGAAGCATGCAAGAACCTAGAGTTGTCAACCACCGATCGTGAAAAATAACGGTTTGTTCAAATTCCACTATGCAGGCTATGCTAGAGTGCCGTAGAGCTGATATAGCTGCTATTTGACAACACTTGATACTAAATTGTGTATCGCATAGCAGTTTGCTGAAATTCCGCAACACTAACACTATAGCACCGCTTGATGACAACAACTCTCCAAGAACCATTTAAAATTATTATGAAAAGTCATTCAGACATGGAACTTCATACCTTAACATTCTTGAAGTCCGCAGCAGCATTAAATGCAGTATGGTATGCAGTAAATGGCCTGTTCAAAAATCCTCCACGCCTCGTAACGTATTCTGCCGTTGGTAAGTTATATAACTCCTCATCAGTAACACCCACCATCACATTCTCGGCATTGGCGCTGTCAGTTTCTACGGAAGACCAATTCTTTGACCCCTCCACATACTCAATAACCTTTTTCGACAGAATAACAAGTTCAGAGATTGCTGGAAAATACAGCATAATACGTGTCAAATCAAGAAATAGATACGGAAATTACTTTTGCATCGAAATCATCAGTAAAAGGTGTTTTGTTCTGGTGTGCAACTATAAGCCCAGCATAGGAGAACTTATTTAATCCCAGACCAGCTGCAGTCATATCACGGACAATAATATTCCTGGATCATTAATTTAAATAATTAATTTTTTTGAAAAATAAAAACATAAAGGTAAACTTGATGAAGCTGATGTGCATTTGACAACATAAAAAAAAGAGAAGGTGAAATATGAAATACCCCTATGTGAAGGAATGAATAAAAAAAATCAAGTTTTAGTAGAAAAAAACTAGTGGTAGTGAAACTCATGTAAAAACACAGATACTAAAAAACCGATTTGGACGAAAAATAAAATCATAAAAAAATGGCATGTTTCCTTTTATTAAGCAGAAAATAGATTAGATAATAAAAGAAGTAGCAATATGACATACACTCGGTCTATGCGTCCTTGGGCTGCACATGCATGTAGCAAGCAGATGTAGGTTTGTACATTTGGCTTTACTTCCATGGATTTCATCTCCTCCAAAATCTTCATTTTAAAGGACAACAAAACATTATACATATAAACACAAGGAAGCAATAAGCACCTCTAATGCAGTAGAATATTAAAAGCCTGTCTACAAGTAGATGGCGACAGGTACCTGAACAGCCTGATCAGAGTTCTTGCATTTCCCACAGGTTGAAATTAGAAAGTTGTAGAAAGTAACCTACATCATTGATATGAGATTAGTCATTGATCTTCAAAAATAAAGAATGAAAAGTCTAAGTCTATGTTGTCAACATGCAATAGGGGGCTATCGCATGATACGAGAAAACAGTTGACAGCGATTCTGCAATGGATACACATATCAAATCACCTTTTTATGAATACATGCACACAAAACAAGGCTGCCACATTATAAAATACAAAGTCTACAGCCTTTAGCTACAGTCATTTGAAGTCACATTTTTCTGACAAAAGAGCAAAAATAACCGCCATATTTAGCATGGAATCTTGGAAAGATTATATAGAAAAACTAGTTAAACGATGTTAACATCAAATCACATATATCATCAACCAACTGAAATTTCAATTTTCAAGCAACCCAGTTTTTTTTTTTAAGAACAAGCAACCCAGTTAGTTGGTGCAAGTAATCAACAAAATCTGCAAAGTATCCATTTTTCAATCTTACAACATCAAACATTACACATTCAATAACCCATATCTATCTACATCAAACATCATACAAAAAGTTGTATAGGCAAAAACTTATGAGGAAAAATAAAATAGTACATACATCAGGAACCAAACCCATGATTTTCATTTGGTCCTTGAAGAAGAAAGCATCATGCATTCTAGAGCCTCTCATGGATCCAACAGCAAGGGCATGAAAAGTTTCACGGGTTGGCCTCACTCCATCAAGCATCATATCTTCATACACATCTCTCAGCAAAAAAATCCTACCAAATAATATCCAAAAAAATTATTATTATAAAACAATTGACAAATGAGGTGTCTAAATTAATCAACAACAGAATAAAATAAAAAATAAGTAAAAGAGTAATGCCCTGTTTGGATAAACAACTTAGTTAAGTGCTTATAATATACTCCCTCTGGACTCAATTATAAGCAATAAATCCCAACTTTCATGCTTTTTATGGATAAACAACTTAGTTAAGTGCTTATAATATACTCCCTCTAGACTCAATTATAAGCAAAAATACAAATTTTCACGCTTTTTAAGGATGGTAGTTAACTCTGTTTGGTTTTCTTGATTTTATGTAAAAATGAAATAAACTTACAAACCTACGCCTAATTATTATGGTCATCTCATCACAACATTAATGAACTAATGTAAGGGTGTTTTTGGAGTGGTAACATTAATTGCGCATAGATAACTAACTTTTGCTTATACTTGAGTCCAACAAATTTAGATATTTTTTTTACTTATAATTGAGTCCAGAGTAGCAAGTTCTTAGTATAAGATATATCTATAACAATTAACAAGAGATCAACTAAAGTCAAACTGTTTTCATAAGCAATTCTGAAGAGCTCATAAAAATAAGCTAAAAACAGCTAATGGACATTTCATAATCTGTTTTGATAAATTCTCAAACAGTCTCAAAAATCAAAAGTGTTTATACCAGTAAATAAATTCAACTTAATCCAAATAGGCCCTAAAAACTCAAATTAGTCCTCCAATAAAAACACTAAGATCTATTTGGTCCTCAGAATTGAAAATATCAATTTGGTCTTTAAGAATATCAAATGTGAGTCAAATTAGTCATTATTACTTTTAAGATAATTTTAGGGGCACGTTATCGTACTAAATAGAGTCAAACTCCTTTTATGTAAGCTATAAGTTGTTATCATATAAGCTATCCTGAAAAGATTATGAAAACAAGCTCAAAACAGCTTGAGGAAATGCCATAAGCCGTTTCTGTAAGTTCTCTAAAACAGTCGCACAGGTGCTTATTGAAGTAGATAAATTCAACTCAATCCAAACCGGCCCTAAATACTCAAATTAGTCCTCGACGACAAACAATAAGTACTATTTGAAAACACAAATGAAAATACCAATTTCGTCCTTAAGAATGTCAGATATGAATCGAACTACTATTATTATATGTCCCTAAAATCATCTAAAAAATGAATAATGTAACTAACATTTGATATTCAAAACGGCCAAATTGATATGTTTAAACTCTGATATAATGCCTTGTTTGGATAAACAGCTTAATCAAGCACTTACCATTTAAGTGCTTATGTATACTACAATAACAAAAGATAAAGTAAAGTCAAACTGTCTTCATATAAGTTATAAGTTACTCCATTTTCATAAACTATTATGGAGAGCTTACAAAAATAAACTGAAAAACAGCTTGTTGTCATGTCATAACTCAAAATTTGAGTCCTCTAAAGTGAGTGAAGTGTAAAGTGAGAAAATCAAGCAAGAGTTGTTATTTTAACAGACTCGTGATTTGCTATGATGTATCTACAATATCTACATTTGATTTGTAAATTAACGCTTGATATACTCACTTTACACTCTAGAGTGAGTTGCTCCTTTTAGAGGAGCCGGATTCCATAACTCATAAGTTGTAGCAAAGAGCCTCACAAGTGTTTATGCCATTAAATAAGTCAAAAATTCAAATAAGCCAATCCTAATATATCCTAAATACTCAAATTACCAAATTAGTCCTCCAAAAAAAACACTAAGATCTAGTTGGTCACTCAAAAACAAATATATCAATTGGTTCTTAAAAATATCTAAATAGATCAAATTACATTGTCGAATTGGGTTTAAGTGGTTAATGAGCTCCACCAAAAGGACTAATTGTTCAGGAAAACCTGAGTTCTATTACATTATCGAACAATTCTTGGCCACACTTTATTACTTCGTATTACCCGGACCCCTTTCTCCGAGAACCGGAAAGTTAACACCAAAAAAAATTGATATTTTTCATTTATTTTTTTTCATTTCATATTCAAATTAGTAGCTAAAATTATCCTAAAAATTAAAAATGAATAATTTAACTAACAATTTACATTTTTAACAACAAATTGATATTTTTCATTAGATGTTCAAATTAGTAGCTAAAATAATCCTAAAAATAAAAAATGAATAATGTGACTAACATTTTACATTTCTAACAACAAAATTATAATATTTTTTTTTTGTTCAAAGAGAAAAGGACCTTCGTTGAGCATTGAGGGAACCCAAAACAGTGTTGTATTCATGAACATTTCTAGCGTAGTTTCTCCTGTTATACTCTTCTGCTGGAACATTGTAGAATCGGAGCCCCGAAACCCGTTGGAGTGACCCATTTCGCACTGCAAGACGGGTCTTACCTGCAAAAATGAAAAATGTGAGATTCTGAAATTAGGGTTTGAGAATGAAAATGAAATTGAAGAAGAAAAGGGGATTTACTTAAGAGAGATTGAAGAATCCTCATAGTAGAGTAGATTAAGATTTGAGAAGAGAATAATACTTCACTTCACTTTCTCTCTCTCTGTTTCGTTAAACCCTTTGCATTTTGTTTCTTCTTACTGTTGGGTTTTTTGTTGGGCTTTTGGGTTGTGAATGTTTGGGCCTGGATCGGGCTTATTAATTTGAGTGCTTTGGACAAAGAATGTTGCTTTCCCCTGCACAAAACACTCGAACTCTGCATGCTTTCCAGTTTTACTTTTGCGCATGTTAAGTAGCGCAGCGCAAGTTAAGTAACGTTGCGTAACTTAACTCATGCAGCGCGAGTTAAGTTGCGCAGAGTTAGTGTTTCCGTACAAAACTCATCAGTCCATACTCCAAGCACCATTTTCTTTCCCTCCACCTTCAAAAACCCAAAAAGTGAGATTTTTAGGGTCAAAATCCTAATCCCAAATCATTACAAATCGTCAGAAAACAAGTTTCTACGCTCATCAAGCACCAAATATCAGGTATTGTATCATCAAAACTCATCTCATTTTGCTGGTTTTTGTGCTTGGTTTGTCTGGTTTCGTAGGCAATAGGGCAAGGTGCGCAAGTTAACTTGCGCAGGCCTTAGATATTGCGTGACTTAAGTCACGCAAGTATTAATGTGTTGCGTGACTTAAGTCACGCCACTGTATAGTCCATATTTTTGAATTTTCTACGCCACTTTTGTTCTTGGTTAGCTTGTTCCACAAGTAATTTATTTATTCTCACTTTGTAAATTATTTTATTCAATAGATATATAGGGAGATGGTTGGCAGTGTCGTGGGTGATGACGTCGAACCGAAACCGGCCAAAAATGAAGCTTCCGACAAAGGTTCCGGCGATGTCAAACCGACCATTAATGTGAAACCGTTTAAAGTCAAAATTCTATTTCAAGCTCACATTGGTAAAATTGAAGAACCTAAACCGGCACCTATCGGTGTTGTTTGCGTAGCTCACGAAACCGCCTCATTTTTTACAACAAATGAAAGATGGAGAGAGCGAGAAAAGTTACTTGCTTGGGTTCGTCGACAAGGGGTAAGGAACGGATTTAGTGTTTGTATAGATAAATCCGTTTTAAAAAGGTCGTACTTGACGAAGCAATGTGAAAGAAATGGGATATACAAGCCACCCAAGACGAGGAAGAAACCGAACCTTGAAGGCATCGGCTCAAGGAAATGTAATTGTCCGTTTAGGTTGAAAGGTTTCTTTAATAAAGAGACAAATGATTGGTGGCTTGCAATGCTCTGTGGAATGCACAATCATGACTTGAATGAGAAGTTAAAGGGGCACCTAATTGTGGGAAGGCTTAGTGCGGAGGAGAAGAAAAAAGTTATTGACATGACAAAGAGCTTGACAGTGCCTCGGAATATCCTCACCAATTTGAAGCAAAATAACAATGAAAGTGACATAACTATCAAGCAAGTGTACAATGTGCAAACAAGATGGCGAAAGGGGGAAAGAGGTAACATGATGGAGTTGCAATTCTTGATTTCGAAGTTGGTGGAGCATAAATATGTCTATTACACAAGATGCAATAGTGAGGAAAGCACTCTTTAAGACATATTTTTTGTTCATCCGTAGTCAATTAAATTGCTCAACATCTTTCCGACCGTTTTGGTCATGGACTCCACTTACAAAACTAACAACTACCGAATGCCGTTGTTTGAGATAGTTGGTTGCACCTCTACAAAAATTACGTATTCTGTTGGTTTCGCCTTCCTTCACTTTGAACTAGAGGAGAACTTTGCTTAGGCACTTACGATGTTGAAAGGTCTTTTGTCTTCAAAAGACAACATGCCTAAGGTGATTGTCACCGACCGAGATGGTGCTTTGATGAATGTCGTTGGCACAGTTTTTCCTAAAACATACATCATGCTTTGTTATTTTCATATTGGGAAGAATGTAAGGGCTAAGTGCATCACGGATTGTAGAGTTCACCCAAAGTCTCATAAAGGTACAAAAGTTGACAAGAAAGAATTGAAGAAGAGCAAGGTAAAGAATAGAGAAGTTGTTGAGAAAGTCGTGATCGCTTGGATAGAGTTGGTCGAATCTCCTACGGAGGAATCAAATGCAAGTAATTTATTGAAATTCAAAGAGGTATGCATGCCATTTCCGGAATTCATAAAATATGTTGAGGAAACGGTTTTGAACCTTAAGGAAAAATTTGCGAGGGCATGGATGGATAAAGTCGTGCATCTAGGGTGTAGAACCACCAACATTGTTGAATCGACTCATGGAGTGTTGAAAAAATATTTGAGGAGTAGCGTGGGTGATTTGGCATCATGTTGGGATGAAATAGACAAGAAGCTGGCCGTGCAATTTAGTGAGATACAAGGAAGTTTTGGGAGGAACAAAACGGTCTTTGAACACAAATACAAAAAAATTAAGATGATGAGAGAGTTGGAGGGTTATGTATCTAGACGCACATTGAATAAGGAAGATTGTGGTTGTGTGCAAGCGACGTCGTACGGGTTACCTTGTGCTTGTATTATTGCCACGAGGTGCAAGCAAAAATTGCCTCTTGTCTTTGATAATATATACTCTCATTGGAGAAAGTTATGTGTACAATGAGAAGAGATTGATGATGGTTTTCTGTGGTGGAAGAGTGTAATGGCATTCAAGAACGTCTCAAGACTAGCCCTTACAATATGAAACTCCACATCAAAGTGATGATGCGTCAAATAGCCTTTATGGAAACCACAAATATGTGTCCACTTTCAAAAAAAGCGGTAACCAAGGGAGCACCTAAAAGGAAGAGGACTACACTCAAAGTGTCATCAACGGGTCGAATCCCCTCTAGATGAGAGACTATTGATTCTCAAAATCCGGATAGTCAACCTTCACAACTCAAAAGGTCACTTCCAAAGAGAAAAGATGCACGCCTTGGTACTTACTCCCGCTCACAAGCTTCATCATCTACTTTAAAACCGCTTCGGAGCATCCCTTGTATTTCACAAATTCCAAATCTCATGAGACCTTTTGTTGAAGACATTGTGAATGTTAAAGGGGATGGTCATTGTGGGTTCCGGGTCATAGTTAGACACTTGGGGATGGATGAGGAAGATCATGTATTGATTCGCCATCAACTTATTCATGAGTTGAGAACTCATAAGAGTGACTACATGCCGATATATGACACGGAGGAGCCTTATAATAAAATCTTGAATGGTTTACACCCTTCAAAATGTATAATCGGTATTGCGCCGGTAGATAAGTGGTTGACCACTCCGGATATGGGTCACATTATTGCTACTTGCTACAATAGAGTCGTTGTTCTATTGACTTTGCCCGAAAGGGGTGGTGTATGTGAGACATGTTTCCCAATCCGAAGTGATCCACCACTTAATCCACATGCCAACATCATGTGTCTTTGCTTTATTTCCAGCCACTATCTTCATGTTATTTTGAAAGGTGTCCGTTACCACCGAGTTGTACGGAGTGGATGTCCAACAAGATTGGTGAGACGGAGAAATGACATTTTGAGTTTTTGGATAGACAAGATGTCTTTAATGAGCTCATGTCCAAGGAGCCGAAGCTGCCAAAGAAACCAACAAATAAGCACAATCCAATATTTTGTGATAATACTCCCACTCCGCAAAAAAGGGAACAAGAGTTTGAAGCGATGGAAGACATTGAAGTAGAGGAAAATCTAGGAATGTCACTAGAATTCTTAGATAGGTTATATGTTATGACACTTTTAGGTCGGTCGGTGTTCGTCCTATTTTTTGGTGGTATTACACCCCCGACGTATTTTTGGGTGGCCGGTTATGTACTTTGGATATTCGTGGCCAATATGTAACTAATATTATATATTAAATGAAATGAATTATTTTTTTGGTGTCCGGTTATGTCACATCAATTATTGCTCGCATTTACTTTGTCACTAATTATTCAACTATTTATATTTTTTGAAGTGAAACATGTATGAAGATGCACAAGATCCAGTTAAACTTCATGTCCGTTATGTAGATGTGCAAATGAAAGCTAGGTTCTTTGTAATGCCCACCGGCAAGTTGGACCAGTTGAAGACAAAACTTGACAACTTCTTTATCCATATTGGTTCAAATCATAGAACATACGATGTAATTTTAAATACGCCAGGCGTGAACTTGGGGGAGGATAAGGAAGAGGACCTTTTGAAGACGGTGTATTTTCCACAACGTGTCGAAGATGATAGCGATGTCACTAACATGTTTTACGTAATGGTTGAAGATAACGCTTTACATCTTTTTGTTCGATCCGTTGAAGTGTAATATTGTAATTTGTTCGAATCTGTGTCTGTATTATTGAATTTTAATGAATTTGTGTTTATGTAATTTAACGATGAATTTTGGTATTTTTTAACCGTTTATGTGAGATTATGTGATTTTCAAGATTTATGGACAAATTTGTATAATTTGGATCGTTTACGTGTCATTAAGTGTATTTAAGTGATCACGGGTCATTACCGACGAATTTGTGAAATTTAGATCGTTTGGATCGTTATGTGTGATTATGTGATTGTGATAAAAACGATGTTTTTGTGTAATTTTGATCGATTATGTCGTATTATCTGATAATCTTGTTAAACTGACGTAATTCGGTTCAATTATGAGCGTGTAAAAATTACGGGTCATTAATGACATTCATTGCATTGAATGCATATCAGTACAACAGTTAATGTTGTACTAATATAGCAGTACTGCGTGAGTTAACTGGCGCAGATGCGGGAGTTAACTCACGCAGTGTTTAACACTTGCACTAGTTAACTAGAGCACAGTTTTACACTTGCGTTAGTTAACTAGCGCAGGGGTAAAATAGGCATGGCTGCAGGGTGAGAGTGTTTTGTGCAGGGGGAGAGCAGTATGCTTGGACAAAAGTACCCCTACAGGAAAATTGTTCTTTACACTTCAAAAAATGTTCTCCCACATTTGAAAAAGACGAAAATATTTTCAACGGCAATTAACTATTGTTCGCTCATAAGTCAAATGTTAAGAAACGAACGGAAATTAACCGTTGTTGGGGTTATTGTAGGTCTTTTTTAGGTGTGGGAGAACAATTTTGTTGGTGAGATAAGCAACACTCCCCCTAAAATTGGGAGAATATTCTATTTTTTCCATTTGGGGGCAAAAATAATATAGACGAAGGTTGGCAGAAGAATCTAGACGCCTACAACGTGGTAAAATGTGATGTGAATTATGACTGAAAAAAGTGTTCATATTTAGTATCTGATAGTGTCTTTGAATAAAATTAGCTCAAGTAGACCGCAGAGGAGAAAACATACGATAAAACTGTATATATACATATATCATAAATGTAAGAAATAAATTTGAAGTTTGTGGTGCATATTGTATATTTAAGTTTAGAGTACACTTACTTTTTAAACTGTATCATAGATTGGGAGTATAAAAACGAAATGTATTTATATTCTATAGTGTACTCCATATGCTAAACGAGGTCTCTTTCATTTTTAGAAAATGTTCTCTTTGAAAATATTTTCGAAAACAAACAAAAATAAGAGTCTATATAAGATTAAAGTTGCAAAATTGTATATGATTAAACTTCATCTTACAAGATTAAGTTTAATTAAAACGGGTTTGTTCCAACGTAATTGCATCTGATGAAGTACAATGTCATTTATCGTGCTTCGCCTTTACTTTTTAGCTCTTTAGAGCACCTTCAATGGAAGATTTTTAACAATCACCTCTTTTACTTTGTAATAACGTACCCTTAGGATGTATAACAACAACAACCATGTTTTATCCTTCTAATTATAGTCGGCATAGATCAAATCACGTCATAATGTTCTATCATAAACCCTAAAGATGTATCGTAAAGAAATGGATTGTGATTCTCTATGGTCACATTCCACACATTTGATCCGACAAAAATTGGAAGACTCGTGTTACAATCATGTATTTTAAGCCAAATCACTTGGTTAAAATTGAAAGCCGAATCACTTATTATTTTGGTCCAAAATCTGGAAATTCCCTCTTGTATTAGAAATTCACATTTTAAAGCCACGATCAATACATACAAATCAAACCAAATTGATTCAATTAAAACTGTACAAATACCACCCTAAGCTAAGTTGTTGTCAAACCAATATTGTCAGAAACCAAAATGAATGGGGCAAAAAAAAATCAAGGAATGTTACAGCTGACATATAGAAACACCATGTTTCCCTGTAGAAACAAATATTTTATACAACCATATAAAAAAATTCAAAGAATACAAATAAACAAATCCTTCCAATAGAAGATTCTGCTCAGTAAAGCTTTATTCTGGTGTTAATAGGGCTCCTACAGATAGGACACGTCTGAAGATCTTGTCCGCATTCACAACATGTCTGTCATGTAACAAAGAAATCATAAGCATTCTCCTAAATCTATTGTTACCTCAGAAATATGAGAAGAAATTGAAGTATATAACTAAATTGGTCCCATGCTAAATAAAAAACACCAAGACTTTTTTGGTCTTTTAAGAAATAAAGAAATATTTATTTGATCCTCAAGAATCTCAAATGTGAATAAAATAAAATATTATCTTAAAAAAGACTATTTTGATCGAAAATACTTATAAACCAGATTCGTATTTTTTATTGCTCGTGGATCAATAGGTCTGTGTGTTTTTAGGGGACCAATTTGTACATTTGCTCTTGAAAATATTGTGTTTACCTGATGCCCGCATCCGAAGGCCATATCTTTTTGATTGCTCAAACATATAGGGCAAAGCTGCAGAAGATCAAATTAATTAGTTAATTTTGCTGTAAGGAAATCTTTTCGTAATAAATTAATAACATGAACTATTTCATACTCGATCCCTATATTTAGACTTATAAAATGCACAGCAAGCAAGCAACCGGACAAGAAAACTAATGCAAATAATACAGCCTGGATGAATGACATTTGACAAATAGACTATAAAACTATGCAGCATAATGAAGCATGTAAATGATGACATTTATCTCTCCACATTAGACAGACTATATGCTTTGTTGGACAAGTAATCTAATTTGTCAACTGAGGCATGTGAAGATATCCCCAAAAGTTATAAGGAAAAATAAACATATATTCATATAATTCAAAGCAATTTCCTGTAACATTCATGCTTGCAACCAACAGGCCCGATCAGGAACATGGCACCTTTTCATTAGAAGCACTTTGTAAGTTGTACCTGATTTTCATAAGTAGAACTTGGGGCAGAAGGAGCTGTGCCAACAACTTGTTTGACAACGTCATTGTACGAAGGTGGGTAAGAAGGTGCACTCCGCTCAAAACTAGCAGCATGAGAAGGTTTTGAAGGGCCAAAAGATGCCGAACCATAAGGTTTTGAAGTACCAAAAGACGCCGAACCATAAGAGGGTGTTGGGAGGGCGACTCTATGTGGAGCATTGGCCTTCCGACTACTGTTTAAGATAAATAACAACAAATATCAACAAATTTTTGTCAGAAATGAACTTGAGATTTTTTTTAAGAAAAGAGATGATAATACTGAAGGTAACAAATCAAAATTTTACCCAAGTAGATTAAGCTCTATTGCAGCCTTATACTGAGAAGGAATTTCCATCAATGCTGCGAGAGCAAATGCTGCCTCTTTTCGTGAAGGAGGAATGTTCTTTGACATAAGTTCCGTGAAATTCACAAACTAAAGAAGCACAAAGAGAATTCCACAATAATTCAGAGGATGAATTCCAAAATTTTAGAACATTTTAACAAGTATTAATTAATCAAATATTCTGCATGCTCTTCGCTATTTACCTGAAAATTATCAAAGGCCCTAGCTGGCATATTGTCATCAAACTCCTTCATCATGTCCCAAGGTCCATCTCCAACACCAACCAATATGATCGAAAGAGGAAATTTACTGTGACAAAGTAGATAAGTAAGAAAAGATGCTTGAATAAATAGAACATTATTGATAATAACCGTGCAGCATAATCACCTGGCCTCGACAATGGCATCCACGGTTTTCTGCTCCTGTGGACTAAGCCTCCCATGTTCAGTGTCAATACTTCTTGTTACCTGCACCAAACAAAGCCATCTACATTGTTAGAATTAAGTAAACCTGTCAATATTCCTAAACTATACAACTTCCTTCATTACTTGCTAATATTCCTAGACCATACAGTTTCCTAATTACTGCTAATTAATTGGGCATTCAATGTATTTACTGTAACACCATTGTAATTATAAATACAAGTTGTATGATCTGAGTTAGACACGGAAAATTCCAATTCTGTTCATCTTTATTGTCCAATTACTTTTTCCTTTGAATGAATAGAAACATAAATGAAGGAGAAAGCAAGAAGCGGTCCAGTCTTTTCTGATTTTCTCAAAGAGAACCCTAAACATACTGGGTAAAGAATAGAATACCTGGCCATCTGCAATTATCACCAAAACATGGTATTGGCCTCCACTCTGCTCAACGATCGTCATGGCCATTTCAACAATGGGTGCAAAGGATGTAGGGCCTGACGTTAAAACATAAGTATTATTAGCTCAGTATTACAATATCTATAACATGAATAAATATAATTCCTATAAGAGCAGCAAGATAAGTAGGAGATATATACCTGCAAGTTTAATATTAGGAACAATTTCCCTATACCGACTCAAAACTTCTTCAAATCCATTGCAAATTCTTTCATCTGGATAGAAACTGAAGACGTCTTGATCATGTGTTGATGCTGCCATAATATCACAGTAATGCCCATTAGCACATTCTAAACCACAAATAAAAATTCTACAATATCTGAGTTGAGAGAACTTTCAGAGACATACCATCCCCAAATCCAAAACAAGGAATCAAGTTATCCTCATCAAATGCGGCCAAGGTTTTCCCAATAATGGATATTGCTTGTTCATATGGATTTGGACCATTCCCAATGTGATGCAAGCTTTTTCTATTAAATGAATGCTTTCCTGAAAGCAACATCAAGCTGAGCATAAATTTCACAACACTACAACGGTATAATGCATAAATTAAAATCTTAGCTTAGAAAACAACATCAACCTGAGCATAAATTTCGCAACACTACAACGGTATAATGCATAAATTAAAATCTCAGCTTAGAAAACTACAAAGTTATAGATGTGGCCTAACCTGTCCACTCATTGCTCTTGGTGAAATCAATTCCAAGTATAAGATTGGAAGACTCAAGGCCTGCACGTGCAAGAGCTTCGGTCACCTGTAGTGAGATATAAGTATAAAAAAATACTAAGAAGTTAAGAATTGAAATAATGATTAAGAGCAAATAATTTTCCCAAAATAAAAAAGATGAATGAGTAGCATTGTCGGTGAGAAGGAAATTTGAAAATTGTAAGACATCATCATTTTCAACCAGGTCATGCCAAATCACATACATATCAATACAAAAATAGTAAAATGTAGAGCTTTGAATTCATATCAGCATGTAAAGCATTTTTTTACCTCGTCTATGGAGTTGTAATTATCAGCAATCCTTGAGTATTTCCTGTCTAACTTTCTCTGATCATCATGACGGGGCACTCTACCACTAGTTTGAGGCTCATATCCATAGTTTTGTGGAGGAGGGGGAGGCCGGGAATCATAATACGGTTGATAAGAAGGCTGTTGTGATTCATATGTAGGCTGTTGTGAATCATAAGTATAAGGAGGATAACCACCCTGACCGTAACCTGAATGAGGGTCAGGATATGAATTCCAAGAAGAAGAAGCAGAAGCAGATGAACTTGAACGCAACGAATCCCGCCTCAAATTATTCTCCTCTTTCGAACTTTGACCCCCCATCAATCAACTCAATTCTCTGAAAAGCACCAACACAACAATTTCAATCCCAATTCCAATTCCCAATACCCCAGAAAGAGAAAACCAATCCAAACTCAAAAACCCAACTACAAAATTGAATTCAAAATCCAATTTCAGACACTATAACCGGATAAATTGACTTGAATCCAATCCAAATTCCAGATCTTAACACCCCACTTATCTCCTAACCAAAATTTAGCAGATAACTAATCCAAAATTCCTCCTAACACTCCACTTATCTCCTAAACAAAAATTCACCACAAAATCAATTCAAAATCAAAAACCCAACAACCAAATTAAACTCAAAATCCAATTCCACACACTATAAATGGATAAAGAACACACAAAGTTATCTTCTTTTTGAAGTCTCCCAGTTTCCAAGCAAATTCTGAATTTATGACAACAATGACTAATTCATACAAATTTCACCGACTCAAAGAAGCAAACTTTCATTAAGCAACCTTTAAAATATATCAAAAAAATGAAAAACCCTATTAAGTAACGTTTGAATGCACAAACAAAAATAGCCGCAAAAAATAAACTTTCAAACACATTCAACACACGCAACCTCTATTAGGTATTGAAAAGCCAAATACAAAAACTCGTTCAACGATAAATACAAAAAAAATAGAAAAAAAAATCAAATTCAATTAACCCTAAATAGCAATTCAATTTCTACACAATTATCTAACAATGAATTCGTGTTTATCAATTAACACGCTTGGATTAAATTAAATTAATTTAACCCTAAATAACAATTCAATTTCCACTGAATTATTCAATGATGAATTCGTGTTTATCAATTAACACGGTTGGATTAATTAATAAGCAAGATTGCTAAAAATGTTGTTAATCATAATTTTAATTGCGGTTTATGAAATTAACGACATTGTGTAGGAATTCGAAGAAACGAAGAAGTGAATATACCTGATTCTGGAAGGTAAATGACAATGGAGATTGGAATATTCTGGAATCGTGGTTTTGAGTTGAAGAGCGCGGTGGAAGAAAGAGTGATAAGTGATTATTGAAAACGTGAAAAGTTGCTGAAAAAGCTTAAAGTCTAAGAAAAAAGATTTTATTATTTTTATTAGAGTAAAATACTCAATTTGATCGCTCTTAATTTTATTTTTTTAAGGACCGCTTTTGTTATCTGATTTAATCTATATCAAAATGTTGTTGGATAGATCAGCAAGAGCGTATAGACGAAATGGAAGAGATGGAAGAGGTTTTATGGTTCGAATTCAATTTTATGGTTCGAATTCAATTTTGAATATGCAGCAGCGTTAAAATTCTTAAAAATCGTTTGTCGTTTATTTAGGTTTCGGTTTACACCAAAAAAAAAATCTTAAATAGATCTAACAAAATTTTAGTTTTTATGTGTAACATTAATGGACTAAAATGACAATATGAATAAAACTTTTAAGGTTTGTCTAACCTGTACAATATTGCACACGTTAATGCAACCAAAAGTAGCAAGTTTATATTTTATTTTATTTTAAATAAAAAGTAGCAAGTTTATATTAAAAACCAACAATTATTTATTAAAATTATTATATATTAGACTAAATTACATTTTTGGTCCCTTAACTATTTAGGTAGTATCGCTTTGGTCCCTTAACTAAAATTCGATTTATTTTGGTCCCTTAACTTCTTTATGTTACACATTTTGATCCTTTCTGTTAGTTTTAATTCAAAAACGTTAGGTTTTCTTCATTTTCTTCTGGAATTTTTATGGTATTCTTGTTGTTGAAGGTTGATGGAGATGATACGAAGATGAAAAAAAGGAGAAGAAGATGAAGAAAATCTAACATTTTTGAATTAAAACTAACGGAAATGACCAAAATGTGTAAGAGAAATAAGTTAGGGGACCAAAATAAATCGAATTTTATTTAGAGGACCAAAGCGATACTATCTAAATAGTTAAGGGACCAAAAATGCAATTTAGCCTATATATTATTAAATACAAAATTTACAAGTTTCAATGTGAAAATACTATTTTAAATTTCTTAACGTATAGAAATATGCACCTAATAGAATTTGGGACGTTTTAAGATAATGAACTATTTTAAACTTAGGAAATGTTCACCGATACTTTAGGTGTATTAGTTAAAGACTATAAATAGTACGTATTTATAAAAATATGTGTATTCAATGAATTAGAAATTGAAATATTTGACTTATTTAAGTAATAATTACTTATTTTAAAATGCTTAATTAGTGTTTGGGCACTGGTTAACGAGATTTTTAACCTTTACCATGTGAAAAAAAACTGCACATGAATTGATTTTTGAAACATGGGGGTGGAAGATGGATGCACATGGAGTCTGTAGTTTCAAATTGAGCAATGTTTTTTGAACCCAAAAAAGTTATCATAACATTATTATTAAAACGAGTTTGTATGTACATGGCATTCATCTACAATAAAATGGTAGTGGCGATATTAAAAATGGCTTAAATGCTCGATTAGTCCCTTAACTTTATTTTAAATATTGGTTTAGTTCTATAAGTAACAAAAGGTCCGTTTAGGTCCCTTAACTTTATTTAAAGTATCGGTTTGGTCCTTTCTGTTAATTTAATTTCAAAAAAACGTTAAATTTTGGTACCTTAACTTATTTAATTAGTATAAGTTTGGTCCCTTAACTTATTCAATTAGTATTAGTTTGGTCCCTAAACTTAACGTTTTTTTGAATTAAATTAACAAAAGGGACCAAACCGATACTTTAAATAAAGTTAAGGGACCTAAACGGACCTTTTATTACATATGGGACTAAACCGATACTTGAAATCAAGTTATGGGACCAATTGAGTATTTAAGCCTATTAAAAATTGATATGTTTGTAACTTATAGTTCAACTAACTTATGGTACATTTTATTACTGCTCTTCCCCCTGCACTTTTCGCTCGCGCCCAGCATAACTTACCAACATACCCCTTCGCTAGTTAAGTAACGCAAGTGTAAAATTAATTTGACTTAAAATTTTGTTTTATACACTTGCGTGACTTAAGTCACGCCGCGTGAGTTAACTCACGCAAGAATTAACACCTGCGTGAGTTAACTCACACTAGTTCAAGAAGTCACAACAAGAAGTTATATGGCTTAACAGAACAAGACCAACAACAACAAAAGCCACAACTACAAAGCTCACAACTTATTGCATTGGAATATGCTAACCTCAATCTTTCAACAACAAAAGACACATGAATGATAATTTTGGTCTCTAATTCACAATGAATATGTTAAACCTCACATAAAGTTAGTTATGTACCCAAATGGAAACAAAAGCAAGAACGTAAAGGATCATATTTCACTATACTTGGCATTGGAAGAATCAAGCTCACTTCATCCTGGTTGGGAAATCTACGTAAATTTTAAATTGTTTGTATATGATCACTTTAATCTCCCAACAAGTTGTCAGCTTCGTAGTTGTGGCTTTTGTTGTTGTTGGTCTTGTTCTACTACTGCCACTACTTGAGACAAAGAAGAAGAAAGAGAGGTTGAAACGGTGAGAGTGAAAGTGTTAACATTAGTGCAGAAGGAACACTATCAACGCTATATAACTTCTTGAACTAGCATGAGTTAACTCACGCAGGTGTTAATTCATGCGTGAGTTAACTCACGCAAGTGTAAAAAAAACGAAAACAGTAACTCTGCATGACTTAACTCGCGCTGCGTGAGTTAAGTTGCGCATCATTACTTAACATGCGCAAGGGTAAAATTGGAAAGGCTGCAGGGTGCGAGTGTTTTGTGCAGGGGGAGAGCGGTAACCTTCAAAATATGTTGGGTTGGATCAAGAGTTTTCATTTCATGTGTGTAAGTTTCATGTGATATTTATTAGAATACTGCTCTCCCCACTGCACATTTCGCTCTCACCCAGCTGAAGAGACAATAATGCCCCTGCGCTAGTTAAGCCACGTTGCGTGACATAACTAACGCGCGTTGCAATTTGTGCGCAACTTAAGCAGCGCTGCGTAAGTTAACTCACGCAGCGTGGCTTAAGTCATTTAACAGCAAAACAGAAGCCATTTCCTTCCACAATATCAAGTAAGTGATTATTATCCTACTTCTTTGCGTTATTTTGGTTGAAAATTCGAATTTTTGAAGAAAATTAACATTTTTAGGTTTTTATAAAATTGTCTTGCATGTTAAAGATTATGATTGTTAGTGATGATTTAACTTAGGAATTATTGTTTAGGGTGCAATGTGATAATTAGGGTTTAGAAAATGTTAGATTTTTTAGTTGTTTAAAAATTGCACTCTATGTGTTTGATAAAATGACACAATGGTTATATTTGTTTTTTTTGGATTGCTAATGATGAAATTAGTTAGAATATAGTTTGTTAATGTTGGTTATAGTATGTTTAAGGAATACGTCTCAGAGACCGCCTGAGCCGCCTCAGGATAGGAGTGACAAACTTAGGCTAGCAGCAGAGGGGTGAACCGGTGCCAGAGGACCAGCCGTGGGCTCATAGTAGGGGGTACATGAGATGGTTAACTAGAGTATCACATCCTATTGTGAACCCCCCTGCAGCCATTCCTGCCTACGCAACTCAGCGTCTTGTCCCTCCTTACGAGGAGGTTCTTGTTGATCAACAGTGGGCCAGACATCCTCCCGACCCATACCAGATCATCGGCAACATCAGAGCCAGAGTGGATAGTGCTATGGGGCATCTTGATGTGTTTGGTAATCCAGAGGTTCTTCGCATGAGCAGTGTATACAGTCTGAGTGGAGCATGCAGGAGCAGATGCCGGTTCCACGGAGGAGGAGTAGAAGTCTACATCAGTAGGGTTTAGGCATTATGACTTGTGTAATTTTGTTTATGATATTTTTGTCGGATTTGGATGTAATCCTATACATTTACGCTTTTTAGCGTTTCTATGACAATTTCCGTTATTTTGGTCTTTTATTTTTCGTGATTTGTTTATGAGTTAATGCTTGCTTGAAAGAATGCTTGAATGCATAATGAAAAATGCATGCAATTGAATGAATGAATGAATGTATGAAAGAAGGAATGAAAAAAACGGGGAAAAGAGATGTTTCTGCCTCTTCTGGTTTTCTACACAAACTGGACGTGAGTTAACTCACGCATGTGTTAAATTTGTGTGTGTGTTAATTCACACAGTGTTTTACACTTGCATGACTTAAGTCAGGCAGCGTTAGTTAACTAACGCACAGTTTTACACTTGTGTTAGTTAACTAGTGCAGAGGTAGAATAGGCATGGCTGCAGGGTGGGAGTGTTTTGTGCAGGGGAGAGAATAATATTCTATTTATTATCCGTTGAGCTTCGTAAACATGAGATATGAAAGGATGATGTTAATTAATATGTTATTTGACTTTAAATTACTTGTCTTCTTTTAAATCAGAAGTCGAATACAAATCATACAAGGGTTGTGCTGACAAATGCATTTAAGATATTTGTTAAAAATTAAAATAATTGGTGAAATTTAAGTAGAAAAAATTACTTTTTGTTGTTTTAATGTGTTGAAAAACACAATTTTTAAGATAAAATTTTTATTTTAATCTTCTTAACAAGTATGCTAAAGGCACTTTAACATTTCCCATCATATAATAGTGGAGTACTATATCACATAGTGGGAAACATGATGATGAATTATTGGTTGTTAGCTTCAAAAATAAAGGGTGGTGGACTTCCACCTAAAAAGAAGGAAAGAGTAGTGGACTTTGGATGGGTCTTTATTTTATCTTTTGTTTGTATGCATGTTTCACACATAATTGATTAGCTCGATCATGTTCATCTTGTGAGATCATACTTTTTCTAATGAAAAATATTATTTATTTTTTTTTTAGTTTTTTTTAGTTTGAATCAAAAACCTCTAAATTTGTATCTTTTAACTTAAATCAGTTGATCTATTCAACCTTCGTTCTCGTGAGATCAATACTAGCCTTGTTAGACATATTTTATAAAGAATATGTATACATTGCTTGAAAAGTTATAAAATTGTTAACTTAAATTTTACTCGCTTTGTTTCAAAATATAAGCAAAATTTACTTTTTAGGTTTATTCATTTAATGATGCATGTGGTTCATAATATGGACCACATACGTCATTAAATGAATGAACCTAAAAAATCAATTTTGCTTATATTTTGAAACGGAAGGAGCAGATGTTAACACATATCTCTTCTAGCTTAATCAAGGATCTGTGTTTGAAATCAGCCTTGAGCATACAACAACGTTAAAACTCTTATGGAGAGTTTGTCATCCATTTAGGTCTCACAAGACTCGAGGAATTAGTCTATACAGTTATGCGCACAGAAGATACTCAAGTTACATCAAAAAGTATATTTAAGGATACATTACATCTATATTATTGACCAATCTATTTAGAATAAGATATTAGAAGTTAAAATTTCAAGACAATAGTTATCTACTACCGATTTAAGAAATTCAATCTCCAACAAAATTTCTTAATTAACATCGATTAAACTTGTAGTATTCTTAATATTACGGGCTTAGTGGTTATTTGCAAATAAAAAAACAATTTTTCTACTTATAAAAAACCCAAAAAAAATCACAAAATCAAAACAATACATAATGTGACTGATCCTTAAAAAAAACATAATGTGACCGAAGAGATTTTTTTTAAGGGAAATGACCGAAGAGTTTGTTACCAAATTGTTTGCAAATAAAAGAAACAATTTGTTATTTATCACAAAATAAAAGAATCACAAAAGTGGCAGGGGAGGAGTTTGTTTTACAAATGACTTAAAATTGAATATAGTTTACTTGATTTGAAGGATAAAGTCACTACTACCGTTTCACTTTAGGAAAACAAATACTCTATCCGTTTCAAAATACATGTTCAATTTTTGCAATGTGCACTATTCGCTTGACTTACTTTGACTATATTTTTTAATAAATACAGATATTGGCATGTAAGACGTCGTTTGATTTGTCTCGACAAATATTTTCAAAATATTAATTTTTTATAATTTTTTACTTTAGATAATTAAAGATATTAACGGTCAAAATTACGCATTGACATATGTGAAGTGGTTGACTTGGATATATTTTAAAACGGATGGATGGAGTAATCGTTACTTAGTGTAATTAATATACGATCTTTTACTAATTCATATATATATTAAACATAATCGAACAATGTCATCAATAGACATTAAGTTTTAATAAATTATATTTTAAAAATAATTGAACAGTGTCATCAATAA
This sequence comes from Medicago arabica, assembly GCA_946800305.1. Lineage (NCBI taxonomy): Eukaryota > Viridiplantae > Streptophyta > Magnoliopsida > Fabales > Fabaceae > Medicago > Medicago arabica. Next base: position 55,976,676 of record OX326966.1, read on the forward strand.
ATTTAAGCTTTAATAAGTTATATGTTAATATGTGAAAGATTTATTTCTCTCATCTCATAATCATGTTCAAACCTTCTTAACAATGTACTTTACTTTTTCTCCCATCTTACCAAAGTATTTTTTCTCTCATCGACAACCTCTTGTTAACTTAAGATTGACCTTTCTCTAATCTTATTATTCATCGACAACCTCTTGTTAACTTAAGATTGACCTTTCTCTAATCTTATTATTCACTTAACCTTTAACAACAGTAAAATATCGTTCTTTCTCTTTTCTCACTCTTTCTCTCATCTCATCTGTAGAGTGGAAATCATATTTGTTGCAATATAAGGGTGTCTCCAAACACTTTTTAAGCTAAATTATCATTTTTTCTACCGTTCAAACACTTTTATAAATCATTTCTTGACCAATCAACACTTTTATGTTCCTTTAGGCAACAACATGTTTTATAAATAAAGTAAAAAACAATACACATTTATAATTATACTTTTATGTTCCACCATTCAAACTCTCGTAAATGATTTACATATTATATTTAAACCAAAAATAGATATATTGATGTAAAGGCTTAATAGTAGGGGACTAACATCGCAACTTTGAAAAAGTTAGGGGACTAAAACTGCTATTAAGCCTAATGTAAATTATCCAAGACACAATAAGTAATAACAGTTACAACTCAAAAGATAAAAAAAAAAATTGCAACTCTCCGTTTAAATAGGTGGGTGTAAAAACAGATCAAAAGAAAATAAAAAGGTAGGACTTTTTGTTTTACCAAATTGGGAAAGGAGGTGTTAACAAGAAAACCTACAAAAATAAACAAATGCATTAATTGAATTCCACTATGATTTGTAAAAACAAAAGTTCACCGAAAAATACAACTAAAGTTCGTCGTCACCGGAACTCTAACTAAGTATGTGTTTGGTTACCCGGTGAGAAGTATACAGCTCCTAACTCCGTCCAGGTTTCCCTCTCTCTCTCAAGATTTTCCTTCCACTCTTCTCGTGCTACTTCAGGTTTTGTTTAGTTTACTCCATTCGTATTTACTACTTCTCACTGCTGTATTCATAGTTTTATGGTTATGTTTAGTGGCATCAGTTACTTCGTTAATATGACTGAAGATGATGCTAGATTTACTTACTATCTTAATGGATTTACCAAACATTCTACTAGGTTTTTGTTTTATAGTGCTTAAGAAAGTTAAAAGAAAAGATGACAAAAAGGAAAATATGTTTGGTGAGTCTTAGATTGTATTTGACCCTATGAGATTGTAAATACAATTAAATAATTCCCAATGGGATCATTTGTGTTGATGTGATGTTTTAGACATGTATTTTGATAGCATGATGAGACGAGTTAATTTATTAACATGTATCTCTCTTGCACAATGTAGTTAGGTTAGAGCTTGGCATCACGATTCCATAATTGCGTGCTAAATCCTTGTGATTCACAAACATAAGACTCTCGTTGATTTGTTCAATCGATGTTTGACTATAAGGTATGAATTTAGTACTAGATAAAGTAAAGTAGTTTCCAAATCTACTTACATCGTGTAAGATGTTGAATTGTGATTAAATGTGTTTGTAGAGAATTGCGTCACAGCATATCATAACTCCACTTTGAACGATGATTCTATGATTGCGCACCAAAGTGATGTGATTCACAACATAAGTTTACTCTCTTTGAACTTTATAAATGACTTATTCAATGAATGTTTGACAACTAATGTTTCATATAAATTATGGATTTGATATGAAAATAGTTTTACGTTTAGTATAAGTTATGGATTTGATATTGAAATAGTTTTACGCATGTGTTTGACTGATCATATTAGCTTTTCCAAAATCTAATTTTTCATTAATTGTTAATATAACGTAGTATATCTGATATTTTTTGTTGCAGATCTCTCTCATCTCCAGTTTGCACAATGAAGTTTGTATTTTGGAGTGTTAGAGGAATTGTGATAGAATGCAGAGTTTAATGATAAAAACACTTTTGTCTGAAACTAAAACAATTCTATTTGGCTTAGTTGAAACATTTCATTCCAAAAAACTATAAATATTTAAGTTGTTTAAAAATTAAAATATTAAATATGTTATAAGTAGTCTTACGTTCAGTATAAGCTATGAATCTAATATTGAAATAGTTTTGCACATGTATTTGTCTAATCAAATTTCACCATTTCATCACATTTTAGCCGTGTTTGTTTTTTATTTTCTAAAAAAATAAATATATTCTTAAAACATAAAATCACTTTTATCATCTTAACAATATTCGTTTAAGATATTTTATAAAACAATTTTTCACCTTAAAAGGAAAAGTTGATCCTATTAGCTTTTCCAAAATCTAATTTTTCATTTATTGTTAATATAACACAATATATATAATATTGTTTTATTGCAGATCTCTCTTAACTTCAGTTTGCACAATGAGGTTTTTATCCTGGAGTGTCAGAGGAATTAAGAAAGAATACAGAGTTTAATGATAAAAACACTTTTTTCTGAAAGTAAAGTAATTCTATTTGGCTTAGTTGAAAAATTCTATTCCGAAACACTATAAATATTTAAATTGTTCAAAAAATAAAAATATTAAATATGTTATACGTAGTTTTACGTTTAGTATAAGTTATAAATTTGATATTGAAAAAGTTTTGCACATGTTTTTGTCTAATCAAATTTCACTACTTCATCATGTCTTAGCCGTGTTTGTTTTTTATTTTCTAAGAAAACGAATATATTTTAAAAACATAAAATCACTTTTATCATCTTAATAATATTCGTTTAAGATGTTTTAGAAATCAATTTTTCACCTTAAAATGAAAAGTTGATCCTATTAGCTTTTCCAAAATCTAATTTTTCATTAATTGTTAATATAACACAATATATCTCATATTGTTTTTGTTGCAGATCTCTCTCATCTTCAGTTTGCACAATGAGGTTTATTTTGGAGTGTTAGAGGAATTAGGAAAGAATCAGAGTCTTAATGATAAAAACACTTTTGTCTGAAACTAAAACAATTCTATTTGGCTTAGTTGAAACATTTCATTCCAAAAAACTATAAATATTTAAGTTGTTTAAAAATTAAAATATTAAATATGTTATAAGTAGTCTTACGTTCAGTATAAGCTATGAATCTAATATTGAAATAGTTTTGCACATGTATTTGTCTAATCAAATTTCACCATTTCATCACATTTTAGCCGTGTTTGTTTTTTATTTTCTAAAAAAATAAATATATTCTTAAAACATAAAATCACTTTTATCATCTTAACAATATTCGTTTAAGATATTTTATAAAACAATTTTTCACCTTAAAAGGAAAAGTTGATCCTATTAGCTTTTCCAAAATCTAATTTTTCATTTATTGTTAATATAACACAATATATATAATATTGTTTTATTGCAGATCTCTCTTAACTTCAGTTTGCACAATGAGGTTTTTATTCTGGAGTGTCAAAGGAATTAAGAAAGAATACAGAGTTTAATGATAAAAACACTTTTTTCTGAAAGTAAAGTAATTCTATTTGGCTTAGTTGAAAAATTCTATTCCGAAACACTATAAATATTTAAATTGTTCAAAAAATAAAAATATTAAATATGTTATACGTAGTTTTACGTTTAGTATAAGTTATAAATTTGATATTGAAAAAGTTTTGCACATGTTTTTGTCTAATCAAATTTCACTACTTCATCATGTCTTAGCCGTGTTTGTTTTTTATTTTCTAAGAAAACGAATATATTTTAAAAACATAAAATCACTTTTATCATCTTAATAATATTCGTTTAAGATGTTTTAGAAATCAATTTTTCACCTTAAAATGAAAAGTTGATCCTATTAGCTTTTCCAAAATCTAATTTTTCATTAATTGTTAATATAACACAATATATCTCATATTGTTTTTGTTGCAGATCTCTCTCATCTTCAGTTTGCACAATGAGGTTTATTTTGGAGTGTTAGAGGAATTAGGAAAGAATCAGAGTCTTAATGATAAAAACACTTTTGTCTGAAACTTAAGTGTTTAGCTTAGTTGAAATATTTCATTCCGAAACACTATAAATTTTCAAGTTGTTTAAAAATCAAAATATTAAATATGTTCAAGTTGTGGAGGTAAGAAAATTGGAAAAAGCTTGAAAAAAACGGTAGGAAAAGAATCTGGAAGATTAAGTGGTGGACTTTTGTGAGGATGAAGTGAGAAGTATTTCAAAGAAACGAAAACTGAGACTACCAATATATGGATTTACATGGAGGGGAAGTTGCAAGGTCAATATGTTGCCTTTATGTTAGCATATGGTCAATTTGATGAGAAAGGAATAAAATAATTGTATGTAGATATTCATAAGAAGTTAATATCATCATTATCACATCCGTTAATGTTGTACGGTGATTCTATTAACATTTTTTCGTCAAAATTTGTTTTATTAATGGGTAATAAAAGATCTGTACCAAATTAAAATAGAAAAGTTCTTCAAATCCACCGTAGAAACTTCTTTTGATAGTTCAAACATAGAGATGTTTTTGGAGCAAGAATTGCATAAGAGAGATAAAACCAAACACCCGATTTTTGTTGTCAAATCACGCTCGACTATACGAGAAGCACTTTTGGAGCAATATAATGTGCTTCCAAACATTCAAAAAATTGTTTTCAATATATAAATTATTATACTATACAATATTGACAAAGCTAATCAATTTAATTTATTACTTTATATGTAGAATTAAATATTTTTTTTATTTTATGTATAAGCCTGCCTATGTTAGCCTTGCTATACATAGTCAGCCCCAAGTTGTGTTAGGCCTTGACAGTGAACGTGAAGTTTTATCGAATTTTTAAGACATACACATACCAAATACGTAATAGTGTCAATGCTAGGTTGTTTCATAGAAGCAACACGTTGTATAGATAAAGTACAACGTCAAATAAGCAAGAGTCTATACATCGCCACTTGCATATAGTGAAAAATAAGCAAGGGTTCACGCATCTTTGTGAATGAGTGTGGGTAAAGAAGTTAGTAGATGAGAGTAGGATATGTTTTGGAGCATGGAATATGCACTCTTACATGAAAATCTATGAAAATAGTTGACACTGTGACTAGGAGGAAAGTTAATTTTATGTGCTTACAAGAAATTAAGTGGGTGGGTGAAAGCGAAGGAATTAGATAGTTTGGGATTTAAGCGTTGATACACTGACAAAGTTAGATCAAGAAACGAAATAAGAATTATCGTAGATAAGGAACAAAAAAAAAGATATTGCGGATATAAAAAAGATAGAAGATCATGTTATAGCTCTAAAATTTGTAATAGAACAATACATCTTCAATGTTAAAGGTTATATCGAGAAATAAGGTAGGCATTATCGTGGATAAGGAATAAAAGAAGGATATCGTGGATGTAAAAAGGATAGAAGATTATATCTTAGCCCTAACATCTGTAGAGGAACAACACATCTTTAATGTTATTAGTGCTTATGCACCTCATGTAGTAGGAAATATTTTGATAGAAGGGTATCTAATGAGCATGTATGGAGTGTTTTGAGAAGTTTTGAAGGGGTGAATGTGGCAATGTGTGACTCACCAATTTTTTTAACGAAATTATGAGTTGAAAGAGAATATCGGATGAGTGGAGAAAAAATGATTTAATTCCAATCTATGATAATAAGGGATACAAAAAAATTGTTTAAATTATAGGGGAATTAAACTTACAAGTCATACCATAAAATTATGGACAAGAGTGATTGAATAAAGATGAAGAAAAGAAACTCGAATTATTGATAACCAATTTGGTTTTGTGTCTAGGTGGTCGACCATGGAAGCGATTTACTTACCATGACGTGTGATGGAGCGGCGTCAAATGTATACAAAAACAATTTATTTATAATTTTACCAAAATTATGGTAACTATAAGAATTTATTGCACGTGCTTAACACGGTTGTCCAAATATATATAATTTGTTGATTTGATGTTAATTAACTTCGTTAGAGTTTAATGGAAACCCGCTCCAATTATTAGTAAGAGAATATAAGAAGTAAAGAAAGTAAGAGGTGCTCAGAGGTAAAAATAAAAAAAAAAAACTACTCGAACATAGCAGCCGAGTAAAGAAGATGCAAGAACTTAAGGAGTACCAGAGGTACTCAATAACATACAACCATACCGAATAGAAAATAAGTAAAACAACATGAAAAATAACTCTCAAAGGCCACATGAGATCTCTCTTGAACATGCAAAAACTGAAAACTGGGGTGAAATCGAAATCAACCAAAAACTGGATGACCGAGAGGCACTCCACAATTGTGAACTAGAAGAGGAGGCAAGCTACCTCCAAAACCCAAACACAAAAACAACTTGTCCTTTTCAACCGCACAAATAACTACCGGCTACAACAAAGAACAAGTTCTACAAGCCACTCATAATAGGAACAACGTCTACACGAGATCTTACCAAAAAACCACTTCCATGCAGTGACCGGTAAATTTGACAATAGAAAATATAAGTAATTTTTTTAATGTCAATATAATATATTTTTAGTGCAAATATTATTAGGTTGGAGAGATTAAAACAATTACTTTTATTTTTTATATAGTGACATTGGACTGTTTTTGAAAAATAAATGATTAAAATTCACATCACCACTAATTTTAGAATTGCAGCAGGCTATTGATAGATAAAATAGATTATCACACCCATCTACCTTTTAGATTGTCTCTCTCCAACATATAAAATAAAGTCTTATATTAATACATCTCTCCGTCCTTTAACTTATTTTAATTTTTCAATTTGATCCCTTAACTATTAAACGTTTCAATTTGGTCCTTATCTTTGTTTTCGTCATCAATTTGATCTTATTTTATTAGTTTTAAATCCCTAAAAAAAAGACCGTTGGATAAAGGAGGTTCATCATATCTAACCGTGTATCACCAACACCTAATATAAACCATATCATATTTTATTATTAAAAAAACCCAGGAAATTTATAAAATAATATAAATTCATTTATTTCTAAATTGATATAAATGGATTTATATTATTTTTTAAATTTCCTGGATTTTTTTTAATAATAAAATATGATGTGCCTAATATTAGGTGTTGGTGATACACGGTTAGATATGATGAACCTCCTTTATCCAACGGTCTTCTTTTTTAGGGATTTAAAATTAATAAAATAGGATCAAATCGATGATGAAAACAAAGATAAGGACCAAATTTAAACGTTTAATAGTTAAGGGATCAAACTGAGAAATTAAAATAAGTTAAGGGACCGGGAGATGTATTAAGCCAAGGAAAATTATAAGCTTAATTACACTTTTGGTCCTCGCATTTTGACCAGCTCGCGAAAATGGTCTTGCCTATATCAAATCGAACAAAGCTGTCCCTAAACTATCATTTTCTTGTAGTTTTAGTTCTACCTCCTATTTTCAACTCCAGAAACGCAGAGAAATGACAGTTTTAGACATGCCTCCTATGCTCAACCATGAAATAAACAAGGAATAAAACATGTGGGTACAAAAAATCTACTTTATTAAGCACACTAACAAAAAAAAAAAACTCTAATTTGATACATATCTTAGAAATTAGGTTTTTTTTTGTTAGTGTGCTGAATAAAGTGGATTCCTTGTACCAACATGCTTTATTCTTTGTTTGTTTCATGGTTGAGCATCGGGGGTAGGTCTAAGACTGACATTTCTCTGGGTTTATGGAGTTGCAAATAGGAGGTAGGACAAAAACTGCAAAAAAATGATAGTTTAGGGACGATTTTGTTCGATTTAAAAGAGGCAGGACCATTTTCATGAGCTGGTCAAAATGTGAGGACCAAAATTGTAATTAAGCCAAAATTATATTAAAGAAAAAGAAAGAGATACAAAGACGAGGGGACATTAGACCTGACCCAGATACAACTCAAACGGGGATACAAAATTATAAATCAAACCTACTGATCAGTCATAATCTATCCTAACAAAAATTTCACTAATCACGAACGTAATACAACGAACCCGCGTACGAGCGCTAAACCAGGTTAAAAAAAGAAAAGAAAAGCGAGCGTTTGTGAAGAACGATTATGATTTAATTTCAGGGAATGGATCGACCGCCAACAAGGTATAAAGATCCAAGTGCCAACCGCTCCATAAACAAAGGAGCAAGCATGAAGCTCTTTCGAGCATGAAGTATCGGCGTGTAAGCAGAAAAGACGACTTGAAACTTGTAACTCTCAATAGATCTGAAAATATCAGAGAGTCGAATAAGTCAAACCACCAAACACAACCAGTTTCAGACAGACGCGTAAGAACTCAAATTGATGGATGAGTCCAATACGATAGTAACCAAACCATTCAGGTTAACATGACCATACCCTTTTGGGTTTTTGAGTCACAAGCACGGTACAAGTATAAAAGCCACTCAATTTTCGATCAAATAGAGCAATAAAAACAGAAAAAACACACCGTCGAAGACACTGCCTACCAACGAAAACAGAAAAAAAACCACAGGCGAGCAAAACACAAAACAGAAGTTGTCGCCAAATCGAACAACAGATATGGATACGCAACAAACCAAGCTACACAGGAAACTCACAGAACCGGTTGAAAGCACGTAAAAACACAAAAACAAAAATGCGCCCAAGGGTGACGACGGAAGAGTCAGCACGTCGAAAAGTGAACCACCATAATAGGAGGAAGCAACTCACGGTCACGAAACTCGAAAAAGACCTAACCGAAAACGGATATGAGCCAAGCAACAACCAAACAAACAACCACAAACAAATGAAACAACTCGAACCCTACCACCACATCGGAGGACGACAACCGAAGGTTGAGCAACAACCACCAGAGGAAAAAGCCAAAAAAGACGATACTGAGTGACTTGCAAGGTGGTGCAGACGCGAGGTCTAAGAGCACCACCAACCTCTTGAGGGCTACATTTCTGAAAGCGGGTTTGGATTTGGTGGAGGTGAGATTAAAGTAGCTATATCCATCGTAAGAGAGAGGAGTGAGCGTTTTTAGTTTTAGAGAGAAGGAAAAATGATTTTTTCTCAAGTCTTACATGTATCAACAAGTGAAGCAACACACATCAGGAAAATAGTTGTTATAATTATGTAAGTTAAGCTAATATTTTAATGCTCTTGCAGGTAAATATAAGAATATATGTATTATTAAACAATTTTCCAACGATTTTTTTTACGCATTTAATTTGATCCACAACCGAACAAGAGCCCAGATGATGCTGCAAATTGCACAAACCTACGTGAATTTCTCTTCTCACCTCTCACACTTTTTAGACACCCATATATGTCTGGATTTTAAAATCCGAACGTGTAAAAAAAGGAAAAAGACTCTAAGAAATACGCGGGTGGAAAAAGAAACAATACAAATTCAAAACCTAAGGGTATTCATGGGTTTAGTGACCCACACCAACCCGGTCCATTTACATCAATTTATTCAGTTAACAAAAAATAAAAACCAAGGGTAGTTTCGGAATATGAAAAATATCTTGCTCAAATAAAAACATATAAACCCTAATTTCGTTCATTCTCAGTGTTGTTCTATCTCTCACTCTCTCTCTCTCTGCGGCTGAACAAGAACAACCTTCGATTTCGTTTCTGCAAAGGTAACAACTTCCTTCGATTCTCGTCTCTTTCATTCCATCTAATTTTCGTAATACTTTTTTTCTGTTTCGTTTAATTTTGTGTTTAAATGATGTAATTTGGCTTGAGAATTTACGAGATTTTGATTTTTTTAATAAAAGACTGTGTTTTTAAACAATTGATTTGATTTAATGGGTCTTCATTTTTGTGTGTACTTGTTTTACTTTAAACAATGTCATGTTTTACGTGTGAAATGGTTTGATCTGGTGTTGTTACTTTTGCCCATGATTAGATCCAGTTGGGTGCTGTTTGTATGAACAATTTGATTTGCAGATTATAGCTTAAGCGTGTTTTTATAAGCTACATTTCTAGGGCCTGTTTGGATTGACCTATTTTTGAGCTTATGCTGATAAATAAGCTTTAATGTATCAATGAATGATAATCATTCATAAGCCTGTTAAGGTAGTTTATAGATTAACTTAAAGTATATTTATTTGCATAAGTTATTTATTCATTTTATAACAAAACAACTTATGAAGATACAATTTTTGTTAGTGAAAACTTATGGATTAACATAAAGCTTATTTATTTGTAAGTCAACACAAACGAGCCCCTATAACGCAAGATAAGATATAATCAATTAGTTTTTGTATAATCTATAAGTTGTTTTCTTAAGCCATTTCGGGGGCTTAAGCTGTTTTCACAAGGTCTCCAAACCAGTCTCACCAGTGCACATGTATAAGCCATCTCTATAATGGATGTTAAAACAAAGTTAGACTGTTTTTGTATTAGCTCCAAAATGTTTTCATAATCTATCTTTAGGTGGCTTAAGAAAATAAGGTTAAAACAGCTTATGAACTGTGTTATAACTTTATAAGCTGTTTTCACAAGTTATCCGGAACAGTCTCTCAGAAGTGTTTATGCTAGTAACTAGTAAAGAGGGTCAAATAAGCCAATCCAAACGGGTCCTTGGTATGTTTGTCTCTCTTGAAATGTCATTCAAGTTCTGACGATCCGATAGTTAGAAGACTTGTATTATTTGGTTTGATTAACTTATATGATTATAGCAGATCTTATTTGGTTATAATAGCTGATTTTGAATTTTAGGTTATTCTATTCAGATGGATTCTAATTTATTATTTGTCTGTGCTCACTTGTTATTGTCTTTTTAATTAACTCAAGTTCTGACTTTGCATACAGGTTTGAAGATGTACACATCAAGGAAGAAAATCAGCAAGGAAAAAGGTGCCGAGCCAACTGAATTCGAGGAATCTGTTGGACAGGTTGTTATACATTGATTACTATTATAAACTATTGTTGTTTCTAGTTAGTTTATTTACAAATTATGATTAAATAATAACTGGTTAAAATTTGTTGCTGTAGGCTTTGTTTGATCTCGAAAACACAAATAATGAGCTGAAAAGTGAGCTCAAAGATTTATACATCAATTCAGCAGTGTAAGCATGCTTGCTTTCTTGTTGTTTGTATGAAGAAGATACACGTGTTTTTTCTTTGTCTCATGTATCTACTATTTTCCATAATCTACAGCCAAGTCGATGTCTCTGGCAACCGCAAGGCTGTGGTTATCCATGTCCCATATAGATTGAGGAAGGGATTCCGCAAGATTCATGTCAGGCTTGTTAGGGAGCTGGAGAAGAAGTTCAGCGGCAAGGTATACAAAGTCTTATCTACCTCTGTTTCCATTGTATACTATATAGTCCTTATTTGGAAAGCTTGTTGAACTTTCTGTTACTATAGCACTGAATTTTCCCTCAATTATTGATATCGGAATTTTGTTATGAACTGTCTGTTTTTGATTTCTGTGACTCATTTAAGCTGTCACGTTGTATACTAAACCCGTTCTGATGTGAAACACAGTGCTTCGACGGTTATATTATTGAGTTTAAAACTTAAATTCTGTTTCCAATAAATATGTTTTGATTTTGAATTTTAACTGTTGAAATTAATTCTCGCTGAGTAGCTTCGATTTTCTCTTCCGTTGAAAGTAATACTGGATGAGTAGCTTTGATTTTCTCATCATTGTAATTAGTTTATGATACCATACCATTATATGCTTGATGCTTCATTTTGTTGTATACTTGTAGGATGTTATCCTGATTGCCACCAGGAGGATTGTTCGGCCACCAAAAAAAGGTTCCGCTGCTCAGCGCCCCCGTAGCCGTACACTTACTGCTGTCCACGAGGCAATGCTCGAGGATGTTGTGTTACCTGCCGAGATTGTTGGCAAGCGCACTAGGTACCGAGTTGATGGATCAAAGATCATGAAGGTAAACTATCTAAGCAGCCAAATAACTTCCAAAAGTTACTCCTGTTTTGTTCAATCAACCAAAACTTAAATAATGAATAAGAATTGATTTTAATTGAATTCTTGTGGTTTTAATTTGATATAGGTGTTTTTGGACCCAAAGGAGAGAAACAATACCGAATACAAGTTGGAGACATTTTCCGCAGTTTACAGGAAACTATCAGGCAAAGATGTTGTCTTTGAGTATCCCATTACCGAGGCTTAGGTTCTTAGGTTCTGTTTCTCAGTTTTGAATTTGTTTCATGAATTGCATATGGTGAATGCTGTTTGTTAAAGTTTTGTTCAAGTTGCCTTTGATTCTGGATTTTGTTTGGTGACTTTCAGAAAAAAAATACTTTGGCCTAGTTTATTAATGTAGCTTTTGATATATTATTTATTATAGGATTAAATCATTTGCATATTTTCATGTTTTCTTCAGTATTTGATCTGGTATGGAAGAATATGCTAATATGTCGACATGAAAAATTTGCATTTATTAACACTTGTTTAAAAAATGATATAGTTGTTTCTGATATGCAAATAAGAACTTGTTTATACCTGATCATCTTTAGAAGCTTCCTGATCTAAGTATTTCTACAGATAAAAACCTATTATAAACGTACATAGGCTTCTTTTTAAGCAAAAGAAACGACGTTTTAAAACCAAGATAAAGAGAAGAGCTGTTGTGACGCTGTTAATGTTAAGTGTGCGCAAGGACGGTTCAGATATGTATCTCATGCAATTAAAATATGAAATATTTTTTATATGCTTTTCAATTAAATTTATCAGAATTCCTTCAAAATTAATAAATAAATTAAATTTTTCAGAATTCTTTATAAGAATCAAGTTTGGGAAATAAGCTCTTCAAATTATATATATATATATATATATTTTTTTTTTTTATGTTGGTGGCTGGGGTTTGAAACCGGATCTTGCATGCACTGTCCTGAGCAAATTCACGAGGATAAATTATGTTTTTTTGATCATTCTTGTCGAAGCTTATATCATGATATGAATAAATTAACTTGAATAAGTTCATCTATGGATCCAATTATTACAACCTTTCTAACAAACAACAGCACCATAAATTGAAACTACATCACTACACCAACACTACTGGTGCAGTCATATGCAACACAAAAGCAGTTGATCAATTATTTGTCCTGTGGAAAGAAATATATACGAAGCAATTTTGTTAATATTCATCCAAATGAAGTAGAGAGTAGTACAAATTTTACTAAAATCAAAGAATCCAAATAAACAAGCTCAAAAAAGTACACAGTATAACACTGTCAGTTGTATTAAGCAATAGAAAGAGTAACTAAAATAAAAAAGCTATCATAGTTAAAATTGCATTTGAAAAATTCTTGGCATTTTACATATTTTACTTTTCTCATATACAATACTTCCAATTATCTTGTTTGGTTGGGACTTGGGATTAACGTTTAAAAGCCATCAAGACAATCGATAGGAATCATGCAATTAAGTTGGAATCATGTATCCTTAAAAAAGAAGAAGTAGGAATCATGTAATGCAACTAATTAAATAAGGTAAATTTTTAGATACAATGAAGTTTGGTTGAGTACTATTACTTTGTATGTAAGGATATTATCCATATTGAAGGGAGAGGTGGGGTGAGTTGGTTCGATGAGGAGGTAGAGAGAAGGGTGAGAAACCGAGAAAATACCAAGTTTTGGCATTGTAGGTGGCGGGGAGTGCTCTCGTTCCAGGACAAATATCCTAGACTATTTAATATGTTTAACCAACAAGAGGCAAAGGGGGCGGATATTTGGGTGTTGAACGGTACCGATACGGAGTGGAGTTTTACTTGGCGTCGTCGATTTTTTGTTTGCAAAAAACAACTTTTAATCAATCTTTTGTAGGATTTGGAGGGTCATGTTTGGCATGGTGAGGAGGATGATTGGTCTTGGAAGTGGGAGGAGGATGCCGTGTTCATGGTTAACTCCATGTACACCAAGTTGGAAGGTTTGGTTATTTTGGAGAACAATTGGGGTGTTGAGGAGCATAGAGTTCTTAATCAATTGTGGAAAAGCCGAGCCCCCTCAAAGGTTGTGGCGCTCTCTTGGAGGATGTTTCTTAACCTCATTTCAACTCGGGAGAAACTTAGAAGAAGGAATGCCCTTCTGCCGGATGTGTCCGTCGCTTTATGTGATGTGTGATAGGGAGGTTGAGAGGACTAATAATCTCTTTATGCATTGTTCGGTTGCAAGACGAGTGTGGATAGAGCTCCTTCATTGGGTGGGGAATATGTTTATCATGCCACATAACTTGTTTAATCATTGGGCTTGTTGGAGTGCGGTATCGTCGCGCAAAAATATCCTTACGGGTTTAAGACTCATATGGCATTCAACAATTTGGATAATTTGGAAAGGTAGGAATGACAAAAACTTTAATGCGAAGGATGTAGAGGTGTTGGCTTTAGTTGAGGAGGTCAAGGTTTTGTCTTGGTGATGGTGTCTATCACGCATTAAAATTCTGGCTTGTCTTTTTTATGAATGGTGTTAGGTTTCTAAGGCGTGTCTTGCGAGATAGGGTGCTGTGGCCTGTGGGTGCCTTTGGGCTGGTTGCTGCTAGTGCGGCTGTCTGGGAGCTGGTGGGAGGATTTCTCCTCCTCTGCTGTGCTGGTTTTTTTGGCTGCAGTGTTGTTTTCCTGTGCTGCTGTTTGCTGGGCAGCAGGAGGTTCTTCTCTTGTTTTGTTCTGGCAGCAGCAGCCTCGGTTGGAGGGTGTTTTTAGCAGTTGTTTTTGGTGTTTTCTTTTTTAGGTCTCCGCCTATATTCGGTGCCTATTTGTAACTCCTCTTTGTGCGAATTTTTGTTTGCTTCTTGCGACAACTCTGCCTAATAATATTTTTCCGTTTAAAAAAAAAAGATCAAATTTAATATTAGTATAAGTTACATAATATTAGTACACCAATGAGATCAAACTCGAGCATAATAGATCAAACATGAGCTAAAAATTCCAACAACAAACAAATGAAACAATGATAATAAATTGGACCAAAATTGCTAGTGAAGACACATGAGATTCAAACACTACAAAAAATAGACTTATTAAGAATTATAACAATAAAAGTAGAAGAAAGTTGCAACGACAAAAATTGGCAACCTTCTGGGATATGAGTTGAATTCATATAACATTTTACCTGAAACACCGTCACACATTAAATATGACATATTTCTTACTTGAGAATAAAACATTGGTTCATGATGGTGGTAGTCCAACTCCTTCCACTAGGCTCGATTCTTATTATTAAAGAATAATTTTAATCTATATGGGGATGTAGCTCAGATGGTAGAGCGCTCGCTTAGCATGCGAGAGGTACGGGGATCGATACCCCGCATCTCCATTTTTTATCTTTATTTTTAAGAACATTTTTTTAGAGGTTTCAAGGACAAAATTTAGATGCTTTTAGCATGCTTTTCTTTAGTACTTTTAACTAAACCATCCTTGATTTTTTCGTCTCTAGTTAGGACCAAAGCAGTGAAGCATTTAGTTCATCTATGTTTTACATAATTGTTTCTAATCAATGATATTAGAGCTTTGAGTTAGAGTTATGCATAGACGTGAAAATTGTAGAAAGAAAACAAAAAAACCCTTCCTAACCTTAGAAAGCCAATTTTGTGGAGTTGAAACAAAATCGATCCAAATGTGAAGATAAGATTAAATTTTGTTCAAGATCGGTTGAGCTACCCGCCAATTTTGTGGAGTTGAAACAAAATCGATCCAAATGTGAAGATAAGATTAAATTTTGTTCAAGATCGGTTGAGCTTGAGCTATTTGTTATCAAACCACTTAGATGAAACATCCTACTCTTACATTGATACAAATGTTTGAAAGTCAAATTTGTGAACCAATATAAAATTTAAGATAATATCGAAGTACATCTAAGATTTATTGAGTCATTCTCTATCAAGTCATTGTATTACACTTCAAATTTAAAGTCATAATAATGAGGATGATGAAGTTAGAGTCGAACGGTTAAACGGTTTCAATCCGATTTTATAGGATAGATTTAGGCCAAACTCAAATTTTAAAATAATTATCCCATTAATTGACACTCACTTAGGAGTGACAATTGAACTCATACTCATCGGGTTGAAAAATATATTTACAATTGGTAGAATAAAAACTATTAAAATGAGTACAAGCACAAACACAAATTATTACATGTAGTGTTACACATATGAAACTATGTTTGTTTCCAGTATGTTTTCATGTGAACCTATTTCACATAGAAAAATATCCTTACATGTTAACTTGTTCAATACTCTCATAAGTCATAATTATATCGTCTTGTTCGTTAGCGAAAGCAAGATAAAGGCTGTGTTTGGTAACACAAATAAGCTAATTTATAGCTTGTTGGATTAACTTATAAGTTCGTTGGATGAAAACGTGACGTGTTTGGTAACAAACTTTTCTCATGAGCTTATAGCTTTATTTCAAGTAGCTTTTTAGCTTGTAGCTGGTAGTTTTTTATATTTTCTTCCATTTTTAACCTCATTAATTTAATTTTATTATATTTTTAATAAAAAAAAAACCACAATCATATATAACTACCCACTTTTAATGAGAAAAAAAAACATAACTACCCACTTTTTATATTTAGGTGCAACCAGCATGTTCCACGTTATTATTACCTTGCTCTATTTTCCTTATTACCTCATGTTGTAGTTTTTTATATTTTTCTTATTACCTTGGCTCTTAATTCATGCAATATAATTATAATTTAAAATAAAATATACAATAAATAGTGAAGCAAATGTTTAGTAAAAATAATGTTAATTGAATTCATAAAACACATTTATCATTTTCGGGATGAAAGTAATTTGAAATAAATTTAAATATTTAAAAAGAAATAAATTAAGTAATTTTTTTATGTATATATTTTATAAAAAATAATAATGTCCTTTTATACTTATCAGCCACTTTAACAACTAATTTTACCAAACACATTATTTTTAATACGCGAGCTTTTCAGCTATAAGCTATTAGCTATCAGTCATCAGCTATAAGCTAGCTTTTCAGCTATTTGCTAGCTTATAGTTTCTTTTTACCAAACAGAGCCAAAGAAGAGCTGTTGTGACGCCGTTAATATAAAGTGCGAACGAGCTAGGACGGTTCAAATATGAATCTTTGGCGTATTCAATTAAAATGTGAAATATTTTCGACATGTTTTTCAAATTAAAATTGATCAGAATTCTTTATAAGAATCAAGTTTGGGAAATAAGCTCTTCATCATTTACTATTATTTTCTGCAACAAGAAGATAATGCCTTAATGCTTCTGTTCAAATTATGTTTTTGATCATTCTTGTCGAAGCTCATGTCATGATATGAATAAATTAAGTTGAATAAGTTCATTTTCAATGAATACAAAGTATAACCCTTCTACCAAACATCACTACATCAAAAGTAATATACAATATTTCACTTAAATCAAAGAATCCAAAAAACAAGCTAAAAAAATTGTTGAGAAAGTCACGTTATAATTTTATATTGGGATGGAGAACAATGAGCTTCATAAGCTTTATTTTGATCAGTTTCAATAAAATCTATTCCCTACCTGATTTCTCTTATACAGTATCATCAATTTCTTACTTATAAACCCAAACTATAACTTAAATTCATATAACTGACATAATTTTTTCAATAATAAAAATACAAAAATCAACTACCACCAATCTAAAATATTATGTTTAACCATTATATCACTCTTAAATAAAGTATACATCAATTACCAACAATCAAATTAGTTCACCAATAAGCAGAAAATATAATGTTTTCACATAATCTGTTTTTTCCCTAAAAAATAAGGTTTAGAAATATTACATTTTATCCAATTAGTAATGGGAGGGTGCCAGATTACCTCAATGAACTTAGGAGCTCTAGTTGGATCCAAGCAGACATTGAACTTCTTCATGATTACAAATTCTGAAATGCAGGAAGATGCAGTGGCTTTTGAGTTGTTACTTGAAATAGATGTGCTGCAGAGGCGGAGCCCTTCATGGGCTGTGTGAGATTTGAAACAATTTTTCGATGTTTTTTGTTTTTAACACGTTCAAATCTATGTTTAGCAGTGTAATGGCCCACCCTGAAAAAAAATTAAAAAATTAATAATTATAGGTTTAATAAGTATAGATCAATTTTGTGAGATTTTAAACGTTTTTTCAACTGTTTTAAATTTCGACAGTTCCACAAGTAGTATACATGATTTTTGTCGAGTCTATGTTTGACTGGTTAGCGGAAGTTTACAGACCTTCTAATTTGTGGGGAGGTTCAAACCTCAAAAAAAAGCTTCATAATTTATATTGTAAAGAGAAGTTGAGGACACTAGCCATCCAGTTCCAAATGTATTGAGCATAGTTATATTTTTTTTGTGTGGTGGCCAGGGTTCAAACCCTGAACTTTGCATATATTATGCATTGACCTTATTAACTTAGCTATATATGCTCATGAGGATAGAGAGATGCTCTTATTACTAAGTAATTAGTACCTAACAATATACCATTTTTTATTTCTAGTTCCTCTAATTTTTTTCTTCAACCTTTAATGTTTTCTGTTAGCAAATATAGTTCTCGTTGACTCGTCGTTAAAGGCTACATATGTGATGATACCTCTAGTATGAACACCCGTGCCAAACATGGGCTAGAATTACAACTAATTTTTTTCTTCATAAAAACTAATTAAATGGCAAATTCATTATTTTATACTCAATATATCAATAAAACGTATCATTATCGTATATATTACATAAAACTAATTAAATGGCATATTATATATAAATATCAACGCATATATAGTTATTTGGATTTTTGTATCGTTAAACAATAATGATTTAATGGATGCAACATTGAAATATTAATATTTAATGCCGAAATATTTTACACAGATGACTAAAATTTAATCTTGGAGACATGAGTTTTTTTTGGGTGTTCGGCCTATAACTAGGGGTGCTGGGATCTCAAGCCCAACCACTGCATATACAATGAATTGTCCCTATCAAACGAATCGTCTCTACCAGATGCCCTTATATATAATTTCCTTCAAATTCTGTGATTTCTATAGCATATAACCTATATATACAAAGTTAATTTCGCGCATACACTTGATTTAACTTAACATCTAACAGAAATTTGTAATTATTCAATCGTGTAACAAATAAGTATAAAAAACAATGAGAAAGACACCAACTATTTATCACATACGTAATTTTTTTGCAATGGCCAACATTTTTTCAGCTCAACATATTATAAGATAATCCATCTACAAAAACACAACATAAAAGGCTAGAAAAAGGGACAAATATATATAGACACACACACATAGCAGATAGTATAAAAAACGAAGAAGAACATATAGCTGATAACAGGGGCGGAGCCACCGCCCGACTCGCCCGGGCTCAATCGGTTTTTTCTTTATATTTGGTCCAACCCAATAGTCCATTAACCCACTTAAATTATTATTTTTTTTTTGGCAAATTCAATATTTTCACACGCGTGCGAACAAAATTTTTCGACTCTATAATTTTTGCTCAGACTCTATAAAATTCCTGGCTCCGCCACTGACTGATAATATGGTCACCGAAAGAGTTACGACATACATTAAGAAAAATGAGAAAGAACAGAAGGATATTGACATTACAAATAAAATTAAACTGAGTATGCGAATATTGGAGCTGCTATATTAGAAAATAAAAAAACCGAAGTTTAAGTAGATAAACACCTTAGTGGTTCAGGCAATGTTAATTTTTCGTCCCATCGAAATTGTATGATTGTTAATGGTTGACTTAAAAACAGGGACCAAGAGTTATGATTGAAATTTTCAACTGGTCGATAATCAACAAATCGTCGTATGTTTTGACTGAACCATTTTAGAAATTATTGATATTGTGTTTATTGGACAAATTAATCATCATCAACATCATGTATTGTAAAAAAAACATTAATCATCGTCATTGAATTAATGAATGCGTATATACGACTATAATAATTATATTTTGTCATTATATCGGGTGCAATTTATTACAATTTATTGGTTGTAAATAATTACCAAAGATGAATGCATCTATGTGACTATAAATATCGTTGCCCAAAGAAGATTATTCCACACCGAATACCCATTACCACTTTCACAATCTCTTTGAGGTTTGTAAAATTTGTGGTTGAAAATGGCTTCTACATATGATTCAATCATGGAGATTTCAGAACGATTGGTGCTTTTTTGCTAGGGTTTTAAGGGTATGTACCTTACCTGATGTTCATGGAAATGGTTCTCATGGACCGAAATGTAAGCATTTATTGTTTCAACAAAATATATTAATGTAGCTTTTGATATATTAATATTTGTTATAGGATTAAATCATTTGCTTATTTCCAAGTTTTCTTCAGTATTTGATCTTGGAATGGAAGAATATGCTAATATGTTGCCATGAAAATTTTACATTTATATATTTGTTTAAAAAATGACAGTTGTTTCTGATATGCAAATAAGTACTTGTTTTACTTGAAAAATTGAACATGTTTCATATTTTATATATTGTTTGACTCACCATCACAACAAACAAAATAAGCTTTTGTATAATGAAGCAAGATCTTTAGGTCAAACTACTCTTATAGATTTCGATGTACTTATTTTCACACAAGTTGAAATCCACCTATATACCTCAACATTTTTAGAAGCTCCGTGATCTAAGTTTTTCTATAGATAAACACCTATTATAAACATACATAGGTCATAGTTATATAGTTTTATTCGTTAGCGAAAGCAAGATAAAAAAGAGCTGTTGTGACGGCGTTAATGTAAAGTGCGAATAAGGGCGGTTCAAATATGAATATAGTTTGACATGTTTTACAATTAAAATTTACTTATTGTTTATAAGAATCAAGTTTGGGAAATAAGCTCTTCATCATTTACTATTATTTTCTGTAACAAGAAGATAATGCCTTGATGCTTTTGTTCAAATTATATGTTTTTTTTTATCATTCTTGTCAAAGCTCATATCATGACATGAATAAATTAAGTTGAATAAGTTCATCTTCAATCAATACAATTGTTACAACCTTCCCACCAAACTAGATCAAACTTAATTCTCTCCCTAGAAGAAAAAAAAACTAGATCAAACTTAATATTTGTACAAGTTAAGTTAAATAATATTAGTACGCCAATGAGAATCAAACTTAAGCTACAAATTCCAACAACAAACAAATGAAACAATGATAATAAATTGGAACAGAATTGCTAGTGAAGTCACATGAGATTCAAACACTACAAAAAATAGATATATTAGGAATTATAACAAAAGGAGAAGAAAGTTGCAACAACAAAAAATGGCATCACCAAATCGATACCTTGCAAAATAACGCGATTGAGAGGAAACAAACAAAGAAAGACGTTAAGTGTGATAGGCCGAACAACGACAACTGAGCTGCGAGAGAACTACTTTACTGAGAGGGTTCGAAGGACATGGTCTTGCAATCGTTCGTTGAACAGCTGAACGACGCTTATGATTAATTTGAAGGGCTTTGAGTTCACACGGAGGATGTTAAGAGCACAACGATGGTGGAAGTACCATTTGAGAGCACAACGATGGAGGAGACGACATTTGAGAGTACAACGATGGTGGAGACGGAGTTTAAGAGTATAATGATGCTAAAAGTAAAACTATGTACACATAGAGATTTAGCAACACCTTTTTTTTTTTTTTTTTTGAAGAAGCTAAACTAGCCCACCTAAATTGGCATCGGAGGGAATCAAACCTGAGACCTCAAGGAGAAGCACACTCTCAAGTTCCAAACCAATACCACTAGGCTAACCCAAGTGAGTTTTTAGCAACACTTCTTACATTGTACATTATGTAAAAATACTACACTATTACTTAGGAAATTATCATGCACATTTGTAAGTTGACATTTAAAAGAACTAATCTCACAAAGAAGTATATCTTAAAACAAAAACAACTTACAAAGTTCAAACTTTAGCAAGGTACTTTCATACTACTAGCAAAAAGATATCAGAATAGTTTTAAGTTTTATATTGTGTATTATTTGGTTCATTCTCACAATAAACGAAATAAGATTTTTATATAATAATGAATCAAGAGTTTTATAGGTCAAATCACTGTTATATAGATTACAAAATTTCCTGTAAACTTTTTCTTCAAATATTGTCTCGTCGTTAAAGGCTACACATGTGGTAGTGTATAATTAAAAATGAAAGATGGAATTTCTATAGGGATAAAAAATTTAATGTTAAAATAAGTTTTTGTTTCTTATAATATACCATCTTTTATTATTAATCCCTCTGTATACCGTCAATTTAAGTTATTTTAACAAAGCAAGTCGAAAACTAAATTTGATAAGGGAAATGATTGAAATACCTTTGTTTGAAGACAAATTTTAAAGGGACCAAAACGAAATATTTAAAATACCATTGAATTTTAGAAGGACAAAAAACGAAAAGATGATTTCTTTATATGGATAATTTTTTTATTTAACTCTATAATTAGTTTATCGTTTTTTTTGACTCATTACTATTTATAATTCTTTGATTTTTCACCCTTTTCTTTTGAATGACAAATGTTAAATTGTTATGTTAGTATTTTTTCATTGGATTCACTTCTTTAATCCATTAGCTCAACCAAAAAGAGTGTTGAAAGATGCATTTACAAAATATCCACAATGACATATTTTCATCGGCAACAAAATTCAAATCCATATCTTGTTGAATATGAGTTGATTTCATATAACCTTTTTTGAATTTCTATAGTTTCCCTTGACTGATAGTAATCTTACTTGAGGCATCGTAAAACATTAAATATGACATACCTCTCACTCGAGAATAAAACATTCATTCATCATTATGGAAGTATGACTCCTTCTGCTAGGATCAATTCTTATTTTTAAAGAATAATTATAAATTATATGGGGATGTAGCTCAGATGGTAGAGCGCTCGCTTAGCATGCGAGAGGTACGGGGATCGATACCCCGCATCTCCATTTTTGTCATTATTTTTAAGAGCTTTTTTTTAAAGGTTTTAAGGACAAAACTTAGATGCTTTTTGTGTAATTTTCTTTAGTGCTTCTAACTAAACTTATCCATGATTTTTTCAAATTCATCGTTTTCTCAAAGTTAAAAACAAATTATATCTTTAGTTAAGAATCATACGAGAGACACGCAAAAAAAAAACTAAGTTTTATCCTATTTTAAAATATTTATAAATTGGTCATATTAAATATGACTAATCGAAAGAAATATGATAATAACTTAATTATAAAAGAAGCTATCAAAGTATGTTGTTCTCCACGAGTGTTGTTGGTAGTATTATATCCACTATGTATCCATCAACATGCAACATTTAGATGCACAAAACTAATCAAACCATCGTTAGCATTTTCCATAAAATTATACAACCGAAACAAAGCATTTAGTTCATCTATGACCCATGATAGCGAGAAGTGGATCAAGGGTCATAGTTGTTGAATAATAATGATGTTAAGAATTGGTGCATAAAACAGAAAAAGGAGATGGATGACGAAGGTTAAATGTAGTAATTTCCTGTGCATGCATTACTCCCAAATGAGACCAGCATGTGAAGAAATTGGTAACCTAAGCCAATTAAGACAAGGAGACAAAAGGATTTCAGCATTGTTAATTGATTGATAGAGTGGTTCCCAAAGAATAACTCTTATCAGCTTCACAATTGTCACAAAGGTAGCCTATAGTTTGTGTATAGGGGGAAGCATTCCTTCATCTTTGTAATTTAACAAGGAATAAAAATGGGCTTTGTAAATACATGTTTGAATTTCTGGTGGGTTTAACAAAATTACGGTATCACTGTGATATTATTAAAACTTCATAGCATTATAATCTTTATTAAAATCGCAATGACTTTCTTTTATTTTACGAAAGTCAAACCAATAGCATTATAATCTTTATTAAAATCGCAACGACTTTCTCTTATTTTACAAAAGTCAAACCAATCCAAACATTTAGTGAAGAGTGAAAAAAGAGAAATAATATTTACACGATCATTTTAAAATAACTTTTAATTAACTTTTGATCAATAAGAAGAGAGAAAATTGTATAAAAAATTGTCACAAAATATTTGAATAAATATCATTGATTTTTAAAACATGTTCTATTTTTTCGATCATAAATTGTACTATCATAAATGTAATTATCTCACTATCATCACTTCTGGACAATTAAATTTGACAACTTATTAAATGAATTAATTAACATATGCTAATAAAATATTAAATTCCGCTTAAAAAAAAGTATTTAGGGCACTCGAAATTAGGGCCTTGAGTTAGTTCATCTCTATTGGTCACTAGTTACGACCAAAACAATAAAGCATTTAGTTCGTCCATCTTTTACATAATTGTTTATAACCAATAAAATTAGGGATTTGAGTTAGGGTTATGCGGAGACGTGAAAATTGCAAATGGAAAACAAAAAACCCTTCCCAATCTTCGAAAGTCAATTTTGTGAAGTTGAGACATAATCGATCTAAATGTAAAGATAAGATTGAATTTTATTCAAAATGGATTGAGCTATTTGCTACGAAACCACTTAGATCAAACATCATACTCTTACATTGAATCAAATATCTAAAAGTCAATTTTGTGAACCAATATAAAATTTAAGATTATATGGAAGTACATCCAAGATTTATTATGCATAAAGCATCCGATGTGGGACTAAATGTTGTGTACCAGAAGAAGCAAAATAGATCAAACATAAGCTAAAAATTCCAACAACAAACAAATGAAACAATGATAATAAATTGGACCTGAATTGCTAGTGAAGTCACATGAGATTTAAACACTACAAAAAATAGATATATTAGGGATTATAACAAAAGGAGAAGAAAGTTGCAGCAACAAAAAATGGCATCAACAAATCGATACCTTGCAAAATAACGTGATTGAGAGGAAACAAAGAAAGACATTGAGTGTGATAGGCCGAACAACGATAACTGAACGGTGGGAGAACTACTTTACTGAGAGGGTTCGAAGGACATGGTCTTGCTATTGTTCGTTGAACAATTGAACAACGCTTATGGTTAATTTGAAGGGCTTTGAGTTCACATGGAGGAGGTTAAGAGCACAACGATGGTGGAAGTAACCTTTGAGAGCACAACGATGGTACAAAGATGGTGGAGACGGCGCTTAAGAGGACAACGATGGTAAAAATTAAACTATGAACACATATACAGATTTAGCAACACTTCTTACATTGTACATTATATAAAAATACTACATGTTTCCTGTTAGCGATTGAACTAAATTTTTTCTTCAAATAATGGCACCTTTAATGTTTCCTGTTACACATGTGGTAGTGTACAATTAAAAATGAAAGAAGAAACTTTTATAGGGATAAATTTTTTTATGTGAAAATAAGATTTTGGTTCTTATTATACAATCTTTCTTTCGTTATTAGTTCCTCTATACATTCTCACTTTAACAACGAAAACTGAATTTGCTAAGGGAAAATATTTAAAATACTATTGTCATGAAGACAAATTTTAAATGGACCAAAACCAAAAAAATGATAAATTTATATGGATAATTTTTTTTATTTAACTATAATTTTCTTTTGAATGACAAATGTTAAATTATTATGTTAATATTTACTCAACCAAAAGTGTTTGAAATATGTATTTACATAATATCCGCAATGACATTTTTTCACTAGCAACGAAATTCAAATCTTACGGGATATGAGTTGAATTTATATAACCTTTTCTGAATTTCTATAGTTTACCTTTACTGATAGTAATCTTACTTGAGGCACTGTCTAACATTAAATATGACTTGTCTCTCACTTGAGAGTAAAATATTGGTTCATCAACATGGGAGTTTAACTCCTTGTGCTAGGCTCAATTCTTATTTTTAAAGAATAATCTTTAACTATATGGGGATGTAGCTCAGATGGTAGAGCGCTCGCTTAGCATGCGAGAGGTACGGGGATCGATACCCCGCATCTCCATTTTCATCATTATTTTTAGAACATTTTTTTAGAGGTTTTAACGACAATACTTAAGATGTTTTTCTTTGGTGCTTTTAACGAAACTATTCATGATTTTTTCAAATTCATCATTTTCTCAAAGTTTATTATAACAATTTTTTTTTGTTATAGTTAAGAACTGTACAAAAGACACATAAAAGAAGCTATCAACGTTTTCAATGATCTCATCTACTATGTATCCATCAACATGTAACAAATGAACGTACAAAGCTAATCAAACCATATCTATTGGTCTCTAGTTAAGACTAAAACAATGAAGCATTTAGTTCATCTATGTTTTACATAATTTTTCTAATGAATGAAATTAGGGCTTCGAGTTAGGGTTCTACGGAGACCTGAAAATTGTAGAAACAAAACAAAAAACCCTTCCCAACCTTTGAAAGCCAATTTTGTAGGCTTGAAACAAAATCAATCCAAATGTAAAGATAAGATTAGATACCAAAAAGAGTGTTTAAAGATATATTTACATAATATCTGCAATGCCATTTTTTCATCGAAAACAAAATTCAAATCCAAATCTTATGGGATATGAGTTGAATTTATATAACCTTTTCTGAATTTCTATAGTTTACCTTTACTGATAGTAATCTTACTTGAGGCACTGTCTAACATTAAATATGACTTGTCTCTCACTTGAGAGTAAAATATTGGTTCATCAACATGGGAGTTTAACTCCTTATGCTAGGCTCAATTCTTATTTTTAAAGAATAAATTTTAACTATATGGGGATGTAGCTCAGATGGTAGAGCGCTCGCTTAGCATGCGAGAGGTACGGGGATCGATACCCCGCATCTCCATTTTTATCATTATTTTTAGAACAATTTTTTAGTGGTTTTAACGACAATACTTAAGATGCTTTTCTTTTGTGCTTTTAACGAACTATTCATGGTTTTTTCAAATTCATCATTTTCTCAAAGTTTATTATAACAATTTTTTTTTGAAGTTAAGAAACATACGAAAGACACATAAAAGAAGCTATCAACAATTTTTGTTCTCCGATTGTTGGTAATATTATCCACCGTAGCATCCAATGATCTCATCTACTATGTATCCATCAACATGTAACACTTGGACGAAAACTTAGATGCTTTTCTTATACTTTTCTTTGGTGCTTTTAACGAAATTATCTATGATCTTTTCAAATTCATCATTTTCTCAAAGTTTATTATACCAATTTTTTTTTAGTTAAGAACTGTACAAAAGACACATAAAAGAAGCTATCAAGGTTTTTTTTTATGGTTCAATCCAATGATCTCATCTACTATGTATCCATCAACATGTAACACATGAACACACAAAGCTAATCAAACCATATCTATTGGTCCCTAGTTAAGACCAAAAGAATGAAGCATTTAGTTCATCTATGGTTTACGTAAGTGTTTCTAATGAATGTAATTAGGGCTTAGGGTTCCGCGGAGACCTAAAAATTGAAGAAACAAAACAAAATAACCCTTCCCAACCTTTGAAAGCCAATTTTGCGGAGTTGAAAGAAAATCCATCCAAATGTAAATATAAGATTAGATACCAAAAAGAGTGTTGAAAGATGTATTTACATAATATCCGCAATGACGTTTATTCACCGACAAAATTCAAATCCAAATCTTGTGGGATATGAGTTGAATTTATATAACCTTTTATATTTCTATAGTTTACCTTAAGTGATAGTAATCTTACTTGAGGCATTGTCAAACATTAAATATGACATATCTTTCACCCGAGAATAAAACACTGGTTCATTATTATGGGAGTCTTACTCCTCGTACTAGTCTCAATTCTTATTTTTAAAGAATAATTTAAAACTATATGGGGATGTAGCTCAGATGGTAGAGCGCTCGCTTAGCATGCGAGAGGTACGGGGATCGATACCCCGCATCTCCATTTTTATCATTATTTTTAAGAACTTTTTTTTAGAGATTTTAATGACAATACTTAGATGCTTTTAATGAAACTATCCATGTTTTTCTTAAAGTTTAGTATAGCAAAAAAAAAAAAAAAGTAAGAACTGTACAAAAGACACATAAAAGGAGCTATCAACGTATTTTGTACGGTTCAATAAAAGACACATAAAAGGAGCTATCAACGTATTTTGTATGGTTCAATCCAATGATCTTATCTACTATGTATCCATCAACATGTAACACTTGGACGTACAAAACTAATCAAACCATAACTATTGGTCTCTAGTTAAGACCAAAACAATGGAGCATTTAGTTCATCTATATTTTACATAATTGTTTCTAATGAACGGAATTAGGGCTTCGAGTTAGGTTTCCATGGAGACGTGAAAATTGTAGAAACAAAACAAAAAACCATTCCCAATCTTTGAAAGCCAATTTTGTGGAGTTGAAACAGAATTGATCCAAATGTAAAGATAAGATTAGATTTTATCCAAGATGGATTGAACTATTTGCTATCAAACCACTTAGACCAAACATCATACTCTTACATTGAATCGTATGTCTAAAAGTCAATTTTTTGAATCCATATAAAATTTAATATGATATCGAAGTACATCCAAGATTTATTGAGTCATTCGTCACTGTATTAAACTTCAAATTTAAAGTCATAATCATGAGGAGGATGAGGTTAGAGTCAAACATTAAATGAGATATCCTTTAACTTTCAACCCGACTTTATAGGATAGATTTAGGCCAAACTTAAATTTTAAAAAAATTATCCCATTAATCCGACTTTTTAGGAGGACGAGGTTATAGTCAAATATTGAACGAGATATCCTTCAACTTTGATGCCCTTAATAAAATAGTGCTTAGACGGCCGCTCCTTCCGCCCATGCCTAGAGCCAACCCTATAAATATACCTTAATAGTATTTGTGGTAGAAAAGGAGAGAGACATGAACATATTATAATATAATGGGTTTGTCTAACATGTGCAATATTGCACATGTTAAGATATCTAAAAGTAGTAAATTTTCATTGAAAACAATAATTATTTATTAAAAAACTACATATTTAATATAAAATGTACAAGTTCCAAGTCAAAGTTACCATATTAAACTTAACATGTGCAAATTTGCACATGATAGAAAAACCCTAATATAATTGAAGGTTAAATTAGTTCTTGATACTTATAAATATATTATTTTTAGTCAAACAATTTTTTTTCTTCAAATAATGGTACACTAATGTTGCCCGTCAGCAAACTTAGTCCCTATCATTAAAGGCTGCACACACGGCGGTGTTTAATTATTAAAAATGAAAGATGAAATATTTTTAGGACGCAAAATTTATATTAAATTTTTGATTCTCATAAATATGTTATCTTTCGTTTTTAGTCCCTTTATACAATCTCACTTTAACTTATTTTAAGAGCGAGAAACAAATTTACTAATTAAAAATGTTTTGGGACAATTATTTGAAGAAAATTTTTAGAGGGATAAAAAACAAAAGATTGTATATTCATAAGAACCAAAAACTTATTTAATTGTGTAATTTTATCATAGATTTATTTGAAGAGGGTTTATTACTCACTATTTATTGTTTTTTTTACTCATCACTATTTATAGTTTAATGAATTGAAAGATGTATTTCCAAAGGTAAATGATATTTGGTATGGAAGTTTTGTATAAGAAAATTCACGGACACGTGCAAAAGAGCTATTTCAATGCGCTACAGTTTCTCTGTCCAGAGGAAACAAGATTAAATTAATAAATAATAAAAATCCTTTAATAGAAATGAAACCACAATTCACAAAAAAGGACCCACGTTCACCACTCCTCTTTCCCGCGAATCGAAGACTTTGATTGTTGTGAAATTGTGTTGTTGTCGTTTTCTCATTTTCATGCTCTTGCCTCTGTGAATTAGGTCTCATATTCATCCTCACATAACTCTGTTTGTGCTTACCATCGATCACAACTTCCATTGATCCATAACACTAAAAAGCAGAGAAGATGGAAAGAAGGGGAAGAAGGAGAAAATGTGTGTCGAGGAAGAAGGGGATTTTCCAATTTTAAGAATGAACATGTAAATTTGTTGAAAAAGATGACTTACCCTGAAGAAAAGAGAACACGAATATGGAGCTAAAGTTCCGACGTGGTGGCTGATTGATTCTAAACGCTTGCGGAAGGAAGAGAAACTGAAAGAGAAATTGAAGAAACTGTAGCACGTGTTTA
The DNA here is from genome assembly GCA_946800305.1 of Medicago arabica. Lineage (NCBI taxonomy): Eukaryota > Viridiplantae > Streptophyta > Magnoliopsida > Fabales > Fabaceae > Medicago > Medicago arabica. The sequence goes on from OX326966.1 coordinate 56,006,727, forward strand.
CGCGCCCGTGAAATTTACAAATATCCAACAATGTCATTTTTGCATTGACAATGACATTCAAATTCAATTCTCGTAGGATATGAGTTGAATTCTTATAACTTTTTTGGTTTTCTACAGGTTTCCTTCAACGAAGGTATTCTTACTTGAGATATTGTCAAACATTAAATATGACACCTCTATCAGCCGAGAGTCAAACATTGGTTCGCCATATTATTTCCTCTAGCTCAATCCTTGTTTAAAAATGTAAATTATGTAGGGATGTGGCTTAAATGATGGAACGGGCGCTTAGTATGCAAGAGGTACGAAGATCGATACCCCACATCTCTATTTTTATTATTGTTAAATCTTTATAGCTTAATCACATTAAATATGACTAATCGGAAGAAATATGATAACTTTAATTGTAAAAGAAGCTATCAATGTTTATCTTCTTCAGTTTTGGTATTATCTATTGTAGCATCCATCATCATGTAACACTTGGACATACAAAACAAATGAAACCCATATCTATTGGTCTTTAGTTAGGACCAAAACAATGAAGCATTTACTTCATCTATGCTTTACATAATGTTAGAAATTAAATCAAGAAATATCTAGAAGAGTATAGAAGCTTGGAGTTACTCTTTGCCATTAAGACTAGAAAAAATCTAAGGCGGACCACCTGGAATAATCTAGACCATCCTATGTATTTGCTTAGTTATTAATAAGTAGAAATATCTAAGTACTAACACCACCTAGAATAGTCTAGCACCGCCACTAGAAAAATCTAGAGAGTTACACCTCCTCTATAAGAATAATCTAGTACCATCTATGTAGAAAATCTAGTAACTCCATTTACTTTCTTATGCATTAAGTTTAGAAGCCTATAAAAGGCACATGCTTGTACCATATTGAACCATTAAGCTTTCAGCAATAAAAATAGTGTGTTCAAAAGAATTCCTCTCATTTGTTCTCTCTTAATACTTTGTGAGTTTGTGTGTTATTTGTCCCACTGATATCAAATTGGTATCAGAGCCAATAAAAATACACATAATTATTACTATATATATAGAAACTAATAACCAATAATTTCAAGTGATGCTCCTTCAAAAAAAAAAATCAAGTGATGCATTAATTAATTAAATTAAACAAAATAATATTACATTGGTAACTAACTTCCCAAAACACTAGCAGAGAAAAAGGGTGTTTAATTCTTCCTTACCATATGTGTTGGGCTGTTTTGATCTCAATCATAGGTGAATGTGTTATGTGTCTCACAAGAATCATAGAAACATAGATAGTCATAGAGATGAACAATTCTCCAAAAGAGATTGCATTACCATTGAATCTCAACATCAAGGATAAGATTTCTTCTCTCCTATCCAATGCCTCTAAAGCTCCACCATCTCCCAAGCAACCTTTCTTCATCGGTAAAAAATGATTTTTCTTTTTTACAATTATTATTATTATTGATTCAATTTTTTTCACTAATTTTTGGTTTTGAAACAAATTAAAAAAATTAGGGGTTTCTGGTGGAACTGCATCTGGGAAAACAACTGTGTGCAACTTGATAAATAGCCAGTTTCATGATCAACGTATTGTCCTCATTAATCAAGTAATTAATTCTCCATATAATATGTACTCTTTGATATAATTTTTGTTTTGTTTTATATTTTGTTAACAAAGAGTTGTCCAATTGATTAAAGATCCTCTCCAGTTCGTCTCTCCATTTATTTTCTCTATATGCACTCATAAGAGTATGAGCTTGAATCATATCGCAAATGTGAAAATTTTGTCTTTTTTTTTTCCCGTGAGTCCTATCCTAACCCTCGTAACTCGAAGGAATAAACTCATCTAAACTATTATCTGCATTTTTTTGTTTAATTTTGTTGAACAAGCATACATGGTTTGCTTTTTTTTTTTTTTTATATATTTTTAAATTTACTTGTGAATAACCTAATGTACACATGATTTTGTAGGACTCATTTTACCACTCATTGAGTGACGAGACATTACAAAATGTTAATGACTACAACTTTGATCATCCTGGTTAGTACATTGCTTCAATTTTATGTAACAAAAGAAAGACATGATTTAATCTACATGATTTAACCCTGGTTAGTTATTTTGAAAAATTGAATCTACAAGATTAGAAGAATAATTAACATTCAATCCTTAACTTTCAGATGCATTTGATACGGAGCTTATGCTTTCTTGTATGGAAAAATTAAAACATGGACAAGCTGTTTCCATACCCAATTATGATATCAATAGCCGTAAGAGAACTGAACCTTCACGTCAGGTACTAATCTATACCAAAATGTTTCTTTTTCCGTCATCAAGCTTATCGTGCGCCCTATTTCGGATTTTAAAATAAAAAAATAGAGGGTTTATAGAGGTATTTTTTTTTTAACGTTATTACACTGTAGAATATAAAATCCAAAATGTCGTAGGGCACGAGATAAGAAACTCTCATCATATAATGGTTGCACCATATGTTGATATTAGTTATGCCCTAGATTTATGCTTAACATTTTGTTGAGCTAAACCACGATGTTGAAGAGATTTAAGGACTAAATCTACAGGAAGTATATAATATTACAAGTTTGAAAAAGTTATTTAAGCCTATTATTAATGTATAAATTTATTGAAACAACTAGATTGTGAATTGTGATGCATCATAATGTAATGACATTGTATTAACGTGTTTATCTAATCAAATATGATATTCTTTTTCATTTTTGGTCTCTTGTAGGTTCACCCTGCAGATATCATACTTTTAGAAGGGATACTAGTTCTTCATGATTCTCGTGTCCGAAATCTTTTGAACATGAAGATCTTTGTTGATGAAGGTTGGTTAATTATTTCTGATTTTCTATCCTTAAAATGTTTACATTATTGAAAGGATGCAATGCATCATAATTTAGAAAAGAATCTATCAACATCTATTTATTTTAGTTTTTTTTATTGTTATGTTTCAAATTTCAATAATATGAAATTATTGTGAAATTAGTGAAATGTACTTGTTTCCTTCATTCTGGTTTAGATTAGCAATAAAAATATATGGTTAAAAATACTGTTAGGGTTTAAGAAATGCAGATTCTGATGTACGTCTTACACGAAGGATTCAACGTCTCGCTATTGAACGTGGGAGGAACATTCAGAATGTTCTAGATCAAGTTAGTGAATTTAATTCTCTCTCTCTAATTATATGTATTTATTTTGTTTTGAAGGAATCCACATTTACAATTTTGTAGATTAGTACAGAAATGTACTAATCTATAAAGTTGAAGATTTATGCGTATATTATTTAAATTTAAAGATTATTATTCTTGTAACTCTTTTGAAGCATATAAATTATTTTAAGTTGTTTACAAAAATGTAAAGATTCTTTGACTGATTATAAAATAAATGTTCAGTATTGCAGATTTGTAAAACCTAGTTTTGAAGATTTTGTACTTCCAACAAAAAAATATGCTGATATAATAATCCCTGGAGGAGATAATGATGTTGCTACTGACTTGATAATACAAAATATACGTTCAAAGCTAGGTCAACATGATATGTGTAAAATATATCCAAATATTTTTGTCATTTTCTCTACATTTCAGGTAAAATTTCCTCATAGTCATATTCTTTTGTAAAAAAATAATATTGGTAAAAATCTTATGATAATGATGATATGAATCCAACTTTTTATCTTTGTGTTCAGATAAAGGGAATGCATACTCTAATACGTGATGTTGGAACCTCAAAGCATGATTTTGTTTTTTATTCAGATCGTCTTATTAGGCTGGTAAATAAGTTTTGTTTAAATAGAAGTAATGTTGAAAAATGTTCATAAATGTTGAAGAATGATGAATTTTTATTGATTTATTAGGTTGTTGAGCATGGATTAGGTCACCTTCCTTTTACAGAAAAGCAAGTTACAACACCAACAGGTATTTCTCTTCTAACTATGAAACACTGACTCAGACACGAAACCTACACGACACCAGGACACGTCTGATCCGATAAATATATGTCGTTCATAGTTTTCTCACACACTTCTTAGACAAATTGTTATCTCTTAGTACTAATGGTCTAGAAATGAGTTTAAATTATGGACTTGCATATAACTCATATCAATAAATTTTCTTAATATTACTAACAAGAAGGGTAATAAATAATAATGCATTAAAATTAATGTTTTCTCATATGGGTGTAGGATCTGTATACTCTGGTGTTGTTTTCTGTAGCAGCCTATGTGGAGTATCAATTATTAGAAGGTACTTAATTTTAAGTTTTGATCCATTTTAGAACTCAACTTAATGAAGTAGGATAACCATTCGCCAGATTTAAACCCTAACCGTTCCTTGTATATGTTTTTATTAATTAAAGTGACACTGATGACAATTTTACAAAGATATTCGATGAGATTTGAACTCAGTACATCGAGTTTACAAGAATAAGCTCTTATCACTGAGCTAGTATCTCAAATTTGAAACATATAAAACTTATTTGTTATTAGTTTTAAATTAATTAAAATTCAATCCAACTTTAACCTCAGTGGAGAAAGCATGGAAAATGCATTGAGAGCTTGTTGCAAAGGAATCAAAATTGGTAAAATTCTTATTCTTGGAGATGGCTCAAATGGAAGGCAGGTTTGTGGAGGCAAATACATTTTTCTATCCATCTTGCATTATTTTTTTCAACAATAAGTCTGATGATTATCTTACAATCTCACAATGTAATGCAGTTAATCTATGAGAAGTTACCATCAGATATTGCAAATCGTCATGTGTTGTTACTTGATCCAGTTTTGGCTACAGGTTTACTAAACTACTTACCCTAATTGTCTATTCTTTTATTAATTAACCATGAGTAATTTAAAAAAGGTCACGTTAACCGGTGCCTCCCGGACACTGGTTAAGATACAAAAAAAAAGAAAGAAAGAGAGTTATTATTAAAATTGTCTGTACCGTTTACACAATTTTCAATGCAATAAATACTAGATAATTTCCTTTTTTGGTATACTAGTGTCAGGGGCACCGATTAGCATTTCCCTTTAAAATAATCTAGTTTCCCTTATCAAATAAGCATTTATATTAGAAATTATCGCTCATTTGGAACCCACGAGACTTGAGGGGTTAGTCTTCGCAGTTGTGCATGAAACATATTTGATTTACACAAAAAATAACAACATCATTTTCCTATATGTTATATCATATAAAAGACACACACATAAATATGTCTCACACACAGGGCCGCCACTAAAGCAAGGGCTTTAGGCCCTGAATCTTTTTTCTTTAAATATATTTCCGTGAGTTAAATTCTTTAAATATTTTTGCGCCTAACTTGGTCAAATGGGGAATTGTAGACTTGTAGTTATGATGCAAGTTTGATCTCATAGGTAGCATCATTTTTTGTGTTAATCTTCTAGCTCAATGATCAGACGCTCACCATGAGCGATACCCATATTTAGTGTTCGACGCGCCTCAAATAAAATTACACATTTAAAGTTCTTAATTTTTATGTTTGTTTGTCTACATATTTAAAAGACTTCAATTCAAATTCGCTTTAGGCCTGCAAATGCATTGGACCCGCTGTCACACATTTGGTTTATGAGTTGTTTTGCATTATCTAACGGTTACAATTATCAGGAAATTCTGCAACGAAAGCCATCTCTCTACTTCTAAAGAAAGGTGTACAAGAATCCAACATCATCTTCCTAAATTTAATTGCAGTGAGTTACTATGACTTATATATGCTTGTGAGTTACGTTTTGAATTCCTTGCACTTACGAACTAAATATAAACTGCAATATATGCAGGCACCACAAGGAATAAATGCCATTTGTGAGAAATTTCCAATGTTAAAACTTGTCACATCAGAGATTGATGCAACCCTAAATGAGAATTCTCGTGTGATCCCTGGCATGGGAGAGTTTAGCGATCGTTATTTTGCGACCGATGATTAGTTCGATGATAGTAATGTTGAGATATCGACGAAAATTTAGAGATGGAAAAGGATAGAATTCGTCTCTAATTTCATTGCTTTTTAAATTTGAAACGTTAAATTTAAAGATCAAATTTATATTTTTAGTCTCTAATTTTGCTTGCTGTTTCAACTTTTTCTAGTAGTGAAGCAATTATGTAGATGAATGATAAAGCAATGATTTATCAATATTTCTTCTATCTTCAAACAATAAGTTTTAATTTCATAGTTGAACTATCATTTCAAAATAATGTTGAATTCATCTTTTTGATATAAAGATATATATCACATGATGTGCTACATAGGAGGAACTAAAATCACAAATATCATGGTAACAATACTAACAATGGATTAGTTTAAGTGATAAGAGACTTGAGTTCTTTAAGCATGTGGTCAAGACTCGATTTCTGATTGTTATGTAAGGAAAATATCTGGTTGGGAGGGGAGAATCAGCCTTGTATACCCCACATTCCTAACGGAGATCAATCGCTCCTATGCAATGGTGAAAACTTCGTGCAAATATCATGGTAATCTAGAAAAAGAAAACGCAAATATCAATGTCATGTTGCTCATGATGTAACATTGACACATCCTTTGAATAAATATTGCCAACTATCATCTCTTAATTTATGCATCAACATTTTACAACAATGGCATATTATTTCTAATAACATTAAGTACATTTTGAGATTGTTGCTGCAAAGAGCGACAAAGACAATTTATAATTCTCATAGTATCGTTCATTGTAAGTAAAATCAATGTGAAATAAGTGAAGACAAAGTACTAATAATATTTATGTAAAATCACAAACACCTTTGTTTCTTTCTTCGTATATCTTCTTTATGTTTCTTACTCTCATTCTTACTTTCTTTCCTATACTTTTCTTTCATAAACCTAACAATGACTAGCTCCAACAATGGTAAAACTTCAAATAAGTGATAAATGTGATGTCTTTTATTAATATGGTTAGACATAAATGAGTTATATTTCAAGGTGATGTGGCAACAATATATTTATTGGTTGACCTTTTTTTTAGCATCTAATAGTTACCAAAATTTCTGAATAAATGAGTAATCTCAAGTTCGAACTCTAATTCTTATATATTGTAATATCTCTACCGACTAAGCTATGTTATGAGAGACTTTATTATCGATTTACCTTTAATGCCTTGAAAATGCTCTCTTGTTTAGGTTAAGACCAAGAGTATGATAAATAAACTTATCTCTGCAATCCTTTAAGGTTTACCTTTTTCCTAGATTGTTTCTTTTCTTTTCAAATTGATTCTTTACGTTACACTGTGTTTGTACTTTTAGGACATGTTTGGTACGTAAAATATGATAAAAATAGGATATTTATAAGGAACAATCAAAAGTGTACTTCTACGAAAAAGATATATCAAAATGGACAATCTAAGGTGGCCAAAAGGTCTTATAATTAATCACTGCACCGCAGTCTCAGCTCCAAAATTAAATTTATCGACAGTACTATATTATCAACTACCAAAGTTACTACTAATTAAAGTATGAGAAATAATTCACGGGTAGCTATAGTGCCATGTCCATTGATAGCAAAAAATAATTAAGATGTAAGTGTACTTCCACACCCAAAAGTGAATATAGAGATCAGAGATTCCATTCTTCATAGGAGAGTACACTTTTGATAGAAGTAAATATTTGAAAGTAAGAAATGCCACATTTACGATTTTTTTTTTATCTTAATCACCTCATCTCTAGAAATTAGAGAGATTTTTTTTTTGAAGTAGAGGCACTGAATTTTGCCAAAAAATTTGCGCATTGATTCCTTTCTTTAAAGGTGTGACAAACCGTGATATTACCAAGAATCAACATATCTTTTATGTCTTGGATAAGAACCGCATAAATGTGGAACTTTTTGACATGACCATTAACAAGGTTATTGCAGATGAGGGAATTCGAGTAACAAACAAGCTCATCAACCCCCAAATCTTTAGACACAATCAGACCGTGATAAATGGCAGTAAGCTCAGCCAACAAAATATCAGACAAACTAGAAATGAATCCGGAAAAGGCCGATATAAACCGACCATCATTATATCGCAAAATCCCTCCAAACCCACTTCTAACAGAAGATCCATGACAGCTACCATTTACATTGAGAATTGTACAAGAGTGGATTATTATTATTCCACTTTATGTATCGATCTGTAGTAGTAGTAGAAACTATAGGAGAAAAGCCAGACTTTATGACTTCAACTGATAAAGAGAATTCATAACATTTTGAAATTCCACCACTAGATGGCTACATATGACTTTTTTTTTTTAATAGTGGTGACTATTTTGACAAATAGGGGGCTACAAACTTGATCGAGACATAAAACATTAGTCCCACACTTTCTTTATAAATAAAATTATAGGCATAATCAAAGAGTTCCTATAGCTAGCTTCAGTCTCAAAACTATATAACCATATTTTATTCTTCTTAATTTATACACCGTATAATCTTTTAAAAAATCTTAATTATTGTTTCGGATTAGAAAAGGTGCAAAAACAACCATAGTGATGAGAGCCCTAACCATGGAGAGCCTCACATATTCAATGAAGGAATTCCACTACATATCCATTTCACTAAACTAGATGAAAGATTTGCACCAAATGATCTCAATAATGCTCAAAAGACAAGAAAAACATCTAACTAGAACGGATGATCTCTACTGTATTGTTTACACTATCTAGTAATAAATAAGTGTCTCGGCCCCTGTAAACTTAGCTCAATTGGTAAAAACAAATGCATAACATATGTGAGAGTCAGAGTTCGAACCTCAGACACTTTATTTTTCTAAAATCCTATTCTTTGGCGATTCATGATAGCTTGACCTATTAAGCTCGAATATCCATTTTAATATACCAAAAAGTCTTATAGACTATTTTAACTACTAAAAAATTAGCGTTTCAAACGGAAATTTTGGACAAAATCTATTTAGTCTCAAATGTTACTTAAATTAAGGATAAAATTTAGACCGGTTTATTTTTTTAAGAGATTTTATCCCAATAAATCATTTAAGTTTCTAGAAGAAAAACCAACAAACATGACTTTACTCCGGTGTTATTTTCACTCTGGTCACTATTATGATAAAAAATAATTCATTTTTAGATTCATTGAATTATCAATGTATATGATCTATAATATAAACAATATACATAAGTTATTCAATGAATATAGACCAAATACATCACTTATTCAATAAACCTAAAAAAAGGATATTTTGCTTGAAATAACGATCGGATGAAGTATAATTTTGTATCGACATGTTATAAAAATCACAAATTTCAAGACATTCTAATATACTTTTTTTTTGAAAGAAAAACATTATTTTTTTTTGTATATAGACGAAATGACAAAGCCATTATAAACTCACATACACAAGTAGAGATACCGAGGTTCGAACCCCAATCATAACATCGAGCCTAACAATTTCGGCATTTTACCAGTTGAGTTAGGACTTGCGGATGAAAGAAAAACATTCTAATATACTTAAATACTTACAAATTGCCCCAACAATTTCGTAACGTTGACAATGTAAGTTAATCTCACACCATGTGTACGATATGAACCAATTATTTACCAACTGAATCATCACCCGTTGATTACACTCTCCACTACTATTATAGCCATCCAACACCCTCCACAATACTTGCAATGTTTGCCCCCCTAAACCTTACACTCTCATTGCGCCAGCATTACCCACAATTGTCACCTATTTATTTTGAAATCGACACAAATTTATCAAACACTATTTTTTAATTTCTCATCTTCGTAACGATTTTAAATTAAGATGGAAATAAAATCTAAAATAGATTGCACCTTATTGTTTTTTTTAAGAAGCCAAACATAATTTATTAATACATCATTCTAAGTATATAGTGTGCACAAAACTAAAATAAAGTACAGAATAACTCAATCTTAGAAATCGTAGTTAGACCTAACGCAACCCCACAAAACCAACTTGTAAGGTGGGGAAACCCCTTCACGATCAACACTATTGAACTTGGTTTGTAGACATAAATGGTTGGTGGCCCGATAGCGGAAACCTGATAGCAGGTAGTCTAATGGATCTTTAAGAGACTCTACTACTATCTTAGAAATTGTGGTTGAGTCTAACACAACCCACAAAACCGGTTTATGAGATGAGGATTGCCCCACATTATCACACCATCAACTATTCGATGTGAGACTCTTAACACTCAATAAATTAAGAACAAAACAACTGAACAAAACTTTACACACTCAAAGATGAATGTGCATGTAAAATAACTTAATATCTTAATATCTTTGTTGCTTATATAATTTCAGACGGTATAAGGACATATATAAAGGACCAATGTTGTGGTTCCATAAGTGTGTACGTAATTGATTACATGCATATATAACCATAGCAGGGTAATCATTATAACATGAAGTTTTATCATGTAGTGCAAAAATGGAATATCGGAAATTAAAAAGAGGTGCTTTTGCATGCCTATCGTTTTCTTCTTGACCCGTGAAGATGTGTAATACAACCATATATAGAAATGACAAAGTTTTGTGTCTTCCTCATTGTCTCACCAAATTCATAATAATTTTCACAAACATTTATTTTATATCAAATTCACATATACCATGTTTTATATATGACTACTTTAATAATTTTTAATATGTATAATTTTGTGTAGCCATGCTTTATGACATTTTGCTACTTTTTCCAGCTTGTTAAATATGGTTTGTATACCCATTTATTATTATTATGCTCTTGGATCTTGCATTCAATTTATTTGGAATACCTAATTTGTTTTCTAAAAAAATCAAGCTAATTCCATATATACTAGCTAGGTCTACAACTGCTTGCATATAATTTTTCCTAAGATAAATTAATTCAGTTAAGCAAAATTAAATGACATAAAAATTTGTTAGTAGAACTTACTTTAAGCACCGTGGAAAAAATAATGATCTACCATTGTAGTTGAATCTTATTTAATGAAACCAACCAATCACATTTAATCTTTTGTAACAATGCCACCATTTACAGAAACATACATAAAAATCTTACAATTATTTAAGAGCACCTAAAAGCAGCCTCCTATGTTAGTAGAATCACAATAAAACTATGAAATAAATAATTCTCCATTATATAAAGACTTGAATCATGTATAATTTTCCACATCCACACATTTCTAAAAACATTAGTCAATTTTCAAAGACTCGTTTTCAATGGCATCTTTGTCAAGTTTTGTTGCTTTGGTCATTTTAGTTGTTGGAGGAATATTTGTTCATGGAATTGAAGCTATTCCAAGAACATTTTTAGTGTTTGGAGACTCACTTGTTGATAATGGAAATAACAATTACTTGGCTACTACTGCACGTGCTGATGCTCCACCTTATGGTATTGATTATCAACCATCTCATAGACCAACTGGTAGATTCTCCAATGGCTACAATATTCCTGATATTATCAGTTAAGTTTAATTTCATTTCATATCTATTCATGTATATTGTAACATTTTGAATGACCCTTTTGTTTCAAGATTCATTTATTTGAAGGTTTAACTAGTTATATGATGCATTTCTATCGGTTCTACTTTATTGTTTAAGAAATGTTTTAAAAATCGGAATGAAAATCGAATCGGTGATATTTTAGGAAAATGATGCAATTGGTTCAATCAGTTCAATCACGGTTGAATCAGATGATAAATAAATAAAAAAAAATTAAGAAGTAAAAAAATTAAAACTGGTTGAAGAAACTTGTTCAACCGGTTCAATGAGACTACTATACAACAAGGATCAAACCAATCTAAAAATTTGTCGATTTATGGTTCAATAGGTTAAACTGGCCTGTTTTTGGTTCAATAGATTGAATCGACTGGTTCGGTCAGGTTTTTAAAATATTGAATTTAAGTTTTCATATCTATACATGTTGAATGAGCCTTCATGTTACAACATCCATTTCTTTTTGCCTAAAAAAAAAATTAATTTCTTTTATAACCTTCAAATTTCATCATGCACATTTGATTTAAAACCTTTTTGTATAATCAAATGAACATTACCACATGGAGTGTATATGCATTTATATCTAACTAATTGAATTTTTTCAGGTCAGAAACTTGGTGCTGAGCCAACATTGCCATACTTAAGCCCTGAATTAAGAGGAGAAAAGCTTCTAGTTGGAGCCAATTTTGCTTCAGCTGGAATTGGAATACTCAATGACACTGGGATTCAATTTGTAAATTTATTATTTTTCTAATTTCATTATCCAATTTTACACTCTAATCATTCATGTCAATAATGCATGCTCAAAATTCAAAACCTTAACACCAACACATTAATTAAAATAAAAAAAATGGTTTAAATATATTTCAGGTCCCTACAAAGATACCATTTTTTGCTTTAGTATCTATTAACTTTCATTCATTCGTAGGTCCAAAAATATTTATTTTTCTGTCTAGTAGCCTAATGGCTAGAAATTCACCATTTAAAGGTGAATAAATGGGGTGTCCGAGATTCAAATCATAGTCCCTGCATATAACATGCAATGTCTCTGCCAACTGAGCTAAGCTCAAAGAGACGGTCCTAAACTATATTTAAACCTAAAAAAATCCACTTAAATTTTTTAAAATTGAGGACTTATTATTATGCACATGGAAATGACTAATATTAGATGCAAATTTTGCAGGTTAATATCATAAGAATGTATAGACAATATGAGTATTTTCAAGAGTACCAAAGTAGGTTAAGTGCTCTTATTGGTGCATCACAAGCAAAGAGTCGTGTGAATCAAGCACTTGTTCTCATAACTGTTGGTGGCAATGATTTTGTGAATAACTACTATTTGGTGCCTTATTCTGCAAGGTCTCGTCAATATCCATTACCTGAATATGTCAAGTATCTCATTTCTGAGTACCAAAAACTTTTGCAGGTAATACCCTTTAATGAGATTTCTTTGATTAACATTTAATATACATCTTTTAGGTACAACTAATTAAAAGCTTAGGTTAACATCATAACAACCTTAGCATGAATTTTAAGGAATAATTTGATGGTACTTTTCATAAAAAAATAAAATAAATAATTTTATAAAATATTTTTGATTTTTTTTAAAACACATTATTTGTTTGGATTTTTTAGGTTTTAAAATAAAGAAGAATTTATTAAATGAAGTTAATACAACAACTTTTTATTTTTAAAATATTAATAAACTAAAATAATTTTCAAAAATAGTACATCCAAGAATTGAATGTATTTATCTAGGTGTCTTTGACTATTGATCCCCTAATAAATCAATGACTAATTTTCTTGTACCAAAAAAAAGAATCATTGACTTTTCAAAAAGAGCTTTTCAAAGAATTGAATGTATTTATCTAGGTATATTTTTTCTTTCTGTTTTTAAAATTTTAAAATGAAAATAGATAATACTTATTTTAGAAAATAGAAAAAAAATCCAAGTCTTTTGAATAATATGGATATGCTAATTCTCAGAGTTATATATATGGTGCAGAAACTATATGATTTGGGAGCTAGAAGAGTTCTTGTGACAGGAACAGGACCTATGGGTTGTGTTCCTTCAGAAATTGCTCAACGAGGAGTAAATGGACAATGTTCAACTGAATTACAAAGAGCTTCATCATTGTTTAACCCTCAACTTGAAAACATGCTTTTAGGACTTAACAAGAAAATTGGCAGGGATGTTTTCATTGCTGCAAACACCGGGAAAACACATCTTAATTTCGTCAATAATCCCGGTCAATACGGTAATCACACTAATCTTACATTCAAAGTTTTAAATTGCAGTTGCCGTCGAAACTATCATGACAAAAGATATGTTTTAGGGTTTCATCTTCATGTATCTTATAAAGTGTTTTAAAACTCGGACCAGTGACCGATCCGATTAAGGTCTGGGTCACTGGGTCATTGGTCGGACTGCAAGACTCTTAACCCGGTCTATATATAAAAAAAATTAAAATATAAATTAATGATCTTTATTATTTATGTTGTTGCTTTGACTAGGTTTCAAAACATCTAAAGTAGCATGTTGTGGACAAGGACCTAACAATGGTATTGGACTATGCACACAACTTTCCAACTTGTGCTCAAATAGAGACGTGTATGCATTTTGGGATGCATTTCATCCATCTGAAAAGGCAAACAAGCTTATTGTGAATGATATTATGTCTGGCTCTAAGGCTTACATGAATCCAATGAACCTTAGCACTATCTTAGCATTGGATGCTACCACATGAAGTTGAAGATAGAGTATAACCTAATTAATAAAACCAAGCACAAGTGTTAGCATTGGATGCTATATTTAGTTCATGATGACATCTCTAGCTCATTGTTTTTTCATTGTTGTAACTTTGATTTATTGTGTGCTCTTTATGATTGTGAAACATGATCAATAATAGAGAGAAGCTTTCTTTATGTAGAACACCCCATAATGTTGTTACATTGTCTTTTTTCTTCTTGTTGTTGATGCACTCTTTGTGTGGAAGCTTTATCAAAAGTACTAATTTCATGTACCTTGCTTTGAAATAATTAAAAAGGTTTATTTTTCTTCTTCCTTTATGTAGTACTAATTTCATGTACCTTGCATTGAAATAAGATATATACTCCTCCGGTCACTGATATAAGAAAAAAAAAATCATTTTTTCGATTCATTGAATTATTGATATATCTAGTCAATAATATAGACAAGATGCACCAATTATTCAAAGAACATAAAAAGTATTTTTTTTGCTTATAATAGTAATAAGAAGGAGTATATCTGACATGATAACATATGAATAGAACTGGTCGATTCAATCAAGAAACTCAAACTTGATAATATAACAAAAGTATACATTTATTTATAAGCAATTTCGAAAGTAGCATGAAATAATAATTTGGACAAAATTTACATGCATTGCTTAGGTACTTATCATCTTCTTCTTAATTTAAAATACACGTGTTTTTAATATATTACAGTTTGGTGGAGGGTTCAAATTTAAAGGGTTCTTGAGAACCAACCCTGGATCGATTCAAGTGGTAATAAATCTTGAAAAGGAAGAACTCGCATACATTAGATAAGTGATATGAACCTGAATTCAAGAGATCAAAAGACATATATTATTGTTTGAAAATAGAAAATAATATGGAAGAAAATCCTTGTAATCCTAGAGAAAAAACTCCTTCATAGTGCTAACAATGTATCTCGCATTCATAGTTCTTAAGTCTAATTTTTTGAATAATACTCCCTTCGTTTTTAAATATAAGCAAAATTTACTTTTTAAGTTCATTCATTTAACGATGTATATAGTTCATATTATGGACCACATACATCATTAAATGAATGAACCTAAAAAATCATTTTTGCTTATATTTTGACACGGAGGGAGTACCAATCTATGGTTGAATGGCGTTATTTATGATACTAATAAGTGCACTTTTACGGACCCTCCAAATCACCGGTTTAGTAACTGCATCAAAAGTTACCCAATAAGTAGAAACAAGAATAGTTAAGACTTATCCCACTAAATGAGACGAGACTTGATTGTTCTCTAGATGGATCAAACATTTTCATATTTTATGCATTGTTTCTACCAACTGAGATAAGCTTATGATGACAGTTTTATAGTGATTTAACTCCCCTTTATATGATTTGTTATCCTTTACTACATAGTAAAAAAGTATAGTAAAAAATCATTTGTGGGAAATCATGGTAGTTGTAAGATTTTAGTTAAAACAACACTAAAAGTTCACCTATTTTGTGTCCTAATAAATTAATAATTTATTAAATGCTATATTAACATTTTTTAATCATTTTACTACATTCTTTTGACAACAAAAATGGATAGAGATGTTTTCATTGCTGCAAACTCAAAGAAAATAGATGTTAATTTCACTACATTCTCTATTCATATATTGTCGTGACAAAAAATATTTCAGATTTTGGTCTATGAATAAAATTATGGGCGTAAAGTAAGTTTTTTATGATTGTGCAATCTCATTGCATTTGAAATTTTGGCTACATTAGTCGAATTTTCACAATTTTTTTTAACACTACGTGATTTAAAACCTCCTCTTTATACCAAGATGTTGTTATTCTTGTGAACGACTACACCAATCACCTAACCTCATTTCTTGATTGGTCATCCTTATTAAAACATAATATATAATATTTTATGTCGCGTCATTTTTCGGAGATCAAGGCTATTTGATTAGCGTTTGACTCACTATTTTATTTTACGACTGAACATTTAATTATTTAGAAAAGAGTGGAAAAAAGTTCAAATACCACTTTAAAAGATTTAGGGTTCAGGGGTTGGTTACATAAAGGGAAGGTATTAACACTATTTATGTTCGTAGTACTCTACGAGAACCTCTTGATTTTATTTAATTTTTGTGCTATAAATTTGCTTGCTTTTTTTTGAAAATAGATTTAAAGTGATAAATGAAAAAGAAAAAGAGAAACCTAATATCTACATTTTTTATTGATTTGGAAGGACAAGTGTCCTTTGCCTACGTACCCGTGAGGGATCAAAACCTCGTAGTTCGGGGTAGAAATTGCGTTTGATTTGTTTGGTGTTTTTTATTAGTTTTGAAAAAGGCTTTAAAATGAAAAGCCAAGTGGCAAAAGGAATTTGTTTGTGTTTTTTATGTTTAAAGGAAAATGACTAAAAAATATAATTAGGATTGATTGCAGTTTGAATTTATGAAAGAAGTAAAATAAAAGGATCACTTGATTTAAAAATCAAGGTTTGTTATGAAAATGTTTTTTTGTGTTTTGTTATTTGCATGTTTTTGTTGTTTTTGAATGATAGTTAAAACTGAAAACTAAACTAACGGAGCATAAAAATAAAAGTGCAGGTACCACGTGGTGGCGTTGGACCACCACGAGGACCTCTAACCTAAACTAGAAGCGGGAAAATAAAGTATACACCCACACACGCACACATGCACCTACAACTATTACATTAAACCTATTAATACATTCTAAGGTCTGGGAAAATAGATAAATAAATTACATGAACACCTATTTACATTCTAAAATCTCTGCTGTAAAATAAATACGCAATAAATAAGTGAATGATAAATATGCAGTCTAAATCTAATTTTTTAAAAGGGAAAAGAAAAAAGTACTACCTTTTTATTTGGTTTGCTGTCTGTAAGAAAAAAAAAACCTTATGTTTGGTTTGCTGCCTGTGAGAAAGAACCTTCTGTTTGGTGTGCTGTCTGTGAGAAAACATTTATGTTTGGTCTGCTGTCTGTGCGAAGAAACTTCTGTTTGGTTTGCTGTCTGTGTGAAGAAACTTCTGTTTGGTTTGCTGTTTGTGCGAAAATTGGTGTTTGGTTTGCTGTTTGTGCGAAAATTGGTGTTTGGTTGACAGTTTTATGCAAAAATTGGTATTTGTGATGTTCATGCGGGTTATGAACGAGAGTGAGCCTTCGAGAATGGTTTCTTTGCATGTTGTATTTATAGCATTAGGACTAGGGTTATGGTTTGTTAAAAAGATGCAAAAAATTTGGGGCTTGGGGAGGAGGAAAGCGTGTTTGTTACAGATCGCATATTTTAGATTTATATTCTTTTTGGACTTATCATCTAATAATATAAATAAAAATAAATAAAAATAAAGGATAATTATGCAGACTTGGACCTTGGATACTATTTGGACTTATCGACATTTTTTTGAAACTTTTGGACAATTAATAACAAATAATTAAAAATAAAATAAAGTGAAATTAATTATACTAAGAAAATAAAAATGACTAATTAAAAATAGGAATTAAAATTAAAGATTAAAAATAAGGAAATTAAACAAAAGATGGAAATTAAAAATATAAAAGTAAATATAAATAAAGAGAGAAGAGGGCCCGACTCGGAACCAAAACATGAGGTATTTTAAAATACTTCTCTGCCGAAATTTTTACTGAAAAAGTTAGAGATTGATCAGGGTCAAATGACATGTGTCGGTGGGATCTTGGGTCTAAAATTGGGGTATGACATTTTAGTTAATTTTTTTAAAAACATAAATGAAATATATTAATTGAACTTTGTAATGGATCCCACACAAAAAGTGATAGAAAGACTAAGAGAAAATGCAACTGTTATATTAGCGATATAAAAGCGTGCGAAATAAAAAGAGCCGATTTCTTCGATCGTGTTTCTTGGGAAAATTTATGTGTGATTGTTAAAAAGAAAATTATTGTGTTTCTTAGGCAAATTTCTTCGATCGCCGACTATCTAATTACGTTTCTTGGACCGTCGATGTCTCCACTGATAAGATCTTGATTATAAATAACGACGATAATATTTGTCAACGATGTTGGAACGGTGGAGGAGGTACGGTGATGTTGGGCTTTTGACCGGCTTTGATCATTAGGTTTTGAGGATCTTGGCAACGGGGTTTTGGTTTTGAGGATCTCTTGTGGTGGTGTCTTTGATGTTTTAAAATAGAGCAATGTAAAAATTATTGTTCTTTAAGTGAAAGAAAAAATCATTTCAACGCAAAACAATGACGATGTACAACAAAAATGAAAATAAAGTATAACGCTTATTGAAAGTTCTTATTCATACGATAGTGATAGTAAGGGTTATGTAGACAACTTTACAACTTGTGCTGATCGTCCAGAACCCATACGTAAAAGGACACAATTTTTAGTGTGTTTGCTTGTCGTAAAATGTATCTATTGAGATTAATGAATTAAACTTGTTATCTTTGAATTAGTGCCAGAAGTTTATTTGAATTAAAAATGTTAGATGTGGCAACTTATCATAAACTACGAAGATAAAATTAAATGAAGTTTTGGGGAAATGTCCGAAACAAAAAAGAAAGAAATAATAGTTGTAAACTTTGTCCCGCTTAGTTCAGTTGGTTGGCAGAGAAATTATATAATATATGTAATAGTCAAAGATTGAACTCCAAACATCCATTTATTCACCTTAAGAGGTGAATTTTCAGTCCATAAACTCTACTTGAAAAAATGTTGCAAGCTTTTTCTTTTATGCTAAAAAAACCTTTTCCTTCTATCAATTCCAATTTGTTGTATATAGTGCTATCAACGTTCTCTTTTTATGTGAGATCCATTTCTAAAACGTGGGATTCACGTTAATTTTATAAAATTGTATAATGCGCAACAAGAAGAGAGTGTTGCTAGCACTATTTTCTGTGGTATTTATTTCCACCGTGTTTCTTAGGATGCTTGTCTATTTGATAATTAAGTCACAACCATACCATTTACTTAATCTAACAAATATTAATCACTCATCTCATCTATCATTATAACATACTAGTTAAAGGGGTATTTTGATTATATATAGTAAGTATAAATATTTAATTTTTTTTTGTCAATTTTTTTTAATAATTTTTTAGGGGTAATGTATAAATATGAGTGAGGCACTGCATTTTGCATAATAGTATACGTTAATAACTTGAGGGGTAGCAATTGATGCCCATGTGTTTCTAAAAGTGTATTTTATTTTACATCTTTGTTAAAAAAAAGAAAGAAAAATAAGAAAATACAAACGAAAAGATGGAAGACTAAACGAGTAATTATCGTTGTTGATGTTCCTCTTTTAATTTCAAAATAATAAATGATATAATTTATAATTTTTTATAAAGGTTAAAGTTAATGATCACTTCGTATTTTTAACGTATATAATATTTATTCTCACGTGATATGCATGACTTTGAAAAATGATGAAGATATATATTCTTTGCAAGATATATAGGTGGTTCATGCATGTAGTTGATATTGTTGCTTGTGATTGTAATCCATGAGTATGAGAAAAAAAAATCATACTTGTGTGATTTATCTAATATTCAAATTTTAAGAATTAAGAATTAATTATGTTTTGTACATAAAAAAAAATTCGGGTAGTACATAACAATTTTTTTAATGTGAATATTTAATGTGTTTAAGATGGTTCTCTTTGTTAACCGTTAGAGATAATATCATTTCACCGACGTATAGAAGATAACACACCTTCAAAGAATTTTGTATTAACGTCACCCTCTTTTCATCAACACATTGAATTCTACAGAAGCATGCTAGAATTAATTTAATACTAGACAAATAGTGTAAAGCATATAAGGAACGAAGCTTTTCCACCACATCCATGTCTAAATTGATATCTTCCCCCTTTTAAAGATGAAATGCATTTTTTCACATCAAGAATCTGACTTTCAATATTTTTAGTATGTTGTTGATGTCAATTTTTCAGACTGCTTCTTATCAACTTAAATTTGCCTCAATATGTTGAAGGTGAGAAAAACACAAGAAGGGGGGTTGAATTGTGTTAGCTTTTCGCAGCTCTTGAAGAGTGAGAATCTAATTCTTTAATATCAGAGTCTGAATGGGATCAGAGTCTGATGGGAGATTAGGTTCTGATGCAGCGGAAATAATCAAGAGATAGAGAGAAGAGAGAACACAAGCAGTTATACAGGTTCCTTCCACAAACCGGAAATAGTCATTTCCCCCTTGTACTTCCAAGGAGAGTTCACTAAAATGTAATATCTATTACAAGTTGCTCAAACACACAGTAAGAGACTTCCAATGCTCAAGCACGTAGGCAAGAGACTTCCAATGCTTAAAGACGCAGCCAAGAGACTTCTTTGCTCAAGGACGCAACCAAGAGACTTCTTTGCTCAAGGACGCAGCCAAGAGACTTCTTTGCTCAAGCACACAAGCAAGAGACTTCTTTGCTCAAGCACACAAGCAAGAGACTTCTGACACAATTACAGAAAATTGAATAGAGTTGAAACACTTGACAAACTATCAAACGTGTTTCTGTTACAACAAAGACAGACTTTGTTTCAAACAAAAGACAGACTCTGTTTTTCTGTTCAACTTAGAAATTCTAGAATACTCAGTTTGTAAGAATGATCTAAGTTGTTGATGTGTTTTTGTTAAGACTCAGATGAATACGAAAGCAATGCAGTGTAGTTTTTCTTGTTGTAGAGTCCAACAATTTTTCAAGTCTTCTATCCTTTATATAGACGAAGGAAAGAGACGTTGAGTCATCCAACACATCAGGATGATTTCTGAAGCTTGATCAATGACTGTTGATCTGTTGCTTGATATGGTAATAGTCCTTCAATTACATAATTTGAATTCCATTCCCTTTGAAGATTAATACCGGTAGACACAGTTGCCAAACTGTACGAGGTAGTGGAGTAGTGGAAACAAAGTTCGTACAACGTTCTCTGCATTCTTTGTCGTTGTGCTTCCCACGCTCAAGTTGACTTTGAAGCTAGCCGTTACTCCAAATGAGAGTTCCTTTAGCATCGTAATGCTTGTAGAAATCCTTGTTAGCAAATCTTCAGATTTTGGGCTTCAGACTCACTGTAGCACTAAGCTTCTGATGATCTTCAGACTCTCTTGGTTTTCAGATTCTGATGGTCTTCAGACTCTGATAGTCTTCAGACTCTGATACAGTTCTTCAGACTCTGATAGAGTTTTTCAGACTCTCTTCGGTACAGTTTTCAGACTCTCTTCAATACAGTCTTCAGACTCTCTTCGATACAGTCTTCAGACTCTCTTCGATACAGAATCACAAGCAACAAGCTTCTCTGGATTTTTGCTCTTTAACATTGTTCAAACAGAATACTTTCTAAGATATAAATCTTGATTGATATCCTGCATACTTAAACAAATATTAGCAATATCCAATTGACAACTTTTTAATACCTTGTTATCATCAAAACTCAAAACGTGGTATTGCTGAACACCTCTGTTCCAACATATGTAGCCTCCCCAACCCGTGACTTGGAAAATTTGTCATTAGTCCTTAATAAATTGTTGATAACCTGGGACACTTGAACACGAAAAGGGTCCCAATTTTCAACATCAATAGATAATAAAGTCGGGCAGTGATCGGAGAGGCCACAAAGCAAAGTCTTATGAACAAAATTAGCCCATAAAGAGCACCACTTCCTAGATAAAAGAAATTTGTCTAACCGACTCATAGACAATCCCTATGACACCAAGTAAAATTTCAACCACAAAGAGGAAGATCAAATAAAAAATTACCATCATTGAACTGATTAAAATTGAGAAAACCGTCTTGCTTGGGATTGACGGTGACACTCCGCCTTTCATCTGGAAACCAAATGACAATAAAATCACCGCAAGTTAGAGCTAACAATGAACCGAACCAACTCGAAAATAATTCGAGACTTGATTTAGTAATTAGTTCCTTGAACTTGGTTCATAAACCAAGTGAGTCGAATCTGAGTTGGAAATTAAATTCGTTAAACAAATAGTTGAACTTGAGCTATATATAATTTGTCTCGTTTGATTCATGAGTCAACTTGATATATCATATCTCTTAGAAAAGTATGGACCTTTAAAAGAATTACTTACTATATGCCTGATTCAGTCATAATCTACTTTGTCATTAGAAAATTTTGGATGTTAATAAGTTAAAGAAACTTACAAATTAACTTTCATCTACTATCGTAAATAACCAAGATTAATGGTTTTTTCAATCAAAGTGGATGCGAGTTATTTTTTTTTATTAAGTGATTCAGTCATTAGAATTCACGTTTATTAAGATGAATATGTAACAATGTATATCCCAACAGTGAACTGAGTTATTAATTTACTTTTTATTGATTTCAGGTGATTGTAAAATGTAAATTGACGGTCCACGTATATATTGAGCTCTAATTTATTTTTTTTCTTCCAATGAACCAAACACGACCTTGAAGCCTTCATCTTCTCCATGATTCCACTGAAAACTTATCACCACCATTCTCCTTTCATCTTCTCCTCCATTTCCAAACCAAACCCACTTCACCCTCACTTTCTCTCTCTTCCACCATCTCCACCATTGAAACTTCCTCTCAAACTCAAACCACGTTCATTCTCTCTTCAAAGGGTTTCAAAACTTGAAGTGGCAATTTTCAACAATGATGAAGTTAAGGATTTGTCACCAGAAGGGGAAGTGTATCAGAAGACACTTCAGTTGGTTGAATGTTCCATGTTTGCTGCTCTTACTGGGTTGGTCTACTTCTTGAGTAATGCTCTTGCTATTGAGGTTTGTTATTTTGAATTCAAATTTTGGTTTTTGTTTTTTTATAGGTTTGTTTGGTTAATGAAGTAGAATAGAATAATGGGTTTGTGTTCTTTTTTGTTGAAAATTGATAAGCTATAGGAAAAATTGGATTTTTATTTGTGTGGTTTAGTTTACTTTTTGTGCAATTCTTCTTGCTTTTGAGGTTTGTTATTGTTAATCAAAATTTGGGTCTTGTTTGGATAAGGAAATAGAATAATGGGTTTGTAATAATTTTGGTTGAAAATTGGTTCACAAACACGAAAACGACACACTGACACTAACTTGTTGATATTGGTGATAATTTGAGAAAATAGATGCAATCGAATGTAATCACATATATCGATGTCGCACCTTCAATCAAAAGAGGGCTCCGACAAAAATTGGATCTTTGTTTGTATGGTTTAGTCTATTTCTTGAGCAATTCACTTGCCATTGAGGTTTGCTATTGTGAATTAAAATTTGGGTCTTGTTTGGTTAAGGAAATAGATTAATGGGTTTATATTGTTTTTGGTTGGCTCTAAGAAAAATTACATCTTTGTTTGTGTGGTTTGGTCTACTTCATTGAGATTTGTTATTGTGAATCACAATTTGGGTGTTTGGTTTTTATGTAGGTTTGTTTGGTTAAAGAAATAGAATAACGGGCTTTGTTCTTTTTGGTTGAAAATTGGGTAGTTATAAAAAAAATTGTATCTTTGTTTGTCATTGAGAATCAAAATTTTGGTCTTCTGTTTTATAGGTTTGTTTGGTTAAAGAATTAGAATAATTGGCTTGCATTGTTTTTTGTGAAAATTGGTTAGCTCTAACAAAAATTGTGGTTTGGTCTACTTTTTGAGCAATTCTTTTACTACTGAGGTTTGTTATTGTTAATCAAAATTTGGGTCATGTTTGATTAAGGAAATAGAATTATGGGTTTGTATTATGTTTGGTTGGAAATTGATTAGATCTAGGAAACATTGGATCTTTGTTTGTATGGTTTGGTTTAATTTCTTCTATTTCTCAAGCAATGCTCTTGCTATTGAGGTTTGTTGTTGTGAATCAAAATTTGGGTGTTTTGTTTTTTACATAGGTTTGGTTTATGAATCAGAATAATGGGTTGGTACTCTTTTTGGTTGAACATTGGTTAGCTCTAACATATGAATCACTGACGCATTCATGAACACAATACTAACATGTTGATACCGGTGATAATTTGAGAAAATGGATGTGATCAAATGTATCGGTGTTGTGTCTGTGTTTAAGGTGCTACAAGGGCTCTAGCCTCTTAACAATAATTGGATCTTTGTTTGTATGGTTTGGTCTGTTTCTTGAGCAATTCTCATGCCATTGAATTGAGGTTTGTTATTGGGAATTGAAATTTGGGTGTTTGGTTTTTTCTATAGGTTTGTTTTGTTTAGGAAATAGTAAAATGGGTTTGTGTTCTTTTTGGTTGAAAATTGATTAGCTCTAAGAAAAATTGCATCTTTGTTTGTGTGGTTTAGTCTACTTCATTGAGGTTTATTACTATTAGAATATAAAATATTCATTGTATAAATTATTAATATATTGTATATTAGTTAGAGATAATTGAGGCACAAGTTAGATATACTTGATGCCTAGGAACACAAGTTAGATATACTTGGTGCACAAGTTAGTTACTGTCGATCAAAATTGGGTCTTTGGTTTTTATATAGGTTTGTTTGGTTAAGGAAGTAGAATAGAATAATGGATTTGTGTTCCTTTTGGTTGGAAAATGGTTAGCAATAACTTAAATTGGACCTTTGTTTGTGCTTAAAGTTTTTCTAAGAAAGTAAAATTTGGTTGGAAATGGATTTCTTGGGGGTGAAATTGACTGAAGTTGCAATCTTGAATATTGATAAAATCTGAATGGTTGAAACTGTTTTGCTTAGTTTATCATATGAACCGTCTGATCTCACATGAATGATGTTGATGATGGTTTTAAATTGCGGCCACTGTTACACTGCCAAGCTTGATAAAAAAACAAAATGCGGGCAAATGCGACCGATGCAGCTGCAATTACGGTTGCAGAAGCCTTTCAAACCTTTATATCGCAGCGACAATTGCAGTTGCAGACCGCAATTTAGAACTACGGTGTTGATTTCACTGAATATGTGACTGCACAGATTGCCTGCTGAGGGTCTTCTTTTTTGGGGGTTGAAAATTGGTTGGCTCTAACCAAACTCAAATATTTGTTTGTGTGCGAGGTTTGGCTAAGAAAGTAGAATAATGAATATTGTTTTCTTTATTTCTTAGGTTAGAATTGGTTAGTATTAACAAAAATGGATGATAGAGATGTTTCAATTCATGTTTTAGGTGTTTAATTTATTTTTGGCCTAACTAATCTGTTTTTTTTTTGTTTTCTGATTACAGAATTACTTTAGTTGTTTCTTCTCATTGCCAATAGTGATATCGTCGATGAGATGGGGTATTGATGCTGGAAGGAAAACTATGGTTAGAATTGCTAGTTGCTTAACAAAATGCAATTGATAATTCTTCAATAGTTAATTGTTGCATTATCATATTTTTTTTGCTCTTGTTGTAGGTTGCAACAACTATACTTTTGTTTGTCTTGTCCGGTCCAGTAAAAGCTCTAACCTATCTGGTGAGCTTGCTTTTAACTTCATTGGTTAAGACTCTCGACTCAGTTTTCCTTCTAGTTGTCGGTAATCTGTAATTTTATTAAAAACTTCAATGAATGTGATCAAACTGTTTAATTTTGTGAGCTACAAGAACATTTTACGAGACTAGAGGTTATATTTATATTTGATGAGGACAAAACCTGCTTACCATATACTAATTTATCAACATTATGTTACTTTTTTTGCCTGTTTGACGTAATATAATATTAATAAGTATATTTGATCAAACCGAGGTTCAAATCGTGTGAATCGGAAGACTCGATTTCCGAGTTGTGAATTGAATCTTGTGATCGTAATATACATTACCAATAAAATAAAATTATGACATATTTAAGTGAAAACAAGTCATAGATCAAATGAAAAAGAAAAGCGTTTGGCATTGCAAAGTTGACAAAAAAATGTGGCTGGTTATACTAAGTTTAAGTAGTGATTCATTCTAGAATGAATCGGGATTAAAGATGAAATTCATGTCCAAAATAGATATACTAAGGATTCATACTGATCGAGTTCAGCTTTGTATTGAATTGAGATACGACTCGCATCTATTGTAAGATACTAATAACCTTTTACCATGCATTGAACATGCGACTTGGGTTATATTCCCTCCTTCTAGAGACGGTAATCGTCGATGAAGAGGTTTACTAGAGACTCGATCTAGATGACATGCCAATATTTGCATATGAATTAACAATATCAACACCATTTTTTGTAAAAATTTATAGATTTGATTAATGATTTGTGAATATTTCTTTCATGCAGCTTAAGCATGGTATTGTTGGTTATACAATGGGTACTCTGTGGAGGTATGTCATTCACTGACAGAATAATATGTTTTCTAAATTAACTTTCCATGGAACTTTATTTGAATCAAAATCATTGTTCTGTCTGTATAATGCAGTGAATCATTAATCATGATACACATTTTTTAATTCAAGTTAATCACAATGCTTAGGCCCTTATCTACACAGTATGCACATTTCTATTGCAAGATTGTGAAATGTTTTCATATTCATACAAGATAGAAATTGTGAACTGTTGGACCTTTTTTAGTTGAAATAACCTAAGTGTGTGTTTGGTTCTATGGTGACAAAAATTGATTTTGATTAAAAGTAAGTTGATTTTGTAACAGCTTTTCTCTCTTTTGTTTTTTTGCATCTTATCAGGTTGGAAACCAGTTGGAGCCTGTCAGTTTTCTTGTGCGCAATTGTAATGTTTGTCACCTTTTACCTCAGTCTTATACCCATTTGATGTGATTTTATTTTTCACAATTTTTTCATAATGGAACCTTATTCATGTTTTACAGGTACGATCGATCGGTGCCGTTGGCTTTGTCTTGATTTCATCCTTTTTGATAAGGGAAAACATACTAGCTTTGGTAATGATTTCCACAATTTTATCTCCTAATTTTTCGTTCATCGTAGTACATGTTTGGATTGTCGGTGACACTGATAGAATCACAATGTGACAACGTGATCGTGGCAAAAGGTACACCTTAGATCTTTAATAAAATCACGCTGCCAAGTGATGTCGCCAAACTTGCAATCAATCCAAACATGTACTTATACCACAAACCTACTGACATATTTGTTTTCTTTTTCATGTTTTGCGCATGGAAACGACTTGTAGATCACCATAAACATTCACGCTTCTCTTACGTTTGTGCTGACTGCTGCCGGTGTCAATTCAATTCCTTCAATGAACTTCATATATACCCTATTTGGGACTTTGGTATGCTAGATTGCTCCTCAAGAGGCTCTTTCTATTGACTTTAATTTCTTGAAGTATTGAAACATTCTTGATTTGCTTTTATGTTTCAGGTTTTGTTGAATGGTGGATGTTTCATGTTCTTGCTTCACATGTTGTATTCTGTTTTTTTTACTAGAATGGGAATGAAGTCTTCACTAAAATTGCCAAGATGGTTAGAGAAAGCCATTTGAAGCCATATTCAATTTGAATCTCATTCTTCTATTAGTTGTGTATCATTCACAACCTAAATTGACATAGTTTATACCATAATGTAAAGTGAACTCTAAAATTTACTACCAATTTTGATTGGACCTTTTATGTACAATTTTGCCCTTGATTACAATCCTTTTCATTTAACTTCATCAAATTCAATCAAATTTTGCCCTTGATGCCTAGTGGTATTATTCCTCTTCTCTTTACACGTACCCTACTCAATCAAATTCAAGTTTTTTTTTTTTTAGCTTCATAAGCTTTTGAAGCCTCATTCCAACAAACACCTTAACAATTGCAAGATTGTTTTTTTCACTCTAAACGTTATTTTTGCACAACTCTATTTCCCCTCTTCTTCTTCCTTGGAGATGTATAACACAAAAGTAATGGTCAGTCATCACCATGACACAAAATTGGATACAAAAAAGCAAATATGTTGATATCTTTTAGTTGGGATTTACAGTTATGAATGTTGTGACAAAGACATCAACTACGTTCCTGTCAACCATGAATACGACATGCATTCACTCGTAACACGTTATTTTGGTGTTTAATTCAAGTTTGGAAAATTAAAAATTTCAGAAAAATAAAATAAAAAAACAATTAAGTTTCCAACATCAACGACTTGGGGGCAACTGAAAGTCCAAAGCAGAAGAATGAAACTTCTACTATAAATAACACTATGATCAAGCATATGTAACAATGAATTTGAGTATCGGACTTTATTGTTAGTAGTGTTATTTTAGTTGATTTTGAAGATAACATCCGTACTCAAATTAGCATTAGAAATAGAATCCATACGTTGAAAATAATAAGAGCTATTTTCCTTTTTAATTCACATCATAGCTAACATGAATATCATAGTGGTGAAAATGTCAAGTTTCCATATATAGATCTCCTAGCATATCTAAGAATCAATATACGTTATGATAAATTCCATGTAGCAAAATTAGTATTGACCAAGACCTTGCCACTAGTTCATAAAAACTTCTAAGCTATTGCACACAAGATTTGATTTGAATTTACAAACAAAAGAGCAAACATTACTACTACCACCCACTACACTGACATTGCAGTTAATTCATTTAGTTTGAATTTATGACTATGACCCAAGGTACAAAAGAAGATGAATGTTAGCAACACTCACTTTTCAACGCTCATTTAGTTTGAATCAACGGAACATTGAAGACTAATAGATGAAAAATAGATCGGTAGTTGAAATGTGCACTAGATGTAATGTAATTCTTTTTTCTTTTTTTTAATGGAAGAGATAACAATTTTTGGTAGATAGAAGAGATGACAAAACAATCATAAGCGCGCACACACATAGTGGAGGTATCGGCGTTAAAGTTTTAAATATGTACGTCCTTTTAAGTTTTGTTTATGTTTTCAATATGTCATTTAGGTTGTTAATTTTTTTTTTTATGGTGACCGGCGTTTGAACTCCGGACCTTACATATATTATACATTGTCTCTACCAACTGATCAGACCGTTGTTAATTAGTTGTTAGATTAATTTTTAGATTAAAATTTTGACGCATTAAATACATAAATTTTCAAAAAAACTTACTATTAAAGATCCTTGAAATGTGCTTCAAAGATACTCGTTCGCATTTTCGTATTTTTGTTAACTGCTTTGTCCGGGGAATGAATGAATATGGAGTATTCTTCAATGAAAGTGAGTCAAACTCATGTTCTTTGCTTTTCAATTTAATATGGTAGCTGATTCTTTTAATAAGGTAGATGTACTAAGTTGGTTGTGAGAGTTATTGCCATCAACACTAACACTATGAAATCCAATATAAATAAGAGCTTCATATACATTACACACACCCTTCATTAGCCAAAGAGAGTTGAACTATATATATTTGTTTCTCTTCAAATTCAGGTTTTTTAGCTTCATAAGCTTATGAATCCTCTTCTGAAATGTTTAAAGTTCCCCAAACAAACTCTTATTCTTATCAATCATCATTTCATCTACACAACCCTAGCTCTTGCTCCTCTTCTTCTTCCTTGGAGGTCTATAACACAAGATAATGGACAACCATCATCATACACAAAATTGGATCCAAAATGCAAATCCGTTCATATGTATATATGCAATTGAGAGTTCAATTATGAATGTTGTGATAAAGACAGGTATGATTAATCCTTTCTCCATCTATGTTTTATGTTCTTATTTTTGTTGGTAAAAACTATTGTTTGATGTTACTATATGTGTGTATATTACTTGTTGGGAGAGAAAGAAAAAGCTGAAAAAAAATTAAAAGATAGTGACAAAGTTTAATTCGTGAAAATAAGGCGCATGCATTTTTTGTTGCATGCAAAAATATTGTTCGGCATTTTCAGCCTCTTTATGCTCCAACTCTGGTTCCATTATGGGAGGATAAACAACTTGTACTAGGTAATTTGACATGGATTCTACTTGATCAGACCCTTCTTCTGGAACTTGATTTGCCTACACCAAATCTCATAACTTATACAATTAACAATTAAAAACTCCACTTATATATAGATGCTTTCTTTAATAGTAGAAAACTAGAAGTCATAGATGTTGATGAATATTGTGAGAAAATTGAACTAAAAATTTAAAGATAAAATAGATGTTATGGTGAATATATATGCATATATTTGTGCAAATGAATTGTATTTATTACATACATAATTGACAGTGGTGGCTGGTACATTAAGAATTTGGACGTAATCAGTCACCAGAGGTAGAATGTGTTGATATCTTAGGTTGTCAAGCTGCTCCCATTTCAAGAAGTCTCTTTGAGGATCTCAAGCTGCAGTAGGGATTCAGATTTAATTGCCTCCTAGCGGAGAGATGGCATTCCCAAGACTCGGACAGAACATATATGCAAAACAAGTGAAAAGTTAGGATTAAACCAACACAAGACATGGAGAGAAAAAAATAGAAAATCCCAAGAAACATCTCATTTTACATCCTCTTTGTATATTACATTTTTATGATTGAAAGAGCTTTCAAACTCACTTGAAAATTCACTTCGAACTCAGCACAGTCCAGTAACTTCTAAGTGTAATTTGAAAATGGACGTATCCAATTTTCTTTGGATGGGAATGACTCACAGATCTTGTCACGTATCTAGCAACCCATGTATTTATTTATTTCCTTAATAATTTATGTTTATTTTATTTTATCTATTACTTTTAATTTACTAACTAAAGTTATTTTTTGTAGAACAACTTTTTAATCAGCTGTTCAAAGCTAGACTTGGACATCCTCCATATGACAAATACAAAAGTTGGTATGATATTGCCTTATGGGAGGAAATTGTGAAAGAATTGGGAAGTCATAGTCTATTTCACAATCCCACGGTAACCGACGTGTTGAAAGTTGTCATCAAATATTATAAGGAGTATAAAAGTGACCCTGAATTGATTCAAAAGTGGTTGAGTCATTCTCTCAGGCTCAATATTCGTCAAGTGTTTGACTCCTTTACTGACAAATATGGCTCTCTAACATTTGATGCCCTTGAAACAGTGCACTCTAGAGTTAGGCCGCAAAGCAGTCTGAGTGGTGAAATCATAGAGTACAAAAATGATGTCAGGCGTTGGAAGAACTCCTTAAGGTTTGTGAGGAGAAGGCGAGAAGGATACTTCCCTCCACATCAGATAGAATGTGAATTAGAGAGTATAGGAAGGAGAGGGGTTTTGCGGGGCCTGTAGCACTGCAATATGGTGAAGATTTGACTGCTATAGGAATTACTGATGATGAGAAGGTTTGGTTACTCTAAAAATTTAATTCAGACTCTGTTGAATATTTATCTTTGGCAAATCAGCCTCTTCAAACAAGACTCAATTTTTTTCGGAGAATTCTTCAACATGCTGATATTACTATACATGAAACCGAATGTTCCAGCCACCAGTCCTCCGGTGCTAAGTCTTCTAAAAGAAGGAAAGAACCAAGGATCAATTCCTAGGTACACATTTCCTTTGCAAAATCTATTTTTTGACTTTTTCAAAATCTATTTTGACCCCTGGATTTCTTTAACATTAAGCATTACAAAGAATTACAAAGAAGTGGCTATAACAAGAGAAACTACTTCATACCCTACAATTTCACCATGTTTTTAAGGCTACTGGATCAACATGGTAATTGAATGATGGAATGCTTTATATCAGTAACGATTATTCTACTTTATACTAATACAGATTGTGTTGTACGTGTAGGCTAGGTTGTGATGCTCATATTGATGTTGCCCCAGGTGCTGCATGTCTGCCTATGCTGCCCCAACTGGCCTCGGATTCTATTAGGCACTTGGATTATGTTATTTAGAGCTTGTGTTAGTGTTACTTTAGTTGTGATTTATGTTTTATCACTTGTGCTTATGAACTTATGTTTATTGGAGATTTTAGAATATACCGTTTCGATGCTCAAACAATGATTAAAGAATTGTTTACTTCTTCAGCTCTTATATTATAATTTCAATTGATAATTAACATTATAGCCCGTATTTTAAACGGGTTTTTTCGGATCGGGCAAAAAACCCTAAAAAAAAATAAAATCTGGGCTTAAATATTTTAAATTGTTATAAAACCATTCATGTTTTCATATAAGAACTTAAACTCTTAAAAGACTTCATTAATGAGAACAGACCCTAAAGAATGAATAGTCATGATGAGTTCAATGCATGTCACCCCTTTCTTCAACAAGTGCTAATAAGGAGGCTAAGAACAAAGGCACTTTTATATGCTAATGTTTCCTTTTGTCCTTAGTCTGATGTTGCCTAAGAGCTCAAGAAGTAAAGAAATTTTGATGATGTACCAGAGTTCAAACCAATCCAAACTTGATTGGATTGAAATATAACTTCAATGGAAAAGGAAAAGTAATCTGAGAGACAGAACAATTATCACCTAATGATGTGGCACACAGATCAAAAGTACCAAAGATAGTTGAATGATATATTGCCTTATACCATCGGCAAATTTCAAGATAATCATTGTTGTGGGAATAATACCTAATCATCAAACTTTGCTATAGCATCGGCAGATTTTTGACGAAATAAATATTAAGTTTGATGTAAAATATAACATACAATATATTAAAAATTAATATTTTGGAATGACAATTATCAATTATAAGTACATTATATATGGACCCTAAAGATTAAAAAAAAAAAATACAAAACATAAAGATATGAACA
The DNA here is from genome assembly GCA_946800305.1 of Medicago arabica. NCBI lineage: Eukaryota > Viridiplantae > Streptophyta > Magnoliopsida > Fabales > Fabaceae > Medicago > Medicago arabica. The sequence continues at coordinate 56,039,480 of OX326966.1, forward strand.
AAAAAAATACTATTTTTTAGTTAAAATAAATCTATGCATAAAAATAGAAAAAGAAACCACGATAAAAGATAAGCATAAAAGTAATAACCGCAGATCATCTGTCAAGAAAACTCCCAGTAGAAGTACAGAGCCAAGACAGATATGTGATAAAGGAAGAATTTCCTGACGAGCAATTGCTAGTGATAACATAACTTTAAAAAGAAAGAAAAAAAAAAAAATTGAAATGAAACTGCCAGTGGAATGGAACATTAAAGGAACATATTTGATGTCCTGCAAAAATTTAATAAACTTCTCCTGAGCAGGAACCACTCTCGTTAGATTTGTTAGAATCTCGAAAGAAGGCTCAGGCTCAGATTCCTTCTCCGTTGGGCTAACAAATGTTAATATTATCTTTAAAAAAATACATTAAAAAAGGTTCGCAGTAAACAAATGTAATCTTAATAAACATGTTTTCTATTCAAACCATAGTTTTTTTATGATAAGGGTATTCAATTCAAATCAGTATTCAAATAGTGTGAACTGGAATTTATTTTTTCCGAATTGTGAATCGAATCTTATTATGAATAACGAGTTGTAAGATACATTGTCATAAAAAAAAAAAAGTGACATAGCAAAATTGTAAGTTAATGTATCGTATATGAACCTCAAAATAATTATTCAAGATTCAAGTTATAAATCAAACGCTCGTGAGAATTCCAAAAAAAACTACTTGATTTGTGAATATTTGTTTCATGCAGCTTAAGCATGTGATACTTATTTCTTAATAAGGGAAAACATAATAGCTTTAGTAATGAATTCCACAATTTTATCTCCTAATTCTCATTTCATCTTAGTGCATGTTTGAATTGGTAGTGACTTCGACCGAATCACACTAAACAGTAACCGTGTCAAATACTACACTTTAGAACTTAAGTAAAATAGCAGTGCCAACGTGATTTTGCCAAACTCGCCATCAATTCAAACATATACTTATACAAACTGCTAACCTATTTGTTTTCCTCTTCTTCGTGTGGGTGGAACTGACTTGTAGATCATCATCAACGTTCATGATGCTTCTCTTACATTTATGCTGACTGCTGCTGGTGTCAATTCAATTCCTTCAAAGAACTTCATATATAACCTCTTTGGGATCATTATATTGAGTTGACCTATATTTCTTGAGCATTGAGACATTCTTGAAATGGTTTTTGATTTCAGGTTATGTTGAATGGTGAATGTTTCATGTTCTTGCTCCACATGTTGTATTCTGTTTTTCTTACTAGAATGAGAATGAAGTCTTCACTAAAATTGCTAAGATGATTAGAGAAAGCCATTTGAAACCATATATAAAAGGAGTTATAGAATTTTCAATTTGAATCTCATTCTTCGCTTAGGTTGTGTATTATTTACAACCTAAATTGACATAATTTATACCATAATGTAAAGTGAACTTTAAAATTAACGACCAATTTTGAATGGACCTTTTTATGTGGAATTTTACCCTTTATAACAATCATTTTCTTATTACAATTTTAACCCTTGAATTCATAGCATAAACAAACTTTACTTTTTTGTTTATCAAAATGACAATTTCTACATTATATTTGGCCATTTGTCATGTACCGATAGATCCATTCTTTAAATTAATAGCTAAATGTTATTCGCCGAAAGTGCGGCAAAAGTGATTATCATTTAAAACTATTTTCTACCTTTGAATATGTTTTACGATAAAATGGTAGAGAATTAGTATAATGATTATAAATAATGAAATTATTTTTTCTGAAAATGATAGTTAAAGTGTGTGCATGATTATGTCACATCCATGATGAAAAATAGAACAATTATAGGAAGATCTCGAGTGAAGGTTCAATCTGATCAGCAACCGTCTCCGGAGGGTTGGGTCAAAATGAACACAGATGGAGCTTAGAAAGATTGCAGAAGAGCTGGATGTGGAGGTCTTATTCTAGGGAGTAATTGAGAGTGGACAGGTCGTTTTGCAAAATAAGTTGAGGATTGCAGTGCCTACATTGCCGAGTTATGGGGTGCGTTTGAAGGTTTACTTGTGCTAGAAGATAAGGATAGAGAGCGGTCGAATTAAATATTGATTCTGTCATTGTGGTTCATGGAATTAGACATGGGTGGACATTGAGTTGCATGGGGCACATTTTGGTTAAGATCTATCAATTAATGGATTTAGAGTAGGAAGTGAAGATCGTTCATTCGTATCGAGAGGCAAATCAACACAAATGTGTTGATACGCTTGCAAATTTAGGATCCTCTTTGAATCACATTGTGATATTTTACGAGTTTTGTTCAACTCTGATTTGGAATTTTATATGGATAATACTATGAAGATTATTACCCCTCGTTTAATTTCGATATAGTTTCTCTTTCTTTAGGTTTTTAAGCCCTCGTTGATATAAAAAAACGATCGTTAGTTTAGAAAACAAGTACCAAAATACTTGTATGTGAATGTATCATATGCTTACTTGGGACGTTAATACGTTGTTACCATTATTTTTCCATACATCGAAATCCTCATCCTAATTAATAGGTCTCTAAACTTCTTGTTTTTGCTCATAGTGTTAAATTTAAATTGCTGTAATTGAAAATAAAGAAAAAGAAAGACATAGAATAATTTTGCCAGAAGTTAATTAATCGTTAAAATATAGCAATAATGGAAAATAGACACTAGATTATAAATATTACTCCAATTATGTCATTACCCACTACTACACTGCCATTGTAGTAGAGGGAGTGTATAAGATAAATAATGCTTACTTACACCATTCACCATTCACTAGTTTCCCAACTACCAACCTTTTTATCATCAATTAGTCTTCAATATTTTGGCAGTGTAGTGGATGGTAGTAGTAATGTTTTGCTCACTTATTTTGCACTAAATTCAAATCAATAAATACTATCGACACTAACAACTCCCAATACAAACAAGAGCTTCATACATACTCCACATAGACCCTTCATGTGGCAAAGAGAGATGAACTTGTGTTAGTTTTATTTCATTCATTCTTGTTCAACACACTTCTTATTCAAGTTCTTAAAGAGAGACGAACTATATAAATAATAAGTAGCAATTATGAATGTTGTGATAAAGACAGTAAGTAACAACATAAATGAACAATTGGGTTGCATTCGTGCTCGTTAAACCTATATAAACAACCGTAAACCCTAAACCATAAACCCTAAACTCATATTTGTGGAGCAAGATGGGATGATGTTGGGAGATAGATATGACTAGTTTTTTTCTCAATTGTAATTGTTTGTAATCGGACATAATGTCTTGACAATATGCAACCTTCGTGGTATGCTTGTTTATTTTTCTTTTTATTAAATTTGTAACCGGAATATAATGCTGTAAAAATATGCACCATTTGTGGTCTGCTTGTTTATTTTTCTTTTGACTAAATTTGTAACCGGACAATAATGTCATGACAATATTTAGCTTTGTGGTCAACCAAATGAAAAGTCAATTACTTATTAGCAAAAAAAACATTTATCTTTAAATCTTAATAAATTTGTATATAGTTTTTCTTGATCTTCACCTACCTCTCAATTTATTAAACTATTATCAATTTGGTCAACCAAATAAAAATTCATGTTGAGATTTTATTTCGAAAACGGCATGAGCTAAATATGAATTAGCTCATGATAGTTACACAATATAAGATATAGACAATATGAGATAGGAGTAGTACACAACATGAGTTATGGACACAACATTTTCATAAAAAGAGAGATTGACACGAATGGATAAATAAGATTTTGTTTACGAGTTTGAAGGGAAATGAAGAGAGGACTTTGGAAAAAAGGAAGGAGAAAATTAAAAGAAATGAGAGTTCTTCTCTATAATATGAATTCCTCATCATTTGGCGTAGCTCAAATTGTATTTGATGAGGATATGTGAAATTTTCTATAAATTTTTCAAATTCAATCTATGTTTTTATAATATTCTTAAAATTAAAAATATATTAAATTTTTTTTACAAGTAAAAATATATTAATTATAAGCATTAACTTATCATTCTCTAAAAAATCACTCCTTCAAAATATATGAAAGATTTTTCCATTTTTTTTCTAGTATTTTCCATACTCCAAAGCCCTTTAGTAATCTAAAAATTTAAAAGGCAAATATTCTAGCTTTGGATTCCTTAACTTGTGCCTCCACGGCACCGGTTAGCAAGTCCCTTATTTTTTTTAAGCCAAATAATAATATATTAAATAAAAATAAAGAGTACAAAGATTGGGGGAAACATTAGACCTGACCCATTACAACCCAAAATGAGAATACGTCGTGATAAACCAAACCAAATGGTGCAGCCCTAAACTATTATAACAAAAATTCACACATCATGAGCGCAACCTAGTGAACCCGCGTACGAGCGCGAAACCAAGTTACAAAAAAATGATGAATGAATGCCTGCAAAAAAGAGTCAGGGTTTCAATATGGCGAATGGATTGACTGCCAACACGGAATCATAATCCAAGTGTCAACCGCTCCCTGAACAAAGCCGCAAGATAAAAAGCTCTTTCGAGCGTAACCATTCCGAGAACAATCAATGCAAACGGAGAACCAGGCGATACCCGAGTGAAGGAAGACGTGACACTTTGAAACCTGCAGATCTCAACAAATCTGGAACATCAGAGAATCAAAGAGGTCAGACTACCAAACACTCTAACAGATGCCTAAGAACTCGGATCGAGGGATGAGTCCAATACGTTAGTAACCAAACCCTTTCGGGTTAACTGAACCAGACCCTTACGAGTTTTGAAACCAACCATACCCTTTCGGGTTTTGAAACACAACAAAAACATATACCAGATAGCCAGAGACCAACAGTACAAACAACTCGTCGCAAACAGCAGCACATGAACAATACACCCGGCGACACAACGGCACCCTGATTCCAACGGACTAGATCTGAGAAACCAAGCCATGAAGCAAGACAAAAAAACAAAAGCTCCAACTTTGTGCAGCATCTCAACCTCCTCTCCTCTGTCTTCTCTACCACATCGATGGACAAATCCGAACCAACAACAGTAGAACAACAACTAGAAACGACTGAATCAAGCAAAACCGGCGACGGAGAAGAAAACAGAAGGCAGTGAATTGGCGACGAGTTAAAATTCAATAAATGTTAGTATAAAGTAAAGAGTCTTGCTAATAAGTGTTTTAACTTTGGTTAAAGAATCCATAAAAAGAAATTTTGTCTTGAAAATACAAGTCAAACACATATAAATGTCATAACTACACAATTGTCAATGTAAAGGTTATTTTTGAATGCTTAAATAACGTCTTAAGTGTAGTTGTTAGCATTTTTCTAAATATATGGTAGATGTATATACATCATCTGGTCATTATTTTAAAAAAAAAAAAAAAAAAAAAAAAAAAAACGTTTTTAGATTGATTGAATAACAATAGACCAGATATATTTATCATTCAATTAATCTAAGATGAGAAATTTTGCTTTATTATCCTACTAGAAAGAGTTATTCTATTTGACCCAGAAAGGTTTACTCTATTTTAAAGTAATTCAAGTTTGAGTTGTCATCCCTTCATCTTAGTCCAAATAACTTTTTCTGTTGTTTTATGTTTGAGTTTTAATGTATTCTTACCCTGCTCCTAAATCAAATTAGTTCTCAAAGTTCATCAATTTTGGACACTCATTTTTGTTACTTTCTGTTTTATTAACCATAAAATATTCAATTGAGTCATTTTCTCTGTTCTATTTTGACATGATATAACTGGATAACACATTATTTACTCATGTAGATGCTAGTATATAATTAAAATTTAAGAATTAATTGAACAAACCATGTTAACATCGGTTATTTTTTGAACACTTATTATATTGATGCTTCGACGTTATATCATATTGTCTTATTAGTTGATCGAACACATTTTCACTAAATTTTAATGTTTAATTTGTGGATAGACATTTCTATTATTAATCATAATTTGTACATGTCAAAATATTACAGAGTGCAACATCATACACTCTTACATTTCAAATAATGAAGAGGTTATTGTTGTATCACATCCAAGTACTGAAGAGACAATCTGAATATTTATTTGACCATGTTGACTTCATTTTCTGTCATAAACAAACTTTGCACAATTATCATTAATTTATGCTTCTACTATATTGTTAGAGGAAGAGCATAGTTGACAATAACTCATTGTATCTAAGTAATAAAGAGGCTGTTGTTGTATCACATTAAGTATTGAAGAGACAATTTAACCATTGAGATTGAGAGGAATAAAGTCCTTTGGAAGAAAAAAATAAGGAATAAGTTTTCACAAGTGAAACTTAATATATTTGTAAAACTAAAAACAACTTCATGTGAGATTGAGAGGAATAGTTCTCAAAGGACAATTTTACCATTGAGATTAGAAGACTAAATTAAATCTTTTAAATTCATATTAAAGCTAACATGAATATATTCATAGTGGTGAAAATGAAATTTTTCCACAAATAGATCTTCTAACCTATCTAAAAATCAATACATAATGAAAATTTCCATGTAGCAAAATTAGTATTGACCAAAACCTTGCCAGTAGTTTTCTTGACATGCAAGCTGAAATGACAAAGAAAAAGTGAATCAACAAAACATGGAGAGAGGAAATGGATTGTATTTTTGGTTCTACGGCGATGAAAATTAACTATGAATTAATTGATTTTGACCAAAAATGAATTTGATGTACAATTACTTAAGTTTTGATACATTCACGTAAATGTGAGTTGCATAACAAATCTGAGAGAAAAAATTATGTTAGGAGGCAAAAGCTCAAAATCCCAATTTTGTGCTAGATTCCATTTTAGAGAGAGAATCAATTTTACTCAAGAATACTCTAACATGTCAATCAATTTTACCTGTCCAAAATCACTTTTGGCTCTGACAAAAGTGATCCAAGAAAATATTCAAAAACTCAACCAATGAATTAGAAAAGGGCATACCTAAATGAAATCTTGGTAGATTTAAGCTTCCTTCCTAGTTATCCTGCAATGGAACAAATACGAAAGCACTTAGAATCAAAAGACATTGTTCTTACCTATAATGCGGACAACATAGACGATACGGACACCGACATGAATACATATGTACTTATTATGATTAAATAAAATATTAACATCGTTTAGATAAACTTGTGTGTGAGGAGTGTCCAAGACGTGTCAAAGGTTTTTTTTAGGACACTTGTCTGAGTTGTTCGACACATGTCATACAAGTATTGTAGGAATGTCGGACACTGACACATGTTTGCCAACCCGGACACATAGCTTAGGACAAGTTATCACCAACTTTTCCAAAAACAAAGTTCAACAAAAACACATATTTATGTTCTAGTTTCAACCAAAAACTCCACACATAGTAGCATAGAAAACAAATTTTATATATACACTAACAATACATTAGACACTAATTTAGTTCAAGTTAACTTACCTGAAGCAATATATTCCCAGTGCATTCGTAATTTCATGAATGACAGATGTCGCGAAATGCATGTAAAGTGATGCTGTGTTTGCAGAAACAGAATCATCAGGCAGAAAAAACAGAAGCGATATAATAAACTCTTTAAGTATGAATGAACCATCAGTTTAGTTCTACGAATTGTAGAGGTCACACAATTTCGTCCCTGAAATTAATAAATATCCAAGAAATCGTTGAAACTGAAATTCATCGATCACAATAGTCTCTCTGAGATGATATCAAAGACTAAATTAACTGATCCAAAAGAATAAATGTCATCGATGATTTTCAATTTCATTGACCGTTTTGAATTTTCATTAATTGTGTGAAGTAAATAAATTGTTCTATGCCTGCAATATCAACGATTAAACCGGTATACCTGTAAATGCACAGTAACCAAGAAGAACTAGTCTCTCGTTAACTAAAGGAACCCTGCCAAAAATATATCAAACAATTTCCATGAGAAGATAACGGTGACGGTAAGAATAAAATACATCAAACAACATCAATCAAAGGAATTTAGAAAGTAAAATCACAGTATATACCCATCATTTAGCCTTGATGCAAGTGCATTAGCAATGGCAAGTGGTAGATACATGAGGGACTGTACAAGATGAACAATGCTTACATCAATTATCTTTGTGAAATAAACTTTAACAATTAGCATCACTTTAATGAAAAAATAATGCATCTTAAGAAATTGAGAAAGTAACATCCAAATAAAACAGCTTAATACCATGCACATTCCAGTTTTTAAGCCTTTTGGTTCATCACATAAGTGAGACAAAATCATCCTTCCCTGCAAAATTAAGCTTCTATCAGTAAAAGTCATACTATAAGGAGTGAGATGATTGTACACATAAGGAAGCTAAATGCAAGATATATAATTTTAAGAGTATACTTAGTAAGAAACCTACCACAATCATAATGGCAAGCAAAGAACTTTTATTTCAAATTATAAAAGTTGGTGAATTTACTAATGAAATTATGTGGTTATTTTTGTAACGAAAAAACAAAAACTTATCTAAGAAATTGACTAATGGTCCCTTTGCATTGGCTTATTTAAGTTTATTTATTAACATAAGCAATTGTGAAACTGTTTGGAAGAGCTTATAGAAACAACTTATGACATCCATTGGCTGTGATAGTTTATGAAAACAGCTTGTAGCTTATATGGAAATAGTTTGATTTTATATTATCTTTTGTCATAGAAATAGTTTATACAAGAAAACTAGTACGAAAAGCATTTATGCTATAAGCGCTTGATAAAGCTGTTTATCCAAACAGGGCCTTAGCCTACCTCAACCCTAGAAGCTATCTTACAAAACTCAACAGTTCTACGGATTTAAGACATGGCTATCTTACCACAAGATATCCGAAAGTAAGCCCAGTTCCCATGACAACTAAATGTGGATAATTGGCTATGATGTCAGATGGTGACAAATAATCCCTGCAACAAAATCACGTAAGTATAAGCTTATATTCAAAAGAAAACTAGGAACAAAAATGATGCGTCTTGAGTTGAGTTATACCACAAAAGCACTCCTCCGACAAGGACAACAAACGGATAAAGCTGCACACAAAAAAGCAATCATCAACAAAGTAACCAGATTATAGGAAAGAATTCCAATAGGAAAAGGTCTTACCATTGCTAACGCAAGAGGCATACTTCCATTTTTTGACTTCACAACCTTATAAACATTGATAACACTGCATAGAACCAATAGATAATAATGTCAACATTTGAAAAAACCTTCATCAAATAACTTCGTAAATAAGTATACAGAAACACAAGGATCATTATGCAGTAACAAAATATAAAGTTAACCTAAAAGAAATTGTTTCAGGTTTAAAAGTTGGAAAAGAATACAGAAACTTTATGCCAAGGACTAACACCGGTACTGTGCATGCTAGAAAAGATTAAACTTCAATAGTTTTAGCTATACATACTTGAGTGCGACGGTTGGTATAACTCCAAAAGCTATCATCAAACACAATATAGCACTATATGTTGGGACATCTGAAATCCAAAAAGAAAATTCAAAAATCAAGCAATACTTATCATGAACTTACACAACAATGAGACTAATATAAATAGAGCAAAAATATTTTTCAAACATAAGAAACACCATGCAAAAAATCTAATATTTCTTATGTAATAAATGGTTAAATGTACAAAACCATTGTCTCCATTTATTACATAGAATCATTATCACAAATAGCATTAAAGAATTAAAAAAATTAAGCCTTTGTCCGAAATAAAGAATATAAAGATGGACAGTCTTACCAGAAATAAAAGGCAACCAATTCAAAAAAGGCAAAGACTTTCCAAATTGCTGAGCCCACCACTCAGCACCTGTAGAAAAGTAATTACAACAATAACAATAAGCATTGGCTTTTTAAGCATATGTAATAATAAACAAGTTTAATTTGTATGCACTGATGGTGTAAAAAAAGTAATACACGAACGTCCAATAAGATCTCACCATTTTCATAAGTTCTTAATTAATTAGTTTCTAAAAGATCTACATAAATATCTAAAAGGTGAAATGTGATTGAATGTCTGTATAAAACTATTTTACACTGTCATTGTATACAAATTTAATTTAAAATAAAAACTCACAGAAAGGGCATACCAACAACAGCAGTGAAAAAGTGACTGAGGTATATTATCATAAGACCCTCCGTAGGTCCATTTACAACAGGAAGTATCAATGTATTGGTGAAATAGCTGCATCAAAAACATTTAAAAGAAAATCAATATCGCCATACAGTCTAAAAGTATGCATAGAATATGGTTATAAATTATATAATCATGTCGAATTATCAATAGAATAGATATCGGCTTGAGAATCAGATGCATTTCATTCAAATACAACGCTATATACAGGACAAAAACAGACCCTGATTGGATAAACAGGTTAGTTAAGAGTTTATAGCATAAGCTCTTATCATTTAAATGCTTATGTATAAACTATAATAAAAGATAAAATAAAGTTAAACTGTTTTCATATAAGTTGTTTCTATAAGTTCTCCCAAACAATCTCACAATTGCTCATGTCAGTAGATAATCTCAAATAAGTCGATTTAAGCAGGCCTTAGACTTTTAAATAAAAGTTTGAAAATATTGTTAATGGAAAATGAAACAATTCTACTAAAAATATTAATTGAAAATAGTAACTTACTGCTCCCACGTTGCGCCGTAAAATGTAACTGCAGATATTAACCACCACCAGAAAGTACTTCTTCCACACATGGATGTGCTCCCAAAAGCAAGTGCTTCAAACTGAAAAGCAGTTCTCAAGATGACATTATTTTCTTTTGACGGTTTGAATACAATAGCCAAAAAGCTAAAAGAGACATACTGTACAAGCAAGTGCATCACACCCTGCAATATAGTCGAAAATATCTTCATCAATGACATGCATGTATACATGATGAAAAATATAATAACGGAATGAAAAATATGGTGAAGGAAAATAACCATGATCGAACAGCTCCCCTAATGGACTTGAAGAATTCGTTCGTCTAGCTTGCTTCCCATCAACAGCATCAAATGTCTATATATAAACAAATTAATCACTAACTTAGCCATCATAACACAAAAGACCCCTATTGATAGACCATAGGAATATTCAACAAAAATAGTGTGCTTTAGTCATTAAAAGTGCATTTTTAAGTCCTCGGCAAGAATAAAAAATAGACAATGGAAAATCTTAACGCCATTATTTAAGGAAGTGTTTTAGTGCACTCATCTTGACTCGGATTAGTCCAAGTCTGAATGATCTCTATATAGTGAGAGTAGCACAAAAAAAAAAGACTAAAGCACGGCATTTATTAAATATATGAACTAAATAAAAAGGAACCAGTTTCAAAAGACTTCTTTTTCAAGTATCAAATATATATTGAAGCATAAAATTTACCAAAATCAGCTACCATCAAGAGACTGGTACCACAATATGAGAATTTAACCAACCTGGTATAAAAACAAAAGTAGCCCGTGTGCAAAATGAACCCATCTTGGAGGAGCTGTGTCCAATTGAGGTGAGTATATCTGGATAAAATTAAGAAATGTCACTTCTACGGCTATGTATCGAACACTTAAACTAAAGAAAATCACAATAAACCATGAAATTAATCAGTAATATTAAAGGTACTTCATAATCGTATATGCTTGTTTCTACAAATTGCTGACTTCATAATATATCACTGACTTGTGTTTTCAACTTTACGAATTAGGATGATTAATGGACTCAGGTTTCACTTACATAGCCAAGCAATGCAGACAATAGTAACATCATAAATCCCATCAGAGTTATCTGGAACAAAACAATTTAACGAATATCAGAGCCAATGATATAGCTTATGAACATAATAACAGTAGCAATTACTGATGATACTACAAAATAAAGGACGCAAAGGTTTACCATGTTTGGACTGCAAAATATCGCAGAAGCCAAAATGCCGAGTAATGCGGATATATGAAATAAAAGGTAGAAGTTAGTGACAAAGAAATTAAAAAAAAGATTGTGGAATGATTAAACTAGAGTATCAACAAAAGAGTAAATAATAGTATTGTCTCCAAATAAGTGTGTGTGTGTGTGGTAAACCTCGAAGGGAATAGATATTTTTATTATTAAAAAATTATAAACTAATTTGTAACAGAAAAACAACATTAGTTTGAAATGAAAAAAGTACTCACGGCATCCATAGAGGAAAAAAGTGAACAAAGCGAGTCCAGAAGGGCTGTAGTACATATTTTGCCACGTAGGAATGATCTACACCACTATATTTGTATTTATGCAGAGCTGCAACACCATGAGAACCAATATAACCCATTCTATCTATCAAAACTATACAATATGCTTCAAGTACCAGTCAAATCTTAGCACAACCTGCGAAAATTTGAAGAAAAGTAATAAATTGACCGGTTAAATATTCGAATTAACCCGAGTGACCAACCAAAATGAATTCAAAGCTCAAAAACCAATTTGAACAAATTTAAAAGGATAAGCATGATTTATTTATGGATTATATATTGAAACTATGCATTGTTCCAAGTGTTGTCCAAATCAAACAGAGCGACAATATTTAGTTATGGGGAAAGAACTAAAACAAAACATCAAACACGTAAATAAGACATCCTGAATGGAACATGATAAAAGGGAAAAATTGAACAGTACTTAGCAGTCACATCCAAAACAGTACGGTGATCAATGAGCTTAAACTGCGCTTATTAATCATGCAAACAAACAAAGGCTTCAGATTTCAAATAAAGGCGAGGTGAGTGTCTCAGGCGTGCCTTAAGTCTTAGAGCATCTCTGATGTTATAACCAAAATTGAGTTCTTAACATATTATTTGCATTTCACTCAACTCCAATGTTGGGAAAAATCAAGCAGTGTTCCTAATTGTTCTTAAGTTTTAGAACACTGCATTGTAGTCGCTCTTGGTACTTACTACAATGCATTTGCTAAAAGGGGATAGAGTAGAAAAATGTTAAAAGAAAATAACAAGTTGTCAATCTCTGAGGTTCTTATCTTGGCAGTAACTGGATAAGGGTTTTGCAAACTATCAATGTTATGCTATCTTCATTAACTAAGAGTCCCTTTCCTCAGTGAAGCATGAGCTTACTGAAGCCTCTTGCCTTAAGGCATTAAGGCCCTGCTTAGATAAACAACTTAATTAAGTGCTTATTGCATAACCGGTTATTATACAAATGCTTGTGTATAACCAGAATCTATAACAAAAGATAAAATAAACTAAAACTATTTCATATAAGCTACAAATCATTTTTAGAACTATTATGGAGAGCTTACGAAAATAAGCTGGAAAGTGGAAACAACTTATGGACATGTCATAAGTTTTTCCATAAACTTTCACAAAACAGACCTTAAAACCTACTAGTGCCTTATGGGCGCCTTTCACCATCGACTATTAGTAGAAATCATTGGTTAAGAGAGAGAGTTCACATTAGAAATTAAAAATTCGAAGGACGTGAAGATTTTCAATTACCTCTATAATCAAACAACCTGATTATAGATAAGTTTTTGTTACTTTTTTTATACCACACCCAATTTTCATAGTTGAATAATCAAATTATTCAACTTCTGAAAAAAAATTATTACTCTAGTCACAGTAAAATTTAAGCAATCTCTCAGTCTCAGACACAAATTCCAGTAATAACTTTTCTGATGAAAAAAGATAGCAAACCGATCCACACAAAAAAAATCCGGTAATTTCTAAAAGTCAGTCAATTACATGACTTTAAGTAATTTAAGCTTAACCCCTCAGAACAAAATATAAATCAGCTGAAAACCCTCATAAAAGCTCGACAATCATAGAGACAATAAGTAATCTAAACTCCATGCAAGCTTCGATTTAATAAATCAATATTTAATATGAAGTTCAAATTACATTTGACAGGTTATGACAATTCGAATCAGCCTCTGTCATATACCAAATCAGTCAGTATCTAAACACACACAAAATGTGCAGAGCATGCAAATATGTTGCATCTCATGAATTAACAAACAACAAATATGGTGTTTCAGTCTAGAAAAATGTTATCGACGGCAGATGGTGGAATATCAAGGAAGGCCAAAAATCCATCAAATATTTAACACACTGATAGAACCCCGAAATTCAAGATTAAGAAATTGTATTATTGAATGTAAATAGGTGAGCTTAAGAGCTCTACAATGGTGATAAAACAGAAAAGGAAATGATAAACCAGAGTTCAGAGAACTCCTACCAGAGCTAAGCTCCTAGACCAGAGAGAATTTCTCTCCTAAACAACTCTTAACAAACTTTCCGAATGCCTCACTCTCTAGGCTTTCCTCTCTTTTATAACCCCGTTCACATGACAATCAATGTCACATCTTTAATAATTCTGAATGGATGATTTAATTCCCTTTTCCTCTCCCCATTCACATGACAATTAGTGCCACCTTATTAACTAACTTTAACTCTCCATCTCTGAACCCACTTCGACCTTTCGGGTTCCTATCACACACACAAAGTAGATTTCTCATAACCTATAAGCTCATAATAGGAAAATATTTGACACAGACACTGGTCACTAACACGTCGAAATTATAATAATTTCTTTTATCGGTGTCGGACAACGGACACGCCTTCAATTAGAGGTGTCACTGCTACGTAAGCTCGTAACAACTATACAACACAAATACATGAACTATATACTAATTCATGAGTCACACCTAAACAGGAAAATATGTTGAAAAATATAAGCTTCGAGGAAAATTATTCTATAGCAGCAATTTTAGGGATCTAAACATTCAATCAAATCTTTAACAAAACACACAAAGTATATTGCGCATAACCTATAAAGCACCAACATTGACAGTGACACGGTACACGACAATAATACACACCGTCGCATAGACACCAATAATGATTTAAAAAGATATAGGTGATTGAATGCAACCACATGTACTAATGCCGTGTCGATGTCCACTAATACATATGGTAATATATTTAATTCACTGTAATTTGCTGTTAATATTTCTAATTTGTTGTTAGTTTTTTTCAATATACAGCTGTCAATTGGGTAAAATGAATTCCTAAATTGAATTCATCAATTGGGTAAGTATACTATATGGTCATTTGACAGCTATACTGACAACTATGCTAGAAACTAACAAGCAGCTTTGACAGCTGTATACTAAACAAACTAAACAAGAACAAATTAGAATTATTAACAGCAAATTACAGTGAATTATATATATTAACAACACAGACACTAGTAATAATTTAAAAAGATATATATAAGTGATTGAATGTAACCGCATTTATTGGTATCGTGTTAGTGTGTTAGACACTGGACATGCCTTCAATTGGAAATGTCGCTGTTACATAGCTCATAACAACTACACAACACAAATACATGGACTAAACTGAATAGATTTCTCATAACCTATAAAGCACTAGCATGACACCGACACTGACACATGTATCAATGTCGTGTCAGTTTCAAACACCTAGACATGTCAAACACCAGATAACTTTTCAATTACAAACATCGCCCTTACATAGCTCATAGCAACTACACAGCAGAAATACATGAACTAAACATCCCAACAAATTAACAAACACACAGAAAGTGGATTGCACATAACCTATAAAGCACCAACACTGACACAGACACCGTACACGATACTAATACACACCGCCACATACACACTAGTAATAATTGAAAACAATATAAGTGATTGAATGTAAGTATGTAACCACATGTATTGTGCCGGTGAGTAGAACACACTGCTACATAGCTCATAACAACTACACAAATACATTAACTATCCAGTAATTCATAATAACCACACGATCAAAACACACACACACACTATCATTCTTACTAAGCAAAACAGCATATAAAAATCATAAATAACACACACAACTCTAAAAGGGTATGATAAAAAACAAATATTTTTCAGGGAAAAAATGCAATGGATCCAAAAACAAAAAGAATTATGCGATACCCTTTTGGAGAAAGAAGAGAAATGCAAAGAAAAAAGGAAGAGAAAGGGTTACCAAATCATTTGTTGAAACGTGAGAGAAGGTTCATGAAAATGGAATGATTTGAAGAAGATAGCGAGAAAAGAATGAACAGAGAGTGTTGTGTTGTTTCGTAACCTCCAACGTAGGATTTGGTTACAAGCTTTGCTTTTTCCAAACGCTATTTTGTCTTTTTGTTGTTTTTAGATTTATGACTTAAGAGTGAAAAACCTAAATTCGTTTTAACAATTTTCTCTTAATAATCCAATTTCTTTTTCCAACAAAAAATAAAATTGAATTAATCCATACCATATATAATTTAACCAAACAAATATAATTTTTTAGGGTTTAAAAGTTTGAAAGTAAGTTAAAGTGATTATTTTTTGGCAATTTTTATTAAAGCGGAAGATCAGTTGTGTTCGTTTATGATAATTAAAATTAATTTTTATATTTTATTTTGTCGGTCATTTTTTAAAATCAAAATTGTTTTAAGTTAGATCTAGTAACGAGTTAATAGTTATGACCAATCTTAAATGACAACAATGTATGCATTGGAAGATGTGATTCATTGGAGACTGCGGTATGCGGAACACCATTTTCTAGGTTGTGATATCTTTGTCATCGTGTGGTCCTTTGTCTTGCAATGGATGTGCATATCCTTCGTCTCATCAGCTACAGTTCGCGATCATCTTCTTCAGTTTAGTCACCAGGCGGGGTTCCCGAGATCATCACATTCTTTCTTCAAAATAATTTGGTTGGCATGTGTCTGGTTATTTGAAAGGAATAAAACAACCGGGTGTTTAATCAGAAGGTACTAGAGTCACAGACTATTTCAGACAAGGTTAAATTGCTCTCTTTCATATGGTTAAAGGCTAATATGTCTCCTTTTGCATTCGCCTACCATGATTGGTGGTGCCACCCTTTATATTGTATGGGTATTTTGGTGTAACTTTCATCTTTCTCGATGTTTGGTTTTCATTGTGCTATCTATTGAAGCACAATTGACTTGACTTTGTAATTTTTGAAGGGTGGTTCTCTTTTGCACGTCTTGTGCGAGATGAACCACTAGTAATCTTCAGTTGTGAAATAAAGATAGTTTGAGCTAATAATTATTTCATCTATGAATCGAACTAGGCTTCTTCCAAACATATATTCCATTAACACTTAAACTCAATTGTTTAGTTTAAACGTGCATCCCATCCAATGATGAGTAGGGATGGCAATTAGACCCAGACTCAATAGATACCCGCAAAAAATATCCACAATGGGTAGGGTAAAACCCCACTTTCATGGGTATGGGCACGGGTCCGGGTAATACCACAAATTTTAATGAGTATGGGCACAGATAAGGATACTATACTACCCAGCCCCGCAACCCCGCATATACATATTTATATAATATTATAAATAATTATTTATTTTTGGTGTATAATTAATTAATTAATTTAGCTATGTAAGTCTAAGCCCAAACCTAAATCAAAAATCTACTTAATACAATAACAACTCCATCTTGCCGGTGTACAATTTTTTAGGGATATTTTAAATGTTTTTTATTTGACTAAATACTACGATTCATACTATTTTATGAGTTAATTTTAAAAAAATTGGACTATAGTTTTATTTCAATTGTGATGTTTTTATTATCTTTTCATAGTTAAAGTGCGGGTATGGACACTTAGGTACCCATAGGGTATGGGGAAGGGCACTAAGGTTGTTGTCCACGAGGGTACGGGCACAGGTGCGGGTATTTTTTACAAATGCGGGTATGGGAACGGGCATTGTAGTATCTGTAACGCCCGTTCGATTATTTAATTAATTTTTCGAGTTTAGAATATATTTACGTGATTTATGTGTTAAGTTGTGGTTTTATTAGGCGGGTTATTTTATTATTTAATAGAATAATGTTGAAAATAAAAATAAATACTAAAGTTGTTGGGCTGTTTTTGAATTAGATAGAATTGTGGGGATTAATGAGATTAGAAAGAGGTATAAAAGGAAATTAGGTTTAGAGAGGAACAGTCAGTACGTTACAGACTTTTGGAGAAAAAGGGAGAAAAGTGGCCAGAGAGGAGAGACCTGCGATTCTGCAATATTATCAGGTAAGGGTGAGCCTAGCTTCAATTATGTTATACTGTAATTCATCTGTTTGTGTTTAACCAAGGATTAGAGAGAGTTTTGAGAGAGTTCTAAGTTAGGGTTTTGGTAGATTTTGTGATGAATTGATGAGGGAATGATGTAAATTGATGTAGAAACCTGTTACAGAACCTAAACTAATCACTAGGACCTTAATTCTGAATGATTAGAACCTTAGTATGAGAGATTGGACGAGTTTTAGCGAGGATTTGAGCGAACCCGCAACCTGTTCTGCGACCGCTCGCCGTGGCGAGCAGAACAGTTTAACTCGCGAGGCGAGCAACATCACTCGCCGTGGCGAGCAACCCTTTAGTGCTCGCGAGGCGAGCAACATCGCTCGCCGTAGCGAGCAAGTGGCAGAACGCAATTTAAGTAGCTCGCCGTGGCGAGCAGTCCCACTCGCCACAGCGAGCAATGTGGTCTCAGACCACTATAGCTTGAGTTTTAGAACTCTGTTTTGAGCGAGGCTTTGAGGGTAGACTTTTGGTTATCATTAGAGATGTTTAAGACTAAAATTATAACCTGTGATGATGCTGTAAGATTATTCTTAACTGTTGACCTTAATCTATGACTTATATGCTTATTAAGTGAGTTATATGAATGATGTTTAAATGATATTTGTGACGATAGTTATGTGATGTGAATGTGTTAAATGTGCTGAACTGCTGCCATGTAAATGTGTTATAATTGCATGTGTCAGTCAAGAGTCGTAAACGATGTTAAGATGATGTGTGTAACTTGTTTAAGTATAAAGAGTCGAGTACATGCACATGCATAATTTGAGACGGTGGAGCTTATGCTCAAAGCGACGGTGGAGCTTATGCTCAAAGCGACGGTGAAGCTTATTTAAGCTTAAAATGGTACCACATGTATGATGTCTAAGATGTTAGAGTTGCATAGTCGAGTTGCATTGTCGAGTCTTGTATTTAAGACGTTATGAGATGATTTGTTATGTGAAGATGTTTTAAGATGATTTGTATATTTGGATGTTTGAGACGTTCCTGTTCTATGTGATGAATATTGTTGTTGTTGTTAAGCATAGATATTTGAGTTATATGTTAATATAATTGATGTGAATCTCACCCCTTCTGTTGGAATTGTCGCCTCGTGGGCAAGTGCAGGTGACCAAGTGTAGGATTGACGATGTGAGAGGTTCTTGTGGAGTCTTAGGAGCTCTGATACGTAACGGGATGGGGATTATCTTTAGTTTCTATTCCTTATGTATCGTTTGAATTAATTATGACATTGGTGCGAAGAACTAATCTTTTAAAGAATTCGAATTATGTTTCCGCTGCTACATTTTGAATAAAGACGATGAAGAATTATTATTCTTTTTATTAAAGAGATTTTTATGAAATGTGACATTCTGAATATGATATACTCTGATTATATTATGAATTTTTATGTTGGGAATTCGGGGTGTTACAGTATCCTTCTCATTGGATACCCATTGTCATCCCTAATGATGAGTGATATTTGCTCTTTTAATGCTTCATCTTCCCAACTATCTTCAGAAGAATCATTTTCAGAAGGTTCGTCTTCCGGATTCGATTCAATCTTAAATTCTTCGTCTTCCGGATGCAATCTAAGATTAAATTCTCCGTCTTTAATAGTCACTTCAATCTTAAATTCTTCTTCTTCCGGATTCGATTCAATCTTAAATTCTTCTTCTTCCGGATTCGATTCAATATTAAATTCTTCGTCTTCCGGATGCAATGTAAGATTATATTCTCCGTCTTTAAAACTCACTTCAATCTTAAATTCTTCTAACGACATTCTTTTTTTTTTTTTTAAGGATTAACAACAACATTCTTAAAAAAAACATTATTTCTTTAGGAAAAAAAAACATTCATCCCCTATGACACATATTATAGTGCTATAGTAGGTTGAAAATACTTATATTGTGACATATAAAAATCAATATAGATAGCAAAATATGTCGAAATCTGGGTAGAACGTTACCAAACCAATAACTTAGTGGTAGTAGCCAACTGAATCTGTTCTACACATAGTTAGTGGATTGAGGAACCATAGTCTTTAAACTCGTATAGTTACAAATCATATGTTAAGACTATATAGGTTCTCAAAAGGAATGGTGTGTCAACCAATGATTATTAAACTTAAGAAGTTGAGTTTAAACCAATGTCCCATTCTAGAAGCCCATGTTCCACCATTAAGACTGTCATCCCAACAAAACTAGTACTAGTATCTCATCAAGACGACTCGTGTACTTACAATGAGTTGAAACCGTTTGAATTTGCGGAAGATCCACCAAAGATACTCCTTAAAGGAATGTATTGAAAACACAAGTATGAATTGAATCAACACTAATGTTATCTTGTTAAGAGGGAAGTTACGGTTAAGAATTGTTTTACTTGAAAATCAAACGTATGTTTTTTTTAGACAATTTTTTATTTGATGAAATTCATTAATCATTTGAAATTAATTGTTATTTGGTTTAGAATATTAAGAATGGCAAAATAAGTTGACATGTTTAACCCTTCTTTTTAAGTTGGTGGGTAAGGATTTTAAACCCGCCACTAATAAGTTGTCCGTCCCACCTAACCCGTTAAAAATGGGACGGTGAACTATTGACATAGTTGAAATCAAAATATATAAAAATAAAAGATAAAACTATTTTTTCACCTTTTTATAAGTCACAGTCAATTTTTCAATTTCCTTATACAAAGAGTAGAGATGTAAAATCCATTTAATTTAATCACATTAGTTTTCATGATTTTATCCGTATGTTTTTAACGGTTAGTCAATTAGTAACTTATGAATTTTTATTTTGGATGTCTTGTTGATTTATTATAGATTTTTAGATGATGTAATTTATGTTTGAATGATAATTTCTATATTTTTAGTGGAGTCATTAGTTATGTATTTAATTTTTTTTAAATTGGCTTTACATTTATACGTTTCGATACTTTTTACATTGTTTTAGTAAAGTTTTTAAGGTAATATTTATAAAAAAAAACATTGACGGGTCAACCCGTCAGTCCGATATAAAATATAGCGGGTGAGATTCTCAACTTTACATCTCTAGTTTGCCCACTTTGCTCTGTCCATTTTTAGACTGGTTATTGCCAGGGTGATGACGATTTTCGCAAGTGTACGAAATCGTACAAGTATTAAAATTTAGTGAAATTTATCGATAAGTCTGAGTGTCGAGCTCAAGGATTCCTTTTACCGTCAAATAGTATTTGCAACTTAATTGAAGAGAAATATCCCATTTGGTTCATAACAATAATGAAAAGTAAGAAAAATAAAATTGGTTTGAACATTACGAAAATAAAATTGTCATGGATTTGTTTCACTAGAGGACTATCTTGAGTTATCAACTTGACTATGATTATTGAATCACTGCAGCGAATCATTACCGAATTCTCTAAATTATTCTTACCCTAATTCCTTAGTGACAGAATTGTCAATTATAAAAGAACCTATCATTTCTTAGTGAATTTTAGATTATAATTAAGCATGAATGAGCGAGAATTCTTAATTTGGTTTAAGAGTTTGCATTTATTCCTACACTACAAAGACAAAAATTTCTTATGTTGAGTGTTTATAAATTCAACTTACATTTGACAATATAAACCATAGTTCAATTTAAAGGTGGTCAAGCGATAAAAAACATTAAGAACATAGATAAGAAAAATGATTCAAAAATCTTCTTCATTAATTATTATAAGGTCATAGAACAAAAGTTGTTATCTAGATAATCTCACACCTAACAATGTGAAAGTTAGCGACTCATGGCTTAATTACATAGAATAAAAAGGATTGAAAAAATTATACAAAAAGGTAGCGGATGAGAAGCTTCAACTTCAATTTCCTAGGTCGACCAACACCTTCTCGGTACCTCTATAAGTATTTCTCTCTCCAATTTCTATGTAAAAATCTTTGAACACCACAAAAACTGGTTGGGCTTAAATAGGCAAGCTGAAACGTGAAGTTGCGCCAGGCACAATTGCTTTGCGCCCAAGCCCAGACGTAGGTGATGTGGCAGTGTTAATGACTTTTGGCGCCTAAGCGCAACAATTTTGCGTCCAGTCACAAAATGGCAGCTACGAACAGGTCTTGGAATCAACTGGTTACACCCAGGCGCAAAATGGCAACTACACTGGTCTTTTGAATTATGATTTGCATCAACTAGTTTGGGTCAGGTGTAAAACATCAGCCTTGACCTTTCTTCTTCAAAATTTGCATACCTACGAATTGACTTTCATGGTTGACTTTCCAAAACTCATTAGACATCTTACCGCTTATAAAACTAACTTAAACTTGTTAAACATAAAAATATACCAATTGCTCCAAGAATCGTTTGGTTACGAAAAAGTTAATATAAATCATGTTCTCTTCACTCTAGATATATTATGATGATAATTTATACTCTACAATGACTAATTAAAACAAAGCCTAAAACTAATGGAAAATAATATAAAAATGGTGAATAATCAATGGGGTGGGCATGTGTTGGCTTGTTTTGTTGTCACTATGGAATCGGGTAAACAGCGATGTGCAGCTGGTCACTTGCTGCTAGGGTTTTCTTCAATTTATGATGAAGCATTGTCATTTATAATGGAAAAAGGGAAGAGTTTTGGGTTTGGGCTAGGGTGAGTTGGGCTTAAGAGATAAAATTTAGGGCTAAGGGAACTTTTTGCAACAATAGTTCGTTCGATCACCAAAATTACCACTCAAACCATACCGAATGAACCCAATATAATCTGCTGCAATGCAACCACCCGAGAACCCGATCAAAAACGACCCTTTACACAAAAAACTCAGTTCGGTGTGGGTTGGTTTGGTTTGATCCAGAAATATCCACCGCTAACTTATAGTATTGTTTGAACCTCCTTACGTCATTCTTACTTCCATATTTTTTATGACATACCATTCACTTTGTATCCGTTAATTAATGAAATAAAATAGTTTTGAATTTACTAATTTTTTTTTAATGTATTTAAGAGCATCTTTAAGAGATATATGAATGATTTAATTAACAAAATTACCAAAATTCAAAGTTAACCAATCTTGTTCCAGGGAAAAAACCACTAGGCCAGAGTGTATTTTATACCGTCCATACAATATAAGTTTTTATGTTCAAAAAGCTTTGAATTTTAAAGGCTGTCAAGATAATTTGACCAATCAACTTAAGTCATGGTCACACTCTCTATGATTAATCTGATGTAGTATTAGATCTTTCAATATGTCGACGCATTCTTAGGCCAAACACAAAACACCTCACATGCTTCCCAATACATCTCTTTCTTACCTCCTTCCTCCACCATTATCCCCATCACATATCACTAACCCCTCCTTTTCCTTTAGATCTAAAGACCCATGTCATCAACTTTAGTGAGTCCCCACATTCCAATTATTAGAAAGATTTTTGTGTATTTCGAAAGTCTCATATATATTTATTAGCAATAATAAATCCAGTCCTCGTAAATATAACTGAGTCCTCCTAAATATAAATCAGTTGGCTTTGGTTTAATTATCTTATGCATGATATATACATTTATACTAAATTAAATACATATTTTGATTGTCACAAAAAAAAAAGTGGGTTATGAGGGGGTTTGAAGAACCGTCCACACCAAGGCTAGAGCAACCGCACAAGTAAGAGAAACGTCACATTCTTACCCAAAACTTTAAGGTTATGAGTTTATGGGTCCTCTTACTTATAAGGTGTCCGATCCTATTTATAGGAAACATTTTATTTTTTTGATTCATTGCATAAATGATGTATTTGGTCTATATTCTATACCAAATACATTAATTGCTCAATGAATCTAAAAATTAACAAATCAAATCTAAATTTTAAATCACATACATCAGCTTGGGTTAACCTTATTTTCTTTTGAATATAGTACCAAAGAGAGTGTTTGAAGAAATAAAACTTCAAATATTTTTTTTATCTATATAGACCAAAAGAAAGTACATTTTTTTAAAGGTAGAAAAGAAAGTACACTTTGAAAGCTTGGTAACGGTGGTGTTTAGAAATGGTAAATTGTATGGCGCTTTATTTGATTGAGAAATCACAAAAAGGCACGTGGCCATGTCTTTTTTCACATGTTGTCATGTTGATCGCTTGATTTAACACAACTATATCTATTTTTATGTTCAAAGTTTGAGTCAAAAGGAAAATAAATTTCAAAGTTTTCTTTTGCTTTTGCTCCTTTCACAGCAAAGTAGGTTAACCTCATTCCTTATAACATGTCTTTTTGAAAATTTACTCCAGTTATAAAAGAAAGGAAAATAAGATCTGGATTGTATGTTTCACGCAATAGATAATCTCAGTCATAGATTAGCGATTTAATGACTCTGATTTATATGGTTTGGATTTACGATTTCATATGGTGTTTTCTTAGTCATTCATTTTTTATAGTACGATCGACATCAATATTTATGTTACACAATAAGTACGTGAAATTCAAATCTTAGTAAATGTAGAAAACATAAAGAATAACTAGTTTAGTGGTTGAAATTCAAATTAGGCTTTTTTTTTTTCCTTCACTGTACCATCATAATAAAAAACGGGTCTTATTAACGAGTGCTATCGGACATTAACGATCCCAAATTTATAAATTATTTTTTTAAAAAGTCAAATGTTACAAATTTTAATGCATTAAATACATAAATTTTCTTAAAGATTTACTATTAAAGGTCCTCAAAGAATGTCTTAGGGAGATTAGTTAATATTTTCCAATAAAAAATGAAAAATGTTAATGAGTTTCTTACCGACACTCTTTAAGGACTTTTGATCGTAAACTTTTGTGAAACTTATGCATTTTATGCATCGAAAGTTAAGTATTATACTTTTTTAATGAATAGTTTCTTAATTAAAAATTTCTAAAGAGTGCCCTAACGACACTCGTTAGCAAAACCCATAAGAAATACATACCAAACTATCACTCTTTTGAAAATAATTACAGTGCAACCATATTTTTTTATTGGACACTAGTTCATCAATATTGGTGCACTTGACACAACTACTACCGTCATTTATTTCTTGAGAAGAGTTAGCAACAATATCTTTTCAACATTTACCGTAACATTCATTCTCAACGGATGAAGGTTATATAGAGTCTTAGACAAGTTATATCAAATAAGAGAGTAAATGTTATGATGAGTGTTGAAAAGAAAGTGTTGCTAGCACTCCTCTCATTTCTTTAGTTTTTATTTCTTTTGATAAAAATGCCGAAAATCGTTAGATCGGACGTCGTGATCGAGTTCGAATCACGACTCCACCACTTGTGTGTGAGTTTTAATAGTTTTTTTTTTTTCTATTTCGTCTATTTATATATAAAAAAAAGGAAATACTAGTCATATGTTAGTATGTCAAAAATATAAATTATGTATTAAAAATCGTCTTTATTTATTTCTAAAAATTTGAAAATTTATTTATTTTCAACAAATACTTTCTATTTGTGAAATTCTTAACATATACATTTAAGATACCATGAGTCGTTTATAAGAGTCGGATCTTATATTAAAGTTGCTCTCTCTAGTAAGAGTCTAAGTTTGACTTTGAGTATATTCTATTGATCGCATGTACAGGGACAAATACCGTTCATTTAATTGTTTATTTTTTTATTTTTTATAGAAGTAGTAGAGATCAAGTCATTGTGAACTTCTCTTATAAAAAAAAGTCATTTGAACTTTTGTTTTTAAAAGACAAAATCAAATATTATCATTAAAATTTCTATGTGCTTATGGCTCTGCTAAATATATACGGATAAAATTATCTTGCATCATGTATAAATGTCATTTTTATAACTAGAGTAGATTAATGAATAACACCACATTTCATTCAATTTAATGATGAGATTTATTAATTAAATAGTAGAAACTAGTTTATACTTTCTCAATATGCTTTTCAGCATAGCTTCCGACTATTTAGTTAATTGAGTACTTTTTGACCATATGCAATGTTCACATAATCTACTTTGATCAGATTTTTTATTAATATATTGAAACATGTTAAAGTATAAAATATGGTTCAATTTTTTCACAATTAATATTTTTAAAATATCAACTTTTTATAATTTTTAGTTATAAATAATTTAAAAATTTAATTATTAAAACTGTTCATTGACATGTGTGAAGTAGTTAACAATGCCTCTTAAAAATGAATATAGGAAGTATCATTTTGCCTTTTGAAAATTTATCATTAACAATTTTAAATAATTTAGTTGCATTTCTTTCAGAAAAATAATTTAGTTGTATTAATGTACTTACCAACGATATTATGTTTTAGCGAAAGGGTTAGTTGTTAGACTTTGAGATGTGACCGATCAAGATTGAAATAGGTCAAGAGAGATATCATATTTTTGAGATGTGACCAATCAAAATTGAAATAGGTTAAAAGAGATATCATTTCATATTTAATATTAATATCTAACGTGTCTCAAATAAAAATTATTTTGGAAGAATAAAGTATATAAAAAATAAAAAAGTATCAAGGTGTTTACCTATACTATAATTTACCAATAACACATCTATAAGAAAATGTTTTGTGCACGAGTTCTATCTCAAAAGACAAAAATATCAAAATTGTTGAGTTGGATTCCGTAATTAAGGTTTGAATATCAACTCATTCATATATGTTTGTGAGTTTTTAGTCATTATTGTGATTTTGTCTATCTATTAAATAAAAATAAAATAATATTCTATTAAAATTTTGATTTCAAATACGAAGTAATTTGATTTTTATGCCTATTTAAAAAATGTGTGTAAGTTACCTAAGAACATTCGACGAGATGGTAATATATATTTTTCAGCTTAACTAAAGCTATTAAATTCGATTTCCGTGTTAGACATCCACCTGTGTTAAATCTTTTGAGAAAGAATTATATCCTCCATCGTGATCTATCTTGTTCGAGAAATTAATCATTGCAACAAAACAAAAAACATAAGATATACTGAAAAATATTATCACATGTAACTTTTTCGATGTTAAACCAACATCATTATAGTTTTCCCTCAAATTTGATCATCTCATTCCAACCACTCTTGTCTATATGTCTTTTGATCTTGTTTCTTTATATCTCTCTTGATTAAATTCACGTGTAAAATACTAATTAAACTCAAGTTTCTTTATGTCTCTCTCTTGATTAAATTCATGTGTAAAATACTAATTAAACTCTTACATTATTATAGTTTTTTGAGGGAGTTTACTTATTACATTATTATAGCTGTTTCCCTCACATGATGTTGATCATGTAAAAAAAAAACCTCTTATAAACAAATAATGTAAAAAATACCAATAATTAAAAAAAAAAAAAACAGAAGCAAAAGTAGACAAATACAACACACCATTGAACAGTTTCTTTCTTCTTCTCCTTCTTTTCTTCTTCTTCTTATTCTTATTCTTATTCTCTTCAAAATCAAATTTCAAAAAAAAAAAAAAAAACTCAGAGAATCATTTCAACAAACACTTCACGCGCCACTTTTCACTCTCCAAATCCAAACTAAAAAAACTTCACGCGCCACCGCCATCTCTATGAATCAACCTCCCCATGGGCGGAGTAACTTCCTCAATAGCTGCAAAGTTCGCTTTCTTCCCACCACAACCACCATCCTACACACTCACCGTTTCTGAATCCACCATCAATACCACCACCGCCACCGCCGCCGCAGCAAACGGTGCTTCACCGGTGACGAAGCTTTCGATTCCGGAAGTTCCGATGAAGGAAAACGTGGATGTAGTGAAGGTGAAAACAAGAAGAGGGAATGAAATCGCGGCGGTGTATGTTAAATATCATAGACCTGCATGTACCATGCTTTATTCTCATGGAAATGCTGCTGATTTGGGTCAGATGTTTGAATTGTTTGTTGAATTGAGTAATCGACTCAGAATTAATGTTATGGGGTAATTTTCTTTCAATTTTCATTTTTTCTTGGTTAATTTTTGAGTTTTTTACACTGACGGTGTAAAAAGTAGTCAATAGATCACAACCATTAACATGTGTAACTTTTGAAATACTTGTGATTTAAGTAAAAGGTTTATAATGATTAATTGACTGACAGTGTAAATTTTTCTACACCTGTAGATGAATTAAATTCATTTAATTTTAGCTTGAGTATTGTTTGAATTGGATATATTTTGTCCGAAATAAAATATAAAGTATATAACGTTAATTTTAAACCAGATACATCAACTTTTCACATGTCGTTTTTGCTTGTATGTTAATGTTGTTTTTTTTTTTTTGCAATAATTGGATAATTATCTATGATGATCATATGGAATGGGAATGTGCTGTCTTTGTTCATTAATTGCTTTTGCTTTTATAGTTTAATTAATGATTAATGTATTATAGAGAGTAGAGATTTGGTGAAACTATTGAAGTAGTTGTTGCTTGATTGAGAGGTAATGAATTTAGTTTCATTATGACATAATTTGATCCATGTAGCCGACCCCACTTGTGGGATAAGACTTGTTGTTGTTGTTTTATAGTTCATGAGAATCCGAGTCCAATTACTTGGTGGGACAATTCTTAGCCAGACTATGCTTATACTTACCTCATGATTGAACTCCGGATTACCCGGGCTTCTTTTCCTAGGAACCGGAGGGTTAACACACAAAAAATGTTTTATTTTAAGAGAGCTGCTATTTGGTACAAATACAAAACAGACGAAATGCAAGAATGTTGATTTTTTATTAAATAAGTCAGCCAAATTTTAAGTAGCCAATTCACACGATACAGGAAGAGGTGGGTTTAACCGCATAATTGTTCAAAATATAGAATTCTTCACTTTCGTTTCATAACAATAAGCATTTCTCTTTTTTTAATGCTTCACCTTGCGAAAGAAACTAATCACGACAAGATCGTGAGATTAAACTACACATTTAATTGAAAGTTTATACCCACCACCCACTGGTTTTTTCTGGCCAGACCGGAGTTGAAAATTTGACTGCTATTTAAGAGTAGACACGTAATGTTTCAAGAGAATTCGGGATAAACGTTTTCGCTGTTTATAGCACTACTGTTTTTTCTTTGTTTTGTTCTGTGAAAAGTTTTGTAATGTAATTATTTTATGCTTGTAATCGGTAATTGTGACTTTTGTGGTGGTTTTGAACTTCTGATTATGGAACAAATGCTTTAAAGAGGAGATAATTTAACTTTTTACTGGAGATGTCTGCTATAGTGGTAACAGATTTGTTTGCTAAAAAAAGATACATCATACATTCTTTTCCTGTTTAGATGAATTATAGCACAATAAATTTTTATTATTACTTTTGTAGAAAAGTTACCTGTTATCTATCTTCCTGCTACTATTTTTGAAGCAGTGCCTGATGTTGAGTGAATCGTGAAACTTTATGATGAAAAAACTTATTTTTTAATATTTTGTTTATTGGTGTTATTAGTTATATCATTAGATTAGACTGTTGCAGTTCCAATATATCATTCATTCTTTACACACTGCCTCTGTCATAAAGATACATGTTTGGTGGCTTAAAATTGTGTTCGAGTAATATAAAGTAGCAAGTGTCATTCTTAAAGTAATAAAGGTTTCTTATTCTCAATTGTCATAATCTGAAACATTCTCATGTTCTCTTTCAAAATCTTATGTCATGATATTTTATACTGTATCTTTTTGTTAAATTGAATTATATCGTATATTAACATCTTTTCTTTTTGCCAGTTACGATTACTCTGGTTATGGACAGTCGACAGGGAAGGTTAGTTGTCTAACTTTTCATCCTCTAAGTCTATCACTCCATTAATATAACTAAGATGTTTCATGTCTAGCATGTTCAGATCGGTTCAAATTTTCTTCCTGCATGCATCTTATCATGATTGAAAATTTGAAATAGTGTTTGACCTTGGAAGCTTTCGATAGAATTAACGAAACTGAAAAATAAAATGCAGGAAATAAAAGAGTACCGAGAAAGAGACTAGACAGTGTTTTTAATTTTTTGATTCTTCATCATTCTTTAACCACAAATAGACTTCTTTCATTTATAGTGCAACCTGAATGCAATTGTTTAGTCAATTAACTAGTGTACTAGTCGTATAAGTAATAAAATGAGAAGTAAATATCATTCCTTATGAGGACTGTGTTACGTTACGTACCAACTCACAAACATGATTTATTAATTACTCGAACGTAACATCGTAATAACTAATTTATGAATGGAGAAGGTAACGAATTTTTGAAGTAAATTGAGAACAAAGATGGAATCTACAAAACTTCAGAAACTCTACATGTTAAAGCAGCTAGGGTTAGATTCCCTTCGTTATTTTCCTACGTAGTTGAACTCGAAATAAATTCAAGTTATATCCATGTAATTTATGTATGATGTCACTAGCATTCAGAAAAACTGAGGCTCGATCAAAACATATAGCATTCAAAGCTTCAGCCTAAAGGAGAGGCTCGTAACAGAAAGTCGAGGTTGAGAGGCTTGGTCCTATAGCGAACGAGTGCGAGTGCTACTGCAAAACCTGAGAGTCTGTTCTATTGAAGTGTATATTGTGTGATTTAGAGCAGAATGGCAAATGATTTTGGGGTTTTTCAATCAGGTCGCATAACTGGTCTATAGAGATGCATCCAATATGTAGCCATTGCCAAATTTATTGAACTTGTAACCACCTACGATAGGTATTGAAATGCGTTTTGCACAAGCCATATCTGCTTCAGTGAGAAAATCCAAAACACATTTAGTTTGGAAGAGAAAGAAAGAGCCATTTGACAGATTTTTGACCTCTATGTCAAGAATGTTATTAAGATTCGCAAGTTGCTCTAAGGAAAACATACCATATACTCGAGTATTCCAAATGTATTCAGTTTGGGAGGATCCCATATACTTGAGTGAAAGTTAAACCGAAGGAAGGCTTTGGGGAGCCTGTCGAACCTGGCACAAGGGTCTGTTTAAGTCCATATAAAGCTTTGTGATGCTTGCCATATATTGATGTATGTATCAGTGGATTCAATGCTTGGAGGTTGTTGCATATATACATGTATGTATGTATTCATCGAGGTAGCCTATTAGGAATACATAGTGGACTGTCCTATTGTGCTGACAGTTGGGCTTTGACCCAATCCTCCCCAATCACCAAGTCAGAATTCTGTTAGAAGTTGGTTTCACCTAACTATCTATAAATACACCATTTTACTTGTGAGAATCATAATGGAATATTCAAGAAGAATCTTTCAGATTCAACTCTAGAATTTTTTTCTCAACTTTCCTCTACTTTCAGATTCAACTCCTGCCTCTGCAAGAATGCTATTTTATAAAAATATTTATCATACATTCATCCAAGCACACACAAGTCATCAACCAAAAATGCGACCCTATATTTAGAAATTCTCTAGGACTTTCTCAATCAAGTCAAGTGAAGTTTTTTTTCTTCTGAAAAAGGAAATTAAGATTACTATCCTTTGTTCAAAGTTCCCGTGTCTATGTTTTTTCCTGATATGTTTCATGTTTTTCTTCCTTTCAGTAGAACCTGCAATAATACTTTATATTCAAGATTGTAGACTGCATAACATGGCTACAAGTCATGCAACTAGTAGCAAAGTACTATTTTTGAAAAAGATTTAAAAGGTTACATTGCCCAACTATTGGTTATTAATTTGTTAGAAGTGCAAAGAACTTTCTGTTTCTGCACAAAATTACTTTTCAAACACAAACCTTAGATTTTGTCATGAGATCGACACGTAGCTTGAAACCTTGGTCTTGGAGAAGAAACTCAAAGCAACCATTTTCCATCCCTAAAAGCATTTTTGGGCTACCAATAACTTGCCCACAGAATTTGAGCCAAGCATCAGTAAATAAGCTTTTTAGCTTTACTATATGTGAGCTGTCTTTGATTGAATCGTGCTCTTAGCCCTAGCCACGGGTTTAAAAAAAGTCAATCCTACTTGATTTCATGTCGAGGCTATGTGGTTCAGCTGAGTGAGTTTTGTCTAGATAATCGGACAGTACATTTTGGTAACCTGGCTGGTTGTTGCCAATTCTCAAACAAATTATTATAAGTTGACATACAAACAATTCAAGTAGGATTGGCTGGTTCAATGCATAACAATTCAACTCAAATGGCAAGTAGTGTATTGCATTAATAACAACTAGTAATGTGACATTATGACTTTGCAAAATTTCATATCGTCGTGACATCGTTATAATAATACTCAAGTATTATACCGGTGCAGTTCAATCCCTCCTTTATATATTTGTGTGTGTGTATTGGGGGTTCTTATACTCTTGTGAAGGAATGAGTATTACGTGTTAAAGAGTCCCACAGTGGATGAGAGGTGGCCTAAACAAGTGTTTAAGTGAGGGCAGTCCTCACCTCACAAGCCAGTTTTGTGGGGTTGCATTAGGCCCAACCACGATTTCTATGAATACATATACTTGTTTTGTGGTCTTCCAAAAAGAATTTTACATTTTTGGCTGAACATTTGAATCTCTAAATCATAGAAATTGCAAAAGCATTTTGGCTCCTTCACCTAGTGTCTTTTCCTTTATATTAGCAAACATTTAATAACTTATTTTGCTAGAGCAGAACGGCAGACTATTTCTCTTTTATACATAGACATATGATTTGAGTTCTTTCGCGTTATTTTGCATGACTTTCTGTGAACCACTAAAACACGATCCTTTATTATTCTGGTTATGACCATTAGGTAAGCTGCACCTCAATTGTTAAATAGTTGTGTATTAACTATGATTTCAAATGTATGTTATTATATACGCTGATGAATAAATTTATCTCCATTAATTAAGCTATTTTTTTTTTCACTTGTAAATGAGCTACTGATATTTTTAATACTATTATGTTGTTTTTTATGGTTCTTCCGGCGTGACATATTGCTTGTTCGTTGACAGTCATCCTTTTTTCTGTTGAAACAGCCAACTGAATATAATACGTACGCAGATATTGAAGCTGCATATAAATGCCTGAAGGAACAATACGGGGTGAAAGATGAACAATTGATATTGTATGGTCAATCTGTTGGCAGCGGTCCCACACTTGACCTTGCTTCAAGGATATCAGAATTGAGAGGTGTTGTGTTGCACAGTCCAATTTTGTCAGGGTTGAGAGTACTATACCCTGTAAAACGGACATATTGGTTTGATATTTATAAGGTAGAGAATTCTTACAGATTGTATTTCAATATGGTTCATTCAATACTTTGTGACTTATGTGGTTCTTTTTTATTCCTTTTCAGAATATTGATAAAATTGGCATGGTCAAATGTCCTGTTTTGGTTATCCATGTAAGTGACTCTTCTCTCCCTCTCCCTCGCTCCCCCAAATATGTAATGTTCTTTTGAGGCTATATGTTCATCTTTGCTGCCTTTGTTGTTGGTGTATCAATTTTCTTTTAGGTTTCAGTTCTCAATTAATAGTGTGTTTGGAAATTCATTGGATTTGGTCAAGCATACTTTTGAGGTTTTACCAACGGACTTCCAAACATGCACCTAGTCTCCCCTAAATCCATGTTTTGAGGGTGAAAGTAATACTTTTTAAATTTTTAGGGATCAAACCGAACATTAGCATAAGTTAGGGAACTTGAAACATAATTAACCTATTTTTTTTACTGTTCAGAATTTCATAGATTGTAGCAATGATAATATTTTTTGGTCCAATGTCAGGGTACAGCAGATGAAGTTGTAGATGTGTCCCATGGAAAACAGCTATGGGAACTTTGCAAGGTAAAGTATGAACCCTTGTGGGTAAGTGGTGGTGGACATTGTAATCTTGAGCTTTACCCAGAGTTCATTAAACACCTAAAGAAATTTGTACAGACACTTGGAAAACCGAAACCAACTACTGCAAATGGTTCTGAAAAGGAAGCTGTAGTAGAAACTGAGAATCAAAGCAACAAAGCAAGCAAAGAATCAGAAACTGGAACTTCTAGTACTTCTGAATTGAGTACAGAAATTCCTGAAGCTTCCAGAAACAGTTTAGATAGCCGTCTTAAAAAGTCTAAAAAACCAGACAAACCCGAGAAATCTCGAATGAGCACAGATCATGTTGATAGGTTTAGGAGAAGAAAGGGGTTAGTTTGGTAGTCTCTCAGATAAATTGTATCCTGAATAATTTATTTGCTCTTACCCATTATTCCACAGATCCAGCTCCATTGCGGTCGAGATTCCCCGCATTCACGCAGTCAGAACATCGGTGGTTGTACGACCAAGATCGGACAGTCCAAATTTAACCTTGGTCTTTTAAATTATAAAGTAAAATTAAAACTTGCATTTTTTTAACAGTCCGATTTTGATCGAATGATCACTATTGTTACCGACCACGTTGATGCGGGGTTCCTGACTCCAGCTCATCGTGTAATGATGCTTGTTGTAAGATGAAAATATTGAGTGAGTTATCTGTATGTTAAATGATATAAAGCAATGTGCATTTGTATGGCCTGTAAAATCAACATCTTGATCTAGTAAATGCAACCATGGTAATTTGTTTTGGTAGATTTCAAGTGTTTCAGTCTCGGATAGTGTTTTGGCACATTTTCTCATTCTTGATATTCATAAAGGATTAGAAGTTTGTTTAAAGACCAACTTCACTATATATATTTTTTTTTCTTACTTAAGCCTATACCACTCAATTGGTGAGTGATGTAGAACTCGGTAAATAGGCTATAACAAGATTAAGTTCTATTTTGAGATATAGCAACCTTTTAGAGAATTTAACTTTTGATGGCATTCTATTTGAAATTTATTTTAAATATTTTAAAACAACTTTAAACATTTCAAAAAAATTAGCCAGATGTTTAAATTACAAAAAAAAAAAAATGATGCAATTTTTTTTCAAGTAGCTTGAGGGTTAGAAATTCACTTATTAAGATGAATAAGTGGAAAATTAAGAGTTCGAACTCCGAACCTTGTATACTGCATTATTTGTACCAACTGAGTCAAGTTCACAACAATATATTCATCTTACAACAGGCATCATTACACGAGGAGCTGAAGTCACTGTCGCTTATATCTTCTAATGAGGAGTTTCATTTGTTTAATGTGTACGCCCCTTGTAATGGTAATGACAGACATGTTTTATGGGATTCTTTGTCAATTCGTCTTCAGGCTCTGCGGATAAGAAGGTGTGTGTTTGTGGTGACTTTAATGCGGTAAGGTGCAAGGAAGAAAGACGATCCGTGAATGCTTCTAGAAGTGTGATGGATTTTGGACCTTTCAATCATTTTATAGTTGAGAATGCGTTGTTTGACCTTCCGTTGTGTGGCCATAACTTCACCTGGTTTAAAGGGAATGGAAAGTCGATGAGTCGTATCGATCGATTTCTTTTGCCTGAAGATTGGTGCTTAGTGTGGCCGAATTGTGTTCAAGTCGCTCATTTGAGAGGGTTATCTGATCATTGTCCTTTGATTCTTTCGATGGACGAAGAAAATTAGGGACCGCGACCATCTTGGTTCCTAAAATGTTGGTCAGACACACCGGGTTATAAGCAATTTGTGAGGAATACATGGAGTTCTTTCCAAGTGAAAAGGTGGGACGAACATGTGTTAAAAGAAAAGTTCAAATTAATTAAATTGGCTTTGAAAGAATGACATGTGTCTCACTCGCAAAATTTATCTGTGCAAATTGCTGCTTTGAAAGACAAGATGACGGTTTTAGATGGTAGAGGTGAAGTTGATGAGCTGTCTGTGGATGACTGTAACGAATTGCATGATGTTTCGGTAAATTTGCACTCTCTGTCTAGGCTTAACACTAGCATTTGTTGGCAGCAATCGAGGAATCAATGACTCTGTGAAGTTGATGCTAATATTAAACATTTTCATTCAATTTTGTGTTCGCGTCGCCATTGTAACGCTATTTGTTCCGTGTTGGTTGACGGTGTGAGAATTGAAGGTGTTCATCCTGTTAGACACGCGGTGTTCAATCATTTTGCGCAACATTTCAAGGCGCAAGATGTCGAGAGACCTAGTATTTCTAATCTTCAGTTTCGGACCCTGTCTGTGGGAGAGGGAGGGAGCCTTATCAAACCTTTTTCAAAGGGTGAAGTTAAGGAGGCTATTTGGGATTGCAATAGCTTTAAAAGTCCAGGCCGGATGGAGTCAATTTTGGTTTTATAAAAGAATTCTGGATAGAGTTGAAAGATGATGTGATGAGGTTTGTTTTCGAGTTTCACAGAAATGGAAAGCTGGCTAAAGGTATCAATGCTACATTCATCGTGCCAATTTCGAAGGTGGATAATCCTCAGAGGTTAAACGACTTTCGACAAATTTCCTTGGTGGGAAGCATGTATAAAATTTTAGTAAAATTGTTAGCTAACAGGTTTAGGTTGGTGATGAGTAGTGTGGTGGCTGAGACGCAATTTGCTTTTGTTAAAAATCGACAAATTCTAGACGGCATTCTTATAGCAAATGAGGTAGTTGATGAGGCTCGTAAACTTAAGAAAGAGCTTATGTTATTTAAAATGGATTTTGAAAAAGCCTATGATTTCATTGACTGGGGCTATTTAGATGTGGTTATGAAAGGTATGTCTTCTCCGGTTTTGTGGCGGAAGTGGATTCGAGAATGTGTGAGTACTACCACATCTGGTGTTCTTGTCAATGGCAGCCCTACTGATGAGTTTCATTTACCGAGAGGTTTACGTCAGGGGGATCCCATGTCCCCTTTTTTGTTTCTGATTGCGGCTGAAGGTCTTAACATTTTGATGAAAGCTATGGTTGAGAATAATTTATTCACAAGGTATGCGGGCTCTTCGAGCAACTCTTGTTATCTTTGAATCTATGTCCGGTTTACAAGTGAATTTTAATAAAAGCCTGTTGGTGGGAATAAATATTTATGATTCTTGGTTGTATGAGGCAGCAACCGTGTTGAGTTGTAAAGTGGGAAAAATTCCTTTTATGTACCTAGGCCTGCCTATAGGTGGTAATCCGCGGAGACTTAAGTTTTGGGAACCAATCGTGAATCACATTAAATCTAGACTGTCGGGTTGGAATAACAAATTTCTCTCTTTCGGTGGCCGCTTGATTCTTCTCAAATCAGTTCTGACTTCTCTGCCTGCCTATGCTCTTTCCTTCTTCAAAGCTCCATCAGGTATAATCTCTTCCATTGAATCTTTATTGAATAATTTTTTTGGGGTGGGAGTGAGGATTGTAGAAAAATTACTTGGATAGGTTGGAATACCTTGTGTTCTAAAGAGGAGCATGAAGGTTTGGGGGGTAAGGAAGTTGAAGGAGTTTAATGTTGCTTTATTAGGTAAATGGTGTTGGAGGATGTTAGTTGATAGAGAAGGGTTGTGGTATCATGTTTTAGTAGCCCGTTACGGCGAAGTAGGTGGGGGGCTGAAGTGTTTCTTTGTGGTGGCAGAATGTAGGTAGGATTCGTGATGGTGACGGTGACATAGGGTGGAGGGTGATTTGGTAATAGTGTTAGACGGAGGGTGAGTGATGGTGTTGCGACTTTGTTCTGGTCGCATAGGTGGACTGGAGGTTCCCCGCTTAGTGTGCGGTTTCCTCGATTATTTGACTTAGCTGAGAACAAAACCATTACAGTGACTACTTTGTTCTCTATGGGTCTGGAGCAGGGTGGGGAGGGGTCGAGTTGGTGGCGTAGGTTGTGGGCGTGGGAGGAGGCTTTGTTAGAGGAGTGTAGGGCATTACTATTTGATATCTCTTTGGTTCCTAATGTTTCACATAAATAGAAGTTACTTCCTGATACTACAGCGGGGTACTCCGTGAGAGGTGCCTATGATTTGTTAACTAACGGTGATGATTCTCAGTTGGGATTACCTTTTGAGTTGGTGTGGCATCATCAGGTTCCTTTGAAGGTCTCGGTTTTTGCGTGGCGGCTCATTTGGGATCGACTACCAACGAAAGCTAACCTGGCTATTCGTGGTGTTATTCCCGCGGATGATATCTTGTGTTTCTGAGTGCGATCACGTGGAGACGGCCGATCATCTATTTTTATCATGTTCTACGTTTGCATCTTTATGGCAGCATGTGCGCGATTGGATTGGTTTTGTTGGAGTGGACTCTAATATTATTGCAGATCATTTGGTGCAGTTTACTCATTTGACAGGTGTTGGTAAAGCTAAAAGTTCGTTAATGCAGCTTATTTGGCTCTTGTGTTCATGGGTTGTGTGGAATGAACGTAATAACCGTTTGTTCAATAATATTGTTACTATAGTTCCTTGCCTTTTAGATTAGGTCAAATTGTTATCTTTAGGGTGACTGAAAGCTAAAAAGGCCTTGTTTGTTTATGGTACGAAGAGGTGGTGGTCAAACCCTTTAGATTGTCTGAGCATTGACTAACTTGTGTATTCTCTGTTTTTTGTGATACTGATCTCTTGTATTTTTTAGTGGTCTTATAGGCACACCATATGCTTGGGAATTGCTGCTTGGTATGGTTTTATAATTTCATTTTGATTTCTTAAAGAAAAAAAAAAGTTCACAACATAGCTAAACTACACTTTGGATCAAATAATTTTTTTTTGTTGTCTCATAACCGATCTAAACTACACTTCGCACATAGCACATAGTTAACGCTTAATGGGAATCATTATCATTAAAAATATTAATCGACTGAATCCTTTGTTACCCAAACAAAAACCAATTAATTTAGTCCATTAAATAAATATCGAATACCTTTAATTCCTATTTGATTGAAAAGTTTAATTTGATCACGTGCCCATCGTAAATACACCTTTAATTTGATTGCAAAGTTTTATTTCCTTTAATATTTTTTTTTATATATTTTCATCTAAAAATCAATAAAATCACACTGTAAACATATTTGTCACTTGAATCCATTGTTACCCAAATTAAACATCAATTAATTGAATCCATTAAAAAAATCGATTTCTATTTGATTGCAAAGTTTAATTTGATGACGTGCCCTGTAAAAACAATTAATTAACACATTAATATTTTTGGCAGTGCATTAATTTTATTTATATATAGTAAAATATGTAGGGGAGAAAATCACATCACATAATTCATAATTGGAGGAATTTAGCAATAGAGTGTGGGAGACTGGAAAAGAGAGGCAGGAAACACAAGTAGAAGAAGAAGAACAACAAGGTTAGTTTGTCTTTCCTCTTTTTATTTTCTTATTTGTCTAAATAATTGTCTTTGTTTTTGTGTTTATTTATTTTAGTTTTGTATTATTGGTTGTGTTTATTTTGATCAAGATGTAAGAGATGGTGCAATGTATTGATGAAATTGTACTAGATGGATTATAGGAAAATATTTGGTGTTGAATTAAAGGGAAAAAATATAGAATGATGAGATAAATATGATAAATTGATGATGTAATAAAAAAAAAAGATAAACATAAATTGAATCATTCGTAACCAAAAAAGAGAATAGGTCTATAAAAAAGTGAAGGTGTTCAAATATTATAGTCCAAATTATATATCTTATTTAGTGGGTTAACTTCAGCTTTTTTTTTTTCTTGAAGGAGGGTTAACTTCAGCCTTGTTACTCGTTTCCAAAAAACAACATAAACTGTAATAGTTTTTTATAATTTCTGTTTCAGTCGATTAGGGTTTGTATTTGAGTTCTATTTTAAAAAAAATATTTTTAGTTTTGAAATAATTGTTTTTTGAAAGAATTAGTTTTGCAATAACTAAAACTAAAAGACTAGTTCGATTAAAAAAACTGTTTTACAAGGTTCATGGTAAAATTATTGAGATGGTAAAATTTCTTTCATGGTTTTAGATTAAATCTTAGATTCAAGATTTTTCTTTTTACCTTTTTTTTTTTTTTTTTAACAAGCCAAAATAAAATTATATATAACCAAACCAAACAGTAGCTTCTAAGCACAAGGTGTGCCTAGAATTTTTCTTTTTACCTAATCAATGAAAAGTGTGCAACCAATTCTTTGTTTGAGTGTTGAGGCTTTGATGGATTTAGATTATAGGTAATCTTTTGTACATTTTCCCCTCTATTTTCAGCTTACCTTATGTTGTGAATGACTTTTGTTAATATATTTTTGTTTGGTTTATTTGAAACAACCTGTTTCTACAAAACCATTTCTAATTTTTTAATTAAAAAATTAAATTAAAAAAATATTTATTATAAAACTAAAAAACCAAAACACCATCAAATAAATTCTAATTTGGTATTTGTCGGTCTATATCTACTAGAATATGACATAATATAGATAGCACTTGAATGAGATCATAAGAGACCTCTTCCCTCTTAACCAAAGATTCCGAGTTCTAATCCAACAATGTTAAATCGAACATTGCCAACTATAGAGTTCCTACCCAGTTCGAGAGATTAGTTAATCCATTTGAGCTGTAGGGATTGAAATTAAATTATTTAATCGGTGATTGGAATCATTAAAGAGATAAATTTATTGAATGCAATAATAATAATAATAATAATAATAATAATAATAGTTTGCCAACTATTTTAACTGCATTTATTATGGATTTAAAAAGAGAAAGAATTGATACTTCATCAATTGATTATGAAATATTTCTAGGCTTCTACACTAAGTGCTAGCATTAATCCAATCAATTGATACTTCATTACACACTTTAATACACATTTATGTGGAAGATTTTTTTTTGTTTGTTTGGGTCAAGTATGTGGAAGATTATTTTACCTTGTACAAATTTGACAAAACCATCTTTATTTATTTATTTGGCTACAAGTGCTAGGGAGCAACATGATCTTGGAGCTACTTCCAGTTGAACAAGTTATTAGAAAAATAAATAAAATCATCTTTTAAATGCTATACTCCATACTCATATCAATACCATGTATCAGTGCTGTATGCATACCTATACATCTTTCTCTTTTTTTTTGGTTTTTTTTTATGTGTTGAGCCACATATATTCTATATATTCTAGAGCTTGACAACCCTATTTTTTATATATCTTTAAAAATAATTATCTGTAACCGTTAGTGGTTATTTTGTCAATGAATGAATAATTTGTTAGCAGCAGAGATCAAACCCTAATATGTCTTTAGTAAGCCAAATACCATTGGATCATACTTTTAGGGATTTGACAACTCTATTTGATTGAAACATAGAATACTTTTTTTTATATTACCATTGTGAATAGTAGTTATGAGATGATTTAATTTGTATATCACTTTTTGAGTAATTATATTTACCTTTTCATTTGTCTTGTTGCTTTATTTTTTTGAAAGGACTAGTTTTGATTTGTTGCTTGTTTATTGTATAAAGTTGCAAACCTTTTTTTAGTTAAAATTATGTTATTTGTCTAGATATACTATACAATGTTTTTTTGACCAAATATACAATACTAAGGCATGAATGCATGATTGTATTTTTTTTTCCTAGAGAAAATGGGTCGTGGAAGAATATCAATGGAACTCATTCAAAAGGAGAAATCAAGAAAGACAACATTTCAAAAGAGAAAGAATGGATTAATGAAAAAAGTGAATGAATTCTCCATTCTTTGTGATGTTGATGTTTGCGTAATTCTCTATGCTCCTAAATTTGAAGCCCAAGGATTTGCTGAACCTGAAACATGGCCTAAAGACAAAAGAGAGGTACAAAGGATCCTTCAAAAGTACTATAATACAACAAGTGATAGGCGTCCTAAGATCTATGATGTTCAAGAGTATTTTAAGGAAAGAATGAAAAAAATTGAATTTGAGATTTCCAAAGTGCGCAAAGACAAGATAAAGATGATGTATCCATCTTGGGATGAATCTTACAATTCTCTTGGATTGGAACAATTGAGATCATTTGCTAGCATGTTGGATTCCAAGCTTGATGTTTGTAATCAAAGGATGTATATGCTAAAAGGAGATCTTAAGGGAAAAACAATAGCTCATGAATCACACAAGGTTGATAAACTTGTAGGTAACCCTAACTTGGACTCAAAGCCAAATAGCTACTTCAATCTCATGCAAAACATGTCTCAAGCACAAGTTCATCCTCCATTGATGAATATTTGTGATAAAACCCCATTAGGGTTTTGGCAACTTCAACTCGGACAAAGCTCTCAACCTTCTTCTATGATTTTCAATGCACAAAACTCATACCATGCGGAGTCTCAAGAAGGTAGATATGCACAGTTCTACCCTTGCAAGCAGATTGATGTTAATTGGGCTAACTGGACCAACCGAGTTGATGCTAATGTTACGTGCGATCTGAAAATCGATATGAAAAGGAAGGGTGTAGCTGAAAATGACGAAAACTTATCGCCATACTATTACAATGGAAATGCATTGACAATGCAATCATATCCTGTTGCTATGCATTCTCTTCCTTCCCAGAATCTTTCAAACCTACCACATGGATTTCAACTTAATGGATTCAATTATATGAATGTGCTTCAAGATCATAAGTTCAACTACATGGATGGAAGGAAGTAGTTCACAACACTTTAAATTTTCATGCTAGCTTCT
The DNA here is from genome assembly GCA_946800305.1 of Medicago arabica. Taxonomy (NCBI): domain Eukaryota; kingdom Viridiplantae; phylum Streptophyta; class Magnoliopsida; order Fabales; family Fabaceae; genus Medicago; species Medicago arabica. The sequence continues at coordinate 56,081,923 of OX326966.1, forward strand.
TAGTAATAAGGTTGTTGAATTCGGGGTTTTAATTTTTCAAGACTTTGTTATCTTTAGTTTTTTAGATTATTGAATGAATATGACTTTCTTTTCTTGGTTTTTAAGTGGAACAAATAGCTTGATAAATTGCTTATTATATTTCTTTTGGACTGAAAATTGAATACATGAATCTCCTTTGTTTCTAATTGTTTTATGAACATTGCTCTACATTTGACATCTCCTTGTTACATTACATGTATGTATCTGGGTTATTGATATATTTGAAGGGATAAAATTATCTTTATTTATGTAACGGAACAAACCTCCACTGATGCGATTTATTGATATACATATGTTACATTTTGATGAAATAAATGTTAGGGAAATGCTGGTAATTTGCTTGATTTTTCAATATGAAATGAAGCTAATTTTACATATTTGCAGCAAACAACATGTTATGTTATGCCTTATTTTGCTTTTTAAATAAAAATATTTATATTCTTATAAATTTCTTCAATTTTGTTGGGAATATAAGGTGAGTGTTTCTCTCCTATCTAGTTCTTTCTTTAACACGAGAGTCAAAAATCAAACTCATGACAACTAATGTAAGGTGGAATAATTCCTTACCATTCGAACCAACACAAATCGGTATACTTCACCTCCTAAAATACAAGAATAATAACTTTGTTATAAACTTGAAAATACAAATAGGTTTATTTATTTTTCCTTAACAACAAGTAACATAGATACTAAATCAAACAATAATCCTCTCTGAAGTCAAAACAGATTGAAATTAGGATGACGAATATTCACGAACATTATTAGTGCATACAATTTTAATGGAAATAACAAACTCATTTTTTATTTCCCCAAAGAATTCTTGAAATATTTGAAAAACTTCTTAACGAGTTTTCATTAAAAATAATCAAGTACACAACGAAAAATCATAAATGAAAGTTACAAAGTAAAAGTAATTTAAAGTTGACTTCACGTGACTAGGATTTCAAATATATGAATGACGTAGATAAAAAAGTGATACCTCACTTATAGGAACTTAAAGATGCATTTTATTAAGGCTAGGGTTACCCAAAAGTTGATGTGTAGGGATTTGCAAAGCAACACAAACACATGCCACCGGTGGTGAGATGGTATAATCGCCCATACTCATGCCCTAATCATATCGTTTGTTATATACGTTGATCCTGAATATAAAGTATAAACAAAATTATTAACAAAAGAACTAAATAATTAAGGGTACAAGTCATTTTGTTGACATGTATTAAATTTAAAGGACAACCACGAATATAAAGCACATGATCTAAAGACTGGTTGGGAGATGGGTCTTCCTGATCAAGGTCTTGAACTTTGATTTTAGAGACATCTTGTAATGACAAAGGGAAAAAAACTATAATCAAATACCTAAGGACCAAAGGAAGATGATATAGAGACATAATCTACATTATTACAAGACTAGCAATAATGAAATAAGATGATGGAGATGGTTTCTTTGAAGTGAAGGAATTCATTAAAATCGTTGGTTGCGATAGTAACATCTCTGGTGATAGTAGGGTGGGTAATAATAGAAACCATAGGTTGTTATTTTTGTTGATCTCGTCTTTGCACGACATTCATCTCCAATATGGTTGTAGCTGTCGTAATAGCTACAACAAATACCACAACATTCAACATATCTATGAATTGTTTGGTCAAGTGGCCTTCTTGTCCTTGAAACCAGAGTTTAACGCCAACGACCCATATGTTGTAGTTGGATTTCCCGATCAAATTTTAACACGAGATAAGTCAAACTTTGAACAGCGGCGATCACGATGAACATAGAAAATTAGGAGTGTTCACATCCAAAGTCGATCCAAAGTAAAACCACAAACCGATGCAAAAAACTGAAATTTATTATATGTGTTTGTGTAACAACCACTCATATACGATCAAATTTTAGGTTCCTTTTTCTAAAACTAACTAAACTGTATGCATTAATGTTAACACTTATTTTTTTTATACGTATAATGTTGTGAATTCGAAAGAGTCACGCCAACTCTTGATGTGGGGAAAATCAATGGCAACCAAAAATAAAAGGAGTTCAATAATAATATCAAACAAAAGTAAACATCAATATGAAAGAGGAAGGATAAGAAGAAAAAACAAACAATATTTGTTTAACCAGTTCGGTCAATAATGACCTACTATAGGAGATAGCAGAACCAATCTTCAAACATAATTCTACCTTTTTACTCGAATCTTTTCAAGAGACTCTATGATTTAGTATCCTATAATGAATCCAATGATAATTCTCCCAACCCTAGAGCTCTTATCAAGAGAAATATCACAAATTGGCAATAGCAAATGGGCGCAAAACTACCATGCCTGGGCGCAATTTATCAACCATGAACACCCAAAAAAAAAACTATTATTTTCTTCTGATTTTCAAGTCAATAATCACAAATCTCCACCTTGTCTTCAATTCATTGGTGATGTCCATTCATCCATCCACCACCTAGATGCTTGACATTGCATCGAACTAGACTTTGTAGTCCCGCAAGATTTTACTTTTACCTCTTCAAACCTCGGAATGTCTTCTGCTCTATTGAAGATCCTTGCATCCAACTACACCATACTTTTTAAGTAGTTCCATAAGTTTTCACCATAACCTCTTCAACCTTGGAGCAATCAATTTATGTCTTCCTGAAGATACCCTTTCCTTCAATGAACCTTTGATTTTATGGTAATCCCACAAGTCCTACCATACATTTTTCAACCCCTGAAGTGCACTTCTCCGTCCTCTTGAGAAATTTCTTGCTCCCGTTTAGAGCATGCAACCTTATAAGGTTTTCATAGTTGTACCATTCCGGTTAAGGGTGTTCAAATCCAAACCGATCCAAATTAAAATCGCAAACCGATCCAAAAAACCGAATACTGCACAAAACTGAATATTATTGGATGCGTTTGGATGACATTTTATGAAAACCGCTTGGATTGGATCGAATTTCGGATTCATTTTTCAAAACCGAACCGAACCTCCTATCAATATTTTAAAATATATTTTCATTTTTACAAGTATAATATATTATATTAAGCTATTATTTTTTTTCTTTTTAATTCTTTTAATACTACATATGAGTTTAAGTTAATCAATTTTGTTTCTATTTCATATGTTTTAAACCCCAAACCTCCACCAGAAAAAGATAATCAATCATTATTATTCCGCACTATTAATTTTTTATAAATCATATGTTATATTTTGTATCGAACCTATTATTTTATTATATTTTAATAAGATTATTATTAATAAAAATAGGTTACAATTTGTAATTTGGACATCCAAAAACCGATCTAAATTAAACCGCATTAATTTGGATCGGGTCAAATCGTTTTTTAAAAACTTATCATCCAAAACCAAATTGAACCGCATATAATTTTATCTTTGGATCAGATGAGTTTTTGCATCCAAACCGAACTGTGAAAACCCATAATTCCAGTGTTACATTTGCCCCCACCTAGTCCCACTAGTGAAATACTCCATCTCATGTTGAGCTTTCTCCACCTTAACTTTCAAATGTGAACACCAACTATGTATTTCACATTGTAAACTCCACATCTAAGGTTGATCCTGAATGTTCTTACGTCTGCCTCTCCAGAATAACCTTGAGTATTATTAGCACCGTCTCTCTAGGATGGTGTTGAGTGTTTGACATCTCTCTAGACGAACACCCATCTACATGAGGAAACTCCACCTTCTTCCTTCTTAAAGTAAGACACCACCAGAGCACTCATATCCTCATAGTTCCTTGAGGCAGCTGCAAATTTTTAAGAGTCATCATTGCCCCCCCCCCCCCCCCCCCCCCCCCACACACACACACACACACTCAGTACCATTCCTCTTGAAGTGACCAATCTTGTGACATTTAAAGCACTTGTACTTCGACCTGTCACCATCCTTTGAGTTTCCAAAACCTGAAATCGTTGCTTCTGGTAAACTTTTCAATGTCCCACTTGGTACCCATGGGTGAATCCAATGACGATTCACCCGAACCTAGAGCTCTTACCAAGAGAAAGCCTAAGAAATCTCTCTTAACCATAGTTTTAGTGTTGGCAGCAAAAATTCTTGTTTTTTCCCTTGCTAAAAAGAGAAAATTCAAATTTTTATATATATTGTTGTCCCGCTATTCTTGGGTGCAAATTTGCCACGCCTCGGCGCAAATTGGATGCCCATAACACCCAAAAAATCTTTCTATTATTTTACTGCAGTCAATCATCACATATAGTATATTGCATAGATTATTTGTTGGCTTATAAATTTTTTAATAATAACTATTAATTAAATTTAATTGAATTTTTTTACAATTTCACATGTTTTAAACATAATCAATCATTTACATTTCTAGTTGTTAATTTTTAGTATATTATATGTTGTATTTTGTATAGAACCCATGATTTTACTATGTGTTTATAAAATTACTATATGAAATTGGATCAAATATTTTTAGAAGTCATGCAAATTAAACTAAACCTCACAACCAATCCAACACACACCACGAACAACACCATTAATAAAAAAAATGTGCAGAAAAGCATATTTGTAAACTGACGCGTGAGGCTTACATGTCGATTTGTTGGTTCATACGACGAAGATGTGGATAAGGATTCGCTAGAGAGTTTCAAATCAAATGGTGAAAAGACGCACAATGGCCAGGAGCAAAGCACTTGTATTGTTCACATGTGGATCTGAAAATGTAGAAACGAGTGATACCATGTTGAAATTATATTTCTTTTTCTTCAAATGAGACCACACTTATTATTTATTTATTTATAATGGTGTGAGCTATCACAATAAGCAAACATAATCAATTCTAAATTATACACTTTTATTATCTACTCTTCATATTCTCTATTTTATAAACAACTAACTATTTTTTATATTCATTAAATAATTGAATTATCTAGTTATTCAATGAATCTAAGAAATGAATATTTGCTTACAGTAAAGACCAAAGAGAGTATTTATTTCTACAATAATCAAGTCAAAGATAATATTCAACCAATGAAACTGAGACGAACCGAGTTGAGCTTTGATCATGTAAACTATTCAGTATTCACTCTCTTTGCCTTCAACTTCCTTAGGATCACGAAGAGTACCGAACATCCAATCCATCCATATGGTGTAATGACCATAGTTATGCCGATACGTTGTATGATGAATGGTGTGGTAACCAGCTCCCATAATAGGCCACAATTTTCCATGAATGCAATCATGAATATTTGCAGTCCAAACACCTTCAATGAATAAGAGCACCAAGTGTGCAATAAAATGGACTGGAACAATAAACAAAGCCAGGCTATGTGGTAATGCTTGAACTACTCCATCAAGAGGATGAAAAGCCAACCTTATATATATACAAGGTAAAAACTGTTAGTCCACCCTTGATCTGGTGATTCAATCAAAACAAGACAAAATTAATACTAGATAGAACTACATAAGGCAGAACAACACAATATGATATCACAAGACTAACTTTTAAAGTATTTAACAACTTGTCTTTTCGTTGATTGGTGGACAAAATGTTACATGTGATAAAAAGTTGTGTTGTGGTAGTGAGGGATAAGAATTTTATTTTTTGACCGGTCCCTTGCATGCATGCCCCCAATTTGTCAAGTTCGAGGAACAACTTTAAAATCAAACACAACACAACTAGAGTTGTCCTATCTAGTCCCTAATTTTGTAACATATTCTAAAGTAGCGCTTTTATTTGAGAGCTAAAGTGGTTTTGGGTTCCTATATAAGTGGCATCTACATCAAACATACATCCAATATGACAGTGTTTTAATACGAAGAAGTTCGATTAGTTGGCCAAAGGATGCTGAAAGAGTTATAACAAGGAGGTCCAAGATTCAAACCTAGAAATTATTATTATTAATTAATTAATTAATTAATACCTAACATTTTCCTATTCCTAAAATAAAACTATATAAGTGGTTAACTTCAAGGTTCTATAGAAAAACACTTGTCAAAATAACAACTTATTTAGGAATTCTAACCATGCTCTAATTCTTAAATCAACATCAATTATATCATGGATAATAAAAGGTTAAACAATACATACATAAATTAAAAAATATTCTAAATTCGCATGATTATGATTATAGTGTTGGAACATTTAACGTACTCACCAGCAAATGGGGAGAAAGTATTTTGTTTATTGTATATGTGATGTGTTGCATGAAAATATTTGTAAAATAGTTTTATGTCATGCAGCTCTTTGTGCATCCAATACATACCAAACTCTACAATAATCATATAAATTGCTAAATAACCAATGTATGCAACCCAACCAACATTATTTATTCTAGGAAAAGATTTTGTCCAGCCAATTTCTGTCAGGTACTCAGAAATAGTTGGAAGTAAAGTGTACCAAGGCGTTCCTTTCATTGTAACCAATATTTGCAAGAACATGACTCTACGTGACGGAATGGCATCTGCAACAATTAATACGTTTCAATATATCATGCCAACAAAACTAGATGTTTGAATAGAAATAAAAAATTAACACATAAAACCAGCAGGGGACATGCTTTAAATATGTGGTAGGTTTTACATATAAAATGTAGAACAACTAATAGAAGAATCAAAGAAATGAAAATCGTATGACAATAAGACACAATGTAAAAGTGAATTCAACAATAAATTTTCGGATAAAAAGAAGTTAAAAGCTTTACATTTCAATTCACTATATATGATGCAAAATAAATTTTACTTGTTAACCACAAAACATGTTAGGATTAATTTTATACTCGGGGTTCAATTTTTCCTTCGTCGAAAGTGAAATCAAACATAACTCAGGCGAATTGTGTTTGACCATGAGAAGTATGTTGTGTTATTTTTTGTATGCTGGGAAGCATGTTGTGATTTTCCCAAGTTCCAACGTGTTACCAAACAAGTAAGCAAAGAGACCTAATTTCAAATTAATGTATAGTAATTTAAAAAGAAATGTGAAATAACACTATAGGGAATGTAGGGGTGTTAAATTTGTGAGAATTTTGTTACTCATTACGCGTAAGATTCTACACAGTTCGATGGATTACTATGTGCACGAAATGTATACACTTCACACAAAAATAGTCTCTAATCAATTCGCATAGTTATGCAACAACAAACATTTAATATTCAGATTGACTAAACAGTTGAAAAATTCTACCGAAACATTAGGATAACTTTTTTTATGGGTTGTAAAATGATGATGTGACACATTTTTAAATAACATGATGTGACCAAATTTATGTGAATTTATTTGAATTAAATGATGATGTGGCACATTTAGTATATGATGTGTCGTTTTTAGTCCTTTAAAAAATTTCTTCAAAAAATGTTCTTTCAAATATTTTTCACCAACATTTTTCTCTCTCTCTATTTTTAAGTGAATTCAAGTGTATGCACTCGATGTATTTTTGAATTGATCACAATGAAGCACTATCCTAACACACATTGAGATGAATTGCAAGCAAACAAATCAGACAAGCTTTAAACTCAAACAAGCAAAACTAATTGGATTGTTTTAAGCTGTTGAGTGCTTTTTCAATGTTCAAAAAACTAAGAAACGTTTTACCACTTTCAGTCAATGGATTTTCCTCATTTACTATGGATAGTAAACGTGGCATAGTAAAAAACGATTGATGAATCTAATGGTAAATATTTTGTTGACTACGACGACTTCATCATTTTGGCAATCATAGTAAATCTAAATTCCATAAAATGTCATGAACGGGGTTGATTTAACAGTAGATGAATTACATACTCACTCAGGTCACATTTATAAACAAAAAAACAACTTTTTAAATTTATTGAATATCTAATGTATCAGGTCTTTATATAAACTAGATACGTTAGTCATTCAATAAACCTAAAAAATTGTTTTTTGGTTATAAATATGACCAAAAGGAGTAGTGAAAAAAAAAGTCTACACAAATACAAGTAAAAACACAAAAAAATATAAGGGTGCATAAAGTATATGTGCATATTAATTTGCAAGATAAAAATAATTATTCCTCAAAACGTTGAATTTCAAGCCAAATCAAGAAGAAGAAGAAGAAGACACCCCAAAATTCATTACTCCAGCCATAATAAAAAACTACCCTTAACCGAAAAATTCTCCCTCTCAAACTTTTTTTTTTAAGAGGCTCTCAAACTTTCATTTTAAATTTAAAATACTAAATAATTTGTTTTTTCTTGTGAAATACGGAATAAAAACAAAAAATCAAACCCCGCCATGATGAATACGGAATAAACACAACTTTATTAAAATAAAAACAAGCAAAACACATTTATTGAAATCATAAGATAAACATATTTAACTAAAGAGTAATAAAAAACAAAGATGATAACAAAAATTAATAAAAAAATTTAAATAAAAAAGACACTTTTAGGGAAATAAACATAGCGTTTCCAATAGTAAATGTAGAAGGACCATAAGAAACCAGAAATGAAGTAAAGTAGAAGACCACCAATGTAGTTACGAAGCCATGTTTGGAAGAACCTTGGAAGTGGGGCCCACAAGAACTGTGGAAACAAGGTTCCTAATACAATGTGGTTGTACATGTTTGTGTCTTCTATGAAGAATCTACGATAGTCAGTTGTTGGATCTTTCATAATTTGCATTGTTGGAACAACAAGAAGAAGAAGATATGTGATAGTGGATAGAGAGAGAGAGTACGAGGGAGGAAAAGAATGAAATGTACAATTGACAAATTCTTTACTTTTGAAATTTGAAATTTATAGGCAGAATTATATTAGAAGTCATTTATCTTATTTATTTGTGACACTCTGATTTTTTATCTTTATTTTTTTCCGTTTAGGTCATTTATCTTTCATAAAAATACGTGTAAATCCTTTTCCTCATTTTTTTTATTAAAAAATAAAAAAAATCAGAAATAAGATGAACATGTTCATCATCTTCATCTTCTTCCTTTGAATCTTTATCTTCTTCATTTGAATCTTCATCATCTTCCTTAAATCAAAAAATATTCTACACAAATATATTTTCAAATGTCATGAATTTATGTTATATTCACTTCAAATCTTCTTCTAAACACAAAAATCAAAACCTCAAATTTAGTCCTAGCTCAACCGGTAATATTGACATTTTCATCCTGGTTTAAACCTGAAATATTATAGTTGTGTGTGCGTGAATTTCAAGTGGTGTTTTCTACTTCATCTACAATTTTTATTATTTTTTTATATAAGTCCAGTTCATAACATTATGATTGTCAAACTCGCAAGTAGACTCAGACTTTTGAGAATTTATGAGTATAGGAGGCAAAAACGAGTGGAATACTAAGGTAGAATCGTGCAAACTCGTACATACTCGCATAGACTCACGGGTCTATGACGAGTTTATGGGTCCATAAGTTTTTTTTTTCAAATGATTGTCAAGAATTGTTTCGTTAAGAAATTGAATTTGATTTCTTTCAAATGATTCGTTCTTTTGATAGACTTCGTTAACCATTTAAGTTCAATTAATTGGTTTGAAATGATTGATTCTTATGAATGCTATTTACAAATATTATATAAGATGTTGCGTTTCTATTTTACACTTTGAAATCTTATGATTCTCTCATTCTTAACTCCTGTCATGCTTGAATGACTTTAAATTTATATTTCAACTATCTTAAAAAGAACCAAATGACTAAATTAATCATTATGAATATTTAATCCTTAAAAAGTTTGACAAGTCTTCTTAACGAGTGCTTCTGTGTCACTCTTTAAACATTCTAAATTTAATATTTATTTTTAAAAATGTTAAATTTTTTAATTTTCAATGCACTGATTATATAAACTTTAATAAAACTTTAGTACTATATCCATTAAATCCATCAACAAAATTTCAAGTTCCTTTTCCGTACGCAACATCAATTAACATATGCATCACGTGTCCCGTATAAATTCCATCAATATAATTTCATTGATAAGTCTATTTTTCTTTCCTTTTTTTTTTTTAAGCACTTCAATATCCAATCTCTCTTTTTTTAGTTATACAATTTGATTGACAAGTCTATTTGTCTTCTAATTCATAAAGTGGTAGGGACTGAAATGATGCTCCTTAGCGTATGAGAAGTGAAATGATGTTAACACAATATATCACACATTAAGGTTCTGTTTAGATTGATGGAAACGTGCGAAATAAGACGGAATAGAAAAAAAATGAAATGCAGTGAAACAGAGTGAAATGGAATAAAGATCATATTTCATTATTTGGATATCTTATGACAGAATGGAACAAAGTTGTCATTCTATTGTTTGGGAATGAGACGGAAGGAATGAATTATAATTTTTTATTCCAGTTTTACCCTTATTTTTGAAAAAAACACTATTATGGAAAATGTATCATACTTTACTAAAATAACTAGTAACATACCCGTGCATCCGCACGAGAATTTGTTAATCGAGGTAATTTTAATTAATTTGAAGCATGAATATTGTAATATGTTTAAATTTGAAACCTTAAGCAATATACATGTTTTTTTTGTTTTAGTTGTCCTATGTATTCTGACACGAACCTGCAAGTGTACGGTTCTTATCGAGTAGTAAAAATATCATTTCTTAGAGAGTTATTATAATTATCGATTTCTTTTCAATTGTGATTAGCTGAAATTATTAGAGTTTAGAAGTACAACAGACTTTGGTTTAAATTTAGAATGTAAAGTTGTCATTCTATTTTTTTTGGGAATGAGACGGAGCTCTTAGCAAGAGAAAGCATCATAAATCTCTCTTCACCCTAGTTTTAGTATTGGCAGCAATAACCCTTGTTTTTTCCCTTGCTAAAAACAGAAAAACCAGTTTTTTATATATATATTGTTGTCCACTGCTGCGCCTGAGCGCAAAACTGCCTCACTTAAGCGCAAATTGGCAGCCCTGTCAAAATAATCTTTCTATTATTTTATGCTGATTTTCAAGTCAATCATTACATATAGTATATTACATCTATTATTTGTTGGTTTATTTATTTTCTAATGATAACTATTAGTTAAATTTAATCGATTTTATTTTACTGTTTTATATGTTTCAAACTTAATCAATTAGTTACATCCATAATTGTTCATTTTTAGTATAGTAGGTAATGTATTTTGTATAGAACCTATGATTTCATATAAAACCTATGTATTTAGGAGCAAAGGCACTAAGTGGCCTCACATACCATTCACATGTGGATATGAAAACCTAAAAACGAGTAATACCATGTAGAAATTAAATTAAAAATTATTTTTTTCAAAGAAATTATATTTTTATATAATGGCTATGTTTCAAATGAGACCAAGCATATCATTTATTTATGGCTAAAATATGGTTTTGGTCCCTGCAAATATGCCTAGTTTTGGCTTTAGTTCCTGAAAAAAAAATTGTTTTTGGTCCCTGCAAATATGTCTCGTTTTGGTTTTGGTCCCTGACCCCACGTTTGTGATGATTTGCACACGTGGCACATGATGACTGAACCCATTTATTAGATAAATAGTCCATGCAAAATCTTTTGATTTTGAAAAAGGTCACTGCAAAATATTTTGTTTTTGAAGGAGGGACTATTTTCAAAAACAAAATATTTTGCAAGGATCAAAAACAAAACAAAAAATTACAGGGACTAAAACCAAAACTAGGCATATTTGCAGGGACCAAAACCATATTTTAGCCTTTATTTATAATGGTGTGAGCTATCACAGCAGACCAATATAATCAATACCAAAAATATAATATTAATTCTAAACAATTCTATATGTTTAGTTATTATCTACTCCTCATACTCTTCGATCAGTATTATAAGTAAATATTTGTTTCTCGGGTACATTCAATAACTAATTTATCTAGTTATTCAATGAACCTAAGAAAAAAATATTTGCTTATAATAAAGACTGAAGAATGCATGTTACATGCAACCAACCAAATTTATTTCAACAATAATCAAGTCAAAGATAACATTTATTCGATGAAACCGCGACAAGCCGAGATTTGATCATGTAAACTATTCACATCGCATTGCCTTCAACTTCCTTAGGGTCGCCAAGAGTACCGAACATCCAATCCATCCATATGGTGTAATGACCGTAGTTATGACGATATGTTGTATGATGAATGGTGTGGTAACCAGCTCCCATTATAGGCCACAATTTTCCATGAATACAATCATGAATATTTGCAGTCCAAAGAATTTCAATGAACAAGAGCGCTATGTGTGCATTAAAATGGACCGGAACAATAAACAAAGCCAGACTATGTGGTAATGCTTGAAGTATTCCATCAAGAGGTTGAAAAGCCATACCTGAGATATATATAAGGTAAAAAAAGTTAGTCCACCTTTGATATGGTTATTAAAGCAACGTTTTAAAAACCAAACCCGATATGGAACTAGCACGATCTCAAGATCATGGTTCAACTACTTTTAACAATTTGAACCAATTCAAAATCGATGTCGCATTTCAGGACAAAAATTAATATAATCCATATTACAAGGAAAAATTCAAAATTTAATATTAGAGACTAAAACAGTAGGGAAGCAAAAGATAACGTTCATATTTTTCAAGGACTAAAAATATTTAAGCCTAAATCAAAAGAACAATGGACTATTAGCCAAATGGAAAAGGAATCTTAATGAATATGAGATCAGAAGTTGATCCATGTCAATCAGTACTAGCATTTTAAGCTCACATATGAAGCTTTCGACCTCTTGGGATGAAAGAAATAGTGTTATTGGCCCTTTGCAACGTTGAAATGACCAACTACTTTGGAATGAAAGGAATATAATACTAGAGTTATTGATTGATATAACTGGTCCAACTCAATTATTAAGAAATGCACTCTTGTGATTAGATATAGCCTCCTCGTGTATAATAAATTACACTTGAATACAACATTTCACAAGGACACTGAAAGAGTTCTAACTTGGAACTCTGAGTTCAAACTCAAATAATATAATGTTTAATTTAGGAAAACACTTATTCAAAATCACAACATGTCTAATCCTTAAAAACAAAATCATCTAACACATCATATACATAAGTGTTAAATAACCCAAAAAATTGACCAAAAACGATTTCCATACTGTACCAAAGGACAATAAAAGATTAAAAATAATATGAACACATAAAATAAATAAAAAAAATAACTTCACATGACTAGATTGTAGTGTTGAAATTATTGAATAGTTAAGGTACTCACCAGCAAATGGGGAGATAGTATTTTGTTTATTGTAGATGTGATGTGTTGCATGAAGATATTTGTAAAGTAGTTTTATGTCATGCAGCTCTCTATGCATCCAATACATACCAAACTCTAAGATAACCATATAAATTGCTAAATAACCGATGTAGGCAATCCAGCTAACATTATTTATTCTAGGAAAGGATTTTGTCCAGCCAATTTCTGTCAGGTACTCAGAAATAGTTGGAAGCAAACTGTACCAAGGCATTCCTTTCATTGTGACCGATATTTGCAAGAACATAGCTCTATGTGATGGAATGGCATCTGCAACAATTAATACATTTCAATATATCAAGACGACCAAACTAGATGTTTGAGTAGAAATAAAAAATAAACACACGAACCAGCTTATCTCTAAGTTGTCAATTGTTAAACAAAAGTCATGTTGTAAGGGGACAAACTTTAAATATGTGTTAGGTTTTAGGGTGACAAAATATTAGAACAATAACTAGTGATAGCATAATAAAAGAAACAAAAATCGAAAGACAATGAGACACTATCTTTGATTATGTATTTTGGCTTATTATTTCTACCTTTGCGCCTATAGAGCAACTATAGTTTTGTATTTGATTTTTTCTTAATTAGGGTTTATAACGTTTTTGAAGAAGAATTAGGGTTTATAATGTTACAAATACACATATAGTATTACAGTCAAAATTACAGCAATAACCCTAAAACGTATTTCAAGGACTATTTCCCCATGGATCTCAACAACAATTGGGCCAAACGCAAGGGCGTAGAGATCTTCGCTTTGCTAGTTAGCTCCTTTTGTACCCCTTGCCCCTCTTCTATGTCTATATAAGAGTCATACTCAACACCAAATAATTTCAGATGAATTATTTTGAAAAATTGATTAGTGAGTTGATGATAAGTGCTCAAAAGTAACATATTTTATATGTTAATCTAGGCATTTTAGTGACTTGTTTTGCAAGTTATCTAAGGGAAAGCAATCATTTGTTGTAATTTTACCATTTGTGCTTTACATGCCTGATTCTACCCAATTTATGCAGGAAATGACAAGCAAGGACCAAGAAAGAAGCTCCTGAACCAAAGTCAGATCGCTTAAGCTACCACTGTTCGCTTAAGCGAACCAGTCCCAAAGAGCAACCGATCTGTTCGCTTACAAGCACGCTTTCTGAACGCTCATGGAAAATCATCTGTTCGCTTAAGCGAACAAATGGAAGCTTAAGCGTACACAATGTCGAGAGCAAAAAGGAAGTTCACTCACAAGCACGCTTACTGTTCGATTGAGCGAAGTTCATCAAACTTCTGAAGATCAGGACCACGTGGCAACTCCTCAGTGGCCAACGGAAGATTCCCTAGCTGTTCGCTTGAGCGGCCGTTATTTCGCTTAAGCGAACAAGTTCGAATACAGCCCATATAAATAGTTTTCTCTTCTCTTTCCCAATAAGCTTTGTACTGTTTTATTCCATTTTTCTGGTTTTAGAGAGAGAACTAGGGCTTTTCTAGAGAGAGAAACACAAAGCAAGGTAGTTAAGAGTAGATTCAACCTAAGATTTGTTGAGACATCATGAGTCTAGGCATGGAATCTTCATCTTTTCTTCATCCTTTGCTAAGCTACCATAGACATATGTAGCTACATCTACCCTTGTGGGTTTTGAGGTATTCAAACAAGCTATTATGTAAACTCTTGATCTTTTAATATATGGTTCTAGCTTATTTATTCAATATTGTTGTTATTCTTGTATTTAAAGCTTTATTGAGATTTGAAATGATATTGACAAACACTTTTGGATCTAGGAATAGAATAACAATCTATCCAAGTTTTCATTCTAGAAATAGATGTTAATCTTTGATAATCACTTTTAATCTAGAACTTAATGCTTTTGGGTCATTTAATAGATTGAGAAATCATCGATTAAATGATCCAACCGACTTTGTGATCGTTTAAATAGTTTGGGAAATCGACATTTAAACGATTCCTTAAAAATAACGATATCATTTGGACACAAATGATATTGTTGAGTGAATGTGATAATATCGTTTAAAAAGCTAGAATTCGTTATTTGATCGAGAGATTGCAGCTGTTACGCTTGGTTGAGTGTCTCTAAGCCCAAGTGAAATAGCCCTATCTCTTCTCTATTTTATTTTATGTCGAATAGTTAAAATTAGTTTTAAACAAACAAACATTTATACCCAAACACTTAAGATGATATTTGACGTTAAAATACTTATGAGATACACCAGTCCCTGCGGAAACGAACCTATTATACTCACGTGTAATTAGTTACATGATACGTAAAAGTAATTTATAACTTACATGAATTTTATTAATGTAAAAGTGAATTCAACGGTATAGGTTTCCGGCTAAAAAGAGTGAGAAAGGTTGGAATAGAAAAAAGGACAACAAAACCCCACCAAAATGAATACCGAATAAACATAAATTTATTAAAATAAAATAAAAACAAGCAGCACACATTTATATGAAATCATAAATATAACATCTTTAACAAAAGAGTAATAAAAAACAAAGCTGATAACAAAAATTGATAATATTTTTTTAAAAAAACAGGCTCCTTTAGGGACATAAACATTGTGCTCCCAATAGTAAATGTAGAAGGATCATAAGAAATCAGAAATAAAGTAAAGAAAGACACCAGCAATGTAGTTTGGAAGCCATGTAAAATAAAATCTTAATCATAAAACTAAGAGAATTGCTTTTTTGACATCCATTGTTTCCTAGAAAACGGTGAAAATAACCAAAAACACTCTAGCAGAAGTTAACTACCATCGACTTATAACTAGAAAATCAACGGTAGTTAACTACCGCTGAGTTTTTGGTCATTTTCATGTGTTTCTAGAAAACAATGGATTTAAAAAAACAAGCTTCTAAAATCTTTAACAAATGATCAATCAAAAAACAAAGATTATGATAAGATAATATTAATCAACAAACAAAGTTGATAACACCGATAATCTAAAAGTCAAACTACAACAAGAAGGAATAAAATTAACACAAACAAGCAAAACCCATTTCAAATTAAAACCAAAATATACCATCTTTAACAAAAGATCAATCAAAAAACAAAGATTATGAGAACAAAAAATAAAAAATAAATGAACCTTTAGCAAGATAAACATTGCGTTTCCGATAGTAAATGTAGAAGGACCATAAGAAACCAGAATGGAAGTAAAGTAGGACAACACCAACGTAGTTTCTAAGCCATCTTTGAAAGAACCTTGGAAGTGGAACCCACAAGTAGTGTGGTAACAAGGTTCCTGATACAATGTGGTTGGACATGTTTGTGTCATGATACGATCATAAGAAGTTTCAGGGAGCGTACAATCCTGAAGATAAATTCATGGATGGCTCATCTTATTATAGTAAAGTAATAATGACTCAGTTAGTTTCTAGAGAAGTCTTTTATGTATATTCTATTAGTTAGTTACTAAGAAAAGCTATTATGTAGCCGCTGTAGTTATCTTATAATGAACATCCACAAGCCTATACAAGCATTGTATGTCTCATGATTAGAACAAATGAAAAATATAACAAATATTCTTTCTTTATCTCTAGTTTCTCTCTCAAAATTCTGGAATCTGATCCCTATTCGAATTGGGTCGTATCACGTCTTCTACGAAGAATCTTCAATAATCGATTGTCGGATCTTCCATCATTTGTTTCGTTGGAACAACAAGAGGAAATGGTGATAGTGGATAGAGAGATAGAGAGAGAGCACGAGGGAGGAAAAGAGTCAGTTGGCCTTATCCATTTAAAAATAATATAACTTTTTTTAAGCAAATAGTGTAACTTAATTGACATAATTGTTTCTTTTATTTTTTGGTGTTAAGTCTCTCCGGTTCTTAGAGAAAGGAGCTCTGTTAATTAGGAGTTCGGTCATGAGGTATGCAAATTAACATAAAGTAATGACATTGTGAAGTGATTTTATTAGGAACAATGCTAGAATAATGCTAATAGAAAAATAGGAAATGGATATGTCTTTGTTGACTGCGTTCGTGCAATTCATGTTTGCTTTTTGTCGTGCCATATAACATTATTCTTTTATTAGATTAGATACATGTGTAAAAAAAATTACATTGTTAATGTATGCAAATTAAATATATTAATGATAATAAGACAACGTTAAAAGTCTCACATTGAATAACATTAACATGTATTTATAAGCTTACACAATTTTTATAATTCTTCCATTTTTTACACATCTTATGTTTGAATGACTTCTTAACATATTTTTCAACTGTCTTCTAAGAAAACAAATCACTAAATTAAAACATTCTAGGATATTTAATCAATGAATTTATCAAGAAAATTTCAAATTCCTTTTACCGCAAGCAACATCAATTAACATATACATCAGGTGTCCCTTCAATACAATTTGATTCAGAAGTCTATTCTTCTTAAAAAAGATAGACGTTAAACACAAAAAGAAGGAAAAGAAAAGGGGGAAAAACAATGTCAGTTTGTCCTTTCTTTTTTCACTTTCCTAATTTTTCATTTAAGCTTCTTCTTTTTGTTTTCTATCAAGAGGTAAGAGAGAGATGCAATGATTAAGGGAAAAAAACACAATGTTTTTTTTATTCTCTTTTGCGCTAGATGGGAGGATAATTTAGGTGCACATGAAAATCTAAATCTTAGAGACAATCATGAATAAGAATAATTTAACATCGAATCATAATTATCTTAGGACTCCTTCAAAAAAATAAATTATCTTAGGACAATTTTCTATTATTTTTTTCAAATGGTTTAGTTATTTCAAAGTCGTGTATTTGCATATGTACGATGGTTGACTGCAACATGTATTTTGAAACGAAGAGAGTAATTTGTTTTTTCTTGTTAGAAAGATAGATAATAGAAAGAAAAAAGAAAAACAAAACCCCACCGTGATGAATACGAAATAAACACGTTTTTTATTTTTGTAGCAATTCTAATAAATATTTTGATTGTTTGTGTGTAAAGTTGTTTTTGATTGTCAACTCACTAACATTAACTTCATTCATTAAAATAAAATACTCCCTTTGTAATGGGCTACTGATCTTGTGAGTAGACTTGTAGACGAAGGTTTACGAGTCTAGAAGTAATGCAATGAACATTATCTATATAAATATATAAACAAGCAAAACACACTTATATGAAATCAAAAATAAAAAAAACAAAGATGATTACAAAAATTAATAGAAAAATTAAATAAAAAGGATACCTTTAGGGACATAAACATTCCGTTTCCAATGGTAAATGTAGAAGGACCATAAGAAACCAGTAATGAAGTAAAGTAGAACAGCACCAATGTAGTTACGAAGCCATGTTTGGAAGAACCTTGGAAGGGGAACCAACAAGAACTGTGGCAACAAGGTTCCTAATACAATGTGGTTGTACATGTCTGTGTCTTCTATGAAGAATCTACGATAATCGGTTGTTGTATCTTCCATCATCTGCATTGTTGGAACAGGAAGAGAAGAAATGGTGATAGAGGGAAGAAAAGAGTGAGTTGTGCAATTGAGAAATTCCTTTCTCATGATATTTATATAGTTGTTTGTTCTAGCTCAAATGGTGATATTGATATTTTCATCTGCGTTCGAACCTGAGACATTATAGTTGTGTGTGTGAATTTTAAGTGGTGTTTACCACTTCATCACTAAAAAAACAATTATATACTCCCTTTGTAATAGGCTAATGATCTTGCGAGTAGACTTGTAGACGAGAGTTTACGAGTCTAGAAGGCAAAAACGAGTTAAATCACACATAGAATCGTTTGTGGTAGACTTAGGTAGAATCGTGTAGCCCCGTACATACTTGCAAGTCTATGACGAGTCCGTGGGTTTTTTATTCAAACATTTATTTTTTTGAAAAAAAAAATACAATCATCTTTTCCTTTTATTTTATTTTATCAAAAGTAATGCAAATAGCATTACGTATATAAATATATAAACAAAAAGAGGGAAACTAGGTCAAGACCTCTTCAAAAGATAGTGAATCTAAAGTTAGGTAAACCTAACCTATTTCTGATAAAATCTTGCCTAATTTCAGCGGGGAGAGAGAGGGGAATTAAACATATGAAGATAGTGCTAAACCTAAGTTAGCAAAACCATTTGCACAAGAGTTCCCTTCTCTATATATGTGCTTTACAAAAAAAAAACATCTTTTCCTTTTCATTTTCACTCTCAATTTAGAAACGAAACTCTCACCAACATCGAATATAGAAAAATTTACGTCACACTGACCTTCGTCGACGAATTTTTCTTCTTCCTTCATCGTTGACATTCTCTTGTTATGTATTGAAATGTTGAGAAAGTTGGTATTAATAATGATGTGCAAAGTGGTATTAGTGGACGCAATATTGAATTAGGTGGAGGTTAAAATATCCCAAGTTAGATTACTCATGATGAATAAGGTGTTTTATCTGGGTTTGAATTAGATGATGATGGTCATGATGCGCTGATGATGATGACGATGGTGGTGATTTTGATGATGAATAGGATTTCACTAGAATTTTGGTGGTTTAAAGCCAATAACATATATGTTTTATGATTTTTTTGGTATATATAGTAGCCAATTAGGAAGGAGCGAAGACCTTATCTACTTACTTTGCGACTTTGCTGCCTCTAATATGAGTGTTTTTTTGTTCTTAAAAACTTTGCTATGGAGTTGGAATTTTTAAATTTTATGTTAATTGATGTTCTATTATATATGTGTGTGTATGCGTGTAAGTTATTTATGGGACACTTGCATATTTTTTAAAGTCCTTTTTTTAATTTTTTTTATGTCACTTGAATATTTAATTTGTTGATATGAATTTAATATGAGTGATGTCTAGATTGGAAGCGAATCCAATGTATAATGAGGGCGTGCACATGTGGCCCAAATATTTTCCATATAGAACCCGAGTATCTCTCACATCATTTAATATAACTGACACTATCACGAGGGAAGAAAAGAGTGAGTTGTGCAGTTAAGAAATTCCTTTCTCTTTCTCTTGATATTTATATAGTTGTTTGTTCTAACTCAATTGATAATATTGATATTTTCATCTAGATTCAAACCTAAAACATTATAGTTATGTGTGTGAATTTTAAATGGTGTATACCGTTTCACCAACTAAAAAACAATTACATACTCCCTTTTTATCAAGTGTGTGTGAATCGTTTTTGGTAGATTAAAGTAATGTCATGTTGGATGTGAGTTGGCATTGTACCACCAACTCATTAATACCACCGTACCATTGTACCAAAATGGATTAAAGGGTAATCGATTTCATGTCCCCAATGTAGGTTAAAAATAATTCTCCACTTGGCTATATGAATTGTTATTTTTTTCTTCCATCTCAAGAGATTAGAATATAATTACTAAGTGTGATAATATTGATTGTAATTCTCTTTCAAATTTCAACTTCCAAGATTAAATATTAAAATTTCTAACATAAAAAAAATAATGGAAGATAAAGAAAAGTATGCATTTCTTTTCGAAATTATTTAATAAGATGAAAATTACAAAACTATAATTTTAGTAATTTAAATAAACTTATATAAATCACATTAAAATTTTGCACCCCCTAGCCCAAGGTCATCGATACGCCACTTGTATGAATGACCATTAACAAAATAATTGGAAACCTTAATGGTCATCACACTATAAGAGGTTATGGTCCCAATACACCACCATACACGGCAAACTCTCTCTTCTCCCCATCTAAAGAGAACTTGAAGTATAAACGTAGCAGTTGAGGAAGAACTAAATCAGTTACGGCTAACCCTTTGTTGTGTTTCAAATTAGATCATCTCCTCTCTCTGTTTCAGATCATTGTTATGATAGGACTGTCATCAAACCTTCACCCAGGTATTCCTAATAGCTAATCTTTAATATCCATAATAAATCAAACATGTCGTAGATTCGATCATAATCATGTTCAATGTTTTGTTTGCTTTCACTATTGATTCATAGTGATTGAACATGTTTTATGAAATCTGTTTTTATATAGACTTAATTTCCAACACATACCTCTTTCTTTTGGATTCAATTATAAGTTTCGACGGTTGATATGATTGATGTGATTTTGAATTCCGCTAAGCTTTTTGTTTCTATTAATAGTAAAGTCGTTGATTATTTTTCTTGTAGTAGAGGTATTCGTCAAAGAGATCATTTTTCTACTATGATCTTCTGTCTAGCTGAGGAGGTTCTTAGCAGAGATATCGGTTCAAGATTGTAAGCTTAGTCTGATTGGTCCAGTTGTTTGGTTCTTTCTCAAGTTTTGTACGTTGATGATGTTATGATCTTTGTCAAAGGAACTCAAAGGAATGATATGCTGCTCTTGATTTTTGTAGCATGTATGTTATTGTTTCTAGGCAGATCATCAATGCTCATAAATATATTTTTCTATGTAGGTAACATCTCTAATAGGAAGTAAGGTTCACATTTCTATGTAGGCTTTATCTTGGTAAGATGAGATCAAGAATAAGTTGTCTTCATGGACAGCTTCCACACTATACAATGTCAAGAAGTTAGTGACTGTTGTTTGACATAAATTTTGTTCTCTCTGGCGTCATGGTTGTTATTCAGTAAGCATGTGTGCTCTAGTAGGAAATTGGCTTGGTGGTATTTTGGGGTTTGCGGTTGATCATATATTAGCATATTGTTGGAACAACAACTAGTAACAAAAGATTAAATAAAAGTAAATCGTAAATAATGAAACACGGTCATTTGGTTATGCAATTCGGTCGTGAGAAGTTTACAGCTCACCAAAAGCAATCTTGACTGCCAACTTGCAAACACAAATTTGCATGGTACTATATATGATGTCACACTTTATTGCAAGTTATCTAACGAAAAAAAGTATTATGTTTTAATTAAATAAACAGAATTTTCCTAGTAATAGATAATAGTAATTACTTGACAGTTTCCTAATTATGTTACTTACATGAAGATTCAAAACAAAACAAAAAATTGTGCATACCTCTACGACTATAGCGCAACTATAGTTCTATATATTACTTGAGTGAATTAGGGTTTACAATGTTACAAACTACTAGCTCAGCCCGTCCGCTCTTTTTTCATCTTATGTGTCTATATATGAATCATTCTCAAAACACATATCTTTCATTTTGTTTATCTCTAATCGTGTTTTTTTAATGGCATATTATCTCTCATTGAGTCTAGTCTCTCAAGGTTTTGATATTGTCTATTCAATGATTATTCATTATTGCTAAATTGTTGGAGGTTGAGAAATGTTCTCAGGTTTTAAGACAAGGTTTTGTCATTTAATTTCATGTTTCTTTGTCTTATATTTATTGTCATTTATTATCCTGTTGATCTTGCACTCCAAAAAGTTAGCAAGACCCTTAGGTATTTATTATCAAGTTAGCAAGACCCGTTGCAAATGATATGTGCTAATTTTAGGTGTCAACAAAGTAAAGATTAGGAGTGTTCGCAGTGCGGCTTTGATCGGTTTTGAGACGAAATGTCAACCGATCTAAAATAAAAAATCACATGCAGTTCGATTTGGTTTGAATGAGTATTCTAAAAAAATCCGAACCGAATCGATTCAAATATATGCGGTTTAATTTGGATCGGTTTTTGGATATCCAAAATGCAAAGACTCTTTCTAGTCTCACTCCATATAATTCTAGTTACACCTAAATTTAATTAAAATTTTACAATAATACCAAAATTGTCCTCTTCATCTAAATTTTTAAAAACCCTTCTTTCATTATCATTCTCAACTCTCACCCTCTTTAATCCACAAATCTTCATAGATGTGCAACCAAGATCAAAGATTGAATCAACATTTTTTTTCATTGATTTGTACTCTATTCATAAAGGTTAGTGAATTTCATGAATTTCATTTTCTAAGAGTTTCTATTTGTTTATTGTTTGTTTTGGTATGAGATATGCCTCTAATAACTGTAATTTCATTTTACGTAGTAAGAGGTTAATGTAAATTCAGTTTACGTATGTATATAAGATGTTAGTGTAAACTCATATTATGTATGTATATGAGAGGTTAATGTAAATTCAATTGACGTATGTATATAAGAGGTTTACATAAAATGAGTTTACGTTTGTATATGAGAGATTAATGTAAATTCAGTTTAAGTATGTATATAAGAGGTTGGTGTAAACTCAGTTTACGTATGTATATGACAGGTTAATGTAAATTCAGTTTACGTATGTATTTAAGAGGTTAATGTAGACTAAACTTACGCAATTAATGCAAATTTAGTTTACGTATGTATATAAGAAGTTAGTGTAAACTCAGTTTACGTAAGTACAATTAAGTTATTGTAAATTCAGTTTGTATATACAAGAAGTTAGTGTAAATTTAGTTAACGTATCCTCTTAATATAAGAAAAGAAGACGTTGTGGAAAATATATTAATGCCCTATCCTTATTGGCTGCCACCTCAAAGAAATAAGGGTAAATGAAGTCTAAGATTTACTTTAGGTGACTAAATAACCTCACTTAACTATTGTGATGTCACCTAACTACAAAATGCTTACAATTTAGTTTCTTTTCCCTTCAAACTATGATACCCATTATACTAAAAAGGACGGAAATCGATTGGCATGGAAATGAAAAAGTTTCCTTTTGAAAGAAAGATAATAATCAAATAATTCACACTTTTGGTTCTTCAATTTGAAATTCAAAAAGAATAGTATTGCCTCTCAAAACTTTAGAGACTTTCTACTTCTCAAATCACTTTACCGTCTCTCCTCCTTTCATATTCTATTTCAATACTATCTCTCTCTCACACTATTCTATTCTTTCTCTCTCAAATCACTTATTATTTCTCATCTTCAATTTCATTTCAACTATAATTCTAATCTTTGTTTTTTTTTTCAGGAAACTTACAACAATGTTTCTCCCAAGCGAGACAAACAAGTACAGTAGGTAAATAATGAAATTATTTCTTTCTTTATTATTTTGTGAGACTACATTTTTTTTCACTTCTAATAGTTGTTAGTTTATAGAGATTCATATAAATGTCCACATAAATTTACACGGTACAAAGAAAATGAGTGATAGAGATTCAATCTTTAAACATGTAAAAACTTGGTTGATGAAAGAAAAATATATACAAATTTATCTTATCAATGGAACAAAGTAGGCTTTTTTCTCATCAATGGAAATGTTTTTTTCTTTTCAGAACACTGTAATGATCAGGTCTCTCCAACAAACTATACATAAACACAAGGGTCGGTCAACACATGAGTCAGTAAATGATAAGAAAACAACAACAACAAAAATGAGTTAGTAAATATTCAATTTTATGCATTATTCTATATAAGGTGTGGTTGAAAATTTTCTGAATTTTTCTTTTGCAGATAAGAGATGAAGTGGCTGATAAATCCATGTCATTACTAACTGGTGATTTTTGCACTAGAAAAAGTGACATTAGAGATGAACAAGAGTTGGGACCTCAAATTAAAATCAAATCTTTGTGATTTAGATGCACAAACAAAGACAAATTAATTAATTAAACAAAATAGCATAACAATAGTTTTTTTGTGTATATTTTAGATTCAGATTTCAGTAGGTAGATTATTGATTTAATAAAAAGAAAGTATTTATTTTTTGAGAAAAAAGAAAATTAGATGTTTAAATAAAATTAGAAAACAATCAATTTAAAATAAAATGCATGGGATATGCGAACATTGTCTAAAACATCGTAAATAAATAAAATGCATGGAAGAAGTGGACATTGACTAAAATTTCAAAATTAACTCAAATACATGGATCCCTAAAAAAAAAACTCAAATACATGGGATGGGTTGTCACTAACTAAACTAACTTTGATACACGGGACAAGTTGTTATTTATAAAAAGAAAATATTCTTGCTAAAGCGTAAATACTATTTAAAATTTCACATCAATTTAATTCTACAATAATATTAAACTCTCTTCAACTAAAATCCATCGGTTAAGTCAGCACTGTCAAAAAATTTCTAAATAACTAAAATGCATGGGAGAAGTGATCATTTACTAAAGTTTCAAAAGTAACTCAAATGCACGGGATATAAGTTGTGAATGACCAACTTAACTTTGATACACGGAACAAATTGATATTTAAAAAAATATATGTTCTTAGAAAAACGTTTATACTACGATATAATTATTAAGCACGTCGTTTAAATGTGATATTTATTTTAAAATAATTATTAAGCATGTGAAGAGTCATCAACGATATGATTTTAAAATTAATTATTATACACGCGGCAAGTCGCTGGTGATACAAATATTTTTCAAAGTTTGCTAAAAAATATTTTTCAAAGTTTGTTTTTAAACAAGTATTTTTTCAAGTTGATTTTTTAATTTGGCAAACATATTTCAAAATCATATATGTTGATATTATATTTTGGAGAAAAATTATATAAGTTTATATCATTATTGTGTAAACTCGCATATAAAAAACCTCAAAATTAAATAAATCATCCACATCAACGGGTACTCGTGCGGATGGACGGGTATCTTACTAGTGTATATGAAAGGTTAATGTAAACTCAGTTTACAGATTTACAACTTATGTTGCGCCTGTGTGGTTTACACGTAAACTTAGTTTACTTATCTTATGTAAACTCAATTTACATTAACTACGTAAACTCAATTTACATAATTTAAAAGGTATATTAGTCATTCTAGGGTGCTTGGGTGTTTTGGGGTGTAAGTAGTATTTGTCAGACTTAATTTCACGGCAAGACTTGGAACGAAAACATAAACTTGAAGCAATCACTCGAAGAAATAATCTTTTAGTTTTTCTTTCTAGGTTTATTTGGTCATTTGCATTTTCAATTACACATAAAGGGTTTTTTATCATGTATTTTTTAAGAGCTAAGCATTTTCAATTGCACAAAAAAGGTAACGTTTTTTTTTTCCTTCTGTTTTTTAAGAGTTAGGCATTTTCAATGCACAAAAGGGTGTTGTTTTTGTTTTTTAAGAGTTGGGCCAAGATAACGATTTCGATTTAGGCCCACTAATATGAATTTCAATATGAATATTGTTCTCCCCTCTGCACAAAACACTTCCGCCCTGCATGATTTTTAAAAATGCCTCTGCGTGAGTTAAGTCACGCAGCGTGACTTAACTCATGCACCTTATAACCTCTGCGTGACTTAAGTCACGCACCACTAGCATGTGTGAGAGTTAACTCACGCACGTTGGCCGGTGGTCAGAACTCAAGAACACACGTTTTTGTGGACGGTGGTCAGTTTTCAACCTTCAATCTACACGTTTTTACACCATTTATACGTTTTTTTACCACATTTATGTTTTTTTATAACTTATACTACTATTCCCACCTATAAATACCCCTCCGTACTTCCTTATTTCTTCACACCATCTCACTTTCTCTCCCTCCTCACTCTCTCCCTCTATTTCTCTTCTTTTTTTTCTTCTTTCAATAGTCTCTTTGGGGGCAAAAGTGATCAGCCTTCTAGGGGTAAACTAGTGAGTAGCCGACTTGGGCAAGTGATCGACCCTTGAGGTAAAATTAAATTTGCTTCTTTTTACCTCAAAATCTTTTTACCGTGGGTAAAAAGAATCTTTTTCGTGTATAAAAAGAAT
The DNA here is from genome assembly GCA_946800305.1 of Medicago arabica. Taxonomy (NCBI): domain Eukaryota; kingdom Viridiplantae; phylum Streptophyta; class Magnoliopsida; order Fabales; family Fabaceae; genus Medicago; species Medicago arabica. Next base: position 56,108,682 of record OX326966.1, read on the forward strand.
CAGATTTAGATTTATCTCAAGGGTTGATGATGTATTTCTCCCAAGAAAGCTGCTCACTATTTTACCCCATAAAAGCTGGTTACTTTTTACCCCAAATAAGTATATTATTTAATGAATTCGAATAAATGTATCAATGTAACAATGTATCAATTATTGTATGAAGTTGATTAATAAAATGAGATGTTGCTTTTATTTTTATATTTGCTTTTATTTTCTAATTTTGTATTTAATGAATTTTGTTATATGTATCAATTATTTAATGAAGGATTAAATATGTTTTTAGTCCCTATAAATATTCAGAATTTTGTTTTTAGTCCCTATAAAATAAAATCACACTTTTTAGTCCCTGTAAAATTTTCCGTCAGCATTTCTAGTCCATATAAAATTTTCCATCAACATTTTTAGTCCCTGTAAAAAATTTACGTCAGCATTTTTTGTCCCTAAAATGCTAAAGAAAAATGTCACAGGGACTAAAAAGTGTTATTTTATTTTATAGGGACTAAAACGAAATTGCGGATATTTATAGGGACCAAAAACTTAATTAACCCTTTAATGAATAATTCGAATAAATATTTATTTGAAGTTCATAAATAAACAAATATTGAATTAGAATAAAATAGAATTTAGTTTCTAATTTCGAATTTATTTTAAATGCATAAATAAATTAGAATATAGCAAATAAATAATTTAGAATAAAGTGAACAAATAATAGTGTGAATAAATTCGAATAACCTTGCGTATTGAATAAATTCGAATAAAAAGTCTAATTAAACTCAGTGTGGAATCGAATAAAGTTGCGTATTGAATAAATTCGAATAAAAGGTCTAATTAAACTCAGCGTAGAATCGAATAAAGTTGTGTATTTAATAAATTCGAATAAAAGTTACATTTACATTCAAATACATAAAGTTCCTAAATATGTCATATCATTACATTACATTACGTTCAGAATGCACCTTCCAACTACAACAATTATCTTACCTTTGAATGGGGTAAATTCAAACTTGCCAAACAACAACTCTCAAGCATTCACCCGGAAGTTCTTTTGTTTCATTCAATAGATTAAATTCGTGTTAGCTTGGTTTAAATGATGGTATTCAAGTGTCAACAGAATGAGGTTCATTTCTTGACACTTCAATACCGTCATTTAAACTAAGCTAACAAGAATTTAATCTTTTGAATGAAACAATAGAACTTTTGGGTGAATGCTTAGGAATTGTCGTTTGACAAGTTTGAATTACTCCATTCAAAGGAAGACAATTGTTGTAGTTGGAAGGTGTAGTTCCCTACCTAATAACGATATTCTGGCGGAATCAGACTTATATAATACAATCAGGTTGCACCTTCAAACTACAATAATCATCTTACCTCTTAAATGGCAAATTCAAAGTGGCTAAACTCCAGGGTTCCAACATTCGCCCGGCAATTCCATTGTTCCATTCAAAAGATTAAATTCTTCGTAGGCTTGGTTTAAACGACGGTATTCAAGTATAAAAAAATGAGGTACATTCTTTGACACTTCAATATCTTCATCTAAACAACCCTAACATGAATTTAATCTTTTGAAAGGAACAATGAGAACAAAGAGCGAATGCCGAAGTCTTGGCGTTTAGCAAGTTTGAATTTTCATTTCAGGGTAAGATAATTATTGTAGTTGGAAGGTGCATTCCCTACCTAATCACGACCCCCACCTAATCACGATCTTATGGAGGAATCAGACTTTTGATGATATATTCAGTTGATCTCACCAACATTGCTCGCATATCGATCCACTGAAACATGTTGTGCTCCCAAAACATAGTTGTCACGTTTTCGTCATTCGTCAATTCCACCCAAATGAATGATACTCTCCCATCATCGAGTGTTGGACGTTTATACCGAACGTATTCTACCTTCCTTATCTCTCCGGGGTTGAGTTCTTGGTTGAATTCATCCAGCTGATCCTTGAGACCTCTTAGCGTTATACCAAGGCACCGAACCTTCAACCTATGATGTTCTCCGCCGTTGAATTGTGCACGAACGTCGATCCACCCGACCATTGTTTCAAATCTACACAATAAGAAATTAAAAACAATCAATGAAAAACTCATTCAAACATTTCATCAAACACTTGAAGTGCAAATTATACATAAACCCTAAAACTCATAACTACAGCATTAACATGCAAACATCTTACCATAATTAAGTAATATAAATCATTTGCATGTAACATTGTATCATTTCTTGCAAGCAAAATCAAAATTTAAACAAACCCTAAATCTAAAAAAAAATCTCTAAAATTCAAAACCTACAACATAAACATGCAAACATCTAAACATTCAAGCAACATAGGTCATTTTCATGTAAACATTGTATGATTTCTTGACAAAAAAACAAAAATTTAAACAAACCCTAAATTTTAAAAAAATTCTAATTTAAGAGAAAAATTTAACATATAAACATAAAAGGTTAATGGTGTTTGATTATGAAAATTTACTTGTTATTGAAGTGTTGTTTGATTTGAACTTGAAGGAATTTTGAATTTGGTGATTTCAGAGAGATTTTGGAGTTTTTTGAGATTTTAGATGAGAAATGAGGAAATGAGTGTTCTGCCTTGTTTAAGACAGCACGTTGCGTGAGTTAACTAACACTGCGCTAGTTAACTCATGCAGCGTTAGTTAACTAACACACAGTTTTACACTTGCGTTAGTTAACTAACGCAGGGACATTTTGGTCATGGCTGCAGGACGGAAGTGTTTTATGCAGGGGGAAGTAGTAACCTTTCAATATATACCCCACCTATAAACTTAACTTTGCTTATACATCCCATAGAAAAAAGTTTTTAGGGCTCTCTACAGACATGGGCCCTAGGTCGGTCCTGAAAATGACCTTGAATAAGAATAATTTTCCACTGAAACATAATTATATGTGAATGTAGTAGCATGAGTGAATAGTATTATGCAGCGGTAATTTATGATTTTAGTCCCCTATATTTGAGCAAACTTTGGTTTTGATGCATGTAAAAAAAAGTATATTGTGTCCGCAACATTTGAAATTACTCATTGTAAAAAAAAAGTTTGAAATTACTTTCGTTTTAGTTCTGCTGCAGCCCAGTCATATAAAACGTTTGACATGAAAGAAATCGTGTCGTTTGCATTCACATGTGGAGGCTATTGGAATATGCAATTTAGTTTTAAGTAGTGATTTTGTTTTGAATTTAGAAAAGACATTTTATGTTTCAAGTTTTTCTAAAAAAATAATTTGTTTCAAGACTTGTACCTTTGTGATATTCCTTTAATTTTAATGAAGCCTCTTTCAGTTTGTTTTATAAATTTAAATTTGTTGGAAATGGTGTATTATCAGATGGTATTTCTCAATTAATTTGCAATATGATATCACTAATAATGTTATTTGCAAAATCCTTTATTTTGTGGCACCATAGATTATGACATATCTCCATTCAGAGAATCAAATGACTAGTGAATGATGTAGTACTTGGTACTTTGGATTTCATTGATTTTGAAACTTGTGTAAACTTTATAAGGGAAAAGAAACTAACAAGTTTAGAAAGGTGCAGAGATCATTGATGAAATATTTGAAATCATACATTCGGATATATTTTGTCCAAACATGGACATATTAGGTCTAGAATACTTCATCTATTTCATTGATGATTACTCACAATATATGTATATCTACTTGCTTCATAAAATGTACGAAGCGTTTGATGTCTTTAAAGTTCTTAAGTTTGAAATAGAAAAGAGATGCAAAAAGCAATTAAGATTGAGAGAACTAATGTAGGTAGAGAATATTATGGTATATATATATATACTGGTAACGGACAAGGCATGAGTTCATTTGCAAAGTTTCTTCAAGATAATGGAATAGTTGTCCAATACAATATGCATGGTTCTCCGGACAAAATTGGGGTAGCAGAAATAAGAAGCTAAACTTTAATGGACATGGTTAGGAGTTTCAGTAGCAACTTTGGACTTCCAAAGTCATTGAAGAGTGAAACTCTTAAAACGAAAGTGTATTTGAATCGTGTTACAACCTAGGTTGTTCCAAAGACGCCTTTTAAGTTATTTAAAGGTTGGAAACCAAGTTTGCGTCATATACGTGTTTAGGGATTCCCGTCTGAAGTAATAGTTTACAATACACAAGAAAAGAAACTAGACCCTAGAACTAATAGTGGGTATTTCATTGGATACACCAAAAAATCTAAAGGGTTTAGGTTTTGTTGTGCATCTAAGAGCACAAGGATTATGGAATCAAGAAATGGAAAGTTTCTTGAAAATGACTTGATTAGTGGGATCAAAGAATTTTAGGACATTCGTTCCGATAAAAGTCATATTGATGATGAATTTTCCACTTCAAGTGATAGATTGATTGAGATTCATATTACCCCTACAGTTCAAGAGTTAAGATCCTCTCTATTTAAACTATTCTTCATTCCTTCCATTTGAAGAGATAAAGACACAAAAATCTTGAAAACAATTAATGATAGTGGGACCCATTTAATGATATGACTCACTACCTATTTTTTGTGTCAATCTCTTTCATAATGACAATCATTATTTATTTTTATAAATGGAGAGGATCTCAACTCAAAATTATCTCTTTCATAATGACAATCATCGTTTATTTTTATAAATGGAGAGGATCTCAACTCAAGTTCAAAAAGGTATTAGACAACCGATCATTGAAATTCCACAAACGGTTGATGATAATATAGTAAATGAAGATGTTAAAGAATTTCAAAAAATTGTTAAACATGGTTGTACAACATGATCCTCAAGAAAAATTTGAACCAACATTAAAGAAATCTACTAGAGAGAAAAAATCAGTTATACCTAATGACTATGTAATATATTTACAAGAATCGGACAATAATATTGGTGTTGAAAATGATCCTAAAACATTTTCACAAGCCATGACTTGTAGAGAATCAAATTTATGGTATGATTCTATGAAAGATGAGGTTAATTCAACGACATCTAATGGGGTCTGGGATTTGTTGGTTGCCTAATGGTTTGAAAGTCATTGAATATAAATGGGTGTATATGACAAATAAAGACTCTTTTTTACAAAACTGGTTCATAAGATGAGGAGTGTCTCATCTTTATAAACTATAATCATTATTTATCTATCCGATGTGAGACTTGAGTTTTTCTAATATTGATCTTGCATGTCTTCAACAAGTATTATCAAGCACACCTTCTTGCATCAAACGTAACCTTCATTTCTCAACTTCTTGATCTATCTTTTGAAAATACCATTCATCAATACATCAAGTACCTTTTGTTTTGTCAAATATATGGAACACTACACCATTCACTATTGCAGCGATCCAAGTAGTAGGACAGGAACCACAGGTTTGTTCAAATTGGCCAAACGTCTCATAAAACATTTTTATATTGTTTCTTATTATAATTAAGTAATTGGTCCCCGTGCATATTCAGAATTTTATTTTTAGTTCCTATAAAATAAAATCACACTTTTTAGTCCCTGTAAAATTTTCCGACAGCATTTTTAATCCCTATAAAATTTTCCGTCAACATTTTTAGTCCCCGTAAAAAATTTAAGTCAGCATTTTTGATCCCTAAAATGCTAAAGGAAAATGTCACAGTAACTAAAAAGTGTGATTTTATTTTATAGGGACTAAAAACGAAACTGCGGATATTTATAGGGACCAAAAACTTAATTAGTCCTTCTTGTTATCAAGTTGACCATCTTCGATATTTGGTTCTTCTTAAATTTTTGTTATTTAAAAAAAAAGTTTAATAATATAGTGCACAATCCTTAAATATATATATATATACACACACATATATACACACACATAGTGTACAATATTTTCAAGTGAGAAACATAAAAAAATATTTTAAGTAAAAACTTATTATTACTTTATGAGTTTAACTTGGTCGACAGTGCAGATCTGTTTTCCACAAATAACCAATCAAAATATTCTGAATTGTCATGTTTAGCCCACGTTAATTATAAGAATTAATTGATGTGACAATTCAAAATATTTTGATTGATTGTTTGTGCAAAATAGGTCTGTACTGTCAACCCACCACAATTAAACTCTTATTTCATTATACATGGTCCAATCGCTTTTGGTCATATAATGGACTTAGTTTAAACCTATATTCCCAAAATGATTTCTTTGAGCACATTAATTTACCAAGTCAAAAGGGATGTACAGGTACTTCTCCTTATTATAAGGACCAGAAGCCAATCATGCATGCATGAGATATGTGCTCCCTATTTTCATGCTATGTGAGTAATTGTTCACATACGTTCCCTTCTGTAAACGGTTATTGTCTATGACTCTAAAAAGGGCAACTCTCTTTTAGTGAGAGATAAGAGTAACATCATTTTCTTTTTATATAAAAAGCATAAACAAAACCCCCTCTTTTTATATTCTTCAATTCATATAAAATCTCTGGGTTCTCATTAATATTTTATTGGGTTATTTATTAAAATTGACCATGTAATATACGCGAAATCTGCAAAACAATCTTGTAAAATAAAAAACATATATCCTAACTCTGTAATAAGCAACTTAGAGGTTGAACTTTTCATGATTTTTTTTCAGATATGTTTAGAACATTAAAATATGACTTAAGACAAAAAATTAGAATTTTTCAACTAAGGACGAATTAATTATGAATATTTAAAGTGCAAAAAACTCAAAAAACAAGACAATGAAAACCTCTACTTATAAATCGAATTTTGAGCGGATTGTTTGGAGAGATATGTATAAAACACATAAAAAGGATCTGCAAAGTTTCATAGTATTTCAAAGACGTTTTGATTTATTTTTATTTTACAACAAAAACGTGTGAAATTGCAATTTTGTTCTGAGTAAGCGTATACTCACGTGTCAAAATTCGTTCTCTAATTTTGTATGCATGATTAGAACATAATAAGAACCTTCACTGTGAAATTTTGGAGTTTTTAAACGAGATGCGAATTAATTATGAATTGTTTAAGAAATTTATAATTACGGGAAATAAAAATTTATAATAAATTCGTCCTTTGTCGAAAAAATCTAATTTTTTTGCGTAAAGCCATGTTTTAACATCCTAAAGATGCCTAAAAAATCATGAAAAAATCCAATTTCTAGATCACTTTTTTGGACCACGTGTATATTATAGGATCAAAATAATAAGAATCTCAAATTACAGGGTTAGAATATGCACTTTTTATTTTACATGATCATTTCTCAGACATCGTGTATTATTTTACAGTTGTTTCTTGCTAGTTCTGTGTCCTCGATTGTATCGGATTGGTCCGTTAAATCTTGGTAAAGTAGAGAATATTACACGGAAATTTTAAGGACGGTGTGATCAGCACATCTCAATTATTTTACAATTTGTTTGTTTTGCAGGTCTATATAATCGATCAGTAGTAGCAGATTTGATTTGAGTTGTCAAAGATGGTGATGGACTTGTGTTGGAAGCTAAATTGGATAAGTTTCACGTGTTCCTTTGTTTATCTTTTGCTAATTTGATGCTGAAATTATTTGCTGATTAATATTTGAGATGAATCTATGTCATATTTTACAACAGATACTTATTTTATTGATTTTTTTCCATCAACACCAAGGCAATAATAAACTTGCTATTGGCAAAGCAGATATGGATTACAAAACTTACCCTAGAATAAATTAATAACTATTTCATGTAAGAAATACATTAAATGTTAAGGTTGGAGTGTAGTTTCTTGTGTATTTTAATCGAATTTTAAAATCTAAAATGTTTTAACATGTTTTTGAGGTTTTTATGAGGTGTTTATGTTGATCGGATTCTACACTAGGTTAGTATATTTAGTAATTAGCTACCCCGATAACACAAATGAGTTTATTTATCCAAAACTAGTACAAATAAAAATGTTAATAGATATTTACTTGTTTCATAGTTGTATTTCGTCTTATTTTAACATTTTATATCTCTTAAGAAACTATAAAGAGATATTTACCCACAATAAAAATTATCTAGACGACATTCAATATATTTTTTTATCTCATTTCTTTATATTTAACCCCCTCGTACAAAGATGGCTAGCTTCGCCGTTGACCATAGTTACTTAGAGGGTATGCATGTAATGGTAGCACACTAAAAAGGTATTCACTTTTCTTCACTTTTTCCTCTTTAATATGTTTTCATGTTCCATGTTCTTATGTGTGACAAAACAAAAGGTACTAACTAGATGTTTTGATGAATGGTATTTTCAAAAGATAGATCAGGAAGTTAAGCAATGAAGGAAGAAAAGCAAACATTGACAAAGCAATTGGTATCAAACTATCAATATGGTAAAAATTTGTATTATCATCCCAACCATTGCAAGACAATATGAGAGAGAAAGTAACCAAGTAAAACAAAATGTGATATACACAAAGTAACAATTGAGTCAGATATAGTGTAGCCTCCCATTTTAACCCTTAACCCTGTCTATACTTTCTACCATCACCTTCTGATGAACACAGCAAACAATACACTTACCAATTTTATGCTCAACAGCAATCCAGTAAAGATAACATTTAACCAATCACATCACTTTGCCTACGTCTTCCTCGGGATCACGAAGAGTACCGAACATCCAATCCATCCATATGGTGTAATGACCATAGTTATGTCGATATGTCGTATGATGAATGGTGTGGTAACCAGCTCCCATAACAGGCCACAATTTTGAGTGAATGCAATCATGAATATTTGCGGTCCAAACACCTTCAATGAATAAGAGCACTAAGTGTGCAATAAAATGGACTGGAACAATAAACAAAGCCAGACTATGTGGTAATGCTTGAAGAATTCCATCAAGAGGATGAAAAGCCAAACCTGAGATATATATACAGGGTAAAAAAGTTAGTCCGCCCTTGATTTGGTAAAAAAGTTAGTACTATAAACAGCTTGAATCAAGACGAAACCGTGGCCGAACTGCCTGAACCGTAGTTAGTGCAGGTTTACGGTTCAACCAGTTAAATCACCAAGTTCGGTTTTTAAAACATAGAAGGAGCAGGATGAATAAAAAGAAATCACAGTAGTGTAGATCAAGATGATTGTACGTTTCTTAAAACCTTAGTATGACACAACAACATACACAAAATGAAGCAGACTGAGATAAATCAATGGCTTAAATAATCATTTAGTTCTAACAATATAACAATAAATCTAACTTAAGGGATCAACTTATTTTTCATTAGATTCCCTCCACCTCTTAGATTGGACTGTCTTCCCTCCTTGTACTAATCACCTACGTACGAGTTTCCGAGTACTTTTTTCTCTAATGTTTTCTATGACCACTCATCCATCGCATATTAAGTAGTAAAACTATTGTAGATTTTCAATTTTGTAAGCCCTTTCAACTTCTCGGTCAGATTCACTTCCTGCCTCGAATCACTAACTCTTGGTGTAACAGATATGAAGGACTGCTTTTACTTCATAGCTAAAGTAGTTTTGAGCAGTGTTGGTAAGATCGCAAGTCTCTCACACCCTCTTCTGCCGGCGACTGTCTTTGCAACGTCGCCTCGTTCGCCCACCAGCGACTGGACCACAGCGTCCTCCCTCTTCCCTTCATTTTTCTGTTTCTTAAATGTGGACCTTCTGTTTCACTATTGTTGTGAACTGATGAGTTTATGGCTATGAACTTAGTTTATTGTTGTGATTTAGAGGTTGTTTTCTTCATCTATGAAAGAGTTCTAACATAATCACTAACTCGATAACAGAATCATCAAACACATCATAAACAGAAGTTAATAAATAGCCCAAACAATAGACCGAAAACATTTTCAATACTATATCAAGGATAATAAGAGGTTAAAAAATGTGAACATATAAAAAAAAAAAAATTAACTTCACATAACGACGATTTCGGTGTCAAAATATTGAATATTTGATTAACTCACCAGCAAACGGGGAGAGAGTATTCTGTTTATTGTACATGTGATGCGTCGCATGAAGATATTTGTAAAGTGGTTTTATGTCATGCAGCACTCTGTGCGCCCAATAAATGCCAAACTCTACAATAACCATATACATCGCTAAATAACCAATGTAGGCAATCCAACCAACATTATTTAATCTAGGAAAGCATCTTGTCCAGCCGATTTCTGTCAAGTACTCAGAAACAGTTGGAAGCAAAGTGTACCAATGCATGGCTTTCATAGCAACCGATATTTGTAAGAATATGGCTCTACGTGAGGGAACCGCATCTGCAACAACAGATTTCAATATATCAAGAAAACAATGTTACAGAAGGTCTTATAAATACTTTGTATGCAGAAATAAATAACTGCTGAGACAATGACAAACAAATACTGTACACAAGGATACCAGAAGAAAAAAATAGTTTGGCCAATAGAAACTCATTGAACAAGTTAATTTGGAAATTTGATTATTGGGTTGAATGTAAAGTGTTTTGTATCTCCCAAAAGTGAAATCAAAGATGAACTAAGGCGAATTCGGTAAGACCCCTGAGATGTACATTGCGTTTTCCAAACGTGTAAACAAACAATTAACGACTAACATTTGGTATGATCGAAAGGAGTTTCAAATCAATACATATAGGTATGCAACAATGAACATCTAACAATCAGACTGGTTAAGCTATTGCCAGAAAACATAAGTCTGCTAAAATAATAGTACATTACATTACAATTAATAATCCAAATAATATTAAAAAATATATATATCAGCATGAACAGTTGGATATCATTGCTGGCTTCACAGCCTGTATCAGTATTTTATTTTATTTTTTTCTAATAAAAGTCAACCATTGAAAATTGTAACTGGCTTCATAGCAATTCAAGAACAAGAACAAACAGAAAACAACAACTACAGTTAAAAAAATATAATTAAAAAATTCAAAACTACATGAAGAAGAAATTAGATTAACAAAACACAAGTTTCACTTGGGTGACTTTGAGTTTAGTGACTCTCTCTCTATCTTTCTCCAAACCATTCATTCTTTCTCATCAAAATAATTTATTTTAATCAGAGGGTCACCAAAACTCAATGTCACCGAATAATTGTCTGCAAAACACAGTTCATATCAAATCCAAAAGATGACATCTTTCACAATAGAACAATCCAAAAGCAAAATGATAAAACAAATAGTCAAAAAGTCAAAACTATATTAAGAATGAATATTAATAAAACAAACAAAATCCATTTCATACCAAATCAAAAAGATAGCATTTTAACAAAAGATCCATCCACTAAAAAATCAATCAAAATTCAAAAACCAAATATGATAATCTCTGACGCACCAACACTTCTAATCGAAGGATTGTCTAGTGTCCGTCACATGTTACATTGACTTATATCATTTTTTTTGTTCAAATTATCATCGATGCCAACGTGTCTGTGTCGTATTGAGCTTCATAATCATAAAACTACTAGTCAAAGAGTCAACATTACATCAAAAAGAATCAAGTTAACAAAACAACAAAAACCCATTTCAAATTAAACCCAAAAGATAAAAAAATTCACAAAAAAATAATCAAAAACCAAAAATTACAACAAAAATTATTTAAAAGAAAAAAAAGCAAAACCCATTTGAAATTCAAACAAAAAGCTAAAATCTAGCTCAAAAAGATCAATAAAAAAAACAAAGATCATGATGATGGTAAAAAAAAGGTTTCACCTTTAGGGACATAAACATTCCGTTTCCAACAGTAAATGTAGAAGGACCATAAGAAACCAGAAATGAAGTAAAGTAGAAGACCACCAATGTAGTTACGAAGCCATGTTTGGAAGAACCTTGGAAGTGGGACCCACAAGAATTGTGGTAACAAGGTACCCAACAAAATGCTGTTGTAGAAATCTGTGTCTTCAATGAAGAGGGTACGGTAATCGGTTGTTTGGTGTTCCATCGTGTGCATTGTTGGAGATGGAACAGTGACAGTGGAAAGAGACAGACAGAAGAGTACGAGGAAGAAAGAGAAAGTGAGGAGAGAGAGAGAGAGAGTTTTGAAGAATTTTGGTTGAACCTCGGTTGATTTTCTCTCTCTCTTTTGTTTTTTTGGTAAAGTTTATATAGCAAATGTGTTGCTTGTGACAATCAAAGATGCACTTGGCTATTTATAAGAAATATTTAGGTGAATAAAAGTTAATGTATTTAGTTTAATTTTTTAATTATATAGATAGATCAGTTTTTGTTGATTCAGTTGCTATGAAGCACGAATTTAGACACGGATACTGAATACGACATAGATACGTCGACGTAGTTAATAATTTGAAAAAATCACATAATTAAGTGTAATTATAAGTGTACCGTTTGACACGATACGTGTCCAATACTGGAAAACGCATAATGCAAGAAGTATTCGTGCTTCAAAGTTCCGTTATCTCTTATAAAACGAATTAGAAAGAGTATTATATATATAGTAGTATTTAAAAATCGATAACAAACTTTAAAAAAATGTTATAGTACAAATCGGAACAACTTTTTTTTATATTCTTAAACAAATTTAAAAAGATAAGAATTTATATTATATTTGTTATATTGTTTTTTTAAGGGATTTGTTATATCGTTGGTATCGTTGAAAAAGTAAGCATAGTTTGTTATAATATCAAAGTGCAAAATATCTACTATTTATTATACATACTAGCGAAAAGTCGGGCACTCCGTGTCCGTCTTTCTGCTCTTTTTATTGCGCTAACGTTTGAAAATTATGAACGGTGTTTTTTTAATGAAATTTTGGTTTTGATTAAAAGTAAAAATAAAATGTTTGTTGTTTTTTTTAATAACACGAACACCAATATTTATTATAAAAAAATTGTTTAAGAGTATAATTGGGATAATGAAAAATATTATACATACTAGCGAAAAGTCGGACACTCTGTTCCCGTCTTTCCGCTCTGTTTATTGTGCTAACATTTGAAAATTATGAACGGTATTTTTTTAATGAAAATTTGGTTTTGATTAAAAGTAAAAATATAAATGTTTGCTGTTTTTTTGAATAACACGAACAACAATATTTATTATAAAAAAAAAAGTTGTTTAAGGGTGTAATTAGGATAATGTAAAAGTAAGTATAAATATACTCATATAGTTTGTTATATTTTTTAAATGATAAAGGAAAAAAATAATAGATATACATATATTCATTTTGTGTTTGTTACATTTATTATAATATTTAAATCTATTCTTATCTCTGTTTGTTATATGTGTTATTTGTATTGGCAATTAAGGGTATTTTTGGAAAAAAAATCCAACGCAAAAGTGCTGAAAGGAATAGTTTTCTTTATTTTTTTTTTCGGAAAGGTAGTTTTCTTTATATATAGTATAAATGATTTTAATCAAATTTGCATATAAAAAAATATTTAAAAGAAACATTGCGTTAATGTTGGTATTTTAAAAATAATTACGAGTTTTAAATTTTTTATCATATCAATTCTTTAATGTCGGTACATAAAATTTGCATCTACAAATATAAGCAATTAAAATCTGCAACGGAGGGTAGTGCAAGTATGTAACAAGTTTTTGCATATAAAATAAAAAAATTGTTTGATAAAAACATTACATTAATACTAATAATTGTCATTTAATATGATAAATATTTCATATTGTTATTAATATAATTGTATTTTTATATAAATACAAGTACCGTAATGTTACGCGATTCGTAAGAATGCACGGGTCTTTAACCAGTAAATTTCAGAATTAATTTTTGTTAAGCTTATAATCTTTTTAATTTTATGGATCTAATGGTTTATTTTTATAATAACAATCAATTGTCTAATCTGATTGTATTCTCTTTAAGCCTTATCACTTTTTACAATATTTCTCTTTTGCATGATCTTATTCCAGTTTGTGTTTTTTTTTATTATCTGATTCCCCTTATTTTCTACTAGCGAAAAGACGGGTATTTTGTGTCCATCTTTCCGTTCTTTTTATTGCGCTAACCTTTAAAAATTATGAACGGTATTTTATTTTATGAAATTTTGGTTTTGGTAAAAAATATAAATGTTTGTTTCTTTTTTTAATGACACGAACAACAATCTTTATCATAAAAAAAGTTGTTTAAGTGTATAATTGAGATAATAAAAAAAGTAAATATAAATATACTCATTTAGTTTGTTATATTTTTTAAACATTAAAGGAAAAATAAAACAGGTATACATATATTCATATCGTATTTGTGTTACATTTGTTTTAATATTTAAATTTATTCTTATCTATTTGTTACATATGCTATTTGTATTAAAAATTAAGAGTATTTTTGAAAAGAAAAGTGCAACCCAAAAATGCTGAAAATGACAATTTTCTTTATATATAATATAGATTTAAAGATTACCATTTCTATTATTTTCTCTCACTTAATCGCATTCCCCTTCCCCTTGGTTCCCCCTTTATAACCCAGATAACAGATTCAAATCATAATAAATCCGTCAAAACTATTTAAAATAATAACTTTTTAAGGAAAAATTTCTTTATTTGAAAATCATTAAACATTGTACTTAAGGTTCTTAAAAAAATTAAACATTGTACTTTTGACATTCTTACTTCCTTTTTCACCCTTTTAGTTTTATTTTTGGTTAAAAAAATCTGGTTTTATGAAAATAAATTATTATTTTAGTCTCTAAACTTTTTTTAAATGGGTAAAAAAAATTAAAAAAATCTGATGTGACACAAAGTATGTCCAAATAAGACAGCAAGATCAAGAGGTATAATGAAGATAGAGTGTGGCAACAAAACACACAACCATGCAAAAATAGAAAACTAAGAAAATTCAAGCTTAAATGAAACACAATGGATAAAAGCGTATGAAAACAATCAACCTAACCAAAACACTTAAGAGAATTAAATCATAATCAAATTCATCAACCTTCAATTTAAGCCACCACCTCACATGGTTGTGTGTTTATTAAATAGGAGCATTGAAATCTCATATATATAATTAGGTAATGTGTAAATGTGTGACCAACTTTTTTTTAAAGAAATGTATGAAAAACTTTTTTGAAGAAGCTAAACTAACCCCTTAAAATGGTACTAGAGAGGATCGAACCTGAGATCTTGAGGATGAACACCTCCCATGTCCTAAACTAACCCCTCAAAGGGATGTATGAAAAACTTAAATACCCAAAAACGATTTTCTTTTCTTTTCTTGAGGATACTCTAATGGTATCGTATGAAACTATTTAAAACAATATATTTTTATGAAAAATATGCATCCATTGTATTAAAAATTGAAAATTTTCATTTTTTCAATAAATAACTTATTTATTTGGAATCGTTAAACATGGTACTTATGACATTTATACTTGTTTTTTTCTTTCTTAGTTTATTTTTGGTTAAAACCTTTTAGTTTTATGAGAAATAAATTATTATTTTAGTTTCTAAACTTTTTTTAATAAGTTAAATAGGTAACATGTTTTAAAAAATGTCTGATGTGACACACGGTATGCTCAAATAAGACAACAAGATAAGAGCTACAATGTGGATAAAGTGTAATAACATAACACACAACCATGCAAAAATGGAAAACTAAGAAAATTTAAGCTTAAATGAAACACAAAGGATTAAGACGTATAAAATTAGACAATCAACCTAACCAAAACATTTAAGAGATTTAAATCATAATCAAATCCCTCAACCTTCCATTTAAGCACCACCACACATGGTTGAGTGCTTATTTTTTTTAGATAGACGAAATGGCAAAATCATTATAAACTCACACACACAAGTGGAGGTACCAGGGTTCGAACCCCGATCATGACGTCCGATCTAACAATTTCAACATTTTGTCAGTTGAACTAGGACTTGTGAACGGTTGTGTGCTTATTAAATAATAGCATTGAAATACTATATATAAATAGGTAAAGAGTATATGTGACCAACTTCTTTTTAAAGGGATGTATGAAAAACTTAAATACCTAAAAATTGATTTTTTTTTTCTCCATTTCTCGAGGATGCTTTAATTTTATCGTATGAAACTATTTAAACAATAGATTTTTATGAAAAATATGCATTCCTTGAATTAAAAATTGAAATATTTCATTTTTTCAATAAATAATTTCTTTATTTGGCATCATTAAACTTTGTACTTATGACATTCATACTTCTTTTTTTTCATTATCTTAGTTTTATTTTTGGTTAAGACAACAAGATCAAGAGCTACAATTAGGATAAAGTGTGATAACACGACACACAACCATGCAAAAATGGAAAACTAAGAAAATTCAAGCTCAAATGAAGCACAAAGGTTAAAAACATATGAAATTAGACAATCAACATAACCAAAACACAAGGAATTCAAATCATAATTAAATTCCTTAACCTTCACTTTAAGCCACCATATCCAACAATGTGGATGTCTATTCATCCGTTTGTGGATATTTTTTGCAGATGCCCTTTAAATTTGGGTCTAATTACCATCCCTAGATTCAACTAATGTTCCCACCAAAATTATGTCTCCATACCATTACCCACTACTATCACAAGATGAGTATTAAACCAATTACGAGCATCTAACCCAACCCCATCATGAACCACATGCAAATATTTCCATCTATAATTTTCATGATTAATTCTTAACCTTTGACACCATTCACTTAACCAAGCATAATTAAACTTCCTCCCTCGCCCGACTAACACACAACCCTCCTTTATCATAATCTAAATACACATGGTCTCAATGCACTCAATGAACCTTAGGAGCCTCATCATCCCCACCTCACCAAAAAAGACTTAAAAATGGATTCAATTATATATATAATACTTAAAAGAGCCTTGAAGAAGTAGAGGTGTAACGGTTCGCTTTGAATTGGTTTTCAGTCAAAAAAATATTCGAACTGATGAAACCTTCATCGATTTAAATTGATTCGGTTTTTACTGTTTTTCAAAAAACAAACCGAACCAAACTATCGGTTTGTTTAAAAATACAATTAAAAAAAAAATCATATTTTCACAAATTATTTCATAGAACTTTGTATAATTGTATTTCATATTTTGTTTTTTCATGTTCTCTATTTTTCAAACAACTTTTTATAACTAACCTTGCTCAATATTTCATACCTATGATCTAAGATTCATTCATCCATCATTCTTCAAAAACAACTTCATCAAACTCAAATATTTCAATCATCCATGATCCATACATGCATCATTCATCAACAAACACAAAAATTCTAAAAAGAACATCCTAAAATTAAAACATAGTCAAAATAACAAATTCATGCAAACTGAAATTAAAACATCCTGAAATTTAAACATCATGAAATTATGGTCGCCATGAAATTAAATAAAAACATCCAAACTAAATCAATCCAATTGCAACGTGAATCGTCAAATTCCAATTTGCCGTCTACATAAAAGATTGAGTTTATTTCAAATTCCTTTATTAAAATAAACAAACAATTTAGAACATATATAAGTTTGAGTTTATTTCAAATTTGACTAGATCAAATTAAATTTGACCTCAAATTGCTTTCATCGCATCATTCCGCTTCCGCCAATCCACCATCATTGACATTAACCCCACCACTAGTTAGACGCAATCCAACAATTTCTATAAATTAAAGTATAAAAAAATACAAGATTAGTTTGATAATGGCATAAATAAAGTAAGCGGTAAAAGGACTGATTAAATGAAATGAAGATGAGAGAAAATGAATGGATTAAAAAGTATTTTATGTTGGACTTTAATTTTGGGTTTAACCATAAGTTTGTGTGAGGTAGGATAATATTAGTAAAATTAAGGAGTGTGGTTATCATCGGATTGGTTCATCAGTTTCACGGATCTCGAAATGAAAAACCATGAATCAAACCAAACTAGATCGGTTTTGATGGGTTCGGATCGGTTTCAAACTGTACCAAACAAGGTCGGATATTTTTTCGGTTTGGACTTTCGTTTTCGTTGGTTTTGTCCGAACCACTTACACCCCTATGAAGAAGGAAAGAAAGTAAATCAGTTAAGAAGACAATACAACTTTAAGAAGAACAATACAACCACTCATTGTCATATCACGACATTTCATACCCAAAAAAATACTATTTTTTGTCCTTTCAATAAAAGGGAACCACAATGAAATACGACGCAAATAACCTCATATTGGGAGACCAAAATATTTAAATAGAGTTTTACAAATTTTGGAGTTAGGAAGACAAGAGGCCTTTCCATACCAAGAGTTAGGCACATTATGCCCGCGAGAAAACTTTTATGAATGTTCACTTTTAACTTTGATGTAAATTCAAATAGCAACAAAATAGCCTTATGAGCTCTTACTTTTGCCCTGATTTCTTCTCCCATAATCAGAGTATCGTCTACAAATTGCAAATGAGATACTCTAAAATCAAAATCAACTCCAACTTGAAAATCAGAAAATAAACCAACTATAATAAAATTACATATCATCATTTTTAAACCTCTTGTGACTAACGAAAATAGGAAAGGTAATAATGCATCACATTATCTCAAAACCCCTCTTTAATACAAATTCATAGGTCGAGATTCCATTAACTAAAATAGACATAGTGGTTGTGCTCACACACTCTGAAATCAGTCTCCTCCCTTTGTTTGAAAAATTCATTCGAATCATGACAACCTTCAAATACTATAGTTCAACTTAATTATATACATTTTCATCCACTTTGAATAAATTCAACTTTTTTTCTTCAATTTCTTAGCATCATCAACTATCTAATTTGCAATTATTATTCCATCTAAAACATGCATCCCCTTCACAAAAGTATATTGATTCTCCGAAATCACCATCATCAACACTTTATACATACACCCCGTACAAAAGATCGTTCTGAAATCAAATAAGTGTTGTGGACTGCCACTTTAGGCAGGGGAAGGATTGGTATGCCAATTCACTTTCTATGGGAAATTTTTAACTCCAATTCAAAATATGGTGATTTTGATGTTAGAGAGTTTTTTTTATAGGTTTCATCCACTTGAGATAATCTTATTCAAGGCATGTCAAACACTAAATATAGATACATCTTTTAGTGGGGATTTAAACTTTGATTGGCCATGTTGTAGGATTCTAATTGTATTTTTTACAATTAGACTTAAATATCTTCTCATGGTATATGATATTAAATAGTACAAGAAAGTAAACGGTAAATTTACGTGTAAATATTCATTTTAATTTGGTCGATGAATAAGTCAGTCACATCATTGTTCTTCATGAGTGTACTAAAATTACATAAACATTTACAAATGTATCATTTGCTAATCAGCTCAATCATCAAATATATGCTTTGTTAGTTAATTTGATTCTCAAACGTGTTGTTTCTATGTATCTTGATCTTTTTATGCAATTATTGTCGATAGTTTATTTTATTCATGGAAAAAGCTATTTATAGCGAAAACTTGTCTCGCGATAACATCACGACCTGTACTGCATTCAAGCCTAATTTTTATTCACACGTCCATGTATTTTGTCAACCAATCATGAATTGTGCCAAAACACATATCTAACGGTGCTAATGCTTTCGTGGGTTAGTCGTGAATTTGGCTTCGCCACATATAGCAACGCTCTTTATTCATCATATGTAGATAAATATTGTCTCCTCACTCAACGATAGAAAAATGTGAGACTTGAAGGATGAACCACTTTATGGATTAGACTTTTCAAATATTCGGTCAAATGAATTCATAAAACTTATAATGTATTCATCACTTCATACATTCTTTCACTCATCTCTCTTCCTTTCTTCAACATTTTCATCTTCCATCGGTTGTCAAATCTATCTCCTAACCAAACTCCATTGCTCATTTGTTAGGCTTTGTCACTATTTTTGAAGGACCAAATATGTAACAAATATATAAATCGCTCTAAGGGGAAGGGGTTGTCTACGTAAGATTAAATATGCTACAATTCATTGGTGCATGTGTTTAAGAAATATGCATGAGGATGAGATAGATAAATAAACTGAGAGGGAAAGGAAGTATTCAAATGTGTTTAGCGCAATATAAAATCTTGAAAATAACGTTACATAGTGATGTGTCACCAACCTATGACAGAGTGGTCCATCCTAAAATTTACTCATAAAGGTGCATTGTGTATCTGACTATTTGAGATCCCATCTTTGACTAAAAGGTTTTGTAGAATTGAACTTTCCAGCGAATGCCAATTCAGGATTCCTTTTCAAGTGGGCCCAAAGAATGCAAACTTGGTAGGGACATGGTGCTTCTTTAATTCTTTAAAGGATAGAGTATGTAAAGTAAGAAAGGGACATGAATGATGCTTCTAAATATAGTATTTTCATCTTTTGATATAAAAGAATATTCTTTCCGATTTTAAAATGTAGCCAATTGTTTATTGTCAAAAGAGAAAGAAAATAAAGAGAAAAAAACAATGTTGACATTTGTTAAACGCGAGTTAAAATCCAACGTTTGATAGAAAAATAATGTTGAATAATATATAAGTAGCCGATTTGAATATGATTACTAAGAATAAAAATACTATAAAATTTTACTTTAATCTTCTTGATGCATTGAGGAAACATCTTCTTGATGCATTAAGAAAATACATTTTCAAAAAATATCTTTTATGAAAATTATCGTAAAAACTCAAGTTCCACGTAGACTTAAGATATGAGTTTATTAAAGTTTAAAACAATGACTTTATCTTACAAATCGATTATGTAAGATTGAGTTAGGTTTAATATAAAAATTTATAAAGCATAAGAGTCTACCAATCAAGCCACCGTTCATAATATACTCGCTCTCTATGTTCTTAAAGGCAATTTTGTACGGTAATATATATTTTGAATTGGAGGGTTAACTAAGTATTTTAAAATATTTATTTTTTTTAATAAAATCAAATAACAAGATGATAGATGATCGTATAATACTTCAATCACATTTGATTGATTTTAATATATATATATATATATATATATATTTTATTTCAAAAAAATATTTAATAATATTTGTAATTTAAACGAGAAAAAAACGCTTTCCTCCAATTAAACATACCCTAAATAAAAGACATCTCTCTCGATTGAAATTTAAATATTGATTCAACATATTGTGAGATATTAATATTTTCTATTATATTCAACAATTCTTTTTCATCCTTTCTTTTATTTCATCATTGTTGAGAATGTCTTTATTTTTTTACCTTTTTAATAAAAATATTATTATTCTCCCTTTCATTTTCATTTGGATTGAGATTATCTCCATTGAAAATTCTCTCAAGTAAAATCTCAACCATCAATCATGAGAGAGAAAATAAAAATAAAAATATAATAAAAAATTGGTGTTGTATTTTAATGGTAGAAATTAAAAATGAAGAAAACTTGAGAAAATTTTCGATGGAAATGATCCAAATCCCATTTTCATCTTTGTTTTCCTTCAAGTTATCCTCATATGAAAGTTGATGAATCAATAACCTCTTAAAATAATACTCAATCTTTCCTATAAAAAAATAAGAAAAATGTTAATTAATGTCCGGAACACTAGTTAAGAAAACCAAATATAGTAAAAGTACATTGGAATTTGTGTAGTCAAAATTTAAAAAATGTAAAGAATGATATTTTCAATACAAATATTTTCTTTTTTGTTTCTTTAACCAATGTCCGGAGACACTTATTAACAAAAGCCAAAAAATAATACTCAATCTATGTTGACTTTAGTTTGCTCATTCATTCTCATTGGTGCACATACTTAAAAAAAGAAAAACAAACAAACAAACAAACTGATTTGCCACTTTCACATTAAATATGTTGGCCTTTCAATCAAAGTTTTTCGAGAAAGGGAATCAGACCAGAAACAGAGATTGCTGAGTTTATAAGTGGCTAACTAGCTATGGCTATTAGATTTGTACCACATGCACTGGACAGTGGTGACCACTTGTCTCTTCACGTGGGCATTTATCGAGAATTAGTTCACATGTATGTACCTCTTCAATAATGGAAATCGTATAAGAGTAGTACTAAAATAAGTACAATGCCTTGCTAAAAAAATAATGTCTTGATTTCTTTTGTTTTCGGTCAATAAATAGTATAACAAGTTAATTTTCCCAGAATAGTAAACATGTGAACATAGCATAGAGTCGACAAAGTTTTACGTAGGCATGACAATAAAATAGGATGGAGATGAGTTTTATCTTCCTCGTCTTCATACCTTACTCACAAATACTTACATGTTACCATATCCATATCTAACAGGGGTAAGAAAACGAATCGCATCCCAGTTCCTAACGGGTTTTGGTATCCCCATCTCATCCTCATTCATGTAATGGATAATTCTTTTTAATAAAAAAAAGTATTTTTTTCACCGTCGGTCTCAATGTTGTAATGCATTATCCAACAGAAAGATGATAGCGATCGATGGCTATAGTGATGGAGAATAAAGAGACCGAGAGAGTGACACATGGAAGGAGAAGAGAGAACTTAGAGAAGTGAGTGTCGTTTAAAAGACTAAGACTTTGATTGTGTGAGTAAAATGATTTAGGGTTTGAGTTTCTATTTATATATAAGGGGCAATAAATTGATTTTTTACATTCAGGACGAGTTTGAGTATGGGTTCAGAGTGTGTACTGATATCCATATTACTCGTCTCGTATCTGTGTTTTGAAATCGAGTAAAACCCAAATTCAATCAAAGCAAGGAAAACCCGTCAATTTAGATTTAGTTCGGGCGAGTATCCACATGTATGGACTTTGTTGCAATGTCTAGTTTTACATTGGTTGTCGAAGTTTAACACAACTCTATCTTTATACTTGAGTTTGGAACCGACCTTAACAAGATTTATAAAATAAGAAAAATTACACTTAAAAATATATTAGGGTTAGTATTTAGAGATACCGAATTTAAAAACCCATATATCATTTTCTTTTGTTTTTTGAGAGGAACTATACCATCTTCTCAATATTGGGATCTTCATTTAGTTAATAATATTCATTAAATTGATTGTTAAGTCAAGTCAACAACAATCATGTGTCCTCCAAGTCACCAAATTGTGTATACGTTATTGGTTACATGGTGTTCTGTTAATCATATCAACAAATAAGAATTTAGGCATGCATGGCGTGTAAAATATGTTAGAGACATAACAAGATAAAAAGCTGTATAAAAATATGTTACGATCAACATTGACATTATATAAACTTATTATATTATATGTTAGACTTAGATGTACATATGATAAGAAACAACTGTTTTGAGACGAAGGGAATAATATAAATATACTTCCTCTGTCTTAAATTAGATGATTTGTTTGACCATATGTACTATTGATCTAACATATTTTGACTATATTTTTTATTAATATACAAAGATAAATAATATCATATAAGATGTTGTTGGATTTGTCTCGATAAATATTTTCGAAATATTAAACTTTCATTATTTTTTAATAGATAATTAAGAATAAAAAAATATGATTAATATATGTAACAGAATCAACTGTGTCATTTATTTAATATAGGGCAGATGGAATGCTTATAAATCGATGTTATTAATCCAACTATGTTGACTTTAATTATATACGGAAAATATAACACAACTTTATCTTTATATTAGTGTTTGGGATTGACCTTATTACACTTACAAATATATCAGAGTTGGTATTTTGAGATACCGAATTTAAAAACCATATATCATCTTCTTTTGTTTTTTGAGAGGAACTATATCATCTTCCTAAATTGATTGTTTATTTTTTCATTAGAGTTAGGATTTTTATTTTTCAATTAGTTTATCTATTCATTAGATTGATTGTTAAGTCAAGTCAACAACAATCATGCATTCTCCACCTCATAAAAAAAATCACGTGTACTACAATTCACTAAATTGTCTATACGTTAGTGTGATTCATTATTATATCAATAAATAAGAATTTAAGCATATATGACGTATAAGATAAGTTAGAGACATGATAAGATTAACAGTTGTGTAAAAATATGATGATAAAAGATGACATGATATATATCATGTGTTTGATATTCATATGATAAGAAACAAGACATTTTTTATACTAAAAAAGGAATAAGACTTTTTATATTGAAATGTGTGACATTTTTGTTTTAATATGGCAAATAATAGTAAATCGAATGTTATTTATCCATCTATGTTGACTTTAATTTTCTGAGTAAAGATGTTCAGATGTTGGCCTTTCAACAAAGCTTTTTCGAGAAAGAGAATCAGAAACAAAGATTGCTGAGATTATAAGTGGCTATAGCTATGGGCTATGGCTATTGGATTTGGACCACAATACATGCATTGGTTGACCACCTGTCTCCTCACATGAGCATTTATCGATTTTACAGACATTGTTTTTTAGTCATGGTGGTCATTTTACCACTCTATTTTAACCTATCCCTTTAGTTAGATTTTTATCATAAGGATATTTAGTTTGAAAATATAAATATTTATTTTTGTTTTGTTAATAATTACATTACTTTTTAATATTAATTTATTAATTTTAACAAATGTTTTTTAATGGAAACATAAACATTTTTTATTTCCAGCTGTTTTTTCAGATGTTGTTGGTTGTTGTGTTGGTTTTTGACGTCGATGTTTGGGGCTGTGTGCGAGCAACGAAATGTAGGCGGTGGAAGTTGTTTTTGTCGCAGCTTGTGATGATATTTGAGGGTTTTGGTACAATTTTTTTTTTATGTTGTAGTGCGGTGGTTTGTCTTTGATTTTGGTGTTTCCTTTTAATGATTTTAGAGATAGCCCTTGTTAAGTGGTGTTTCCTGAGGGGTGTATGAGTTTGCAATTGGGTGCTCTTCATCCATCATTTGTATGTTGCTACTTTACGACTCCTAGTCTAGCACTCATTTGTGTTGCTAGAATTCATTGCGATCTTAATAAATTTCATTTTGACACTTCTTCAAAAAAAAGTTTTTTTTTAACATTTTAATCAATATCTTAAGGGCACTTATTAAAATTTCCCTTATCATAAAGAATATGACCGAAAATAAAAATTAGTAAGATAGAATAAGAAAATTTAACCTTAAAAATAGGTCGAAGTTATTTTGAATCGAATTTTGATGCACCAAATTTAAAAACATATGTAATTTTCTTTTATTTTTTGAGAGGAACTTATATTTTTCTATACACGTTAACATGGAATTTGGTTAAGTATAACCTTTCTGGCACAAGACGTATAAGAGAAGATCACAAAAGATAGAAAAAGTCAAAATAATATATGTGGAAAAAACACAAAGATTACACAACAACTAAGAGATTACAATTAAGCATTGGCAAAGATTAAAAGTCTCCAAAATTGGTAGTCAAAAGTAACGAAATTTGATTTCAGTCACCAAAAACCCTGAAGATTGATAATCTCACATAAAAGATGCAATTTTCCTCCTTTTGCTTGAAAATCCGACAATTGCGCTCTTTCCAAACTATATAAAATGTGCAAAACCAAACAATATTCATTGAAATCCACTCCGTTTTCGAAAAGCTACAGTAAAATACAAAAGATGTCCAACAATACCACCATGATATATGCACATGCAATACATAACCAATTAGCCACCAAAAACCATATCCTACCAAAATAATTGCATCTCGAAAATAAATGATTCCTATCTTCAAACAAACCACACCCCATATAAGTACAGACAATCATTTAAAGAAATAATTTTTCCTTCCTTTTAGAAAGAGGATCTTGCTAACAAGTGCCCTAAAAACATTGTTTAAGAAACTCACGAAAATAAATTAGTTTTGCTAACAAGTACCCTAAGGGTATTGTTTAAAGAATCTACAACAAAAAGAAAATTTGTCTTAAAAATACAAGTCAAATACATGTAAAACTCATAACTACACAAAAACTATCTTTTGTAGGAAGGCGATTACGTAGCAGACGCGCCAAACAACCAATAAAGATAGGAACATGTATCATTGATACGTAAATAAAGAAATTAGAAATAAGAAATAAGAAATTAGTAGTTAAAATACAAAAACAAAATCTTCTATTATTACTAGATTGTAACAAAAATTCATATCATTATTTGATCATAACAATTTCCTATTATTACTAGATTGTAACAAAACTTCATATTATTATTAGATCATAACAAACTTTGTTATTCCTATTCTTACTACATGGTAACAAAATCCTTCACTTTAGTATCATATGTTTTTCTCTTTCCTTCATTTTTGCATCATTTGTTACCCGATGTTGCTTCTTTTTGGTTAATACTATCACTACTCTGCTCCGCAAAATTGACATTGTCCTCGAGATCAAAGATTCCATTAATAGAGGCACGTTAAATTGATTTTGGAGGTAGTGGCAATGACAGGAGTAGAGATAAAACATTTTTTTGTGACGATTATTGATTTGGTGGTTTCGGTGACGGGGACGACATTAGAGGAAAAGCAGAGAGTTTAGGTCATTCGTTGAGTTTAGGTCCCGTTTGGATTGAACTTATTATAAATAGTTTATGTAAATAAATAAGTTTTTAATTTTATTTATAAGTTCTTACTAACATATATTGTACTCCCTCCGTCCCATAATACATGACACAGTTGATCCTATTACGTATGTCAATGCATAATTTTGAGCTTAAATATCTTGAATAATATATTAAAAAGAATTATAAAAATTTGACATCTTATATGATATTATTTATGATCAAAATAAGTTAGATCAAAATTGCACATATTCAAATGAGACATCTATTGCAGAACGGAGAGAGTATCTTCATAAACTACCTTAAAAACTTATATATAATACATAAAAATTATTTATTTGGATACTGTTTTATATAAGCTTTAAAAAAACTAATCCAAACGAGTCCGAAGTGGAACCTAAACAATAGGTATGGTCCAAACTAAACATTATTAGGTGTGGTCCAAAATTAGTGTGATTATTAATATTATTTTTTTTTGTTGAGAAAAATAAATAAAAGATGGAAAAGGAAGAAGAAGATCGAAGAAGAGAAGCAGCAATTTCATCCACACCTTGTCTTCAACCCAATTTCAATCCCAAAGGCGTTTCTCAAGATCAACTCTCCAAGTTTCGTGTCAGTATTCTCTTCTTTTCATTTCAATTTTCATCAAAAAAATTTGTTACATTTTCCATATTGCAAATTTCCCCCTTTTTTGTTAAAAAAATTGATTTTTTTTCTTTTCTAAAATTCTAGAATCTGGGTATTGTTTTACTAGGATTGTTTGTGTGTTTTGTCTTCTTGTTTTCAAAATTCATGAAGAAAGGTTTGTGTGGTAAGACAATATTTGGATAAACAACTTAATTAAGCTTTTATAGTATAATTGTTATACATAAGTGCTTATGTATAAGCTATTTCTGTAACCAAAATTAAAATAAATTCAAACAACTTAATTAAGTTTATAGTATAAGTGTTGTGCATGAAACACTTAAGGTGAAAATAATATATACTATAAGTTATAAGTTGTTTTCATAAGTTCTTCTAGAAAGCTATAAGGTGAAAATAACTTTTGGACATGTTGTTAGTTGTTTCCATAAGTTCTTCTAAATAGGCTCACAAGTGCTTATGTTAGCAGAAGAAGACATAGAAAAACTATAAGAAAAACTATTTAGAAAGATCCAGAGATAAACGAGGTGGATAGAAATATGATATATGATACAACATTATGATGTTGTTTGATCCATATAGCCGACCCCACTTAGTGAGATAAGGCTTGGTTGTTGTTGTTGTAAGTTTTTATGTCAACATATAAGTTAAAATAAATCAATCCAAACAAACCTTAAGTTTGAGTGTGGATTAAGATGACATATAAGTAAGGGGATTCATGTACTAAATATCTAGCATATGTTTGGATGGTGGGTTTCGGAGGATTATGGAGGGGGGTGTTTTGGAATGCTAAATCTATATTTTGGTATATATTCGAGACTTCGATCTAATTTATCTTAAGAAACATTTAATAGCTTTCTTAATTAGAAAAAGATGCGGTGTCTGAACCATTTATATAGTTGTTGTTAGTCCAATATGATGATTCTCCAATATGTTAGGGTCCCCTCGTGACCTTACAAAATGGGCCATGGACTAGTCTGCCGACTAATATGTTTTTGGTAAGGAGATTATTAAAATTCGGCCGTGAATTATTTCACCACCAGGATCGAACTCGGGTACTATCCAAGCTTGTTCCTTTACATGGAGCACATTAACCACTTGCATTCAACATCATGTTTAATACTATGTTTGTTTTTCTTCCCTGTTAACATTGGGCGAACATTTGAATCTGTAGGAACTGCACAGGAAGCGGTTACAACTAAAGTCAAAATCAAAGTTTAAGACAAAACCCAAAGGTTTGTTTTTTTTTTTTTTTTGTGTGTAGTTCTTATTGTTTTAAAATTTTGGTTGATATTGTTTTTGTTCTGATTCTGTTGATATGTCTTGAGTGTTTTGCAGGTGAGTCCAAGAAGAAGGCACAAGGAAATGATGTATATAGCAAGAATATTGGAGCTCAAGGATTCAAAGTTGACAACAAAGAACAAAGTCTCTTGAACAATTGTGAAAGCTTTGATTCGAAAAATGAAGATTCAAAGGGTGGTGTATTTGCATCAAAGAAGCCAAAATTGCATTGGGGGTATAGTTCTAACTCTACTTTAAATGAAGGAAAAAAAAGTTGCCTTTTACACACTCGTCGGAATTAAATTGGATTTATTGCTATCGTAAAACCATGCCCATCAGAAAATTATATCCACGATATAAATTTGACAGTTCACATTCTTAGTCTCTGTTTTCAATTTGGCTTGTAGAAACAAAATATGAGTTGTCTAACCTTCAAAACATGATAATCATCACTGCAAACGGAACTTTGGGGCCGCACACACTAGTGAAATTTCATGTTTCCCTGGCTAGTGTTGTCAAACAGTGGCTCCAGTGATACTATAGTGTAGCATATAACTAACCATTTTTGTTTTGCGATAGGCGATTTAATACAATGTATTGTCAAATAGCGGCTGTAGCATAGCGGAATTTGAAAAAACTGCTGTTTTCTGTGATCCATAATCGACAACACTGGCCCTGACCCACTAGTAGAGTGAGCTTAGGTTATTTACATAGGATTTCATTAAATGGAAGTATCAGAAATGAGGCTAAAAAAAACTGTACAATCACTGCAGTCAGAAAATCGATGCTTTACTTTATAATCTAAGCAACTCAGTTTCAAAACAGAAACATATAGATAATAGAATATGAGTCATCTGATCTCATACAACTGTTCTGATTTTCAGATTGTCGTGACTGAACGATATTTAACACAGCAATTCCTGTTCATTAGAAATAGTGCGTGAAAAGTGTGCGTTGTTGACCAATTCTGATTTTAGCTGCACTAGTCACCTTAAATGTGTTTATAGTAATCTATGAAGCACGGATACAAACACGACACAGACACGGACACGCCGATACCGCTAATAATTTGAGAAAATCACATAATTCAGTATAATTATGTGTCGGTGTCGGATATCATGTCTGACACCGGGACACGCCTAATCCGAGGAGTGTCCGTGCTTCATAGATAGTAATATAATAGTTTTATGCCTATTCATGTATATAGTTAACTGTTTATGTTTCATGTGAGCTGTTTACAATCTTTTTGATCTGTTTGTTGTGAACATTTGCAGGCTTGACACCAAGGAGAGGTGGGAGAGGAAATCCAACATGTAATATCATATCACCATGGAACTGCAATGAAGAATCCATAAAATTTTGTCAAAATGTTCTGTAAATTAGTATTGTTGAGGATAGTTCTGGAAGTGGTCAAGTTGCTGTGTGGCACTTGCACATGTATAATCAATGGTTCATAGTAACTCTACTCTGTTTATTTTAGCAAATATAAGATGGTTGGTATGCTTATAAAAAGAAATTTAAAAACAAAAAAAAGATGGCAAGTAATGAGTTATATTTGATAATGTTCGCATCATCAACAATGCAACCAAACAGCATATTTGTTTTTAGACAAATAGAAAGCTAAGAGTTTTTGTTTAATTTAATGTTCCATTTTTTTTTCCTGTTTATATTAATATTTTATCTTCCCTCTATTTCCTAAATTGAAGACTAGACATTGCAAGTTGAGTGTAAGCAATATTGTCAAATAGCCGCGCTATAGCTCTATAGCGTAGCAGAATTTTAACAAACAGCTATTGTTTTGCGATATGCAATTTAATGCGAAGCGTTGTCAAATACACAACTGATTTTTGTAAGTCAACTGTGTACAAATGACTGCAAATTATGCAGGACCATATTTTCAATTCAAATTTTACTCTTTGTTGCATTTAAACATATTTTATTGAACATATTATGCAGTCCTTATAGATGTGATCAATAGCAGCCACATTTAGAGTTGATATAATAGCAGCAAGAATGGATTCTGTATCAGATAGTTAAAAAACATTGTGCATCCCAGCCAAAAACCATTGGGATGTGTTCAAAGATGAGGGGAGATTTGCTCCTAAAGGAGATGAAAACTGAGTAATTAGTATATAGTGATTTAGTCAAAAAACAAAATACAAACACCTTTGATAGCTAAATTTTATTTACATAATTGTAAACATGATGGTTATTTTGTAACTCATGCTAAAAGATATTTGTATTATCTTGCTGCAAATTTGCTTGCATATATCCTACAAATTTTATGTATAGAGTGGAAATTGTGATACCTCCTTTCCTTTTGAGATTCACCTATGTGTTCAAACCATTCATCCAATATAAACTCACAAATCAAATATTATTTACTCCTTCCATAAACTCAGAAAAGTATAGTGTCATGATAATGACTTTTTATACCAAATGTTAGTAATTAGTTATTAAAAATGTGAATGAGAAGAGTAAAATCCACAACATTTCTCTTAACTATATCAACCAAAGAAACCTGAGAAAATTCTAGCTCAATTTTGAAGATAAATATGTCCAATTAGTTATTCAACCTAACAATTAAAATGAGAGTGTCCTTCCTAATACGTGAAAAAATTGTAAAAGATGGTACTGAATGCAAATGCTTAATGAAAACTCACATTATTGTTACTACCATACTTTACAGAAACAAAATTCGATTACAATAAACAACTTGGCCTTAGCTCGGCTACCACTCTTCCTACTCAAATTGCCACCCTATGGTGTAGATAAGTAGCAAGAGTACAAAGATAAAAACAATTCATTGAGAAGCATTGAAGTTTCGACGACATTCACATCCTAAAGTTTCTCAAGCTGAAGAACTAAGAGCGCGTTCTATTTCCTCCAATGATCGGCCCTTGGTTTCCACGACATTACCAGCTATGTACAAAACAGCAAGAACACATACAGCCGAGAATCCTAAGTACACGGAACTGATACCGAACTTGTTTACAACGCTCAAGAAATAGAGGCCGATGACGAAGTTAGATATCTGAAAAGACGAGAAAAAACAAACCATGTTCAATTAGAAATGAGAAAATGCTGGATATACATTATGTTGAAAATTTCCGGTCCAAGTTTTTCTATATTAATTTACTTTTGAGATGAAAACCACTTCACTTCAAACTCAATTTTGCAAAATCAAAATATATAAAATAAAGTTTAGAATCAATCGCCAAAACACGGAAATAGGTTCCCTGCAGCAACGGCATGACAGTTATTGATCTCGACTGTCTCTAATCTAAATTGTTGGTTGAGATTGTTTAATATTGAACTAGTGCATGCATATTAAAGCTGTCTGATCTCGAATCAATGGTCAATATTAATAACAGCGTGGAATCATTACTGCAGCAAATATAAATCCCCTAAACACACACTCATGAAGTACGAAAAGCTATTGTTCTTTTAAGCCTCTAAGAAGTACAATTTCAACATTCAAGATTTAAGGAAAGATAAAGACATTAACTACAGGAAGAATGTTAGATTTCATAGCAAAGTCACTCACCCAATGTGTGCCTAATGACAAAGAAACTGCTTTGGCTCTAATTCTTGAAGCAAATATCTCCGGTAAAAGAAGGGCGGGGACAGGACCAGCACCAAGAGAGAAGGATAGGACATAGCTGGTTAAAATTCATAGATCATAGAATCAATAGAAATCAAAATTTAAAATAATAAACAAAAACTATAAGTTCATCGAAGTTAAGTCCTTCATGAATAGAATCACAATTATTGATGAAATTAAATGACTTACAGAACAGTCCCTAGGACCGCAAGGGTGCCGGAGTATGGTGCAAGGACCTTCCAAGTAAAAGATAGAGAAAGAAGTAACATCGAAGCAGCCTGACAAAGAAATGTAGCAAACAATGTCAATCATATGAATACAAGTTACAAGGTGTGTTCGGCAAGCTTCTAAAGTCAAAGCATTGGTCCGAAAAAAGGATATATTCTGCATTTAAACTTGAGATTGAGATGTCTCATTTCAAACATATCATTGATCTATCATGTAATATCTCACATTTTTTTGCTATAGGTCTAAGAAAGACGTAAACTACAAAACAAATAGCCGTTACCATTCCACTAAAACTTGTGATAAGGAGACTTTTCCTTCCTTGTTTGTCCATCAATGAGGAAGCAATAGCAGTTCCTGCAACAAGAAAAAAAAAACAGCAGTCAGAAAGACAGAAACAGTTTCGTATTTTTGCAACATACAAATTACCGCGTGCTTGGAACAAGAAAAGTGGAGGAAAGACAGAAACAGTTTGGAGGAAAAATCAATTTTACTCGAGAACATCCTAACGAGTCAAAATATATTCTATACTTCTAGAATCAATTTTACCTCCTCCAAAAGTGGAACCAAACATGATTTTTTTTAATTGAAGACACAATAGACATTTTCAAGATTTAAAAATACGAACCAATAACATTTGATGCACCAACCAAGGCACTTGCTGCAACATCAGAAGCAATTCCAGCACTGCGGAAGACAGAAGTTGAATAATACACCACGGCATTTATTCCAGCTAACTGCTGGAACAAGAAAAGCGCTGCCCCAACGCTGACAACTGCACGATGAATTTTTTTAGTATAGTGCTACACTTTTTCATATAAGAAAGCAATAATCAACTATTGAGTAACGTAAAAGGAAGTGGTGCGACAAAATTAAAACAAATACCATGACATGAGTACCATTACATGATCATTCTCACAATCAATTATATAAGGTATAAAAGAAGGGTATCAATGCAATCAAATATACAAGGAAGTCTCGTGGTTTATCAAATTAGACTTTGTAAAGGTTGAAACAACAGAATTGGCTTTCATGAATCATTATCAGAGATTATGGCTCTATTTGGCCAGGACGAGTCACTAGCTCATAGCGGATAACTAGTGTACAAGTTTGTATTATTAAATTATAGTTGTTTGGTTACGATACTTCTCTCACGAACTTATAGCGCTTTTCGAGATGCTGCTTTAAGTGGTGTTTGAATTTATAGCTTATAGTGTATCATTTTTTCTATCGTTTTTACCTAATTATCTTAATTGAAAATATTTAGTTATTATATAAAAATATATTTTTTATGTCATTTTATTTTATCACTTAGTTCAACCATTAATTTTACTACACACTTCAAACTCAATCTGGTAGCTTATAGTCTTATAAACTATTAGCTATCAGCTAGCTAATCCTTATATCCATTATCTGCTACTTTTTACCAAACAAAGCCTAAGTTATTAAGTGATTATGGTTTTTACATTAGACCACCTTTACAAAAACACCTTTCAAACAAGAATGTTGCTACCAAAAGACATTAAAAATATGCAGGTTAGCACCGACAGTAAAATATATTTTTGTCCGTAGTGTTATCCAACCTAGAGTTAGACTAAAATGAAATTTAGGATACCTTTCCAATATCGGCTACTAAACAGATCAAACCACCCTGCTTCTGGTTCAGAAGAACCTTGACTCGCTGTTCTTAAGTCATACATAACTGTAGCAACTCTTTCCTTTCCATATAGTGTTTGAATAGCCTTTTCAGCTTCAGCGATTTTACCTTGCTGTAAAACAATATACACGGAATTTTCTCAAAAAACCTACAATAAAATTATCTTGTTAAATTCATAAAAGGTATACATAAAAGGACAAGATAACATGTATGTATAATATGTATATTCTGTTGGAGTATGGTAAGGTCATGATATGAATATTCGACAAAAGTCGTTGATGTGTCTAAATATTGTAACTTTTTCCAATGGTTTAGTCCATGTGAACTTATTGCTTTCACGACAAAAGATACCAGAGAGTAGCAGGAAAACCTGGAATAGCCAACGGGGACTTTCTGGAGAAATTGCCATTCCTAGAGCTAATAGAATAGATGGAACTACGGCAATGCCAAACATTGTACGCCACCTGATAAAATGAAAAAAATAACTTAATATCGTTATCTATACATCAACATATTGCATGTTGAATATTTCAATCTCTTGTGTATTATAATTGCAATTATCCTATCGTATCTTGTTGTACTTAGTATTACAATTGTTCGGATAAGATACATGAAATGAAAAACACACTCCCGCCGACAACAGAAGTGGTAAGGGGAAATAACTCAATACCATAAAGGGTTTCCTGAAAGAGGCAGCCCAACCACCAGTGCTACAAGAATCCCAATACATATAAAAAGTTGATTAATAGATCCAAGCGCGCCACGAATTTCAGTTGGTGAAATCTGTCCAAAAGAAGAAGTCACTATGTTGCAAATATATAAATATGTAATCATAATCACAAAGATTCAATAAATTTACAAAGTCGCCACCTCAGATATGTATAGTGGCACTATAGCAGATGTAACACCAATTCCTATACCAGCAAGCACACGACCAATGATCATTGTCTGAACACTTTGCGCTGTAGCACTGTAAGTACACCGCAGTTTAACAAATCAGATTTCAAAAATATATAAAATATCAATTAATTTACTCAACAACAACGACAGACCAGAGATATGCTCCAATTGCGAGAGGGATTGCATCTAACTGAAAAGTTCTAGTTCTCCCAAATTTATCGGCCAATGTTCCACCTGTAAACGAACCAACAGTGGCACCAGCAAGTAGCGAGCTGACAATCCACCCTGTTCATGGATTTAACACTCATGAATGAGACTACTTAAAAATTAAGAGACATTATTCTCATAGATTTCATTGTCTGAAAAATCAACCATAAATTTAAAAGTATGTATTCATTTAAAAAATTTGAGTACCTTGTAGAACTGTATTTTCAACTATTCCAAGATCCTTAGCAAGGTATTCAAGAGCACCATTTACAACCCTGTACAAAAAAGGGCATTGCTAGAGTTATCCAAAGAAAATATATTATTACATTAAAAGTAGTTACTGTTCTACTTAAAATTCAATACATGTCATTCGGTTGATGAAGCACGGACATAGACACAAACACCGGACATGATACTAACAGATAGACACCGATAATAATTTAAGAAAATACAAGTGATCTAATGCAACTAAATTTGTCGGTGTCAATTTAATGCGCCGGACACTGGACATGCCTTTAATCCGACGGGTTGGTGCCACATAGCGAAAAACTTAAAACATATAGAAGTGGCTCAGATCATTCAAATGACTTGGATGAATTTATGAAGAAAATTGCATGCTGCATTATACTGCATTGACCAACATACTAAAAGAAAGAGGCTATCCTTACCCAAGATGGTATCCAAATAAAATGGCTCCAAGGCAAGCAACACCAACATAGGGTAGGACAGTTCCGGAAGATTTTCCCTGAGGAACGGAGGGGATAACATGCTCGGTATCTCCATCTGCAACCCAGTTTTACTTGTCATGATTGTTTAAACAGCACATTAATACATGAAAAAAGCTAGAAGTAGTGGATTCACACAAAAAGCTTATAAAACAGAAAAATGGTTCAGAGACTTTGCAAATATAAGAATCGTTATTGAAGGAATAGTTTAGTATAGATAGTTTGTGATCAGAATGATCACAACAGGAATGTCACACTAGATTACTCTCCCTGTGTAACTGTCTAACTGTATTAACTGGCAACTGCCAGTCAAGTAGGGGATGCTGACTCAGTCAGTCAGCTGGAGGTGGTTAGCAATAGCGTATGTCTATAAATAGACTCATCAACCGTCAGAGAAACAGTTATAACAGAGAAGCTAAAAGCTCTCTAGATTCATCATATTACAGTTTTCTATTACTTGCAAACGGAATTTTCAGCACAAAAACACTACTTTCAATAATCAAAGCAAATGCCACTGCACATGTAAGCATATTGATATCACATAAATTCCGGAGTTGATACTTAGAACCACCAAAGGACTAAAGGTAATTAAAAAGAAGGAGTTCTACGGTATACGACTATACGCTCTTAACATAGTTTCACAAAACCAAAAAAGAAAAATAAACATTATTCTTGTTAATAATTGAATTTCCTAACTATTATAAAATTAGCTATTCATCTATTATGAAGCTCTGACACAAACACGTCAAAGCCGATAATAATTTGAGAAAATGGAAGTGAATGAATGAAATAACATCATGTGCCGGTGACACCAGATACACCTTCAATTCAAAGTGTCGGTGCTTCATAGTTCATATACGATGTATTATCTGGACTAGAAACTAATATTAGGTGACAGGTCATGACTTCATATACTACAATCTGCATTCTCCTAACATCAGACACAGAATTTCATTTTTCGGGAAAGTACACATTAGGATACCATGGAGTTCAACAACAAAATCAAAACATCAAATAAGCAATCTTGCCAAAGAAAGTCAAAAAACTAATCATCAAGCAAACAAAACATGGTTCATCTACATTAAGCAATCACATTACATCATAGTTTTAAATTGCTGTCACAATATAACAGTTTTAGAGGCCTCAGCAACAAAATCAGAACCACCATTGCATTGCATGCATTTGTCCACATTTGACCGAAATATAAAGGTTTGCAGCATAACTATTCATTCCATAACTCCATCAAATGCACTCAAAGAAACAATTGCAAAAGCCAACAAACTAAACACATTAAAAAACAATCAGCGACAGTGAATCATCAACTATGAGGCACTGACACAAATACCGAACACGACAATGACATAGACACTGGTAAATTTAAGAAAATAGAAGTGATTGTATCTAATCACCAGTGTCAGTGTTGTGTTGGCACCAATATGTGTCGGTGCTAAATGGATTATGTAGCAAACAAAACACAGTTCTTCTACATGAATCAAGCACTATACATCATGGTTTTAAATTGCAGTCACTATAACAGTTTTAGAAGCCTAGCAATGGCATCACAACCACAATTGCAGTCACATCAGCCGCATTTTACCGCAACATAAAGACAGCAATTTAGAACCATGCATTACACATCCATCCAATGAAGTCCAAAAAAATTCATAAAAGCAAATAAACTAAACACATTAAAAGCAATAAGCAACAGTATACAAACCAGAAGCTTGAACCCTGACTGATCTGGACTTAACAGAATTCACCAAAACACCACCATAACCAACTCTTGTACTGCTCACAGAACCAAGCCTTGATCCACAGAAATTGGAATTTTTGCTCATGCAAACTCTTCTTGGTCTTAAACCACTCCCATTTCTGAATTCTCCAAAACCAACCAAGCCCTTTTGGTTTTTGGCACCAAAAATGCTACCTTTAACAGAAACAGTTGATGCTTGCATATTATCTGGTCAAAACATCCATGACCCAGAAAATCAAAACTCTTAAATTTCTCAAAAAATTCATATACAAAATGCTGAAAACAAAAAATACTAATGCTTCAATTCCAATACCAGAAAATCAAAACACTTCAATTTTTCAAAAAATGCAAATATAAAATGTAGAAAACAAAAAAAAAAACTAATGCTAAAATTAAAAAATACTAATGCTTAAATTCTAATAACCAGAAAATCAAAACACAAAATGCAAAGCATGCATGCAAAAAATAAATTGATAATAAATTCAAATAAAATTGAAAAGAGAGTTAAAGATGAATTACCGTACAAAAGGGTGATGAAATCTTTTTAGTTTGAAGATTTTGGTGATATCAGTGAATAGAGAATGAAATTTTTTTGTATTGAGATTTGGTCTCTTTTTCTGAGTTTTGAGATGAATGAAGAAATAGCTTTGAATGGATCGATACTAAGTAAAATAATGACAAAGATCAAAGATGATGATGAATTTCAATTATTAACAAAAATGGAAAATCTGGTAATTTTGTTTTGTTTTATTATGTGCTAAGAAAATACCAATGTTTTTTGGTGCAAAATTCTTCATTTTCAAAAATAATGATTTTCTTTTTTGTCAAAAAAAAAAAACAATTCTCTTTTTTCAAGTGATTTTGGGTATTTTTTTCTCGAAATAATCTTATGTTTTCCCTTTTAATCTAAATAATTGATAATTAATCTCAACAGAAATAAGAGTTTTTTCAGGTCGTTTACCTTGTTTTATAGATCGTCTTGGTTTGACTATGTTTAATTTTCTACATAAATATAATTATGTATTTATTTGATTAAAAATGATACGTCAACTAAACAATCAATCAATGATATATCGTAAAAATTATACGTATCTAAATAGTTCGATTTCAAAATAAATTAAATCTAAAAAAGTCATCCATCTTGAAATCAAAGTAAGTAAAATCTTGTTAAATATAATATGATGTATTCATTATTGATGCTTGTTCACGGTAAAGTATATAACATGCAACCACTCTGATCGACGACCTAACTTTATAACTCATTTAACTTGGTAATGAAACCAAGAACACGAAGACATGTTTTTATCGTTAACCCATGATTTTTTTTTGCCAAACTTTATGACAGAGATTTAAGGATGTAATCTCGATGTCTCTAAAACGTTGCGTCTTTTTTCCGACTATCATGCATCAAATGTATAGTAAATGTATAGTAGTAAATTAGTTTTATTTTTAGGTGAAACAATTTTTTGCGTAGTCTTTATTCATTAGAAGGTTAACACAAAAGAAATTAAATTATTACTTTTTCTTATAAGAAGAAATAATATTAATTAATAGCTATGTAATTTTTTAAATGGAGTTTTGAGAAAATCCATTTAAAGAAACATAATTTGCTTACGTGGGAGTTGTGGCTTAGATTGTCGATCTCGATCGCACGTTGGTGCTGCTGCTTCTGCTGACTAATGTCCTTTTTCTTGTTTTCTGACGTGTACTGGTCCCTTATATAATGGAAAGTGGAAACCCTAATAATAGACTTCAGGTATGAAACTCTTTGTTTAAAATAAAAGTAGAGAAGTAAAGAGAAGAGGAAGAGAGAAGAGAAACCTTAAATTATGTTAATTGTGACTTGTATTTATAGGTAAATATGTGATTTAAAAGATAAGTATAATGACATCATTTGAAGATAAGTATAATAATAAATTTGACAAATATTACTCACATCTTAAAAAACTCAAGTTACACTTTGGAATAACTAATACATCCTTTAACTGAAATAAAAAAATTTAAACTAATCCAAAACTCTTTCATCGCATCGCTTTTTTTATTTTTTTAAGAAATCTTTCATCGCATTGCTTAATCATCAAACCCCGTAAGCTTAGTTCACGTATTCATCATCTCAAACACTCACACCTGAAAGCCATCAATTTTTTCACCTATTCTTCGCTTAAACTTATGTA
Organism: Medicago arabica; assembly: GCA_946800305.1. NCBI lineage: Eukaryota > Viridiplantae > Streptophyta > Magnoliopsida > Fabales > Fabaceae > Medicago > Medicago arabica. Next base: position 56,148,165 of record OX326966.1, read on the forward strand.
CGCCATGAGTTGATCGAAACTATTAAACTCTGGATAGAAAAATGTGAAATTGAGAGAAAGATAATAGTTTTTTAAACTATGTAAACTCGGTCTACGTAGTTAATGTAAACTGAGTTTACACAAGCTAAGTAAACTTTATATGAATAAACCATGCACGCGCACTCCACGTAAGTTGTATTTCCATAAACTTAATTATACTAACCTCTCATATTGAGTAATTGTATAAACGTAAACTAAATTTACACTAACCTCCCATAGTGCGTGATTGTACATACGTAAACTGATATTCCCATAACCTCTCATATAACCCTCACTTTACACTAACCTAACATAATGAGTAATTATGCATACATAAATTGAATTTACACTAACATCTCATATACATATGTAAATTGAATTCACACTAACCTTTCATATACATACTTAAACCTAATTTACACTAACCTAGCATAGTGAGTAATTCTACATACATAAACTGAATTTACACTAGCCTCTTATATACATACGTAAATTCAATTTACACTAACCTCTCTTATACATACGTAAACTGAATTTACGGTAACCTCTAATTGTACATACGTAAACTGAATTTACAATGACATCACACGTAAACTGAATTCACACTAACCTCTCATAGTGAGTAATAGTGGCTACGTAAAATCAAAGTATGGTTAACGAGATAGATCTCATACCAAAACAAGAAAAACACAACTAACATAAATAAATAGAAACTCTTAAAAAATGTAATTCACTAACCTTTATGAATAGAGTACAAATCAATGAAAAAGACGTTGATTCAATCTTTGATCTTAGTTGTACATCTACACTGATTTATGGATGAAAGGGGGTGATGGTTTATAATGATTATGAAATAGGGGATTTTTAGAAATTTACATGGAGAGGACAATTTTGGTATTATTGTAAAATTTTAAGAAAATTTGAGTGTAGTTAGAATTATATAGGGTGAGAGTAGAAAAAGTCTAATTATTTTTAAATTCTTATCAGAATCAACTTGTTCCGTGTATAATATTTAATATTTATTTTAAACTTTGTATCAATAATGATTTTTTTGGAGGAGTATCAATAACAATTTGTCAATGTGTATATTGATTATATTTTGGATTTTTACTAACAACAACTCTTCCGGTGCCTTGTCAAAAAAAAAAAAAACTGTTCCGGTGTATTCCTTAAAAAAAACTTTTTCGGTGTATAATAATTATTTTAAAATTTGAATCAGTAATAACTTTTTTTTAAGGGAAAATCAGTAACAACTTGCTTTGTGTTTAAAAGTATATTTTTAAATTTATATAAAAAAAACCTGTTCAATATATAATAATTATTTGAAAATGAGTAGTGTTAACAACATTCTTTTTTCAACATTATTTTCGATACTTACTTTCTTATTGACTTAAATTATGACAGGTTTTAAACTTTAAAAATAAGTTTCACTTAAACCGGTGAGTCATACATTAATTTCATCGAAAAGAAGAATGAATGTTGAAGAAATTTTCATTAGCATTTCTCTTTCAAAATTTTAGTCATGTCTAGTGTTTAAAAATTATTTTCAAATTTGTATAATCGACAACTTGTCTTGCAAAAAATAAATTAATAATTATTTTAAAATTTGTATCATTGACAACTTACCCGAGTTATAATAATTGTTCTAAAACTTATGTTAATGGCAACTTGACCCGTGTATAATAATTTTCTTTTAATTTTTTTAGAGACATCTTTAAGAGTCTAAAATAATTATTTGAGATCTTGTGTCTCAATTGAAGAAATGTTTTTTGGATCTTCCAAAACTCAAGGTCTCACTTAAGACCTTCATTATTAAGTGAAGTTTACGATATATTTTATTAAAATAATCATTGTATTATTGTTTATGTTAAAATGTAAATGATAAATAGTTATCAGCGAGACTCATTTAAACCTTTTGTTAAAGGGTCTCCATTAAAGTGATCAAGTGCTTATTATATACTGTTATTTTTTTTAAAGAGTAATGTATACACGTGAGACTCGTTTAAAACCTCAAAATTAAGGGTCTCTATTGTGGATGCTTACAATGGAGACATCTATTTTTAAGTACTTAGATGGATCTCATGTGAACGCATCACTTAATTATAATTTTTTAATAGTAGACATAATCAGAACTCAATCCCTATAATCCAACATCTCACAATTTTTTTTAAATAAGTCCCCTAATCAACTATCAATATTTAATTTCAAATTTTTAATATTAAAAGAGTGAGAATCTCGCTTTTAAGTGAAAGTGTTAAGTAAACCCCGAGTCTTATATAATCTCGAGTCAATAAAGATATCTAATAGGTACGAGATCTTTGAATGGGTCCCACGTCTGAACACAAATCTTTCCATCAACTTTTTCATTGCATCAAAGGAAGAAAAGATTAATGAAACTTGTGCTTCCCTCCCTTCCTTCCCATATCAATCATATCTATCCACATTTCCCTCTCTCGCTCTCCAAACCCATCATTCCCTCTCTTTTCACCTCACAAATTACACATTCTCCACCCTCTCTTTCTCCTCTAGCATCCTCTCTTCCATTATGCATGCAACAACAACAAAAAAACCAAAGAAATTTAAAGAAATCAAACTTCTCTCAAAGTTCTCGTCTTTGCATTCACATGGAAATATAAAGCTATCATTTAATAAGGTTTAGGGTTTATGGAAATTTCTTCAGTTTTATAAATCTTTGCGTTCACTACCCCAATGGGAATCTCCAATTGGTCTGTTCTTGTTAGTTGTTTCTGTCGCTTATATATTTGAGAAACTTTGTAAGATGCAGAAAATTGAAAGTACGAAGTAATAAAATGAACGTGTCGCAAAAAAAAGTTGTGTTTGTAAATATACCTGTTATCAACATAGTTCTAAAAACTGGTCGAACCGTTGGGTCAGAGGTTGAACCACATAACTAAACCGGGTTGAATCGGATGACTCGATAAGTTTATGTGTGTTAAACTGGATTGAACCAGATAACTCAGTCGTGTCCATATAAAGTTTTATGATGCATTTGTTTCAAAATGCCTAATTATTCAATATTAAAGCTTCATAGTTTTTTGTATTTCATTTTAAGCTAAGGATTGAAATCAATTCTACTAGAAACTTCATTTCATTTCCTAGCTTCTGCCTTTAGTGAAGTGATTTTAAGTTTGGATCAAAATTACAATTTCCATGAGCATTTGTTGTTTTTTTATTCAGACAAAGAAGATTAAATTGGATAAAAGAAATAGTCGGAGAAGAAGTGCTAAGGTAGGTTAATATTACCAAACTTTTCATGTTATCTATAGCATGATTATTGCTTTTATTCTTCATTGTTTCCTAATCTGCTCTTGTACTTCATATAATATTTTTTGTTTTATTCTATTAGGCTCCTTTGGGAATAGTGGTTATCCCAAATTTTGTGACAGACGAAGGTACAAGGGAATTAGTCCCCAGTCACAAAAGTTATAGTTCAACTACAATCTTCTCTGGTTCGAGTGGCGAAAATGCAGGGCTCTCCGCTGATGCTTCGGTCAGTTCCGTGTCCAGTCCTCCTTTCGATGAACAAGCTCTCTTCAATAGATGCTTCAGAATTATTAATGGTTTCAATTTCCCTAAGCTCATATCCTATCTCATTATGAGAAAGATATCATTTGATGAACGACTTATTTTGGACTCGGCTAAGGAAGAGGACAAGGCTCACTGTGTGGACATTTTGAAAGGTATTTTTTTTAAATAACTCCTATTAAAATTTATATATAAAGTTTTATACACCCTTATGATTTAAGAAACAAAAAACTATGTCGATTTTTTGTTAGAAGTGTGTTGATTCAGTCTCTCTTTTATCGATAGCATTAGAAAAATATTCATATACCCTTATGATTTAAGAAACAAAAACTGTGTTGATTTTATTTAGAAGTGTGTTTATTTATTTTTTGAAGGGTATTTTTTCTAATTTGTTCTGTTTTTTGTTTTTTTTGCTGATGAGTATAGACAAATACTGTCGAGGATGATGCTCGAGGGCAAGCTTTATTTTTCTTTTGACTAAATTTTTAACTGATTGTAACCGAGCAGTAATGCCATGACAATATGCGGCCTTCGTGGTCTGCTTTTTGATTTTTGTTTTGACTAAATTTGTAACCGTTTGTAACGGGGCATGAATGCCATGACAATACAGTGATATATTTATGGTGTAATATAGCTTAGAAGAATGCAGGATTAAATGTTCAACAGAAATTAACAGACTAAAAATCATCTTTCTAATTTACATCGGTTCCGAAAAATTCTTTTTGATATTCATTTAGCTTGAATGTGCTAACCATATCACATTTTCTCCATGACCATATGGTCAACTGATATAGGGTCTGTTTGGATCGGCTTATTAGCTTATCTACTTGCTTAAGAAATTGTGATACTGTTTAAGAGAGCTTAACAAAATAGCTTATGTAAGCTCCGCAATACAGCTTATGAAAAAAGATTATAGCCTAAATGTAGACAGTTTTACTTCAGTACTTTACTTCTATCTTTAGTTAGATAACAACATGTAAAGTAACAAATTTGTGAAAACAACTTCCTCATAAGCATTAAGCATGCCCTAAACAATGTGCAAGCTCAGCATTTCTAACTATGTTAGTTAGATAACAGATTGGCTAAATTGATTGACTACCTCTAATTTCAAAGCTTAAATGGATGGATATTCACAGAAAAATCAAGGCTTGTGCAGCCTGCAAATATCAAAGAAGTATTCTTCAGATTGCCCTTTAGCTCCTAATTTTCTGGCCGATAAACCAAAAATGCTCGCCAATGCTCATCGTTTGTTTGGTATTTCCAACATGGCAAAGATGCTAAAGTCTATTGATGATGATAGTCATAAAGATGATGCAATGAATTTGATTATTTTTGAGTCGGATATGCATGCAAGATTTCCAAGTTAAAGATGTCTCCAAACATGGCCTTTTCGACAAATCCAACTTTATAAAAATAGCTTATAACTTTATTGAACTTTTAATATAGAAATAACTTATACAAAACCACTTATCTTTTAATTCTATTTTTCTGCTTGACTTATTTTCTATTTTTAGGTATTTAATATCACGAATCATGATGAAAAAAAGAATAATCTAGCATGTTTTTCATCTCAAAAAAATAAATTAAAAAAACTAGCATGATTTTATAATGCAGTTTGACTGCATTCTGGAATTATTGAGTAGTCATCAAGTGGTCTAGTTTTCCCTTTGTAGTGTCGATACTTGATAGCATGGTTGTCAGTATCTTACTATATATGCTAGTCGTATCTCGATTAGATAAAAAACTATCGATACGAATCTCAAGTGTGTATCTACTTTATACATAAATCTCATCTTGAATTCTGAAACATTAAGATGAATCTCAATTCGCTATGATGAATTTTAATGAATCACTGCCTAAACATGGTATAGCCAGCCACTTTTTTTGTTATTGTTAATTTTTTTATAGCCAAACACTTTGATTTTGTCATTTGATTTATGACTTGAATCTTGAACTATTGAGGTTAGTGATATATTAACTTATAATGTTTCTAATTTCTATGTCACTTATTTTTATTTAAAAAGGCCATATTAGCATTGGTCATTGTATTTGTATCTTACGATTCATAGGTCTTCTGATTCGTGATTTGAATCTCGATTTGATAACCATGCTTGATATGATAAAACTGAAAAATGAACCATCTTGTTCTGGTTGTTGCATGCTTAATATGTTGATTTGTATATGCTGTATTTGCATGTTAATTTGACATGCTTTTTACTATCACAGGTTGCCACTGGAGATGGGATTGCAATGGCATACCGAGCTCAAGCTGTGATTTCCAACATGGAGTAAGTGGATTGTATTGAAACCTCGGATATTTACTGTTCAATTAATATCACAGGTTGTCAAACTATTTTCATATAAGCTATAAATTGTTTTCATAAGTTATCCCGGAGATCTTATAAAAATTAGTTGAAAATAGTTCATAAATATGTCATATGTTGTTTCCATAAACTCTTCCTGACAATCTCACAAGTGCTTATTCCATTAGTGAAGTAATAAGAATACTTGTGTCAAGTCTTGTAGTGTTTTTCATGATAAAGTATATTGTTTTTCATGACCGTTGTGATTTTTTTCCTTTTACTAAAAATCATTATTGGCGCAGGTTTGTGCAGTTCCATCCGACTGCGTTAGCTGTTAAACCAACTGAGCCTAGGGATAATGCATTTTTGATATCTGAAGCTGTAAGGGGGTGATGGTGGCATCCTTTATAATTTAGCGACGGGAAGGTTTATGCCTTTGTATGATACAAGGGGAGAGCTTGCTCCTAGGGATGTAGTCGCAAGAAGTATAGACAACCAGCTTAAAAAGCGCAACGAAAAGTACCTGCTCCTTGACATTAGCCACAAGCCAAAGAATGAAATCCTGTTACACTTTCCCAACATTTCTTCGACGTGTCTTCAATATGGTTTGGACATAACACGTCATCCAATCCCTGTTGTTCCAAGCTGCTCATTACATGTGTAGAGGAGTTCATGCCGGGCTCCAAGAAGAGACAAATATGAAAGGTCTGTATGTAGCGGGTGAGGTAGCATGTACCGATCTACATTGAGCAAATAGATTAGCTAGCAACTCATCGCTCGAGGCACTCGTTTTTGCGCAAAAAGCTGTTCAGCTGTCAGTTGATCAAATGAAGAGCTCTAGCCTCAACCAAAATGCATCAAATTTATGGCCAAGACCTACGGTGCCGTTTTCACTTGGAAGTAATGCCATCGACAAAATTTTATCTGCGACCGCAGAATTGAGGAAGGAACTGCTATCTATCATGTTTTACTATGTTGGAATTGTGAGGTCAACGATGTGGTTAGAGACAGCTGAGAGAAAAATCGGCAATCTTGAGGGGAAATGGGAGGAGTATTTGTTTAGGCATGGATGGAAACCAACAATGGTGGTGCCTGAGATTTGTGAAATGAGAAACCTCTTTTGTTGTGCCAAATCGGTGATTAGCAGTTCGCTTTCGAGGCACGAGAGCCGCGGTTTACTTTACACCATTGATTATCAGCAATAAGAGTATAATCTACATGGATATAACTTAAATATATGATTGGTTGGTTGTATCAAACTTGCCTATATTGCCTGTATGTAGTGATATTGTCTGTATGTAGTGATGACATTTCAAATTTCATCTGTGTTCCAAAGATACATATTGGACACAATGATCTTAGATTTAGCTTCATTCACATAAGCTTTGGACATCACTTTAAATAGCAAGGATTCATGGCATTTGAATAAAGTTACTACTAAAGAAAGTTTGGTGGGTTCATGGCATATTAAATAAGTTTTGCCCCATAATCAAACCAAACTTCAGAGTATCTAAGAATTATCAGTGATATTTTCGATCCTACTTCAAACATTAATTAATTTATATTAAATTATATGTAAACTAGCCAAATTAGTCAAAAAAAAATTAATAATAATTGTTAGTAATTATTTATTAGATTAATATTTACTCGTTCGTCTGAGTTTGAACACATGAACTACAACTCCTTTAACCTTAACTCAAAGTTTGATATTATATTAAGGTAAAAAATAAAAAACTTTTTAGAAATTTGTCCTAAAATATTATTAAGTGAAGTTAGTTTGCACTTTGATGTAATGCATTCTTCGTTTACTCCATCTTGGTCATATTTATAAGAGATATTTGGGTAAACAAAATTTAATGTATTTAATTTAAAAATTGGATAAAATACATTAATATTTTTTTAGCTCAAATATCTCATAAATAGGATAGGAGGAAGTACATCATTATTATTTATTAACCATTTGAAAAACGAATCTATTATCATTAATTATAACACACATTAATTGTATATTAGGCCGAAAAAAGTGCACATATACTTGAGAATGGAAGATGTTTGATTTGATTATACCGTAGATGTACCGTAAATATATAGATATAATTTTTTTAGTTAGTTGATCATATTTTTTTTTATAAATGGAGTATTTTAAAAAAATTGAAAATATTGATAGCGGACCGACTTAGACCGGAAGAGATTATTTTCTAATAAAAAAAATGAAAAAACTAACCCAAAGAAGTATTAAATGCATATATCCGTATCAATTAGTTTAGTCATCCTTTTAGAGAACATGATTAAAATTAGAAAAGGTTAGTAGATTAATTAGTAGATTAATATATTTGAATCTAATTATTTGGTTAAGAAAGGAAAAATACAAATAAAGTATCTAATTTATTAACGTTAAACGTTAGGTTTGACTTCACTCTCTCACCCAAAATTCGACCGTTACAAAAAAACACTTATTTTCACTTTACACGATCATCAATCACAGTAACAAAACACACTCTCAAAAACCTTAACTTTCACAATTTCAACGTTTCATCATCAAAAAACCAAACATCATGTCAAAAACAAACCCAATTCTTGAACCTTTACTTCATGTCCTTGATCCAATTTCATTGATCTTTAACCAAAATTCAAATTCAGACCAACCTTGTCCTCTTAGACTTGCTTCTTTAGAAGATAGTTTTGTTCTGGAGAGAGGAAGGAATTACAATGCATATGCTGAATTGAGGGAAGAAAGGTTGCGGTTAAGGTGTTTGATGGAAGTTCAAGATGAGAGTTTTGAGATTGAAAGTGAAAAAGTTGTTGACCCATCAAGGAGTTCGGTTGAGTTTGATGATGATTTGGGGTATGGGAGAAATGGGTTGTTGAAAAAAGAAGAATTTTTTGAGATTGAATCAGAGAAGGTTTTGGCCCCATCAAGGAAAAATGGTAACTTTGAAGGTGGATTTGGTTATGAGAGAAAAGGTTCACTGGAAAAAGATGAGAGTTTTGAGATTGAATTTCAGAAACTTGTTGCTCCAACAAGGAAATTGGTTAAGTTTGAAGGTGATTTGGGTTATGGGAGAAAAGGGTCTTTTGAAAAAGAAGAATTCTTTGAGATTGAACCACCAAAATTTGCAGCCAGAACAAAGAAAGAGGTTAAGTTTGAAGGTGATTTGGGTTATGGAAGAAAAGGGTCATTTGAAAAAGAAGAAGATTTTGATATGGAACTGCAAAAACTTGTTGCCTCAGCAAAGAAAAAAGTTAACTTTCAAGGTGGTTTTGCTTATGGGAGAAAAGGGTTGTTGGAACAAGATGAATATTTTGAGATTGAAGCACAAAAATTTGCAACCAAAACAAGGAAAGAGGTTAACTTTCATGGTGGATTTGCTTATGGGAGAAAAGGGTCACTTGAACAAGAAGAAAATTTGGTGATTGAGCCACAGAAATTTGTAGCCTCAACAAGGAAAGAGGTTAGGTTTCAAGGTGGATTTTCTTATGGGAGAAAAGGTTCTATGGAACAAGAATATTTTGAGATTGAACCACAAAAACTTGCAACCAAAGCAAGAAAAGAGGTTAGGTTTCAAGGTGGATTGGTTAGTGGGAGAAAAAATTCATCTGCTGTTGGTCAATCTGTGCCTGATTTTTCTGCTGTATTGAGGAAAGAGAATAGGAAGCCATTGAATTATTTGCCTGCAGTGATGGAGACAATGACACCACCTTCTAAGAGTAGTTTTTACAAGGATGATAATGGAGTGGTGTCAAATTCAAGAGGGAGTAAGTCAGAGAGTGCAGGGGAGAAGAATAAGAAGAAAACAGTTGGTGGCGGCGGTGTTTTGATGGGAAGGAAGAGCTATGCTTGCATTGATGAGCTTAGGAGTTTGTCTTCTGCTACTGCTACTGCCATCAATGGTGAAGGAAGAGGAGGAAGGCATAGTAGAGTTTTGAGGAAGTCAGTATCAGCACACAGACAGTTTTGAATGCTAGGTTCCTTAATGTTTTTTTCATTGTTTGTTGAATTTGTTGATTTGAGAGGCTGTGTTGATTGTTCTGATATTTCTCTTTTGGTTTTCGATATTCATTCTATCGATCTTTGAATTGCTTTTGATGGCTTTACAGTATCGTATTCTGTAAAGATTTGATGTAAGTAAGAGTGTTGATTGCCATACCACAAATATTATAGGAAAAATACATAGTTATCATTCTTCTTAAGTGGATTTGACTTTGTTAATTGTGTTCATTTCTTTTTATTGATGAAGTTACTAATTGTGTTCTGAAATAAAGTATCATTTCAAGATTCATAAAAAATAGTAATCTGGTAATTGAACAAAGTTCAAACATGAAGCATATTAATCGGAATTTTGGGGGAATCTTTTGCATCTTTATGGTATGCTTAGGAAGATTGATGTTAGATCTTTCATTTGCTTGACTTGGTCTTCAATATGAAGCATATTAGTTTAAAACTGTAGTTGTGGCGGAATTTTTAATATCGCAGAAAATTGTAGTCAAATACAATCTCAATTGCAACTGCGTAATAGTTGCGGAGACAAAAATTTTGATATTGCAGCATAAATCATGATCATAAACCTTCGTTAAAAACACTAACATTGGTCGGAATTTCGGGGAAAATACGCAAAATTACAACAAAATTAAGGATCGTTGTGCAAAAGATTCCGAAAGACCTCTGTTAGAGAAACACCATCATCAGTATTTGTACACTAATGTATAATTACTAGGATTCTTACATCAGCCATTAAAAAAAATGATTCTTATATCGGAACAAAAAAGACCAGACAAATTAGTGGTGATATGTTGCATGAACAAATAGCATAAGCTTGTTAAATTCAAATATTACCATGCCTAGAATCTAAAAGATCTTCAACAATTTCATCAACCAAAATTTGAAGCACATCTTCACCAATATCAACACCTGCCTCAAAAGCTTCAATGTCGAAATCAGTCCATTTTCCTAATGAGTGACTCATCTCCCAATCAATTATTTGGCTTAGTTCCATGCCAACCATACATTCCCACTTCTTAATCTCACTCTTGACCTCTTGAACCAAAATCTCAGCTTTCATGCATAAAGGAGCCTTTGTCCAAGCACACCATGACTTAAACACACCATAATAGTTTTGGCAGCAATTTGATTCTAGATACTCTATCACACAATCGAATAGAAATCCCTTAAGTTGGCTTCGATTGAAATTTCTCTGCATAGCATCGGTTGCCATGTTGAGTTCATCAAGAAGAATGCAAGAAATGAGAAGCTGTGGCAACACTCCTTCCTCATTGTTCCTAGAGACATTTCCAAGAACCAATTCAGCAATGAAGATAACTTCTTTCATATGATCCAGCTTGCTTTCTGTCAATCTTGTCCAAAAAGAATCTAAACTTTGCAATATCTTATCAATTCGGTAAACAAGTTTGGTCAGTATCTTACAACCTATCTTCCCTGTGTTAAATGATGCTGCGGAGTCTAAAAGTTCGCCTTCATGTTTCAACCGTTCAGGTTGGTCGTAAGAACAATTTATAGAGCCAGGGTGAAAACAATGCCCTGGAATCAAATTGAAGATCAAAGACATTAAAACGAGAGGATTACACTGATGAAAATTAGAAATCATATTTTCTTAACTGCGTTTACCTGAGCCTTCATCGAGACTACTGGAAGAAAAGGAAGCTTCCAAGACTGATCCAGGACTGAGATGATTACCGTTGCAAGAGGTTCCGAATAATCCAACATGATTTGTCTCACACTGATATCCGTAGAAACAAGGTACGATGTCAGATATAATAGTCATAAAGTGCCAACCAAAGTACAAGCTTAAATAAAAAACTACATTTAACAGAGAGATCACACTTAAACTGAGTATAAGCTCTTCAGCTATAATAAGCTATGAAACACCGACACGGACACCGAGCACAACATTAATACTGACATGTTGACAGTGACACCAATAATAATTTTAGAAAATGAAAGTAATTGAATATAATCAATGTATTGATGGCATGTCGGACACCAGACAAGCTTTCAATCTAAGGTTTCCCCATAACTAATATCCAACATATGATTTGTAGGACCAAAAAAATGATAAGTCAATTAAAAAACATTGATTATAATGAAAATAAGGAACTGAGTATTACCTACATTTACTGATAAGTGATAAATAAAAGTAGATGCAGAAGGACCAAAGAAATAACAGTTAGACAATATAGAAAGAGAAAATGTGCATGGAAACCAACCTTGGGACATTTGCCATTGAACGTTTGATCATTGGAACATGTTAGGTGCTCTGCGTTCAGAACAGATATCAATTCCTGAAGAATCAATGCAGGTGATCTTTTAGGTTGATCACCAGTAACCAACTCCTCATTTTCTCTAGACCGTAATTCTTTCAGCTTCTGTTCTAGAAAAGCACCTAAAACATCTTCTCTCAGGGGTCGATGATGTCTTTGGAAACATGTCCTAATCTCATTATCACTTTTTGTCTCTTCCTTTTTCTTAAGATAACCTCCTGTTTTACATTTGACACTAGAATTGTTTGGAGAGAAAGCATCAAAATTCTTCCTTTTTTCTCCTTGTGCATCAGAACCTTGTCTGCTTGAAGGTTTCCTTTCTAGATCAAATTTGCATCTATTTGCCTTAGTAGGAGACCTTATCCGAGTTCGACCACTTATGCTTTGATTCAAACCAACAAAGTCTTTATTTCCACTCACAGTGCTTGAAGTTGTAGCCGATGAGACTCTCTTCTCTTGCATATTACTATTTCTAGATTCAAATGATATTCTTTCACTGCATAACATCCGTTCTTGGGTTCGAATATTGTGTTTGAAGGAAAAAGACGATACACCATCATCCTCTAAGCCTCCATTCGGTTCGCGCGATGAATCGCATTTTGCAAGCACATATATTCTTCTGGAAGTGGATTCATTACAAGCATAAGCATTCTTTTTAACATCATCATCAACATGAGTTATGATCTTCTCCTGGCTTCTGAGAAGAACTACATCATTTTCATGAGAGGGTATGAATGACCTTTTGTTTTTCGCTGATGCTGAAGAGAAGTCGGTGAAAACATCTGAAACAATAGGTCTGCTGATCTCAACATCAAGCGAATTGCCGCAATTTTTGCATGTATGCTCCCCCAATGACTTGTCTATGCCAGAACTATAACATGATTGATTGTGTATATCTTGTGGCCGAGTTCCAGCCATTTCTGTCTCAATGCTGTTATTGGTAGGACACTTTGAAATGGAGGATGCAAGAAAACATTTGGATCTGTTTGTAGCCTGCAAACCAGGTTCCAAGATCTTAGTAGCTGCTTCTATCAACCTCGAGCTTCGAGATGTACTCTTTCCCGAAGAAATTCTCGGACTCTTCAAAGGCGAAACATGTTTATTAGCGTGATGGTGATTGTGACGATGGTGATTATACCTTCTCACTTGCGATAAAACACTCTTGATTTGCAATGCATCAGCACCAAACCTAGTCACTGCTCTTCGCTCGTTCGCCTCCGTTTTCCGAAGCTTCTGAGGCCTTGACTCATGCCTTTCATTCGCAGCTTTGATCTCCAAAGACTCCTCACCATCATCACAATCAGAAAATGAAGATTTCTTGGATTTATCTCTCTTTGCAGATGGAATTGATTCTAGACCCATCAACCTAGCTACAAGACTTGGTGCTTTCATTTCATGCTTTTGTTCTACCTCTATACCAGAATTTCCACTTTTTTTCGCATTTGAAAAACCTCCACTGTTCCCTTTAGCAATCTACAATCAAAATAAATACAATACAATCACAATAAGCAACTACCTAAAAGAAGGATTTGAATTTTCTGCAATAACAAATTCACGCAATCAGCATATCAGAAGCCACAGGTCAAGTTCGAACAGTCTAAATTTCAAACTCGGTATTTTCAAGTTAAAAAAAAAAAACAAATTTGCTTGCTTTATGAACTGTCCGATCTCGATTCAATGGTCACTGAAGTGCCGACCATGTGAATACGTGGACTTTGTGACCGCTGCAATCTAAAAGAAAGCTTTTCAAGTTAAACACCAATGACAACAAAATTCAAACCAGCACAAATTATCTTTTGTTCTTACCAAATGGAGTTGGGAATTAGGCATTTTGTCATCTCCTATAAACTTCTTCAAAGAATCTTGTTTTGCACTAGCTGTCACAGTTCACAACAAAAAACCAAACACTCATCAGTTTCCACAAATTTGTATAAGACCCTCATGTCAAATTTTCACATTTATGTTGTCTATCTAACTTTTCAAAATGGACATAAAACACTTTCATATGACAATGTTACCTCAAAATCTAAAGATAGCATCCTTTACACTACCAACCTCAAGTGTGTGATACTATGAAGCACATAAACTCTTTGGATTTGACGTGTCCCGATGTCGGACACGACAATACATATAATTACACTGAATTATGTGATTTTCTCAGATTAATTGCGGTGTCGTGTCCAATGTCCATGTCCGTATCCGTGCTTCATAGGTGATATATAAAAATAAATAAAATAAAATGCAGAAGTTGTTTGTATTGTTTAGATTAGATGAGACTAACCAGGAGGAGGAAGAAGTTTTTTGGTGAAAAATCTCTTCTTTGTGAGTCTACTATTCCAATCAAATAGCTGAGAGAAAATTCCAATACAACCACCACCTAGCTTTTGATTATTCTTCTTCTCTGTTATTGCTAAACAAGAAGAACCATTCACACTAGCATCATCACTCATTTTCTCAACACTTACTTCCTAACAAAAACACACAAAATAATATCAACTTCACAACCTCACTACAAACAAAATCACCAAAACCACATTTTTTGAAATCCAAAACCCATCATTGATTTTGAATCTTCTTCACACTATTCTCACTTATTGTTCTCAACACTTGCAATAAAACAAAAAAACACAAAAAAATATACCAACAAAAAGGATCAACTTGACAGCTTCACTACAAACAAAAACACCAAAACCTCATTGTCTTTCAAACAGTGTTTTCACTACAAATCCAACACTCATCACATTTTCTCAACACTTGCTAGTTGCTACAAAACAAAAACAAGCAAAAAAAAGAAGATAGTAATTATTACAGCTTCACTAGAAACAAAAACACATTTTTTAAACTTGTTTTCAAAACAGTTTTTTTTAACTTAGAATCTAAAACAGTAACACATGATAGTTTTCCCTCCAAAATCCAAAGTGAAGCAACAAAGGAAGGAAGAACTTTCTGCATAGAACAATAATGACAATCACAAAAGGACAAGTTGAATGAACAGTACTGCAAAACCACCTAAGAAGAAAACGACCCTTCAGGGGAAAAACGACAGACAGGAGCAGTAGAAGAACCTAAGAAGAGACATAAAGCAAATTTGAATATACATATGATTCTGTTGGAAAACTAAACTATAATAAAATAGTACTAGTTTAATTATACTTCATTAATATTAATATTAAAACAATTAAAACAATAGTAAAAAAAATTTGATAGCAAAATATAAAATAAAATAGAAGTTACAATCAAGTTATGTTGTTTGGCACCAAGTATTTGGTACAGGTCTTGCATCGAGCACAAATTTGCTTTTATCATTAGATAAGTTTTATCCTTAAATCAAACGAAATGTGACGTTATGAAATTTATCGATTCAATGGTGAAAAACAAATATGTGCATAATACAAGAGTAATTTACTTAAATACGTTAGACAAATCATGTTTGACATGACACAATTTTAAGTTTAAAGCGGATATAGTCATATATGACAAAAAATAGATATGCTTGATAACAATTCTTTCTCATGAGTTCAGTCTTTTTATTAGCTTATAATGTTTATGATAAACTATTTCATAAGGCTTATTATTTTTTCTCAATTTTTACCCATGTTATCTTAATTAAATTTATCTTTTTATATGTATAAACTAAAATAACTAATAATTTTATCAAATACTACAAATTAAACCGGTTACTTTATCTATTATTGTTTATCAACTTTCTGTTGGTTTTTTTTACCAAAGAGAGACTCAATGAATTGTCATCTTAGCGGTTTGAGTTTAATTTTGTATACCCTCCAGTTTTGAATATAAGCAAAAAAAACAAAAAAATTGATGATCTTAAATATAAGAAAATGTCAACAACTTCTATCATAGTTAATGTTACTATTCCCAAATTACCCTTCAATTAATGTGATTTTATTTATTTTTCTTTTCATAGAATAAGTTCTCATGAAGGGTAATTTAGAAATTGCAATTGTATTTTTCATAACTTTGAGAGAAATGAATAACATCAATTAATTTTCTTAAAGAGTGTGATTTTTTTTTGTTGCTTATATTCAAGACCGGAGGAAATATAATTATGCTAGAGCTAATCATATCCGAAACATTGTATGATATTAAATATATACCGATACTTCTCTTCGTCAATATTTAATCATCAATGTTTGTCACGTTGTATAATTTAGTCCCTTATGCTAAACCTAGCCCATTGATTTTTAATCTTGTTAAGGGACACCGTTCAAATCTTTGAGAACAATTACTATAAAATAAGGAGAATGTTAACTAGTGTTATAAGAATATTAATTAAGCATACAATTTCTAATTGTAAATTTCTTAACCGTCCTGAGGGGCACCGGTTAACAAGACCATAAAGACTTAATTACAATTTTAATGCTACTACCTTATCAATTTTGGATTTTGGTCACAAATTACCACTTTTGATTGCACTCTAAAAACACATGTTAGCAAATGACTGGAGAGTAACAATGAAGAACAAGAATCTCTTTGTAACAAATCTGCATCACAAAGGAAGCATATTGGAAAATAAAGTGCAAAAAGAACACATGATGGCAATAATCAAGAAACGTGGGACAGTGTTTGAGAAACCCTAGACACAAATGTTGCTCGAGGAAAACCTGTTACCTCTGCCACCGAATTTTACCTTTTTCTTGGTGCATGTGAAACAGCGCGTGCAGTAACATGCGCGCGTGGGATTCATTCATTAGTCACGTGATACAAAAAAGTCACGCACGTGCATCGATTGAAGAAAACTGAGAAGGAGAGGAGTAATTTAGTCAACTAGCTGTGTTGTTATTTCATGAACGTAAAGTGACTTCCTTAATCAACTAGAGTACTTAACAATCATTTATCGTTAAGGACCTCTTATTAGAGGAACAAAAATAAGTCTATGTTAAGCAACGATTGATTATATAAGAACTCCATCTCTTTTGGGCAACTAACAGGTCTCACGTGTAAAAGAAGTAATAAAATATGTATTGACTGGTCCTACTTGCAAAAGAACTAATAAATTATGGAAAATGCTAATTTGTGTCCAACATAAGTTAAGAAGTCAAATGTAGAAGTTTTTTCTTGAAACTTGTGTATTTAATATCTTAAAAGTTACAAAAATTCTACCTTCAATATAAAATTTATTTTTAATTTCCATTTTAAGCTCTTTAACTTGTGTCACCTTAATGACAAAAGTTAGCATAACCCATAAATTATTTTTGTATAATGATGTAAAGTTAGTGAGACATATTAAATTATTTTTCATTGGAGTCTGTATTAGTGTATTGCCATTGGGATGATAAAGCCTTCTCTAACTATCGTTCTCTGCTTTCTCTCTAGGAAAACAAACACTCACCGCCTTTGCCTTCTTCCTCCTCCTCAAATCCAAACTTTTAATTCACCATGTAGATTCCTTGGATGATGGTGCGATGGGTTTCTTTCCCTGCACCACCGGCGACCCTTTTCCTTGCCACCATCACTTCTTTCCAGTTCAACTTATTTTCGTCAGATCCAAGTTTTGGTGGTTTGTTTTCGCCAACTCTTGTGATTTGGCCGTATGTTTTTTCGTTTCTGGTTCGAGGTGGTGGTGCTAGTGGAGGCGCTGCCGCTTGTGTCATCGGTTGTGGTTTCTGTAGATCCAGTATGTCATACCCCAATTTTTGACCCAAGATCCCACCGACACGCGTCATTCGACCCTGACTTTTTCAAGTAAAAATTCGGCAGAGAGGTATTTTAAAATACCTCATTTTGGTTCCGATTCGGGTCCTCTTCACACTTTCTATTTTTATTATTAACCTTTTATAATTTTTATTTTTTCATTTCCATTGTTTATTATTTTTGTTTTTATTATTCATTATTTTATTTCATTTCACCTTTTTAATTTTTAGTTTATTCGTATTTATCACCTTTTATTTATTTTTATTTTTATTTATATTATTAAAAGATAAGTCCAAAAAAGAGTCTTGATCCAAAAAACAGCTTCACACTTCATCTGTAGCAAATTTCCAGATTCACACGCTTCAATCAATCCCAATCCAAAACCACATTTTTTGCTGCTCTTTCAACAAACCCTAAACCTGATCCCTTCACTATAAATAACACCTGCACACACAGTCAAAAGGGCAGCCAATTTTCAACAACACAACTTTCACGCACGACTATTCCAAAAACCGCTAACCACGTACAATATTTTTAAGCCCGCAATTTTCCATACGGCAGTATAAACTCAATTTGTTTTCAATTACTATCTTCATATAATTGCTTTTATGATTCATGGTTATTCCAGACATTTTTAGACTGCCGCATTCTTTTTATTTATTTTAAGGTTATTCCTTTCAATTCAATTTTATGTGTTTCACTTTTACTCCAATTTAGTTGCTCATGTAACATATATTTATATATACTGTTGCCGTGCCACTTTTACTTGACCTCCAATTGTGAATCATCACTGTGGGTGCCGAATCGTACATAAATTCTAATTGTTACTGCGTGACTTTTTTGTAATACTCACTTCCAATTGTATTTAATCCTTATTGTTGTTGCAGTTACTATGCAAAACCAATTGCTTTGCGTTACTGTTTATCCCAATCCTAATTGCTACGGATGTCTTGTAATTACTAGTCACATAGTTGCTTATAACTGTGGTATTTGGTCAGAACAGTGACGTGCCAATCACTTCTAATTTCTACTAACTGCTCTTTCTTTTTAAATTAAAGTTGTCATCGAACTCAGGTGTTTTCCGTGGCCGTTTATTTCATTACAATTGCAAGGCAAGGCCGTAGCCGCTTTCCGAAGTTAAAGAGATTTCATCATAAAGAGAACCGGTGGCCCCTTTGTATTTCCTTTTTTAATTTCTTCCTCATATTTTTTTACTTTCTCTAGCATTTTATTTTTTCTTATCTCATGCATTTTTATTAGTTTAGATTTATTATTCTGCATTTGTATTATTTATTCATGCATATTTATTTTCCGCAGATTTTAGAATGTATTTGTAGGCTTAATGTAAATGATTCATGCATATTTATTTCTCGCAGACTTTAGAATGTATTAATAGGTTTTTATGTAATAGTTGTAGGTGCATGTGTGCGTGTGTGGGTGTATGTTTACTTTTCATGCTTGGTAGTTTAGGTAAAAGGTCCTCGTGGTGGTCCAACGCCACCATATGGTACCTACGCTTTACTTTCCTGCTCCGTTAGTTTATATTTTAGTCCAATTATTCAAAACAACAACAAAAACATGCAAATAACCCAAAAAATCACAAAAAAATATTTTCATTAATAAACCTTGATCCAAGATCAAGTGATCCTTTTTTTATTTATTTTCTTAATCAAATCTCAATCAACTTAATTTTTACTTTGATTTATTTTCTTTCATATCAAAAAACACAAACAAAATCTTATTTGCCACTTGGCTTTTCACTTTAAAACTTTTTTCAAAACTAATAAAAAACACCAAACAAATCAAACGAAATTTCTACCTCGAACTACGAGGTTTTGATCCCCACGGGTACGTAGGCAAAGGACACTCGTCCTTCCAAATCAATAAAAAATGTAGATAATAGGCTTCTTTATTCTCTTATCACTTTAAATTCATTTTCAAAAAGCAAGTAAGTTATAGCACAAAAGTTAAATAAAATCAAGAGGTTCCCGTAGAGTACTACGGACATAAAGGGTGCTAATACCTTCCTTTTATGTAACTAACCCCCGAACCCTAAATCTTTCTTAAAGTGGTATTTGAACTTTTTCCACTTTCTTTCAAAAAATTAAAATGTTCAGTCGTGAAATAAAATAGTGAGTCAAACGCTAATCAAATAGCCTTGATCTCCGAAAAATGACGCGACAGAAATGGCGACTTCACTGGGGACCCCCTAAGAGGGTTGAGCCTAACTTGGCTTTATTTAAAGTTTTGTGCTATAACTTACTAAGAAAAACAAAAATAAAGGATGGAAATACGTGTATATATGTTCTTCCTTCTCCTTTCTCCATTCTTAAACGTGTGTGGTGAGATAAGTCCTAACCCGGACTTGAGGGAAATATAAGATAGGAGTGGTAGAATCAAAGTGACATACCGAGAGTATTCTCGTGTTTTGGAGCATGTGATATAACCACACTTAGCAGAGGATCTTGAGGTAATGTATGTCGGCGTGTGTTGTCACGTTTAGACGTTATTACTTTTAAGTGTCCGTCGAAGCTAAGGACCTTAGTTACCTTTAACCCATCTTGGCATTTAGGACGTAGTGCGGTGGCTAACCAAGTGTTGTCTTGGAATTAGTCGACGTGCGATACTACACTCAAACGAGACTTTCCTACGAACGCTGTTGGACCGGGTGTTGTCCCGGGCATCCGACAAAGGTTGTAGGGAGTTGGACTTTGGGAACTGGGTAGAACCCGTAATACATGTACAAATAAAACCATAGTCCCTACCAAATGGCGCACTTACCCTTGACTCCATGATATGGACCTAAAACCCCACCATGTTTTCTCTGTTCTTTAGCATAATCATGCATTCATTCATAAACTCTTTTTCTCATTAAATATCGAAGGACAAGATAAGTTCTTGTAAACATCAAAGGTAACCTTGCAAGAAAGAACAACGTCAAACAAAATCTCAAAAATTTCAAAAAAAGCTAAACTAAGCGTTTGCTTTTGTTGAAGACTTCTTCTGTGGCTTTGAAAAGGGAACTGATTGCAATATCTTTATAAATAAAACCATGGTCCTTACGATGTTTACAATTACTTTGACACATCCTTCGAAAAAAATGTGTCCTTTTTGCATAAACATACCATGCATCATTCTGCATTCATAGTTTCAAATCCGAGTCTCACACTATATCTTTTCAATAAAAGAGTCGATCCATCAGTAAGTGGTCCGATGTCTTCGTTCAACTTCAACTCACACATGCAAACGCTCGTGCAAACACAAAAGACGGATCAGCTTGAACAAGAGGTCCACGAGTTTCGTGAAAGAGGTGACAACGCTTCAGGCTGAAGTAGATAAGTTAACTAACCTGGTATCTTCGCTGATGGTTACAAAGGATTCGCCACAATTCCAGCGAGGCCCGCCGCCACCATGTCAGCCATTGTGCATACAACAGCCTCGACAACAGGCTCCCCAACTATCCAATCCACAAAATCAGGCTCGGAGAGCGCGACAATTTGATCCAATTCCAGTGAAATACGCGGAGCTGTTTCCCACACTGCTTAAGGAGAACCTAATCCAAACTAGACCACCTCTTCCAGTGCCGAAAGGATTGCCAATGGGGTATAGAGCCGACCTTTCTTGTGCTTTCCATTAAGGGACACCAAGTCACGATATCGAGCAATGTTTTGCTTTCAGGACTGTAGTTCAGAAGTTAATCCAAGCTAACACCCTGTCCCCCGAGGGTCAACTATTATTCCCACAGCATCCTTAGCAACAATATCCTCATCAACTATATCAGCAGCAACAGGCCTCAAGGACACAATTTACCATAATCCCCGATAATATGCAGTCTTGCTTCCACAGTTGCTCGAAGAGAATCTTGTCTAGACCAAGGCGCCTCCTCCGGTACCAACAAAATTGCCAGCATGGTATAGACATGAACTTTTCTGTACCTTCCATCAAGGGGCACCTGGACATGATGTCGAACATTGCAACGCACTAAAGAAGGTAGTCTAGAACTTGATCCGGACCAACCGCCTGACCATCTAAGACTCTCCGAACGCGCAAGTCAATCCGCTACCAGATCATAATACATAGTGTTTGTGACACATGGGATGGCTAACTGAAATCGGATCTTTGTTGATGTTTTCTTCCGCTACTTATCTGTTCAAATAATGCGTTTGTTTGGTGTTTACTTTTTCCAAAAAAAATCCTTTCGTTCCACCCGAAACGAAAGTGAATTTGTGAAGGGCTTTTTGCTTTATGTATTTTCCGTCATTAATAAAAAAGAGAGGTCGTTTTGGATCCCGACTTTGTTTTTATTTTGTGCTTTTTCTGGAAAAATGGTAACACAAAAAACCAAAAAAAATCTTTTTCTTTAATCATTTCCAAATATCTGCATACATTCACTTCCTAAAAATCAAACATAAATGCAGATTAAACATAAACAAGCCCGTTGAACACATTAACCCTTATACTCTTTCTCGACTTTGAATTCCATGTGTCCAAAGATGAAGAAAAGAAGAATGAAGTGATTCCCGACAAGATCTCTCGCCTACTGGGGCATCTTAACCGTCAAAGCTGCAAACAAAATCAAGAAGATCGCCAAGAGAATGGCTGTCACTTACAAAGACCAGCATGAGATAGCACCGTTGCCTCACATGGGCATCGTGTTTCAATAAACATTTCAACAGGGGCAACCCCCCTCCTTCCATCAGTATACGGCACGAAGGGCGGACTTCTCATGGAGATCAAAGTCCCGCCAACAGGGTTTCGGCTGAAATCTCAAGATTGATGGAACTCACAATGCATGACGACTTGGTACAACTATATCAAAAGAAGTTGAAGCAAACTTCCAACAAGAATGTTCGTCCCTGTGAATTTCAAGAAGGAGACTTTGTGCTCAAAAAGGCACTCTTTCCAATCTTACTCCAGGGGCAAGTGGACGCCTGACTATGAAGGCTCGCGTGCAATGACTTCTTACAACTATGAACGGTGACAAACTCACATGACCTATGAATGCCGGTGCAGTCAAGAAACACTCTGTCAAAAATAAAAGCTCGATAAGTCGCAAACCTGAAAAAGGGGACTTAGGAAAAAATGAGCGTCTCGGTGGACTGAAAACCTGAAAGGGCGGTCCAGGCAAAAATTAGAGACATAAACAGAATGATCATCCTGATAGATTGAAAACCCGAAAAGGCGATCTATGCAAAAGTTAAGGATCATGACAAAGTAACTGCATCCAAATCGAGCACAATCCACTTGGGGCATCCAATTATCAAAAGATCTCTGATTCAAAGCATCTGCAAATCAAAGACTCGGAACAGGGGCATTCAAATTTGTTAGGAAGAATAACGGTTATTGTGTTCAATGTACCCTTCCCATTACATTTACCATTTTTCAAAATATTTCAAAGATCCGTGGAGCGATGTCATTGGCATGTCGCCACTCAATTCATCAAATTTGAGCGTGTGCCTATTTATTTGGAACTCTCATTTATTCAATTTACAAAATTTCTTCTATTTTTTATGGCAACACTCGAAGCAAAAAAAAATTCAAAATACAAAACATTTTTTTACATCTTTTGAAAAACATGAACAACAAACACACTCTCTCTTTGAGCTCGTGAGTAGTTGAAACATACATCAGCAGCCGCCTCGAGAACAGTTACGCTCTAGAAGGGAAACATGTCTAAGCACTATGAAGAGGACCTCTGCTTTGAGCAAGATGCAGTCACAATCCAAAAATACAAAAAACAAAAATGAAAGCTCGCTAAGTTGAAAACCTGAAAAGGCGACTTAGGCAATAGAGAGCGTCCCGGTGGACAGAAAACCCGAAAGGGCGGTCCAGGCAAAAATTAGGGGCACAAAAAAGGAATATACTCCCGGTGGACTGAAAACCCAAAAGGGCGGTCCAGGCAAAAGTTAGGGATTTCAAAAAAAAAACAAACAAACAAAAAAAACAAAAAGGAGCGTGACTGCTGGGACATACCTATGGATTGACACTCTATGCAAAATGACGACTTCCAGACTTTTGGTCAACAATGGCATTTATCAGAACACTCTACGCCGGTTCACAAATGGCGACTTCTTCCCAACTTTTCAGTCAATAATGGACTCTCTCCCCAGTGAAGTCGCCATTTCTGTCGCGTCATTTTTCGGAGTCAAACGCTAATCAAATAGCCTTGATCTCCGAAAAATGACGCGACACAGTACAACCCTTGGTGTTCTCTGTTGCTGGTTTCTTTACTGGCTGTTTTTACCTCTCTTTCTAGCGGGATTAAACCTCCTTCTCCGAGCTTTCTTTACTTGGCCGTCGCAAGGTTCGTGCTGGATGTGGGGTGGTTCGTGCGGTGTCTTCTTCAGGTTGCTGTTGGTGGTAGACTCCTCTCGGTGGTTTTGTGTTTTCTTTGTCGGGTGTGTTTCGTATCCTCGATTGCGTTCGTTTGTCGTCGACGGGTTTTTGTTTTTGTGAGGCTCCAACTTATGTTGTTTTGTTTGTTCAGTGATTGGGTGGATCTAGACGGGTGACCTTATGTGGTGGTTGTGTTTTAAAAACCCGAAATGGTTTGGTTCTGTGTGAATTAAAAACCCGAAAGGGTCTGGTTCTTTAAACCTGAAAGGGTTTGGTTACTAACTTGTTGTGCTTGGTGGTTCACATCTGCCTCCACACTCGTACTGAGTCTCGAAAAAGCTTACCACTTGCTGCTTTATTCAGGGAGTTCGCACATGGATTTTGTACTTGCAAAAAGTACAAGTAGTGAATACTAGGGTTTGTGTCTGTCTATTACGGTTTAGACTGATTATTGGATGCCTTGAGAATGCTCTCAAGGGTTGTATTTATAGCATGCTGTGGGCTTGGGTTTCGGTGGCTTGGTCTCCAAGCCACAGGGGTATTTCAGTATTTTAGGCGAGTTCTAGATGTTTCTAGAAGCTACCTGAGGCGGCGCCCTGGGAAGGACGCGCCTTGGGCCTTAGAACTCTTCTGGAGGTCGCTAAGGCCTCCTGGGGGGGTCTACAGGCCCTTCTGGAGGTCTTTAAGACTCCTTGGAATATTATGACGATCCATAGCCCAACAAGCACGAGTCTTGGGACAAGGCGAAGTGGTTTATATCTTGACAAACGTAGGAGTCCTTAGGGAGGATCCTCCTAGCTGATTAGGAAATTCAATGACGGTCCATAGCCCAACAAGCACGAGTCTTGGGACAAGGCGAAGTGGTTTATGTTATTTTGATATTCCCTCATGATATTTCTGATTTGTTTGATAGCTTTTGAGGGTATATGTATTACCCTTAAGTCGTAGATCCCTCCTGTATTGAAAGAAGTTTGCCCCATATGGGACTGTCCGCCTAGTTTCTTCGGTGTTTGTTAGATAATTTGCTTAGCAATGTTTAACTAGCGTTGAAGCTATATTTTAGGATTCGCTCGCCTATCTTGAACGACATTAGTCGTGACATTTGTATTTAACATCATGAGCTTTTTTCCTTTTAAAACTTCGCAACTTGGCGAAATATAGTTAACCTCCGGGGGCTGTCTGAATTGCGCTACAAGGCGTCTTACTGAATTGCGCTACAAGACGTCTTGCTGAATTGCGCTACAAGGCGTCTTACTGAATTATGCTCTAAGGCGTCTTACTGAATTGCGCTACAAGGCGTCTTATAACCTCCGTGGGTTGTCTGAATTGCGCTACATGGCGACTTAAATATAACCTCCGTGGGTTGTCAGATTGTTGGCGAGCTGCGCTGATTTGATATTCTTGCTGTCGCCATGGTGTTTTGTTTGCCCTAACACTGATGAAAAATATAACAATACAAATAGCAAAAATGAGCAGCAGAAATGAGTCAACATCTTTTTTGAAGAGGACAAGTTGCCTCTTTAAAAACCTGCAAAACAAATCTCAAAGGTTGAGGAAGGTTTAGAATAACTTCGTGTTTCATCTTTAAACTCTTAATGGCGGGACCGCTGTTTCTTTATTTCATTTTGACGTGTTGTTTGGCGATGCTCTTCTTTCTGTTTAATCTCGCCCTTGACGGACGTGTTTGCCTTCCAAACTTTGTTTATCTGAAATACATCTTTACTTTCAAAATAAAGGGAGATTAATCATGTTCAAGCATATTTAATATTCACTCTTTTTTGTTCTTCTACTAACTCATGACTATCTCGCCCATTACCTTATCATGCTCATATTAAATCTGAACTAACTCGCTTACTCCATTGTTCTCTATGTCTTTATTTCCTCCTATGAAGTTAGGACTAAGTCTTCTGCCCAATTTTATTCTTCTACATGGGTCTGGTGTTAACTAAACTTTTTACTTCTGTTTTTACTAAGCAGTGAGTTCAGCTTGCAAAGTAAATGGTACATGAAGAGGGGTTCCCAGGAAAGAGAGGTGGGTCACTTGGACCTCTTAAATACCAAGACTTTCCTCGCCAGAATCCCTCCTATGTGACCTTTTAACAATACTACACTTTACTTTTGCCACGGGGTAACTAGAGTAGTCTTTCTCTTATTAACTTGGTCCTTCCTCAAATGTTTTACTCATCCTTCTCTTTTTCTTCATTACATTCTAACTAAATCACCCAACAAAAATTAATATCAAATGATACAAATTAAGTTAAAGCTAATTTGTCTATAAGATTTATTGTCCACATATGATGTATATGCACCAACAAATAATTGCAAAATAAACAAAATATATTTTCTCAAAATATATTGGGCAAGAAATTTTCTTTGAATCAAAAAGTGAGAATATATTGTCTCCAAATATATTGAACATAAAATTTTCTTCAAATCTAAATATATTTTTTCAAAATATATTGAACGTAAAATTTTCTTCAAATCTAAATATATTTTCTCAAAATATATTGAACGTAAAATTTTCTTCAAATCTAAATATATTTTCTCAAAATGTATTGAACATAAAATTTTCTTCAAATCTAAATATATTTTCCCAAAATATATTGAATATAAAATTTTCTTCAAAACTAAATATATTTTCTCAAAAAGTATATTTGACAATAAATTATCTCAAAATCAAGTAATATATATTCTCAAAATATATTCAGCAATATAACCTCTTCAAATCAAACAGTATATTTTCTCAAAAAATGATATTCCTTTGAAAGATAGTTGCTTCAGGGTGGGAGAATCGCTTCGAGAGAGTATGTCGTTGCCTAGATATTTAGACCTCCAGAAAGTTTCACAAGTCAAATGCTCATTAATCCTTATGTGGATTTAGTTGAAGATCTCGTTTTGTCTTGTTTGTAGAATTCTCCTTACAAAGATATTACATGCTTACTCGAACAAATAATATTAGTAACTTTCAAATCAATTGTCAAAACTCTATCGTAAATGCAATTTATTTACGAAAATTTAGAGAAATACGATCCCCTTTGAATTAAATCAAATTCATGCCAAATAAATTTCAGAATTTGTTTTAAGCTAAATTTTAAGAAACACACTGGTCTATAATGATTACATATAGGTATTCGATCTGGATAATATTTGGAAACTATGATTAGAAAAATATATATAGCCTTGTTGTTTTATTCCATCTTTATCACATATATTTTTCGGCTGATGAATATCATATGTAATTGATTGAACTACTCATGATGACAAGATTATGTCACTCTCACATGCAATTATCATACGTAATTAGACACATAAAAACAAGATATACTTGTAGAAACCATAAATATTTTAGAAGTCAAAACAAAATCATCATATGTATACTATTCTAACAAACTAATCTCAATCCTCCCTGTCTTTATTCATGTAAAAATAGCCTCCAAGAGAGGACTAATCTCCATCCGGAGTATTTATTGCAATTAAAAATCGATTTTAGGTTGGAGATTTCAAAGGCTTATAAGTATATCTACTATGATACCATGTGCTTGTGTGTTCTAAAATACAGGATTATTCTTTAATATATCGTAATTGTGATTAGACATATCAAGATCAGAACGTAAACTAAATGCCAAAACAATATGCAATAAATAATAGCAAGATTTCAAGGCTAACATCATCGATCATCAATGACTAGAAATTCAGAATAATAAAATTGTTTTTAATTTTGATTCAATTTTGAATTACTCTTAATTTGAACCGATGCATTATTAATATATAAAGACCGTATGCATAATATAGATTTGAATTGAAGTAGTATGATAGCTTTTTATGAATAAAAACACATAACCGAACATTGAAATCGATAGCATGCACCTGAAGTATCTAGGCCATTACAATCGAATTGATAGCCCCTGTTCATTGGACAAGTTGATCGCCCCGAAGGTGTTTGTTGCTTCCTAGAAAATCTGAAACCGAAGCTTGTTTGGTATTCGCCGGCCTCCATCTTTTTGAGATCGTCGGCAATTTTGTTTTAAGGTTTAGGGTTTCCAAATAGCGGTTTACGATTCAGAAGCGTGGTCAAGGTTAGTTTTACCTCTTCCCACAGACGGCGCCAACTGTACTTGCAAAAAGTACAAGTAGTGAATACTAGGGTTTGTGTCTGTCTATTTACTGATTATTGGATGCCTTGAGAATGCTCTCAAGGGTTGTATTTATAGCCTGCTGTGGGCTTGAGTTTCGGTGGCTTGGTCTCCAAGCCACAGGGGTATTTCAGTATTTTAGGCGAGTTCTAGATGTTTCTAGAAGCTACCTGAGGCGGCGCCCTGGGAAGGACGCGCCTTGGGCCTTAGAACTCTTCTGGAGGGCACTAAGGCCTCCTGGGGGGGTCTACATGCCCTTCTGGAGGTCTTTAAGACTCCTTGGAATATTATGACGGTCCAGATTTGATACCATGTTGACGGTCAGTCCATTCACCGGTTTAAACCCTTTTTGTTGCTTACACATTTTCCGTCTTCATATTTTTTTGTAACTTGTGTTAGAATATATTAGGGTAGTTCCACTTGGTTTATATTATCACGATCTATTCCCGGTTGGGTTGTTCCTGGGCCAGGTTTAATGTCTCCTCTGTCTCTGTTACTCTTTCTTTTTATTTAATTTTATTTCCTTAATAGGTACTTTCATTAAAATAATATAAATAAGTGATGTGCACACGTATGATCCATTTAAGTAGTTCCTATTAGTGGACTACCATTGTGGATGCTCTTAGAGTATTTGTTAGTTAGAATCTTAAAAAATGTCAATTTAGGATAAAAGAAATCATTGCATTGGCTCGTGTTGGAAATTAAAGGGAATGATGCATAATTGAAGGAAGCAAATGAT
Organism: Medicago arabica; assembly: GCA_946800305.1. Classification (NCBI taxonomy): domain Eukaryota; kingdom Viridiplantae; phylum Streptophyta; class Magnoliopsida; order Fabales; family Fabaceae; genus Medicago; species Medicago arabica. The sequence continues at coordinate 56,177,168 of OX326966.1, forward strand.
TACAAACAAGAGCAAAGATGATTTGGATTCTTTTAATTGAAAATTCTTTTAATTTTATCTAGCGGAATTTCAATCATCAAAGATGGAAGAGAAAATGAGAGTTAAAATATCAAGAAAAATGATCAGTGCATGTTAGTGGTGGCAATTGAAAATAAAGAAAAAAATTTGAAATTTTTTAATGGAGAGAGATATTTTCACCAAAGCCTTATATGCTAAGCAGTTTGAGAAATTGAGGGGTAAGTTAGGTATTTGCCTACATGAGGAGTTATAACAGTTAATCTTTGTAAGGCGTGCAAAATCCGTGCTTACATCTCTCCACTCATTGGTGCACGCTATTTCAAGAAAATCTTTTCAAATTTTCCCACAACTGCCAACTACACGCAATAACCTCTCTCAAACCCTCATTCACGCTTTCACTTTCTCAAAACTCACAAACACCGTTTGCATTCTCTTTTTCGCATCTAAACATCATCATATTCTTTCCATCACCAAACATCATCAGAAACATATCTTCATCATGTCCAGCAAATCTAACACTCAAGTATCCGAAGAGAATGTTGTAACTGAACCGCAAGAAACCAGTTCTTCCATCCCTAAGATGATTGAACCCATTACAACGGTTCCTCCCACTAAACCTAAAAAGAAAACCTCCACAAAATCTGTTGTGAAGAAGAAGAAACCCTCAAAGTCGAAGAAAGGTGAATCGAAAGTTCCTCTCACCATGACCGATCTGTACTTGAAGGAGATTCCTTTTGATAGTACCAGTGTCAAGGTGATGTTGACACATTTGTGCAAGATTCAAAGGCTGCTGATGTTGAAGCAACCTGAAAGATCGCTCTTGCTGCTGCAACTTCTGAGTCCAAGAAAGGTAATCCTGATGAAACCCCTAACTACAAATGTTCCTGAATCTGCTAAAAAATTAGGGTTGGAAGACTTGAATGCTGCTATTGATAGTGCTGAGAATATGGACATTGATGGTCCCGATACTGCTGTTAAGACCAATGTTGGTGATGGTTCTGAACCATCTCCTGAGAAAGCTGATGTTCAAAAGGATGTTGGGCTGAATGTTGGAACATCCTTGGGCCAACAGGACAAACATGTTGATGATACTGCAAACATTGTAGATGCTGAGATAAGTTTTGAAACAGTCTCTGAGAAGGAGGTTCACTCTGGTGATACGGCTGTCAACTCTCCCTCTGAAGAGGATAAGAAAGATCAATCTCTTGAGAAGAAACAAGTTGTGGTAGATGTAGACAATCTGGATTCTGATGATATTCCACTGGTCAAGAAGTATGGTGAAAGTGTTGCTAAAAGATTGAGGAGTAATAAAGGGAAGGTTGTTGCCTCTGTAACTGAAAAAGTTGTTCCCTCTGTGTCTGAAACCCCCAAAGGAAAAAGTGACACCTCTGTGACTGAAACCCCCAAGAAAAAGACAAAGTATGTTGGTTTAGGACCAAAGAAAGCATTGAGCAAGGTGAAGGTTACTGCTGGAAGATCTAAGAAGGGGAAGGATGTGCCCTTTAGTGACTCTGAGTATGATGTTGAAGAAGATGTTCAAAACATCATTCCATCTGCTTCAAAGAAATCTGCAGGAATGAAGATTCCTCAGAATGTTGACAATGTACCCATTGATAAAGTGTCTTTCCACTATCCTGAGAATGCTCAAAGATGGAAATTCATCTTGCATAGGAGGTTGGCCTTGGAGAGAGAGCTGGGTAAGAATGCTTTGGAAATTGAAGCTGTGATGTAGCTCATCAAGGAAGCAGTACTACTGAAAACAGTCTGCAATCTTGGTGATTGCTATGAGAAACAGGTGAAGGAATTTTAGGTAAATTTCCTCATGAAACTCAAGTGTGTTTGCAAGTCCTTGAATTTCATAACTTCTTATCGTAAATTCGACAAAGATCACCTTCGCTTGTCACAGAACCGTAATTACCACCTTCTCATTTTCCCGTTGGGTTACTTTTCAAAATGGAAGTGGGTTTCCTTTTTAGGAAAGGAGTTACTTCTCTTTGACTCGCTACTTTCCTGTGTTCTAAACAACTCCACCACCACCATCTTAGATACTAAGTTCAATTTTCCTCTAAATACTTCTGGAATTCGTGTCGTCATAATATTTTTGTTAGATGCTTCTTTAGGTCTACCTACAGCTTTTATTGATGAAGTGAAAACAATTGTTAAGTTTTAATGGCTCGATGAATCATTAGTACCATCGGATTTGAGTGCACATAATTGCTTTTGATGCATACATGTTGATATACAATATCACTTCAAGTTAGTAATAAATATGGTGTATTAATAAGTCTTGCACTATTGTTTTGCAGAGTGGCTTTATGCTGCTTCTTTAGGAAGCATAGAAATAATAGGTTTTGCTGCCTTTTTGGTTTGTTCGATCCATTCTTGCTTAATCATGCAATGTTTTTCTACTCTAGTACACTGCATTATTATATATGTATGCAAATAGTTATGTAGATCCACATGGTGTTTTAAAACCTGGACCGACCTGGTTGGTTGGACCTGTCAGACCAGAAACCGGAGGGTGCAGTGGTTCGGGCAGGCTACTGGAGCGAATATGCAATTAGCCCACTGAAATCCGGTGTGACCAGACCGGGTCAGTGGGCGGACCGTTGAACCAGCTTAACCCATCCGACCCGTTTTTTTTCTTTCAAATTTCTTTGTTTAAATGAAAAGGTAAGGCATATATAAAGACAAAAATATTTTTTGTTGATTATGTTTAAAACTTACATGAGTTTGTAAGTCTGTTATATTTTGATTTCCAACGATGTTTCGAACATACTATGTTTTAAAACTTATTTGTGAGTATTTTATGCAGTAGTATTGTTTAATGTATGAGTTCATTTGAATTTGGATTAAAATTAGCTTGAATTGAATTGTGCTGCAGTTAAGAAATTAACTTGCAAACTTGCAGCTGAGAATATAAATTTTTTAATGTATGAATTTTAAATAGAAAAAAAATGACAGGATTTTTTTTATCAAAATTTCATTCATAATGTAATTTTTGGTCATAAATATTTTTATATAGACCGGATCAATAGTCATGCAGTCCGACCAGTGACCCACTGGTTCGACCAGTGACCCAGTGCCTTGACCGGGTCGATCATCGGTCCGGGTTTTAAAAGATTGGATCCACCTATTGCACTCCACGATTTTTTAATTTGCTACATTTGCACATGTGGAAACGGTGGCATATAGCTTTGTCAAATGTTAAATTTCGTACTCGGCACAAAAGAAGGGTAACTTGAGTTCCATGTTGTCTATCACGCCGTTTTCGTGCTCGATCTTGGAGAAGCATAGCGGTGTCAAGTTCCACTGTAACGCCTTCGACTTGTGAGCCACGCTAAACATGTGAGGTTGTCACGTTGAAATTCCAGCATAATTGCAGAGTCACATCCGCCTTTAGGTTTATGGGGGAGAAATCTTTCAAATATCCCTTTTTTATTTTATTTTATATTTTGAGACCATAATTTTAGACTTATTTTTAGAGACCTTTGACGGTCGCCCTCTTCATCATACATCAGATACAACTTTGCACAAGGCTCCATATGCTTCTGCACAAGATAGTTTCCACCTCATACTCGTATAATAATTGATATAGAGATCTATAAAATATGCCCAAAAAAAAGATAAAAAAAATATTTATTTTCAAAACTCTCATATGTAGCAACAAATCAATGAGGTCAGTCATGAATTAACAAAGATAGCACCATTATTAGCTAGCCACCAATTACTAGGTGAGGTAACGCCATATATTTGCACTTTAATTGCTAATGAAATGCTATAAATTTTTTCTCTTAAAAAAGGTTTTTTTTTTTTTTTTTTGAGGAATCTCCTAAAGAAAAGTTAATTTTATTTTACGTACTAATGAAATGCTATAAGATTTTTCTTATAAAATAAAGTACAAAATAATTAAAAAAATAAATAAACAATTCATTTTGATGGTAGTAATTAATAAATAAATAGAATTAACTTCGGCTTTTTTTCTAAAATCTCTAATTATTTTGATCAATTTATTTTTTGTTTTAAAATCTGAAACAAATATACCCGATGTAATACCTAATTACCTATGTATAACCATTAACCCATGGACCATCGCAATCTTCTTTAAAAAAAATAAAATTGCAATCTTCTTTATAAAGCTTTTCTTTCTAAAATACCAACAAAATATATATATATATATATATATATATATATATATATATATATATATATATATAGACACTTCAGTTAGGGTTTCAATCTATTTTAACCCGTGACACTCACTCACTAAACTCAGCAGCGGCCACAAACCAACCATGATGCAACCCTTTGAAAAAAGAACAAGAAATCCTCTCAACAACCTGCTTACTCTATTAACTCTTGATTTGTTGTTAGAAATCCTTTATAGACTGCCTGTGAAGTCACTCTTGAAACTCAAGTGTGTCTGTAAGTCTTTGAATTCAATAATTTCTGATCCCAAATTCGCTAAAGAACACCTTCGCTTGTCACACACCCGCCATCAACACCTCCTCATGTGCCCGAGGGGTTTCCTAAAGAGAAGGAAGTTCATTCTCTATGATTTCCGACTTCCCTCTATTTTAAGCAACTCACCTAGCACCGTTCCGGAGACAATGACCAAATTCCCTTTCAACTCTCGTGAAATTCATGCTTTTGTGATTGACTCTTGCGATGGCATTATCTGTTTCAAAACATATGAATGCAATTTCAAACATCCTAATATGGTAGTATGGAACCCTTGTACTGGAAAATCGAAGATATTGCCACCTTTGAATCTACCTGGCCATACATTGAAAACTTGGTGTAGCGGCGGGTTTGATCGTTTCACTGATAATTACAAAGTAGTTGCTGTTTCTTATCAATATTATTACATCAATAAATTTTGCGAAATTCAAGTTAAGGTTCATACTTTAGGTACCAATGCTTGGAGAAGGATTCCAGACTTCCCTTCTGAAAACAAGTATGAACCCGAAGGGCTTGTAGGGAATTTTGTAAGTGGCGCCATTCATTGGGCCTTAAAATATCAAGATAATGACTCTTCATGGGTCATCCTTTCCCTTGATTTAGGTTTCGAGTCTTATCAAGAGATTTTGCAGCCTAATTATGGTCTAGATGATCGTCTGCATTACATCAAACTGGGGGTTTCTAGGGATTGCTTATGCATCCTTGCTCACACTAAAACTTTTTTGGATGTTTGGGTTATGACAGATTATGGAAATAAAGATTCTTGGACTAAATGGTGCACTGTTCCATTCACAGAATTCACTGTTCATCTCTATGCAAGTCTGCTTTGTATTTATGAGGGGGATGAACAAGTGTTACTAAACTTTGGTGGTAAATTATATATTTACAATTATAAGAATGGTACTGTAAAGATTCCTGAGATTCAAAGTCTTCCTTATGCTAAGTTCTTCTCTAATGTCTATGTTGAGAGTCTCATATCACCTTGAGCTACACACTTTGCTATGTTGGGTCTCAGAGATTTTCCTTATGCGTCTTCATCATATATGTTATTTATTTTATGCTGGTTCTAGTTTTGGTGTTGATTTTGTAGTTCCATGCCAATCAATGGTTAATATAAAAATAACTCCATATTTTAATTTAATGTTTGGACTATACATTGCTCACTTTCTGTTAGTTTATAAAATTAATCTTAAAGTTGCCTCCCTGAATGTGTGGATGATGTTATATGCTTTAATTTGAGATGTTTCAGATTTTGCATCTTTTAAACTGTTGTGATTTTATAGAGGCTTCCTTGTTCTTTCATTAATAAGACGGTGCACACTTACTTGCCTTCTTATGCACAGTGCACACACACCTATTTACAGATGTTAAGTCAACAAGCATACTATTGGACGATTAATTGAATCTGAAAGTTTCGGATTTTGTACTCTTTGAATTTACAGATGTTAAGTAAACAAACATACTATTGCTTTGCCCTCTAAGCAACCTGTGTGCATCTCGCGGCCCCTTTTTTCAAACTCTTTTCGATAAAAACTTTTTCACAACGTGTCCTGAGATCTCTAGTTCGGTATCGCTTGTAATAACCAGAACTAGCCCCCGTTTACCGAAAACACAGACAAACAAATTGGCACGCCCAATGGGACCCAATTTATGCAATTGATTTTCAAAAACTTTTTTCAAAAATTCATCTCCCTGAGAAATCCGTTTTTAGGATTTTGTTACTATTTCCGGGTAACTTTATTGCTAAGAACATCAAGTTGTTTGTGTATGCATTTGAGAAGTGGTAAATCTATGGCTCGTGCTAGTTCATCCTCTTCACAATCATCTTCACATGCACAACCTTTACAAGCGACCTCTCCTTTGGGAGATTTAAACGTGTCGACCCATGTGGGGGCAACCATGACTATGCCAGTTTCAACGGAAATGGGAGTAACCACTCCCTCAACCGTTTCTACGTCCGTTTCAATGACACGACTAGATATGGGAACCGTTATACCGCCATTCACTGCTGGTGTTCCTTCGACTATCAGCATTCCAAGTTCTTCTTTAGTCAGGCCTAGATCTGATGATCAAGATATAAATGTGCAGAACGTTTCTAGGGAACAACCATATGGTATGCCAACTTCAATGATGGAAAATGTACATAATAGTGCGTTCGTTTTTGCAGACCAAGCAAATTCGTTCACAATGCATAACATACATCAAATTAGACCAAGCAAATCCATTCACAATGCACAATGCACAAAAGAGAAAAAGTTGCTTATATCAGATCAGACGAAAGCAACCAATAATTCGACATAGTTTTTGGCGATGTCGAAACAAAGGAGGTTGGCATTTTTGAACTAAAACCAGGCTCCCTTATACGTGTAAATCGTTAAGGCCCTCCGATGGGAATAATCATATCGAATCAAGCAATGAAAGATATGTTCCCAAAACATATACGTTCGACGTAACAAAATGCGACGAGATTTATGACCTCTTAGTTACTGATGGTCAAGTGGTAGCAACTAAGGATGTAAAAATCCCACCACTAGAGCAACGTCTGAAAAGAGGTTATTGTAAATACCATAATTTTCTGAGACATAACACCTCTCGATGTTCTCTTTTCAGGTATTTGGTTCAAAATGGTCTCAATGAAGGCAGATTGAAATTTGGAAACAAGCCAAAGCCTCAAATGCAAGTAGACTCTAATCCTTTGAAGGATGCAAGTATGATGTACAATGACATTGCAGGCTGCAATATGGTCGACACAATTATTGATGCTGTTGAAAACCTATCTGTCGAAGCAGAAGTGGAAGAAGAAGCTGATGTTGCAGACTATCAAATGGTGGACATCACTAAAGGTGCAGAACACGTCGAAGAGACTGCTCCAGAGCCTCAGTTCGACGAGGAGTTAAAGGCAACCTCCCCTACAACTGAAGAAGAATTGATTGATTTCCTCAATCGATGCAGGCTGAAGAATTCTGAGGTAATGCTCTGCCCTAGATGTAGTGTTGTATTTGACAAAGAGGCAACTAAAGGCCTCGAAGGTTATATCCCAAAACCTATAAAAAGAGGAAAGTGGTTTGGTGATCATAGACCTAAGTTTTCCTTTACAAAAAGTTATGTTCCTTTCATCAATAACTCTTCGACCACCAATTATGTCAATAAAAGTGGTCAAGGAAAAGCTTTGGTTCCTTACCCACCCAACCAGAAATAAGTTCAATCTACCCATAAGAATGTGCAACATGGGAAGAATATTGTGGTGAAAAGAAGCACCAATGTTGTTGATAACAATAAAAATGGTACTGTCTTTTAGTCGAAGAAGTATGCTTACAACAACAACTATAAGGGAAAGAATCCCTTGATAAGGACTCAACGGAGAAGGCACCAGAGGTCTAATAAAGGCATTTCTACAAGCCTTGCAGATGAAACTATTGGCCAAAGGTTAATCAAAGAATGATTGAATCAGGAAGAAGACCAGTGAAAGAAAGGTCGTCTCTTCCTCTAATCAAAAAGGATCATGATGAAGATGATGAGTTAGGGTCAAAATTTATGGATTCAGAACCAGACTTTGATGTCATATGCAATGTGGTTTCCATTTTACCATCCGAGTATGATATGGTGTCTGAAGTTGATGATTCATAGGAAGAGTTCGATCCCAAGGACATGGGGGAATACAAATCCATGCGCTACTTTGTAACAAATGATGGCTCTGAAAGTAATCGGAAAGCCATATTCGAACAACCTGATTATTCAATGAAGAATCATCTTAAACCTTTGTTCATCCAAGCCAAAGTGGATGAAATTGGTATCAACAAAGTGTTGGTCGACGGTTGTGCTGATGTCAATCTAATACCTCAATCCGCGTTGTTCCCTCATCCATGCATCAAAAAATCTCAATTTGGAGAGATGATGGTATAGTTGAAAACATTGAGGCTGACCAAAGCTATTTTCTTGCTGAAGTGAATCAAATCACAAGAAAAACTTTTGACAAGAATCTAGCAAATATTGCTCCATGTTCATCTGCAAAATCTGATGGTACTAATCAAGCAAATGTAAGTTCTGTAAGACTCCATCCGACTCATGGTTTCATGTGGGAAAGGGAGACTTTCGACACAAAACCTAATGTGGAAGATCTGAATTCCCTAGCCTTACAGAATTATGAGGATGATCATCACATCAAAGTAAGAGGCTTAGAACAGAATCACGATTGTGTAGCCGGAGTATGAGATCAAAAAAGCCTTAATGGCTATTACTTAGTAAAAGATGGTTAAGAAACCATTAACAAAGATACTATCGAAATACTTAGGTTGAAAATTAAGAAAATGATGGTCAATTGACCATAGATTTGATGGTATCTATGATAAGGAATTTGTATGATTCCTGAATTGAAAATCAAATGGTGAAATTTGGCATTAGTTGCCTTAAGATTCAAAGTTTTGGATAGGAAACCAGGAAAAATGGTTGAAACCAAAATAGATATATCTCTTGTTTAGAACCCTAATGATATTTTGATCGATATCAAAAGGTGAAGACAAATAATTATGTTTATTGAAGTTTTATTGCAAACTCTGGTTTATTTGCAAATGCTTACTTTGGTTGCAAATAATTCTTATCTTGAAGAATTGAAACTCTTTACCATTTTATAACTTGTCAAATGAATTGATTTCTTTGATAATATGTCGAAATAAAGGCGTGTATCGAGAATATAAGCCTATTGTGTGAAAATAAAATAGCACAAACATCAAAATTCGACAAAGAAATAAATATTCGACTTTAGATTAATTGAACAGTACAAGACCAACTACTGGGTCAAAATACAATAAGGTGAAAAACCAAAATGTTTAAACCAAGTCGTGTTCGTTCGACACATAACAAAATGGTTTTTGGACCTTTACAACAAGAAGTCAATATCAAAGAGGCGGAAATGCTCTAAAAACCAAGCAAGTTCAACATCAAGACGACATGAGAGACAAATGTTGACCATGTCGTAATCTTCATATGCACCTGGAGACGATAGATGGGCATTGCGGACCCTATTTCTCAGCGCACAAAGCCCATCGGAAGGAAAAGTGAACCCGTAAACCAAACCAGGCGGAAATAACCGCAACTCAAATTGACCCCAATAAAAAAGAAGGCCATCAACAATGGCGACGTCCCTACAATGAGAAAGACGTTGTCGAACAAAAAGATCATTAAAGAGGGATAAAATTTCATCCCAGTTGAAACCGTCACTGGCCAACACCCTCAACATGATTAGAAAATACGTGGCTTCATCCGACTATGCAAAGAAGGAGTTGCTCAACACAAATCGAATCCTTGGCAGGATGGGATGGGGTTGATGGAGGGTGAGTTGTTGCATGAATCTCCTCCGTCCTACATTGGGTGAGGGAATGATGAAAACGTGTAAGCAACGGCGGACACAATCCTGAGCACCTCAACGTCCTCAGATAGTTGGTTATGAAGTGTTGAAGATGCCCTAAAAGACAACAACCCTCTAGTGCTTGAAGAAGCAATCTTTTTGGCGATAAAGAGTTGAAGCTCCAGGGGAATACTTCAATGGCGTGAAATTGATGCGTTTCCTTGAAAGAGAATGGAAGATTAAAAGAAAGAGAATGTTTGGTAAAGGGAATTAAGGAAATAAAGTTTTCTTATGAAGATAAATACGTCTGACAAGGAAGTATTCTCATCTCCCTCTTCCATAGTTGCCACGTGTATGAAAGAAGGTAAAAGCGCTTTGGGATAATGGATAATTAATGGTCTTGGGAGACATACAATCTTGGAAATCTTGTGAAGAAAGGAACAATGATGGTAAACATAGGGAGTTGCAAGGGTTTACACATGAAGAGTCCGATCAACGACAAATGACACTCTAGGGCCATAAATAGATTTATAGGCGGTTTTCAGGTGAAAAGACATGGCACACTCAAAGCCTAAAATGGTCAAAGGGAAAGAAACTGAAAAGATCATGTTTGGAGTGTAATGAGTGGGATGACGTCATGTTTTCAAAATAACTCGAGGCATTATTCAAAATGCCAATGTTATCCTCTTTTGAGTCGTTTCGTCGAAAATGACATTTTTAGGGGGCATTTTGTTAGCCTGTAATTTCAACAGGCTCATTTAATATGGTCAACATTTGTTTGACCTTTAACTTTGCAGCAATCAAAGGCTTCCTGATTTCAAATTGGAGGATTTCGACAGGACATCAAGCCTAGCGTGCACATTCAGAATTTCGACAAAAGCAAGGTTGAAAGAATGATCGCGTCGAAGTCAAGCATTCAAGGTGGGAAAGCACGATTTGAAGCCTGTAGACGGTTTCCTTAGTGGGAACGTGGGGCAAACAATTGTCCAAGATGGAAGAAGTGCTGATCATGGGATTAGTGGTCCACTAGTTATATTTTTTGTATAAATAAGTGTTTCCAAGTCGAAAAATGGGTCGCAAATCATTTATAGAATTCTATGACACTTAAACTACCGGCGTCTAGGGAAACAAGTTATACCGAATGTATGTAAACTGATTTGTAGACCACCACCTTTATTTTTAATGCAATGCATTTTACCTTTCCTTTAAGTTTACGTGCGTAAACCCCCTTTAATTTTATTTACATTGCTTTTTGCTTGCAATCTCAAACCTGTCGAGAGACAGTGCCCTTTATTTCCAGACTCATCCTTCCCTCTAAGAAACCTGAGTGCATCTTGTGGCCCCTTTTTTCAAACTCTTTTCGATAAAACCTTTGCACAACATGTTCTGAGATATCTAGTTCGGTCTCGCTTGTAATAACCAGAACTAGCCCCTGTGTGCCGAAAACACAGGCAAACAAACACGACTTTGATGAATGTTGTAGAAATTATTCTCCCTGAAAGTAGTGCAATACTTTGTTATTTTCATGTTGTAAGAAATGTTAGAGCAAAATGCATCACTGATTGTAGAGTGAAACCAAAGGTTGTCAAAGTGGATGAGAAAGAGAAGGTTGTGAATGAGGTGAAGTCAAGTGAGATAGTTGATAACATATTTAGAGCATGGGAAAATGTGGTTAAATTTCCTACTTAAGAGTCATATGCAAGTAATGTAATGCTATTCCGAGATGTTTGTAAATAAATTCCAAAGTTTCTTGACTATGTTCAAAGTACCATTTTGGACACTGTTAATGAAAAAATAGTGATGTCATGGACAGACCGTGTATTACATTTTGGGTGCAGGACCACCAATGGATTTGAAGGGGCTCATGGTAGAGTGAAGAAACATTTGACCACTAGTGTGAGTGATTTGGATACTTGTTGGGAAAAAATTGATGAGATGTTGGTAATCCAGTTAGGGGAGATACAAACATCATTTGGTAGGAGCTTTACTATCTTGGAACATAGATACATATACGTCATTTTGTACTATGGGTTGGGTGGAATATGTCTAGACAAGCCATGAACTATATTTTTGTGGAAGAAGAGCGTGCTAGGGAAATCTTGTGCATGGACAAGAAAAATTGCAGTTGTGTGTTAAGGACATCGTATTGCCTACCTTGTGCATGCATCATTGGATGAGATAAACCATCATTGGAAAAGTTATTTATGGGTGAAGAAGAAAGTAATGAAGAATTTTTTTCTGTCGCGGAGGAGTGAAGTGGTATTCAGGAACGTCTCCAAAGAGTCCCTTACCAAATGAAACTACAAATCAAAGAAGGTTTGCGTCAATTAGCGTTTCGTGAGGCCACAATGATGTCTCCACCTTCAAGAAAAGTACCAACCAAAGGAGATAAGAAAAAAATTCAAATATAAACCAAATGAGGCATTAACTAGTCGGATCCCATCTTCATGGAAGACTATTGATTCTCATTTTTTGGATAGTCAATCTTCACTAAAACAATCTTCATTGCCTAAAAGAAAAGGTGCTTGCATTGGCATTTCTCCACGTTCCTTGGTTCCAACGGCTTCTCGGGTTCCAAAGCCTATCTTCGTTCCAAATACTTATAATCCATCGAGTCCTATTCATTACAAGCCAAAATTCAAGAGACCGAATTGTGGTTGTTAGAGACGATGAGAATTGTGGGTTTAAGGTTGTAGCTGAGTCCATGGGTTTGACAATATAAAATCATGTTATGGTGCGGAGAGAACTTATTTGAGAGGTGAAAGAACATAAAAACCACTACATGTGGATATATGGCGGCGAGGACCTTTATAACTATATCTTGAATGGATTGCATCCTCCCAAAAATCGTAGTGGTATTGCACCTCCAGATAAATGTTTAACATTGCCGGATATGGGTCACATTGTTGCAACTTATTACAATAGGGTTATGGTGGAGATAACTAGTCTTGAAGTTGGAATTTTAGAGACTTTTCACCCAATTAGAGGTAGCCCTCCGATTAACCCAAAAAGCCACATCATGTGTCTTGGGTCATTTTGTTCTTCTTTTTTTGAAAGATGATTTCCGACTACCTCCATCATCTACGGAGTGGAAGATACATAAGAGCAAAGAGACAACTTCATGGGAATTTGAATTTTTGGATCAACAGGATCGCTTCCGAAGACTCGTGAAAACTGAAAAAGGAGACAAATTGTCATCACTAAAAAAAGAATCAAACCAAGCCAATCCAATTTTGGGTGACACTCATGAAAAAGAAAATGAAGTTATTGCGGAATATGAAGATGATCCAATTTCATTAGATGAAATATGACACTTTTTGTCGGTATTCATCCATTTCTTTTGTCGATATACACCGGCGTATTTTTTTTGGATATATAATGTAACACCATTTTTTGTGTCCAATATGTAACTAACCTTTTATGAATTACACACACACAGATAGATATATATATATATATATATATATATATATGTGTGTGTGTGTGTGTGTGTGTGTGTGTGTGTGTGTGTGTGACTTTTATTGTGTGTACAAGACACAACATTTTGCTCGATTATTAATGTTCTGCATTTATTATAAATATATGTTTAAGTTTCAACATTAATGTACTTTACCTTTCATTTTGTTTTATTATGATATTTGCTTTTTTTAACTTATGTGAAGTTCAACTTATCTCAAAATGCCCAAATTGAAGGTCATGTTCGATATTCCACTTTCAAAAAGATGATTAAAGTTTTCTTAACTCCGACCAACACTTTGAATGACTTAAAGACACAACTTAACAAATACTTTGTGTTTCATGGTGAAGATCTTAGTACATCTCATGTATTTGTACGGTTACCGTGTGTAGATCTTGGGGCGGAGAAGGACGAAGACATGTGGAAAACAATCTTATTATCCTCGACTTATTCGTGATGATAGCGACATAAGATTTATGTTTAGGAGGATGGTTGAAAATAATGTGTTACACCTCTGTGTTCGTTCCAATTGCAGGTGCCTAGAATGTTTAGGATAGATTTGATGCCATTTAGTGTAATGTGTTGTATAATGCTCCATATTTGTCGAATTTCAAATATTTCTGTAACGTTGACGAATTTTCGTATTTGTGTAATGTTAATGAAACATTGATAAATTATTTAATGTTGTTGTTTAATACTTGGTGGTTGTTGTTGCATTGGTTGAATTTCATCTGAAATTGCACTTTGAAACTATAGGTAAAAACAGGCCGAAAATAGTTGGTGTAACAATGCGAACTGCACTGTCTGCATTTCCTAGTGTGAGCGGTAGTTAACTGTCGCTTGTTCAGCGGCAGTTAAGTACCGTCGGACTCAACGACACTTAATTGCTGCATGTTCCTCGACGGTAGTTAACTACCGTAGGGGGTAGTTGAGTTATTTCCATATGTGTTTAGGAAATATTTGATGTGAGAAAAGCAATTTCAGTAAATTTAGAGAGAACTCACGCATTTGTTCAATAGCACGCCTGGTCTTTCTAGAAGCAAGGGTTTTGTGTACTAATTTTTCCGTCCACATTTTTTTCCTTCTACATGATCTAGTAGCAAGTTTAAATTTATATTCATCTCTTTTCTGCGAAAAAATAGGGGGAAACCTCATTTCGTATTATATGATCCAAAATTACAAGATCATTTGGGGATTTCAGAGGGCGCGGAGGAAGAAGGATGGAAAATAAAATCTCAAATATTTTCGTTTCCTAGATTTGTAAGTGAATGGATTCTTGGAGAAATATTTGAAACGAAAACATCACTTTTAATGACATTAAGTGATAGCTTATTATAAACACCAAAAATAAAAACGTATTTTTTGAATGTTGAAACATCAACTAAAAGTTGCCAATATTATAAACACATATATATTACAAACCCACCATAGTTCAAGGGAAACAACTATGACTCATGTTGGTGGCAACAACATTTACTTCTTTGACCAACTCACGATCCTCAAATAATAAAAACAATGGTCAGAACTCATATAAGTTTGTTGGCATTAAAAAAAAGCTTAAACACGTTTTTTTTGTCCTTTATCTTTATTTTGGAGTTCATATTGGTCACTTACTATAAAAAAGTTTCAAATAAGTCCTTTGATTTGTTTAATTGGCACCATACGTTAGTCCTTTCCATTCGAATTCCTAGTTTTGAAGTATGTGAAATCAAAGCTAATCTTTCAATTTGAATCAAATAAACACTGCATTAAGACGAGAAATAAAAACCACACCGCACAAAGATGGAAAATCACAACAAATAAAGTCGTGCAAAGACAACGAAATCACAAAAATAAAAACCTGAAAAATATGTGAAAATAACTTATTTATTTTAAAAAGAAGGAAAAATAATATGGAGGGGTGATTTTGGATCAAAATTGACCTTAAATTACCCATCTTCAATAAACAAAAAGAAGAAATGTTGTGACGGCAAATAACTTATGATAAGAGAGAGCGACTTATAAGGAGGAGTAACTTAGTCATGTAAGAAACTTATACAGTCGGATTTTCCCGAACCAAATGCAAATAATTTACGGTATATGAAAAAAAGACATTTTATAGTACTTGTATTATTGTTAGAAAATGTTAGATGGACACCCCTTATGATATATACAACGTAAAAAAAAAAACAGAGAGAGATGAAAAAGGATGTAATAAAAAGAGAGATAAATATAAGATGAGGTATGAAATAAATGTTGAGAATTATAAGATGTTCAAATATGATTATTGTTTCTTTAAAAAAAGTATACTTATCTTTATTATTGTTATTAGTAATATATAATTTGGTATTTTTCCACGATAAATTAAATCTTATAGTTTAGTTGAAAGAATAAAGTGAACTCTTCTAATTTAGTATTTTTGTTACTCTAACGTCTTGCTTCTCTACCTCTCCGACCTCAAGGCTTCAGGATATATGGATTAGATGGAACTCTTCTAATCAAACATGCATCATTCTTAATATCGATGGAAATTGTTTAGGTAATTCCATTAGAGTGGGATTTGAAGGCTTACTCCGTCATCAAACTGGGTGTCGGATTTCTAGTTTCTTAGACCATATTGCAGACACATTTGACATCCTCCACTACAAGAAATGTTGCAATTAGCCAGTAAACTGTGTCAGGAGCAAGAACCCTTGGGAAATTTACCAGGAATACTGCCAGGGAAACACCCTGGGAAATTTACCAGAGGTAACCCCTTGCATAAGCCATGTGTTAATATAGGTAGGAACACAACATTTGGAAGTGCCTGCCATTTCTGAATGATGTCAGCTTATGCCAGGAGATATCCGAGGGAATGCCCCTCACAAATTGTAAAAGTTGGTTCAGACTTGACAAGTCTTCTGCAAAAGCTGCAAAGAGGACCGTTTGGAAATTTGCCAGGAGCTGCTCCTCACATTTTCCCTGGTTTGGTTATGCAAAAAGCCTGTTTTTCTGCACCAAAATTATGCGCCAATGCATGTGAAAGAGCCATTGTCTGACATAAAATTTGCGAGGGGCAAGTCCCTCGGATTGGCCCTGGGTTTTTTCACCTATATATTCTAGTTTTTCGGTCCTTTTGTTACTCTTAAATACTTAGAGAAAATTTGGTTCATCCTTTTTCTTCTCTTCACAGGCACACACCACACAACTCTTAACATTTTCTCCTTCCACACAAGCCACTCTCTTTTCCAACAACACTAATTCTTTTATTTTGGTAAATCTCTTCACTTATATTTTTATGCTTCTATTTTTTTTTCTTATATTGACATAATTTTTTTTTATGTCATTTGTGAAGCTGCCTCCTCCTCCTGTGGTCCTTGCTCAACTTGGTTTTTCTCAGATCTGTTCTCTGTGAAGCTTCAACAAGTTAGTAATTTCTCTACTTTAAACTATTGATATGTTATACATGTTTTTATATATAAATTTTTGTATTTTGGCTGGATGGTTTGTTATGTAATGATTGATATTTTCGAATTTTTTTAGGGTATTTAAATTTTTTGATTTTTTTAAGTGTATGACTGCATTTGCCATTGTTTCTGCTCCTCGCAAAATCCCTAGCGAATTGCAATTTCCCAAGGATTCCGCGCTTGTTAAATTTCCATATTTCTTGCAGTGCTCTTTGGTGAACTCCATCCATTCACTGTGGGCAGCTATTTGCTCAGGAGATGTACTTTCAAGAAGTTTCCTACATGGAATTCCTCCAATGCGTTCAAATTCTTAAAGAGACAACCTCTAGATTTCATAAGTATGCTACGTTGATTCAAGACATCAAAGAATATCCTCGATCTTGGCTGACTAGCTTCCATTGATCACACCCTCGGGGAAAGACATTGTGCAAATTTCCTAGCTAAACTCGGTGATTCTTCTACTTTAGAGCTTGTAGTTCGTAGATCTCCTCTACATGCTTATCAAACCTCCTAGTTGCAGACTATGCGAAAACCTAGTTCCGTAGACTTCGTTTTTTTTTCTTTTTTTCTTCTTTTTCTTTTCCCTTTATTTCTCTTAGCTTTGTAACAAAAGAAAATAAAGTGAACAAAAAAAATAATGATTGTGTAGGAGCATCAAAACCAATTTAAGGAATCAATAAGCTTGATGATTAATTCTAGAGTTAAATAAATTTTTGATCCCAATAAATATCTCAAATTTTATTTTAAGTCCTAAAATTTTGTGATCTCATGTTCAAATAATTTTGTTATCATTAAAAATCAACTTAAGATGAATTATGTGATTTTCCTCAATATTTGTGTTGAGTTTTTTATGCCAAGGGATTTATGTATCCTTTTTCGCAATTTCACGTCTATGATTAGGAGAGGAAAGTGGAGGAAGTGAGTTATTTTGATTTGGCATTCCATGATTTGGAGATTTTATAAATTGAGGAATGACTTTTACTTTCTCAAATAGGATTCCATGTCTGTCAAAGATTACTAAATTAAAGTCATACCGTGGAGTCCTCGTGAGCTTAGTTCAATTGATAGGGACATTGCATAATATATGCATGGGTCGGGGTTCGAACCTCATACACCCCACTTTTCCACATTTAAAATGTGTGAACTTCAGCCACTAGACTACTTGACCAACAAAAAAAAAGTCATACCATGGAAATATTTTCTAGCTAAGATGAACCACACACTTCTTTTTTTGAAAGATGAAGGACAAACTTTTTCTTCACTACAAATGGTATGAACAATCATTGTATTTGATTTTGAATATTCGTTGTACTCTGTTTGATTTTAATATATGCTTTTGATCTATAAAAAGGAAAAAGATATTGCAATAATAATGCAGTGCAATGTGAAACCACCTCATTTTGAATAATTTAAAATTAGGTGCTTCAGATGAGTGATCAAATGGGGTTGCATTTCAGTGACATTATGTCGCGAATGTTACATGACATTCGACAATCCAATCGTGACACATGTACCAATTGAATTGTTCTCCCTGTGTGTGTGTCGCATCCTTTTATGTTTAAAAAAATTACTTTGTCACGTGGCACAATTGGATTGATCTATGTCATGTGTCATTATGTCACTTAAGTGCAATTCAGTGGCAACAACCCTCCTCTATTTAATTTCTTATAAACTAGTGGTTGCGTTCACTTAACAAGGACCAACTGCGGCATCCCCAAAACAACATCTCTCTCTCTCTCTCTCTCTCTCTCTCTCTCTCTCTATTTTAATTTTGATATCTGTCTCGATCTTGAATTGTGTGTATGATTGGATTGATTATGATATAATGTTAGAGATCGGGATAAGGCAATGGAAACTCCATACTACTCAAAGCGGTATTATATACATAAAAAATCATCGGTGATTATCATTGTCTTTTGTCTTATTTTCATATATTTTTGGTTGTTTCCATTTTTCCGTTAAATCTTGCGATGTTTTCTTCCCTAGATTGACAAACAATGTAAAAAAACTTGTCTTACGGATCATCATTTATGACATGGTCAAATGTTTCATCCATACTGCTCTGCAAAAATCTTCAACGAGTGTAATTACTTTGATTAAATATAACTGATTTGAGACGCATTGATGGAGGTAATTCTTATGATAAACATATACACTCTTTTTTTAAGCGGTGATAATATTTTTTTTACATAATTAATAATACTATTATATTTATTTTATTGTATTTTTTTGGCGAGCCGTGTTATCTATTGTTTATTTGACATTTTAGTTTTAATCCTAACGACTTAGTTTATTGACTGGTTGTAAATGTTTTATATATTTTCTTTATTTGATATTTTTTAATTATATATAGAATTTTTTTTAAGAATTGTAGTAATGACTGGTTTATAAAGCTGAAATTGCGACGACGACGACGACGATAATAATAATAATAATAGATGTTGTCAATATTACATACACTTTGATCACAAAGAAATAGAAGATGTACACTTTCTTATTTTTATTTGAAACTGATAATAGGTAAAAAAGGAATAGCATCAATGACCATTGGATATATATGTTTGATTAATATTGATTTACCTTATTAAAAGGTAAAATTCACGCGGTCATTTATTTATTGTTATAACGTGTTATTCTTGGATCAATATTTTCAGTATATGGTTTCTCTCCATCTTCCATGAACTATAAGTTCTATGGTTTCTCTCCATCTTCCATCAACTATAAGTTCTATAATAGAGAATCAACATAGTTTAGAGGAAACAAATATGATTCAAGTTCGTGATAATATGCTAAACAACAACAACATCTGTAACCAACTCATGATCTTGAACTAAATAGTGATGATTCGATGATTTGATGAGGTAAGGATGAATGTATTCAGGTTGGTCACCATTGATGAGAACACAGTTTTGGAAGAAAGAGTTAGTGGGGAGGGGTGTGGATAGAAGATTTGTGAAGAAGAAGTTTGAGGGGTCAAAGAAGATGGTGGAATAAAAAATGTGTATTGATTTTGTTGTAAGTAGACATTGACATTTCAAGTTGAAAATGAAAAGAGTGATAGTGGTGTTTGTGAAAGACTAATTGTGTTGTTTAAGGTGGAATAGAAAATGTGTGTTCTTTTTGTTGTTAGACTATGATTCAAATTTGTCATTCAAACTGCAATAAAGATAATAATATTTTAGAGGATGCTCTTGTATTTTTTTTATTTATAGATCTTGCTAACTTGTAATCTAATTTTGCATTGATAAGAATGATATTTTGACTTTTACAAGTTAAGTGTGCTTGTTTTGAGATAAATATTTGTTTATTGAATTCATTAAGATGTATCCTTTGGACACATATTAACATTTTACTATAATATTTTTATTTCATAGTAGTGAATGTATTTATATGTCATTGTGACATGGATGACATGAGTAGTCATTTCCATAATACAGGTTGTTGTTGCTCTCCTAAAAGAATTATCAATGATACTCGTACAAAGTTAGCCGAACAAGTTTAGAGATTTAAAATAACTTTTTTTAATTGAACAAAAGCTTAAAACGAATATATATAGTGAAATTTTTTACTATAAAAATAATAAGGTTTTATGAAAATAAATGGTGCTACAAATTGTTGAACCTAGATAAAGAGAATACAAAGATATTAGAAATTTGGGCTGCTTGACCTTTGAAACTAGGGGTGTCAATGGTTTAGATAAAATTGATGAAAACAAAAATTCAAACCAAACCAAGAAAGTATCCGATCAAGTATGTCCAGTTCAAAACTAAACCGACCTAGTTTGGTTCAGTTTTTGGTTTTGATGTTGAGATCCAACTGATTAAACCGATGTTAACCTCACCCGCCATTTTACTAATATCATCTCTCCTCACACAAACTTGAGGTTAGACCCAACATTAAAATCTGACATAAAATACTCCTTAGTTAATTCATTTTTATTCACTTTCTCCCATCTTCATGTCTATCACTCAGACCCACTTTTACATATTTTATTTAGGCTTAATAGCAGTTTTGGCCCCTTAAGTATCAGAAAGTTGCGATTTTGGCCCCCTAACAAAATTAAATACAATTCAGCCCCTTAAGTACTGCCCTTTTGCAGTTTTGGCTCCCAGACCAATTTTGACCAAGTCAATGCTGACGTGGACACCACGCGTATAGTTTTTTTTAATTAAAAATAATAATAATAAAAAAATACACACTTGGTGTCCACGTCAGTATTGACTTTGTCAAAATTGACATGGGGGCCAAAACTGCAAAAGAGGCAATGCTTAAGGGGCTGGATTGTATTTTATTTTGTTAGGGGGCCAAAATCGCAACTTTGTAATACTTAGGGGCCAAAATTGTTATTAAGCCTTTTATTTATCTCTTCGATTCAAGTTCTTCGTTCGTTGTGCTCAAGTTCTTCGTCAATCTCATGGTTGGTTTTTTTTATTTTTTTTTATTTTTATGTTTCTCGGTCTCTTCTATTATCTTTCCATCTCTTAGTTAATTTTTGTATTTAATCAACCATTTGAAAACTCCTTTTTATGACAATTGAAATAAATGTGATAAGAAAAATAAAACAATTATCTTGGGTGTCTTGATTTTGTGTTTGTAGACTAATATGATTATATATAAATGTGCTTGTTTTGAAATAAATATTTCTTTATTGAATTCATTAACATGTAACCTTTGGACATATATTAACATTTTACTTTAATATTTTTATTTCATAGTAGTGAATGTATTTATATGTCATTGTGATATGGATGACATTAGTAATCATTTCCATAATACAGGTGTTGTTGCTCTCCTAAAAGAATTATCAATGATAAGGCTTAAAATAACTTTTTAAGTTATGATAAACGACTTTAACCCCACTTATTGGAATTTGTGGATCCATCCCTGATTGCAAACTATGCAGAAACATGGATCCGTAGACTTAGTTTTTTTTTCTTTTTTTCTTTTCCCTTTATTTTTCATAACTTTGTAACAAAAGAAAATAAAGTGAACAAAAGACAAATATAATGATTGTGTAGGAGCATAAAAACTAATTTAAGGAACCAATAAGTTTGAAGATTAATTCTAGAGTTAAATAAACTTTTGATCCCTATAAATATCTCAAATTTTATTTTCAGTCCTTCTAAAAGTTTGTGATCTTATGCTCAAATGAGTGTGTTATCATTAAAAAAATCAACTTAAGAGGAATTTTGTCATTTTCCTCAATATTATATTTGTGTTTAGTTTGTTATGCCAAGGGATTTCTGTATCTTTTTCCGCAATATCACGTCTATGATTAGGAGAGAAAAGTGGAGAAACTGCAATATCTTTTTCTTCACTGGAAATGGTATGAACAGTGTCATTGTATTTGGTTTTGAATATTTGTTGTACTGATCTATTTGATTTTGATATATGGTTTTGATCTATAAAAAAGAAAAAGATATTGCAATAATTAATGCAGTGCAATGTGAAACCACCTCATAATTTTGAATAAGAAAATTCAAAGTTAGGAGCTTCGCATGAATGATCAAATAGGCTTGCACTTCAATGACAATATGTCGCGGATGTTACATAATCTTGGTCAATCCAATCGTGACACATGTACCAATTGAATTTTCCTCCATGTGTGTGTCGCATCCTTTTATGTTTAAAAAAAATTATTGTCACGTGGCACAATTGGATTGGTCTATGTCATGTGTCATTATGTCACTAAAGAGCGATCCAGTGGCATCAACCCTCCTCTATTGAATTTCTTATAAATTAGTGGTTGCGTTCACTTGACAAGAACCAATTTCGGAAGCCCCAAAACAACATATCTCTCTCCCTCTCTCCCTCTCTCTCTCTCTCTCTCTCTCTCTCTCCCCCTCCATATCTCAATCTTGAATTATGTGTATGATTGGACTAATTATGATCTAATGTCTGAGATCAGGATACATCAAGGGAAACTCCATAATACTCAAAGCAGTATTATATACATAAAAAATCATCGGTAATTATCATCGTGTTTTATCATATTTTCATCTATTTTTTGTTGTTTCCATTTTTCTGTTAAATCTTGTGATGTTTTCTACCCTAGATCGACGAGCAAGGTAAAAAAACATGGCTTACGGATCATCATTTATGACATGATCAAATGTTTCATCCGTGCTGCTCTGCAGAAATCTTTGACGAGTGTAATTTCTTTGATTAAATATAACTGTTTGGAAGGCATTGGACAAGGTAATTGTTATGATAAACATATACACTCTTTTATTTGGCGGTGATAATATTTTTTTTTATATAATTACTAATACTATTGTATTTTTTTGCAAGGCGCGTTATCTATTGTTGATTTGAATTTTTAGTTTTAATCCTAATGACTTAGTTTATTGACTGGTTGTAAATGTTTTATATATTTTTTTATTTGATATTTTTTAATTATATATAATTTTTTTTAAAGAATCATAGAAATGACTGTTTTATGAAGTTGAAATCACAATAATAATAATAATAATAATAATAATAATAATAATAATAATAATAATAATAATAATAATAATGTTGTCAATATTACAGACACTTAAATCACAAACCAATAGAAGTTGTACACTTTCTTATTTTTGTTTGAAACTGAGAATAGGTCAAAAAGGAATAGCGTCAATGGAATGTGAGCATTGGATATATATGTTTGATTAATATTGATTTACCTTATTATAATGTAAACTTCATGCGGTCCTTTATTTATTGTTATAACGTGTTTTTCTTGGATCAATATTTCCAGTATTTTGTTTTTTCTTTGACTCAATGCTTCATCAGCTACAAGTTCTATAATAATAGAGAATCAACATAGTTTAATGGATACAACTATGATTCAAGTTGCTGGCAATATGTAAACAACAACAACATCTATAACCAACTCATGATCTTGAACTAAATAGCAGTGTATATTTTTTTATTCTAGCAGTGTGAGTCGTGTCCTTGGGATCGTGCACGAAATAAGGAGACTAGCTGACCTCAAACTGAGCAGTGTTGAATCTATTCCTTGGGGATTCAACTCGTTGAGGTACATTTATGAAGACATTGTAGAAGAAAATGTCGCTGCAGGAATCTATGACAGCCAAGCTAGGGACCAGTCAACTAGTAGTGAAACAAATGCTGGTTCTTCCTTACCTAATACTACTCCACTTCCCAATCCTTGGTCTTTTACATGAATTGAAAGTGAACTGAGTAACATAAGAAGATCAACTACTTATGAGGATGATTATATACAACGTGAACCTTTTGTCTTAGAGAGAATTGATTTTTCCAATGTTGATAGCCTGTTGGGTGGACATGTTATGCCAAATGCTAATTTATCGACCCAATTAGTGAAAGATCAACTTGTCCTACAAGAATTTATACCTTCCCACCCAGAGTTTGATGGTCGTAATGGTGAACAAAATGGCAAGGCTGATTTAAGTTTTCTCCGACATGGTCAAATGTTTCATCCATGCTGATCTGCAAAAATCTTTAACGAGTGTAATTTCTTTGATTAAATATAACTGAATTGAGATGCATTGATGGAGGTAATTCTTATGATAAACATATACACTCTTTTTTTAAGCGTGATAATATTTATTTTATTGTATTTTTTTGCGAACCGTGCTATCTATTGTTTATTTGAATTTTTAGTTTTAATCCTAACGACTTAGTTTATTGACTGGTTGTAAATGTTTTATATATTTTCTTTATTTGATATTTTTTAATTATATATAGATATTTTTTAAGAATTGTAAAAATGACTGTTTTATAAAGCTGAAATTGCAATAATAATACTAATAAGGGTTAATTAAGTTTTTGATCCCTATAAATATCTGCAGTTTCGGTTTTGGTCCCTATAAAATAAAATCACACTTTTTAGTCCCTGTGACATTTTCCTTTAGCATTTTAGGGACCAAAAATGCTGACGTAAAATTTTTACAAGGACTAAAAATGTTGATGGAAAATTATATAGGGACTAAAAATGCCGACGAAATTTTTTACAGGGACTATAAAGTGTGATTTTATTTTATAAGGACTAAAAACGAAACTGCTGATATTTATAGGGACCAAAAACTTAATTAATCCTAATAATAATAATAATAATAATAATAATAATAATATTGTCGATATTACATACACTTAGATCACAAACCAATAGAAGTTGTACACTTTCTTATTTTTGTTTGAAACTTATAATAGGTCAAAGAGGAATAACATCAATGAGTATTGGATATATATGTTTGATTAATATTGATTTAACTTATTATAAGGTAAAATTCATGCGGTCATTTATTTATTGTTATAGCGTGTTTTTCTCGGATCAATATTTCCAGTATCAGGTTTCTCTCCATCTTCCATCAACTATAAGTTCTATAATAGAGAATCAGCATAGTTTAGTGGAAACAACTATGATTCAAGTTGGTGGCAATATGCTAAACAACAACATTTGTAACCAACTCATGATCTTGTACTAAATAGTGGTGAGTTCGATGATTTGATGAGGTAAGGATGAATGTATTCAGGTTTGTCACCATTGATGAGAACAACGTTTTGGAAGAAAGAGTTAGTGGGGAGGGGTGTGGATAGAAGATTTGTGAAGACGAAGTTTGAGGGGTCAGAGAAGTTGGTGGAATAGAAAATGTGTGTTATTTTTGTTGTAAGTAGCCAGTGACATTTCAAGTTGGAAATGAAAAGAGTGATAGTGGTGTTTGTGAAAGGCTAATTGTGTTGTTTAAAGTGGAATAGAAAATGTGTGTTCTTTTTGTTAGACTATGATTCAAATTTGTCATTCAAACTACACGAAAGATAGTAATATTTGTATTTTTTTATTTATAGATATTGCTAACTTGTAATCTAATTTTGCTTTGATAAGAATGATATTTTGACTTTTACAAGTTAAATGTGCTTGTTTTGAGATAAATATTTTTTTATTGAATTCATTAACATGTATCCTTTGGACACATATTAACATTTTACTTTAATATTTTTGTTTTCATAATAGTGAATGTATTTATATGTCATTGTGACATGGATGACATGAGTAGTCACTTCCATAATACAGGTTGTTGTTGCTCTCCTAAAATAATTATCAATGATACTCGTAAAAAGTTAGCCGAACAAGTTTAGAGATTTAAAATAACTTTTTCTAATTGAACAAAAGCTTAAAACAAATATATATATAGTGAAATCTTTTACTATAAAAATAATAAGGCTTTATGAAAATAAATGGTGCTACGAATTGTTGAACCTAGATAATTTTTTTTTGGATCAAAGCGAGAAAATTATATAAATGTCAGGAGCGGCCTGAACCACATACACGCAAAGAATCTAAAAACAAGATAAAACAAAAAACCCAACCCCATACACAGGGAGGGAAACTCAAACAAAAATCATTCAACGATAGTTAAACCAGCGCTGTCCCTTTGAAGTATGGGGAAGATGAAGGCAGGTGGGGTAGGCCACCATTAGGAGGAGAACATGGAGAGGCCTTGTCCATGCCGAGCAAGAGCATCAGCAACCTGGTTCCCTTCTCTGTACACATGAATGCAGGAGCAAAAGACGCTGGTGCAAAACTTCATACAATTGTACCATCTAGCTCTCATTTTCCAAGGGACACCCACAGAGCTGTTGTAAGCCTTGACCACACTTAAAGAATCCGTTTCCAGACAAAACATATGGAGCTGCATCGCCCTAGCTTTCTCAATAGCCAACATACAAGCTGAGAATTTAGCCTCTAAAGTTGTGGCATGGCCAATGTTGCTAGCTACAGCCCCTAAAAAATCTGAACTGGAATTTCTAATCACAATTCCAATAGCACCACTGGGATGCGCCCCTATAGCAGAGCCATCACAATTCAACTTGATCCAACCCGTGTCAGGAGGGTGCCATTGAATGACCTGCCTAGGGATGACAAGCTTTGTAACAAGGGGAATGTTGAACAGCCGGGAAATTTTGTAGTCTTGCATTTCAGAATTGCCCTTGGACAATATCAATTGATAACTAAGTTTAACATCTGCCAGAATACAGTTAAACAAGGTTGTCATAGATTGTCTCTTGTTGTGGAAGCATCTGTGATTCCTTTCAATCCATATAGTCCAGATTGTATGTATGATGGCTGAGTTCATAAGATCTTGAATCAACTTGCTCCCTCGGCCAATAGTGCACATAATAAGAGAGTGGCAGCTGTTTAAATCCAAATGCATATCTGCACCTTTACTTAACCAGTTCCAAAGGCTGGTGGTGACCGTGCAATTGAAGAAGATATGAGTGGAGGATTCCTCATGCTTCATGTAGAAACAACAAATCGATACAATCAAACACCCACGCTTCCTGAGGTTATCATCAATGGGGAGTTTATCATGGAGAAGTCTCCAAGTAATGAAAGATATGGTGGGAGGGATGAAAGAGTTCTAGAGAAACCTGCACCAGGGAACTCTTTGACCATTTCCAAATAGCCCATTGAAAGCTAGTTTGTTGGTTAATTGCCCATCAGGAGCTGAAGCCCAGTTCAGAGTGTCTGGTATGTCATCCTCTGGGAGTGTAACCTTCTGAATTGTGTCAGCCAATTCAGGGTCCTTCTGGTGAATATAAGGTGGGAGACACCATTTTCCCTGCACTATAAACTGCTCCACAGTTATGTCCATGGCAGATAACACATTCGGAGGGATGTGCCAGAGTTCAGAGATGGGCTGCTCTAACCATCTATCCGACCAAAAGCTGATATTCTTTCCATTTCCCACAGACCAGTTGGCATGTGCCATAATGTAGTTAAAGTGAGGCCTGAGACCAAGCCATATGGA
Source organism: Medicago arabica (assembly GCA_946800305.1). Lineage (NCBI taxonomy): Eukaryota > Viridiplantae > Streptophyta > Magnoliopsida > Fabales > Fabaceae > Medicago > Medicago arabica. The sequence goes on from OX326966.1 coordinate 56,204,651, forward strand.
AGAAGTCAAATGATGAGCTTTGGGTTTGTGCTTCTTGAGAAATCTGATTCTACAGATAGTGGCCCATTGTTCATTGGAGGTAAGCAGTTTCCAAGTAAGAAGGAGGAGGGAGGCCTTGTTCACCAGGGTCTCTAACAGCTAGGCCTCCAGTCTCTCTAGGATGGCAGACTTTAGTCCAGGAAACAGTGCACAACTTTTTTTGAGAACAGATGCCACTCCATATGAAATTCCTCATGAGCTTAGCCACTTCTGCAAGCAAGCTGGTTGGCCATTTGTATATGTGGAAGGAGTATGTGAGCATGCTACTAATCACGGCATTCACAAGTTGGATTCTGCCCATGATGGTGGGCAACTTTCCCCTCCAAGCATGAAGTTTACTATGAATACGATCCACCACCGGTCTCAAGTGTGTTGCTTTGGGTTTGCCCTTGAACAGAGGGATCCCCAAGTACATGAAAGGGAGACAGCCATGGCTGAAGCCTGTAATAAAGGAGATACTACACACTCTAGAATGGGAAAGAGCACCAGTGTAAAACTTGCTTTTCCTGACATTAATCTGCTGACCAGAGAATTGCCCATAAGTTTCAAACAGCTGCATGATGTGTTTGATGTTGGATAAAGTGCCTTTGCAGAATATGAGAATATCATCTGCATAGAGGCAATGACTGGGCATATAAAGGTCCTTGGCAGCCTTGATTTGTGTCAGACTGCCTTTGTTGACCAAAGCTTCAATTCCTCGGCTTAGGACTTCTTCAGCAAAGCAAAAGAGAAGAGGGGAGAGGGGGTCTCCCTGTCTCACCCCCCTGGTGCAGTTGAAAAATCCTACAGCCTTTCCATTGATATTGACAAATAGCTTGGCAGAATGAAGTATAGTGGTGATCCAAGCACAGAAGGTTGGACAGAAACCAAAACATTGCAGGACATGAATGAGGAATTGCCAGTTTATGGTGTCAAAAGCCTCTTTCACATCAACCTTCAAGATAATGTTACCCCCATAGGCTTTCTTGTGAAGCATGTTAACTGCTTCAGAAGCTATCATAATACAGTCTTGGATATGCCTTCCTGGTATAAATCCTCTTTGGTGAACAGAGATAATTCTGGAGGCAATAGCACCCAACCTATCCGCCATGATTTTAGTAATTATTTTGAATTGGAAGTTGGCAAGGGCAATAGGTCTGAGGTTGTCCAGTCTGTCCGCACCAGGGACTTTGGGGATGAGAATCAAGAGGTTGGAGTTCAAGTTAGGCATGATGCAATTGTGTGTAAAGAAGTGCTGTGTGGACTTAACCACATCTGGTCCAATGATATGCCAGAAATGTTGATAGAAGTGTCCTGAATATCCATCAGATCCAGGAGCAGCATCCCCATTAAGGTCAAAAACAACAAGTTTGATTTCGTCATGTAGAGGCAAGGCTGTAAGCATGGCATTCTCAGCACCAGTGACCATATTAGGAATAACAAGATTGGGGAGATCATTCTCCTCCAACTGATTGGGAACAGCGAAGATGTTGGTGAAGTAGTGTAACACATGCTGCTCAATAGCATCAGAGTTGGTGAAGACCTCATCTCCCTCCTTGAGTAAACTGATGAAACCCTGTGCCTCCTTAACCTTAGCATTCCTATGGAAAAAAGCAGTGTTCCTATCTCCCTCCAAGAACCTGGCATTTTTATTCTTGTCCTGCCAAAACTTATTAAGGATATTGAGGGCCTGGCTGTAGTTGGTAAGGCAATGGAGCTCCTCAAGAGATCTTTCCATACTGAATCCTAAGTTATCAATAGCCATCTGTGCAGCACATAATTGTTGCTGCACCAACCTAACATTCAGGTTAAAGTCACCAGCCACAGACTTGTTCCAAGTTTGAAGTTTGGATTTCAGGCTCTTAAGTTTGAAATGAAGAATGTGCATAGGGGAGCCAACTGTAGAAGTGGCCCAATGAGTAGCCACCACCTGCTCACAACTATCAAAAGCAGTCCAGGTTCTGAAGAATTTAAATCTGGGAATGATGTTAACAGGGGGATGTTTGTGTAATGTGAGTAAAGAGGAAAGTGGTCAGAGAAGCATTTGACTAAAGTGTTGCAGCTGTTGACAGTCCAAAAGTCAACCCACTCTTCATTACAAATAGCTTTGTCAATCCTTTGAGCCATAAAAGCTCCCCCTCTCTTCTATTAGTCCAGGTGAATATGGCCCCATTAGTATCCATATGAATCAAATCATTCATGTTGGTCCACTCCATAAACTCCAAGCAGGATATTTGTAAGGGGAGTCTGCCACCAACCCTTTCATGAGCCCCAAGAACAGCATTGAAGTCATCTACAAAAAGCCAGGGTCCAGGGTGAGTTTGCATCAGGCTAGTGAGGTCAAGCCACAACTTCCTCCTGTTAATATACAGTGTTGAAGCATACACAGCTGCAACGTGTATCAGAGCCCCATCAGACATGTATGAGAAAGCAATGCATTGAGAGCTGTTGAGCAAGATGTACACATCATGCTCTTTATTCCACATGCACCAGATAGTGTTTCTGTTGTTGTTAGTCACACTGTTATGAAGATTCAATCTATGCCAATATCCAATGGGGATGGTGTTGTAATGCACCAAGGGTTCAGCTATAAAGAGGAACTCTGGTTTATGAGTATTAACCAGTTAGAACAATTGCATTTGGGTTTCTGAGTAACCAATGCCTCTTAAATTCCAATAGAGATATTTCATTGCTGTGTGAGATTAGTGGTGTGTGAGTGACTGCCAGTTCTTGATCTGGTGAGGACAAATTCAATGTCAAATTCCTGTGTATAAGCTTGAAGTTGGCTGGAAAGCTCTGCTGTTTTGGGGGGGGGGATTTATGTTTCTTGGGCCTGCCTCTCTTTCCCTTCTTACCAGTCTCCCCTTGGGTGGCTAAATACTTTGAAGCTTCAGCAGTGTAGACCACCTAAGTGTCAGGTTCATTTTCAGGTTCAGTATCTGTTTCATCCCCCCAGAATTTCCTTAAAACATTGGTGCTTTGAATGCTAGCAGCAGTTGCCTGCAGTTTCTCAGATTGGAACTGCACCACTCTTTTATCAGGACCCAACACCTCATTGGAAGTAGTGATGATTGGCAGCATCAAAGGGTGCTCAGTCTCGTCAAAATCCCTAGCCATACCAGTTGAAACAGAAGAAGCCCTGGGGCATGTCAACCTCCCATCATTGCTATTCTGCACTATAGGTGTAGAGTCAGTAATGGGGGATAACTGCCTCCCATTAACTGAGCCTATGATAGGATTGTTGTGAGTGCACACCACAGTTTTAGAGTGTCCCTCATCCAATTTACCAGAGTTCTCAAAAGCTATAGTGTGCATCAAACTCTCCTCCTCTATGGGATTTTTCATCCTATTACTATCGCTCATCATATTTACCTCTAACAGTAGGAATCTCCCCATCAACTGGTGTAGCCTCCTCTGTATGGTCACATTCATCATCCAGCAACTCAAAAGAATTGTGCAAATTCAGCCTAGGGTTTGAAGGTTCCCCATCTTATGTGACCACTAATGGAAGTGAGGAATCTGGCATACTCACATTCTTGATATGAGGAGACAATTCTCCATCCTCAATATCATCACAGGCGACACCCTGTGTATCCTGTGTAGCAGAAACCTGCGTCTTCTGCTCCTACATAGCATTGCTGTTATGTGCCTTTGAGTTCTTGCCAGCCATATCCTGGACACCAAGTTCCTGCAAACCAATTTTATCCTTCCTGCCAGGTTTGGTGAAGGCCTTCTCATTCACATGGTGAGAGCTTTTAGGGGCATTAACAGAGCCAACACCATTGTTAGAGACATTCAGTTTCATGCAATTTTGAATTACGTGTCCTATCATATGGCAATGGGAGCAAAACATAGGATGCTTCTCATATTGAACGGAGATAGATAAAGCATGATCTTCTACTTCAATGACAACAGATTCAAACAATTTTTCAGACAAATCAACATCTATAAGCACCCTGGCAAAGATACCATAACGCCTAAATTGCGTAGCTTCATCAATAGTGATAGGTGTACCTAAACCTGAAGCAATTTCCAACAGAGTTCGTTTTCCCTCCTGAGGCAAGTTCATGAATCGTACCCAGATTTGAGCATGGGTTTGGTGTTGTGCTTGAGGAGCAAAGTCTTTGGTCCAACTGTAGAAGCGCATGAAACCTGGTTTGAGGTTGACAGAACCAAGCGCCCAGATTCTTCTCATTTCCTCAACTGAGCTGAAATTGAATTCAAAGAATCCCTTTCCCAATGGAGTTAGGGTCCAATTCTGCAATTGAGGCCATTGATTAGCAAGCTTAGCTTTCAAATCTTGCGTCGTAAAAGGAGTATCCCCTTTGCGAAGGGTTAATCTGCCATGAAGATGGGTTTTGCAAGCTGCTACGCCAGATTCATACGCAACTCTAGATATACGAACTCGAACCTATGTTCCCATCACCACCTTGAGAGGGAGGTTGAAGGTGTCGCCGAAGACAGCATCTGAGGTCTCACTGGCAAGGGCTTGAGCAAAGGATTTTCCTAGTGCCGGCGGTTTGTGTGCCTGAGCAACCACTGGTGTGTCAAGCGCCGCCAGGAACGGCCATGGACACACCATAGCTACACTACCAGAAATCTTCACCAGAGAATCTAGAATTTGCGAAGACGGAGATGAATCGTGAGAACCACGCCGACGAAGAGCACGTATACGATGGCCACCGTATAGAGGTGGAGGTGAATCGCAATGAGTGGAGAAGAATGAAGATCGGAGCTACGCCGAAAGCTGATCGGAAAGATGTTAGACTGCCGGAAAGTGACAGTTACGGTGGACATTTTCAGAGAGAGAGAAAATTAGAGAGTCCATCTAATCTCATAGGATTGAACCTAGATAAAGAGAATACACATATATTAGAAATTTGGGCCGCTTGACCTTTGAAACTAGGGGTGTAAATGGTTTAGATAAAATTGATGAAAATAAAAATTCAAACCAAACCAAGAAAGTATCCGATCAAGTATGTTCAGTTCAAAATCAAATCGACCTAGTTTGGTTCAGTTTGTGGTTTTGATTTTGTGATCCAACAGACTTAACCATGCTAACCTCACCCGTCATTTTACTAATATCATCTCTCCTCACTCAAACTTGAGGTTAGACCCAACATTAAAACCTGACATAAAATACTCCTTAGTTAATTCATTTTCATTCACTTTTTCCCATCATCGTCTCTGTCACTCAGACCCACTTTCACATATTTTATTTATCTCTTCGGTTCAAATTCTTCGTTCGTTGTGCTTAAGTTCTTCGTCAATCTCATGGTTGTTTTTATTTTTATTTTTTATGTTTCTCGGTCTCTTCTATTATCTTTCCATCTCTTAGTTAATTTTTGTATTTAATCAACCATTTGAAAACTCTTTTTTATGACCATTGAAATAAATGTGATAAGAAAAAGAAAACAATTATCAAAATATGAATTTTCTTAATTGTATTTTCAAACAAACCGATCAACTGAGTCAAACTAAACAAGCTGATGTAGATTTCATCGGTTCAAATATTTTTTTGATTGAAAATGGGTCAAAATTGAGTCGTTACACTCCTATTTAAGACCATAGTGTATACACTAGTTTTAGACTTTTCACCACAAGTGATGCATTCCTTCCATAATTGATAGGATACGAGTGTCATATACACTCTTTATGTAACAATCTCTTTAACGTCCACCCTTGATGAGAAAATATTTTTTCGTGTGGGACCCACATATTAGGATTCTTTCCTCGCCCTTTAAAGATACAACCATACAATGGAAGACACTTATTCCATGAACCTTTCCACTATTCAGCTATATATTTCCTTCTTGTTTATCGTCTTTGTTTTTAATTTGATTAATTATCATGTAATATCAAGTGAACATTGCCAACAAACTTCAATGATCCGATCAACTTTAATTTAAGGTTGTGTGCTTGCGTGCGTGTGTGTAACTCTTTAGACTTGAGTTACTCCAATATCAACCTTCTATTCTATGTTTATCTAATGATATTCGTTCTAGTTACTACTCAAACATGTCCCTTAGCAAGTGCAGGGTGAATGAAGGAGCTGAACCTCAAATTTTGGAGTCTCAAGTTTTATTTTTTTAATTAAGGACAATACACTACTAGAAACTCTCGAATTTCCTGCGGTTTATAATGAAATTTCTGCAGGAAACAAGTTTCCTGCGGATTTTGTCAAGGACTAAGGTTCTCAGCTAATACCTTCGTGGGTAATTGTTTCCTGAGGATTTTTGGAACCGCAGGAAAATCACCTGCGGAAATTTCCTATGGAATTTGGACAAACATCCGCAGGAAAAGTTTGGTCAGAGATGAATGAGTTATGCTGCCCGTGAAATAATTTCTGCAAAGAAACGGCAGGTACTTCCGCAGCAAACGCAGCAGGAAAATCGGCCGTACAGTTTTTTTTCGCAGGGAAATCCACTGGAAATGAGACTTTAGTTTTAGGCAGGAAAAAGGCACAATAAAAATCATTTTCTTTTTATTTCCAAGGGAAAATCATTTTTACTTATTTGTTTGATAAAAAAAGTTCATCTTTTTTTAAGTATAAAATATAATGAATAAATTAGAATAATATTAAACATCAAAATATTCGCAAGAGTATTTTTTAGCGCTATCATTCAAGAAACACATCTTAAACAAAGTATTTTAAGTACTACAAGAGTATAAACAAAAATATTGACGTCGTCTTCATCAATATTTGTCATCTTCATTGATGTCTTCATAAAATTTATTGTCACCATCTTCGTTAGTTATTAGACAACCATATTTTTTTTAGTTATTTAATCATCTTGTCAGCCACAACATAATTCAATATCATTTCAGTTTTGAAAATTTACCTTATCTTCACTATCCTCCAGTAAAAGTCACCATCACAGTAACGAATTGTCGCTCTGAGTAGTCTAGATAGGTCAATTGGGATGCAACACAATTGTCAAAGAAGTAAAGACCTTCTATCATTAAGGCAGGAATAAAAGCTGAAAAAATATGTTACAGAGAAACCTTCCCGATACCCTGCAGTAGAAATAATGTCAGTAACTTCAAAAACCACATCATGTTTGGATAAACAACTTAATTAAAGCGCTTATGTGTAAGATATTTATCAAACAAAAGATATAATAAAGTCAAATGGTTTTCAATAAGCTATGAGTTGTTTTACTTTGATTACTGTCCAGTGATGTGATGTAATGATGCAGATTCTCAAGCCAAAGGTGCAATAAGTCTTCTTGGAACACTAAAGCCAAAGCCCCGATACCTGACACGATACCGATACGGAAAAATTTGCAAAATTCCCGATACGATTCAGCTGGGATACGTTTAAAATATTAAATTTAAAATTAAATATATAAATGCACAATATATAATTACTAAAATTAATGATAAATTACCATTCAAATTACTCAAAATGAGCAAACAAGTGACATTTACATATCTTAAGTTTAAGTACTATTATAAAAGGACATCATTAGTACTATCCAAAAAAATCATCATCAGTACTACCCAAAAAGGACATAGTTTAGCTATCCATAAAGAACATCATAGTCCAACATTCACTACTTAAGAGGAAACACGGATTGTATCAGTCTCCTCTCCTCCGTTTCCATCTTCAAAGAACTTGTAGCCTCCAACTCTGGTTCATCTAAAGATAAATCAGCTAATTCAATTTCAACACTATCAAGCAGGTCATGCGCATCTCCACTAATGTCCCACAACTTTGTCTCTCCTTTCTTATACCCTTCTTCGTTCCTTGACAAGAGTCGAAGATTAGTATGCACATAAACCAAATCTTTAGCCCTTTTTGGATCCATTTTATTTCTTTTCAAAAAATGAATAGAAGAGTAAGTACTCCAATTTCTCTCGGAACATGATGAAGAACAAGGCTGCAGAAGAAGCTTTAAAGCAATTTTTTGGATACAAGGTGTGGAAGATCCATGCGTCACCCACCAAAATTTTGCATCTAATATATACCTACCTTCAATAGAGTCAAAAGAAGCAAAAGGACCACTGCAAGATGAAAATCGACCGTATACTTCGTACACCTTTCTCTCAACATATGATGGAAAATATCTTTTCAAACACTTGTTCCTCTCATTAGAAACTTCTGAATCTTGATGAGGAGGAATCCTATTTGGAGCTTCTCTAAGCCACACATCACTATAATACCTATTATTTATAATAATAAAAAAAACATTCCATTAATATTCTAAGTATGAACATTTCATTCAAAGACAACAAGTAACAAGAATTACCTTGGATTCAATGAATGTGCCAAACAATGAAGTGGAGTGCAACTCTTACCCCATCTAGAATTGAGTATGATATAAACAACATCATAGAAAGGGCAAACATTGGATGTTTCAGTTGTTTCTATTCCCTCATGAGAGAGAGAGAGCGCTGCGCTTCCAGCCTGCCACTTATTTATATATTTATATTATATTTATTTCTTATTGCTTATTTTATTATTATTCTTCTTATAAAATGAAGTGGGTTAAGTAAAAACTAAAATAATAATAAAAAATATTGCCCACGTATCGAATGAAGTATCAGTTTATTTAGCCGTATCGAATGTATAAGTTAGCCGTATCCGATACGTATCGGTAATTTAAATATTTTTTAAAAAAAGTTAATTACCCGATACTTCTCCGATACGCGTATCGGGGCGTATCAGTATTGGATACATGTCGGATACGATTCTTCGCGATTTTTGGAGTATGGGGCTTTAGAGGGTACTTTACTTGGTACTACTGTGAATGATAAAGCTGCCCACACCACTACCAAGATTGGTACTCCATAGTCAGCCATTAAACTTCTTAACCACCCTGCTCAATAAACAAACAATTTCAGATTCCTCACTGTTGAAAGTGACTCAAAATTGAAGTTTAGAAAGCTGTCAAATCGGAGCACGATCTGAAAAATCGGAGCACGATTTTTTAGGACTAGAATTGACACTTTCTTTCGTAAAAAATCGGAGCACGATTTTGCGCTGTAACAGAAAAAAAAAACAAATTATATTTTTAGGCCTGATTTTGTTCCAATTTTTGAAGGATGCTTTCCACTATAAATATAAGTCTTGTATCAGATGATTAAGTGTAGAAAAACAGGGTTTAGAAGCCAACATACAAACTAGGGTTTTATAGAGAAATTCTCTTGGCAACAAACACTAGGGTTGAGATTGTTTTGATTCACCTTGAACAAAAACACTATTTGGATTGAGTTTCTTGGTCACGGGAAGAGATTGAGACTTGGGTAGAATTAGGTTTGAAGACTGATTCTTGTAACTCAATATCTCTTTGTAAAGAAACTCATATCATTACAGTGGAACGGAGAGCTGCTCTCTCCCCCAGAGTAGGTCATCATTAGACTGAACTGGGTAAACAATTTCTTGTGTTCTCCTTCTTCCTTTTATCTCTTGCTGTTTATTTTTGTTTGAATTAATTTGTCACCCGCTTAATTGATTACTTGGTATTAATTTGCTCAACGCATCAAAAGTATTATTAGTGTGGTTTTCACAACGAATTCACAACACTCGCTCCAACCATGCTAATAAATGATTGGCCACATCTGGACTGTCGGATCAAAATCGAACACTGGATATTTCAAGTTCGATATTTTAAATTTAAAAGAAATTAAAATCTGTATTGAAATCTGGACTGTCCGAGATGTGGTTGTATCCAAATTCGCCAACGATGACTCAAAAGCCTCAAATTATCACCAAGTGTTTTCTCGACAAACTTGTTCCATACAACCATGACCTTGCTCTTCTGCTTTTCAAAGAAGTATAGAGAAGGCCAAATGTGTATATAATTCACAGGATCTTAATGATCCGCAACATTTACACAGCATACCTGATGGAGCAAAGCCAGCGCTTGAAATTGTACAAGAGCTGCTCTTGATTGTACAGCTTCCTGAACGTCATTGCTCCACCTTTTTACAATCTCAGGATTTGTCTGAAAATGGGGGATATACAATAAGCAACTGATGTAGATGAAATATACATATCATAGAAGGATTACAAATATATGTTAATAATAATACCTGGAGTAGGAGAATACCACTAACCTCGTCTGCAGAGGGGGAGAGTTCCTTTATTATCATGTACACCATTCTCCTTAACCCAAGATCTTGAGTCCGGAAAAGCTTGGTAACAGAAAAGAAAACTTTTGTGGCTTCAACCTATAAAATGAGGCAAGAAAAAAAATTACTGAAAAAGGATCCATATTAACTCTGACATAATCCTGCAAAGTGCATATATAAATAAGATGCATTCTTTAATTAAGAAATAAAAGGAAAAGATCTCGACCTTTGTAAATGTCTCTCCCTGATTCAGTAGGTATAACAGCTTTGTGATAACCTGGAAAAAGATAAACATACACACACTGTAAAAAATCAACCACTGGTTAAGACCTATGTAAAACCGACACCTCTGATTGATGGCATTTCGGTGTCAAACTCCGACACGTGATTACGTTCGATGAATTCTTCTTTTTTCTTTAATTTATTACCAGTGTCAACCGTGTTGTGCTGTGTCAGTGCTTCATTGACTAAGACAACCTGTGCTCCATAGATAGATAAATAAATATAAGAATCTGTGAACATTTCCTAGCATCTAATTGTGGATCATTAAAAACTTATGCATAGAGTGTATAGGTCAGAGTGAAACAACATAATGGTCAAGAAAGAATGAAGAAGATCATGAACCAACCTGTGTCCCTACTGAGCTGCGAGCTAAAGGCAAAAACGGGTAGAGCAGAAGCAAAGAAAATATATGTGGTCGGTGCCAATATCCTGTCATTACATTATTATTATTATCCTCTGGAAATGTCTTCAGTGAACCGGAAACCGCAGAAAAATCCTAAGGTTTCCTGGTGATTTATTTTCGCAGGCAAATCCGCAGGTAAATCGATAGTTTCTAGTAGTGAAACTTATTATTTATATACTGTAAACAATTAAAAAAAAACATATACACAAATAACAATTTACATGCAAACACTGCAATTGCAAATGCCTCTGCACTTTGAACACATCTAATCGTTTAAGATATTTTCCTCTTTTGCCATATCTCCTTATCTATATTCCTTTATTTTATATATATACAAAATATTTACACAATAGTGAAAGGCAAGCGAACAGCAAGCTGCGCGCTAAGCTAACAATGATATGAGCGGGTTCAATAGCGATGTAGAAAAGGAAATTAGATATTTGCTAAGGAGATGAACTTTCAAGAAGTTTCCTACATGAAATCCCTCCAATGTGTTCGAATTCTTCCATTGATCACACCCTCGGAGAAGGAGAGTTGTGCAGATTTCCTAGCTAAACTTGGTGCTTCTTCTACTTTAGAGCTTGTAATTTGTAGATCTCCTTTACATGCTTATCAAACCTCCTAGTTGCAGACTATGCAGAAACCTGGTTCCGTAGAGTTGGTTATTTTTTTCTTTTCTTTTTTTCTTCTTTTTCTTTTCCCTTTATTTCTCTTAACTTTGTAACAAAAGAAAATAAACTGAACAAAAGACGAATATAATGATTGTGTAGGAGCATAAAAACCAATTTAAGGAACCAATGAGCTTGAAGATTAATTCTAGAGTTAAATAAACTTTTGATACCTATAAATATCTCAAATTTTATTTTCAGTAAAGTTTGTGATCTTATGCTCAAATGAGTGTGTTATCATTAAAAAATCAACATAAGAGGAATTTTGTGATTTTCCTCAATATTTGTGTTGAGCTTTTTATGCCAAGGGATTTCTGTATCCTTTTCCGCAATATCACGTTTATGATTAGGAGAGGAACGTGGAGGAAGTGCATTATTTTTAGAGCAATGATATATCTCTAGAAAAATAACATCAAGAATTCTTCAAGAATAAAGAGCAACCAATCAATGCATTATTTGTCGCAATTCAAGGAGGTGTGGCAGAAAAATAGGAAGTGAACAAATAAATCTTGCAATTAAAACTTGCCAACTGTTTCTTCAAAAATTCTTGATGCTATTTTTCTAGATAAATAGCATTTTCCTTATTTTTATTTGGCATTCCATGATTTGGAGAACTTATACATTGAGGTATGACTTTTATTTTCTCAAATAGGATTCCATGTGTGTCAAAGATTACTAAATTAAAGCCATATTGTGGAGTCCTCGTCAGGTTAGCTCAGTTGATATAGACATTGCATAATATATGTAGGGGCCGGGGTTCGAACACCGGACACCCCACTTCTCCATATTTAAAATGTGTGAGCTCCAATCACTATGCTACTTGACCAAAAAATAGAAGTCATACCATGGAAACAATTTCTTGCTAAGATGAACCACAAACTTTTTTTTTTTCATAGATGAAGGACGGACTTTTTCTTCACTACAAATGGTATGAACACTGGCATTGTATTTGGTTTTAAATATCTGTTGTACTGATCTGTTCGATTTTAATATATGGTTTTAATCTATAAAAAAGAAAAAGATATTGCAATAATTAATGCAGTCATATGTGAAACCACCTCATAATTTTGAAGAAGAAAATTCAAAGTTAGGAGCTTCACATGAGTGATCAAATAGGGTTGCACTTCAATGACAATATATCGCGAATTTTACACGATATTCGTTAATCCAATCTTGACACATGTACCAATTGAATTGTTCTCCATGTGTGCGTGTCACATCATTTTATGTTTAAAAAAAATTACTGTCACGTGGCACAATTGGATTGGTCTATGTCATGTGTCATTATGTCACTAAAGTGCGATCCAGTGGCATCAACCCTCCTCTATTGAATATCTTATAAATTAGTGGTTGCGTTCACTTGACAAGGACCAACAACAGAACCCCTAAAACAACATCTCTCTCTCTCTCTCTCTCCCCCTCCCTCCCTCTCTCAATCTCGAACTGTGTGTATGATTGGATTGATTATGATCTAATGTCAGAGATCAGGATACATTAGTGGAAACTCCATAATACTCAAAGCAGTATTATGTACATAAAAAATCATCGGTAATTATCATCATGTTTTGTCATATTTTCATCTATTTTTTGTTGTTTCCATTTTTCTGTTAAATTTTGTGATGTTTTCTTCTCTAGATCGAAGAGCAAGGTAAAAAAACTTGGCTTACGGATCATCATTTATGACATGATCAAATGTTTCATCCGTACTGCTCTGCTGAAATCTTCGACGAGTGTAATTTCTTTGATTAAATATAACTGATTTGAGAGGCATTGAACAAGGTAATTGTTATGATAAACATATAGACTCTTTTTTTAGGCGGTGGTAATATATTTTAACATAATTACTAATACTATTGTATTTTTTTGTATTGTATTTATTTGCGAGGCGCATTATCTATTAGTTATTTGAATTTTTAGTTTTGATCCTAACAACTTAGTTTATTGACTGATTGTAAATGTTTTATATTTTTTTTATTTGATTTTTTTTAATTATATATAGAATTTTTTAAAGAATCATAGAAATGACTGTTTTATGAAGTTGAAATCGCAATAATAATAATAATAATAATAATAATAATAATAATAATAATAATAATGTTGTCAATATTACAAACACTTAAATCACAAAACAAAAGAAGTTGTACACTTTCTTATTTTTGTTTGAAACTGAGATCAGGTCAAAAAGGAATAAGAACAATGGAATGTGAGCATTGGATATATATGTTTGATTAATATTGATTTACCTTATTATAGGGTAAAATTCATGCGGTCATTTATTTATTGTTATAACCTATTTTTCTTGGATCAATATTTCCAGTATTTTGTTTCTTCTCCGACTTAATGCTCTATCAGCTGCAATTTCTATAATAATAGAGAATCAACATAATTTAGTGGAAACAACTATGATTCAAGTTGGTGGCAATATGTAAACAACAACAACATCTATAACCAACTCATGATCTTGAACTAAATAGTAGTGTATATCTTTTATCCTAGCAGTGTGAGCCGGGTTCTTGAAGATGCAAGGATCCCTGGGATCGTGCACGAAATAAGGAGACTAGTTGAGGTACATTTATGAAGACATTGTAGAAGAAAATGCCGCTGCAGGAATCTATGACAGCCAAGCTAGGGATCAGTCAACTAGTAGTGAAACAAATGCTGATTAACTACAGGAATACTACTCCACTTCCCAATCCTTGGTCTTTTACAGGAATTGAAGGTAACTTGAGTAACATAAGAAGATCAACTACTTATGAGCATGATTATATACAGCGCGAACCTATTGTCTTAGAAAGAATTGATTTTTCCAATGTTGATAGCCTGTTGGGTGGACATGTTATGCCAAATTCTAATTTATCCACCCAATTAGTGCAAGATCAACCTGCCCTACAAGAATTTATACCTTCCCACCCAGAGTTTGATAGCCATAATGGTGAACCAAATGGCAAGGCTGATTTAAGTTTTCTCTGAGAAGAGACTCAATATCTAGATTTCCTTTCTTTGTCTTCACAACCTGAGACATTGGAGGAACCATTATCTTCCCAACAAGATCTTCTACCTCATCATAGTCAGCAAAAATCAATGCAGGAACCGGGTCATACAACTGGAGGCACTGGTAGTGGTATGCAAGAGGCAGCAGAGCAATTGTATGCCACTCAACTTTCACAGCTTCAAGAGATGGGATTCTTAGACACACAAGAAAACATAAAAGCTCTTATTTCCACTTTAGGGGATGTTCATGTCGTAATTCAACGTCTTTCGAGGAACTCCAAACTAAAACAAATGTAACAAACACGATATGAATATATGTATATCCGTTTTTTTTCCTTTATCATTTAAGAAGTATAACAAACTAAATGAGTATATTTATACTTACTTTTTCATTATCCCAATTATACCCTTAAATAATTTTTTCTATAATAAATATCGTTGTTCTCGTTATTAAAAAAAACAACAAACATTTATATTTTCAGTTTTAAACAAAATCAAAATTTCATAAAAAAAACCTGTTCATAATTATCCAACATTATTAATAATAATAATTATAATAATAATAATAATAATTATTATTATTATTATAGACACTTAGATCACGAACCAATAGAAGTTGTACACTGTCTTATTTTTGTTTGAAATTGAGAATAGGTCAAAAAGGAACAGCATCAATGGAATATGAGCATCAGATATATATGTTTGATTAATATTGAATTACCTTCTTATAAGGTTAAATTCGAGCGGTCATTGATTTATTGTTATAATGTGTTTTTCTTCGATCAATATTTCCAGTATTTGGTTTCTTCTCCATCCTCCATCAACTATAAGTTCTATAATAGAGAATCGACAAAGTTTAGTGGAAACAACTATGATTCAATTTGGTAGCAATATGCTAAGCAACAACAACATCTGTAACCAACTCATGGCCTTGAACTAAATAGTGGTGTGTTCGATGATTTGATGAGGTAAGGATGAATGTATTCAGATTGGTCACCATTGATAAAACAAAGTTTTGGAGGAAAGAATTAGTGGTGAGGTGTGTGGATAGAAGATTTGGGGAGAATAAGTTTGAGGGGTCATAGAAGATGGTGGAATAGAAAATGTGTGTTATTTTTGTTGTAAGTAGACATTGACATTGCAAGATGGAAATGAAAAGAGTGATAGCGGTGTTTGTGAAAGGCTAATTGTGTTGTTTAAGGTGGAATAGAAAATGTGTGTTCTTTTTGTTGTTACACTATGATTCAGATTTTTCATTCAAACAACAATAAAGATAGTAATATTTTAGAGGATGCTCTTGTATTTTTTTAGTTATAGATCTTGCTAACTTGTAATCTAATCTTGCATTGATAAGAATGATATTTTGACTTTTACTAGTTAAATGTGCTTGTTTTGAGATAAATATTTCTTTATTGAATTCAAAAACATGTTTCCTTTGGACACATATTTACATTTTACTTTAATATTTTTATTTAATAGTAGTGAATATATTTATATCTCATTGTGACATGGATGACATGAGTAGTCATTTCCATAATACAGGTTGTTGTTGCTCTCCTAAAAGAATTATCAATGATACTCGTACAAAGTTAGCCGAACAAGTATAGAGATTTATAATAACTTTTTTTAATTGAACAAAAGCTTAAAACGAATATATATAGTGAAATCTTTTACTATAAAAATAATAAGACATTATGAAAATAAATGGTGCTACGAATTGTTGAACCTAGATAAAGAGAATACATAGATATTAGAAATTTGGGCCACTTGACCTTTGAGAGTAGGGGTGTAAATGGTTTATATAAAATTGATGAAAACAAAAATTCAAACCAAACCAAGAAAGTATCCGATCAAGTATGTTAAGTTTAAACCCAAACATACCTAATTTGGTTCAGTTTTTGGTCTTGATTTTGAGATCCAACAGACTAAACTGATGCTAACCTCTCCTTTCATTTTACTAATATCATCTCTCTTCACACAAACTTGAGGTTAGACCCAACATTAAAATCTGACATAAAATACTCCTTAGTTAATTCATTTTCATTTACTTTCTCCCATCATCATCTCTATCACTCAGAGCCACTTTCACATTTTATTTATCTCTTCAGTTCAAGTTCTTTGTTCGTTGTGCTCAAGTTCTTCGTCAATCTCATGGTTGGTTTTTTGTTTTTAGGTTTCTCCGTCTCCTCTATTATTTTTCCATCTTAGTTAATTTTTGTATTTAATCAACCATTTGAAAACTCCTTTTCATGACCATTGAAATAAATGTGATAAGAAAAAGAAAATTTTATCTTGGGTGTCTTGATTTTGTGTTTGTAGACTAATAGGATTATATATAAAACTTTTAGAAAAAGTCTATGGAATCAAAATATGAATTTTCTTAATTGTATTTTCAAACAAACCGATCAACTAAATCAAACTGAACGAAATTGATTATTTTAGTTCGGCTCCATTTTGAAAAATAGTAAAAAACAAATAGAATGAACTGATGTAGATTTCATCAATTCAAACATTTTTTGACTAAAAATCGGTCGAAATTGAGTCGTTACACTCCTATTTGAGACCATAGTGTTTACACTAGTTTTAGACTTTTCACCACAAGTGATGCATTCCTTCCATAATTGATAGGATATTAGAATTCTTTCCTCACCCTTTAAAGATAGAACCATACATTGGAAGACACTTCTTCCACGAACCTTTCCACTATTCTGCTATATATTTCCTTCTTGTTTAAGTCCAACAAAATAATACTTAATAGTTTGACAATGAATGGAATAGTTGTTTCCGTCTTTGTTTTTAATTTGATTAATTTTCATGTAATAACAAGTGAACTTTGCCAACAAACTCAATGATCCGATCAGCTTTAATTTAAGGATGTGTGCTTACGTGCGTGCGTGTAACTCAACAACAACAACAATAATAATAATAATGTTGTTGATATTATAGACACTTAGTTTTTTTGATAAGCAAGGAGAGAGGACAGACATCAAGAGGCATCATTGACATCCCAACTAAGTTGGCACTCCGAGAGACCTCCATTCTATGCCGTCAAACTCAAAAGATTTTATTAAAAAAGGGGGAAAAAATTTACAAAAGGAGGGGGGACTAAACCAAAACCCTCAAAAAGAACAAAAAAGAAAAGAAACAGAAAAAGAAATAGAGGAAACAACAAAAACATTCTGAAGAACCGATCAAAGACATCTATAATTAGGAATTCCACATCTATCCCGAAAGAAATCAAGCCTCAAATCACTTGGTAGAGTGCCAAGCCAAACCGCATCAACCATGGAGTGACCCATATTAGCTAACTTATCCGCACAACAGTTCCCTTCACGGTAAATATGAGAAGAAATAACCTCTCTAATATTCCAATAGAGAAAGTTCATTGATCAGTCGAATGATTGTCACCCCGGGCACGGGATTTAGTAGGCTGCTTTGCTAAGACTTGTTGTACTTTGAGTTTCTTTTTCTGTTGTCGTCTTAGAACAGGCATGAAGTCTTCAGCTACTGATCTTTCATCATATTCTCGAACTCTTGCCCACAAATCTCAACCATGCTGGATATTCTTGCTAGGATGAACCTCTTGCTTTTGCAAAATAACCACCTCATGTTCCTTTGCCGTGGGCATACTTCCACTAACAACACTGGATGGTTCGACAACCACAGGCGATTTCAAGGCGTGTGATCCAGCATGCACGTCATCGTGCTCAACAACAGTATCCGTCTGAACCTGCTCTGATTCTACAGACACTTCATGCACCTCTTGGTGCTCAACAATATGCGATGAATGTGGTGCACTCTCAATGGGACCTTTGGGACTTTCATCCAGCTCCCTTGAGCTCGAAAGATTGTGCTCACTCTCGCGAGAACCTTTGGGACTCTCCTCCAGCTCCCTCGGGCTCGAACGATTGTGATCCACCTCATCTAAAAGCAAACCAGAGACATCATCCATCATGGGGTTCTCCAACACTTCCCGTGATGTTAGATGTAACTGCTCTGCTCTCTCAGAATGCACGTCAATGTGCGCAACGGGGGAAACAACTTTTAACACTGGCATAGTATGTGGCAACTCTCTAGGAGAAATTATATCAAACACATTGTGTAATGGAAAGCTGAAAGTATTGGACGACAAAGACAAGTCCATCTGAGAATTAGCCACGGTAGAAGTAACAACCGGCCCCATCTGTGAATTAAAGGTCAAAGTAGGGGCAGGAAATGAAGCTGGAATGGCTAGTGAAGCTGGTGCCAAGATGTAGGTGTAGGTGAAGTAATAGAAGAGACTGGAACCCTCTGAGTGGTAGTAACAGTCGAAGCAACCGGAACCGAAACCCATGTCCAAGTGCTACCATTGGCCGACGTTGAAGCACCCACATCATTGTTGTTGTTGCTCTGCCGAGTAGGCTTAGGGCGGGGGCTACCTCGGCTACAACAATATGTTTCCCTCGATCATGCTTGTCCTTTGGTGGTTACGGATGTAACCAACGACAAGTGGAGACATCGTGCCCAATAGCGAAGCAGTGATGACAAAACAATGGTCTCCGCTAATATTGGACCTCAACTTTGAAAGCAAAGCCATCTCTCTCAACAATAATTTCATCAAAAGTTCTCTTTGAAAGATCAATGTCCACTAAAATTCTTACTTAATGTCCAAAGGTACGATTTCGCGTCGGTCTATCAATGTCAATCGGTGTACCTACCGCACTTGCTATTTCCTTCAAAATTCTCTCCCGCCAATATTCCTGCGGTAACTCGACCAATCGAATCCAAAGTGAAACATGAGTCTGTTTCTGAGCAAGATATTTGAAGTCTTTGGTCCATTGTGAAAACCGTAACAAACCCGACTTGAGGTTCACCGTGCCTACTGCCCATATTTTTATAAGGTCATCCGCTGAGTCAAAGTGAAAGTCATAATAGCCTTTTCCTAGAGGCACCATTTTCCATCATGCCGATGTTTTCCACAGCTTTCCAATATTGTTGCTTAAATCACGTGCAGAATATGGTTTGTCTCCTTTGTTAAAGGTCAAACGCGCCCTCAACGCATTCTTGCAATCTTCAAGTCCCCTATGATACTCCTCCTGACATATTTTGATTTTCAAAGCATCACCCTTGATACATGGAGTAGGGAATGGTCTGTCGTCGACAACTCACTGTCCCGCTAGGGCTGCTGCAAATGTCATAGTTTGTAAAGAATTTTGTTGCACATTTGCTGAAGAAGATGGTTGCTGCATAGTTGCCGTGACTGTAGGAACGGGACACATGGCCAGGAGCACGTGTATGCCATCAGTGGCCTGGCTGCAATGCACCAAACCGATTCTAGGTATGAGACACACGTGGTTCAGCCTTTGTAATGCACCAGGGCATTAGCGCGGATGCGCGATCTCAAATTGAAGAATCAGTATCAGTGTATTTGGAGGAACAAAAAAGCAGAAGGTGAACAGTTTGTAATGAACAGTTGATTGTTCTTACTAATTAAATTAGTAACAGAGACATTACGTCGAACAGTTTGTAAGCAATATTTGCAAATATTGTTACAAAAGGTAGTCGCTGTTCTTGAACATGGGTCACTACTCCAACATCCAGAAGAAGATAAAAGTGAAAACACAAACCTTCAAATTGACGTGTTGACTTGACAGGCACCGATTTATGATATTCAAGATGAAGACTTTTCTCTCGTGAAATTTTTCTATAGACACTTAGATCACGGACAAATAGAAGTTGTACACTGTCTTATTTTTGTTTGAAATTGAGAATATGTCAAAAAGGAATAGCATCGATGGAATATGAGCATTGGATATATATGGTTGATTAATATTGATTTACCTTATTATAAGGTAAAATTCATGCGGTCATTTATTTATTGTTATAACGTGTTTTTCTTGGATCAATATTTTCAGTATTTGGTTTCTTCTACATCCTCCATCAACTATAAGTTCTACAATAGAGAATCAACAAATTTAGTGGAAACAACTATGATTCAAGTTGGTGGGAATATGCTAAACATCAACAACATCTGTAACCAACTCATAATCTTGAATTAAATAGTGGTGAGTTCGATGATTTGATGAGGTAAGGATGAATGTATTCAGGTTGGTCACCATTGATGAGAACAAAGTTTTGGAAGAAAGCGTTAGTGGGGAGGGGAGTGGATAGAAGATTTGTGGAGAAGAAGTTTGAGGGGTCAGAGAAGATTGTGGAATAGAAAATGTGTGTTATTTTTGTTGTAAGTAGACATTGACATTGCAAGATGGAAATGAAAAGAGTGATAGTGGTGTTTGTGAAAGGTTGATTGTGTTGTTTAAGGAGGAATAGAAAATATTTATAGGTCATTGTGACATGGATGACATGAGTAGTCATTTCCATAATACAGGTTGTTGTTGCTCTCCTAAAAGAATTATCAATGATAATCGTACAAAGTTAGCCGAACAAGTTTAGAGATTTAAAATAACTTTTTTTGATTGAACAAAAGCTTAAAACGAATATATAGTGAAATCTTTTACTATAAAAATAATAAGGCTTTATGAAAATAAATGGTGCAACGAATTGTTGAACCTAGATAAAGAGAATACAAAGATATTAAAAATTTGGGCCGCTTGACCTTTGAATCTAGGGGTGTAAACGGTTTAGATAAAATTGATGAAAACAAAAATTCAAACCAAACCAATAAAGTATCCGATCAAAAGTATGTTCAAATCAAAACCTAACCGACCTAGTTTGAGATCCAACAAACTAAACCGATGCTAACTTCACCTGCCATTTCCCAACATTAAAACCTGACATAAAATACTCCTTAGTTAATTCATTTTCATTCACTTTTTCCCATCATCATCTCTATCACTAAAACCCACTTTCACATATTTTATTTATCTCTTCGGCTAAAGTTCTTCATTCGTTGTGCTCAAGTTCTTCGTCAATCTCATGGTTGGTTTTTTTTTTTTTTATGTTTCTCGGTCTCTTCTATTATCTTTCCATCTCTTAGTTAATTTTTGTATTTAATCAACCATTTGAAAACTCCTTTTTATGACCATTGAAATAAATGTGATAAGAAAAAGAAAACAATTATCTTGGGTGTCTTGATTTTGTGTTTGTAGAGTAATAAGATTATATATAAAACTTTTGGAAAATGTCTCTGGATCAAACAAAACGATCAACTAAATCAAACTGAACGAAACTGGTTATTTTAGTTCGGCTCCATTTTGAAAAATAGTAAAAATCAAATCAAACGAACTGATGTAGATTTCATCAGTTCAAACATTTTTTGACTGAAAATCGGTCGAAATTGAGTCGTTACACTCCTATTTGAGACCATAGTGTATACACTAGTTTTAGACTTTTCACCACAAGTGATGCATTTCTTCCATAATTGATAGGATACGAGTGTCATATACACTCTTTATGTAACAATCTCTTTAACGTTCACCCTTGATGAGAAAATCTTTTTTCGTGTGGGACCACATATTAGAATTCTTTCCTCGCCCTTTAAAGATGGAAGACACTTCTTCCATGAACCTTTTCACTATTCTGCTATATATTTCCTTCTTGTTTAAGTCCAACCAAATAATGCTGAATAGTTTGACAATGAGATTATGGAATAGTTGTTTCCGTCTTTGTTTTAATTTGATTAATTTTCATGTAATAACAAATGAACATTGCCAACAAACTTCAATGATCTGATCAACTTTAATTTATGGTTGTTGGATATTTGTGTATTTGTTTCATTATTGCTAAAACAAATATTCATATATGATGTTAGAGAAAGCTCATGCTTGCATTGAATGCTTGCGAGAAACAAGGATGTCTATCCGTTCAAGAGCATCTACATTTACTCTTTATGAGATATCAACTACTTCCATAACTTTGCTATTTCTATGCTCTTGCTATTTAAATTAACAACGCTTGCCATATGTTCCCTTGGGTGAATGTGTTTCACACTAACATACATACCATTCTGTTTTGAAACAAATGATCAAGCCTTTCTCTCATGATCATTATGTCGAGTTTGGAAAACTTTGTTATGTTTGCAAAAGACAAAGATTATGTTGATGTCCTTATCAACTTGAAAGGTTGTTTATTGTCAGATTCTGTTTTGTTTCCATATTCTATCAAAGCTGCATCAGTTTTCATGTTTCTGATTTTATAGACTTTTTTTTGCGCAAACTAACTTACATTTATATCCTGTTGTTATAACGTTACAAGTTCAGATGTGTACAAGACCGTACGAAATGATTTGATGAAACAGAAGGCATATTCCACTGGAATTCGACATAGGCACTATAAGTATATTTTAAGAATCAAATCCGATCTTTGTGTTGATAAGCTTAAAAAAGTTAGGCATTTTTCTGTTATAACTTGAGATCATGTGAGTAATTGATGATACACATTTATCTGTTTTGTTTTGCAATACAGTAAACATGAAAAAAAGAGCTTGATAAGAATTGTGTTTCTTTAAATCATAAATATGTTGTGCAGAATGCTAGATGCACATTTTTGCTTTACTTTTCTGCTTAAGTTTGCCCATTGTATAACTTTGCAAGATGCTCAAATGCACAATTTTGCTCTATTATTCACAACTAAGTTTATGATCATTCCACATGGAATTTGATATCGGCACTGTATGTATATTGCAAACATTCAAATTTATATCTTCATAAAATGGAACATTGTTCTTTATTGATATAAATACTAGACTTTTTATACATTATGTTTTGATATTTTGATATGATATATAATTTTGAAAATATACTATTAAGCATTTGCTCTCAAAAAGATGAAACCAAATTTAACAATAAACTCCTTATTCTGTTTCAATGTTTTAGCAACAATTTCAGAATCAATGCATAATAATTGTTAGTTGAAATATAGAATACCGCACTCATTCAGAAGTACACTTTAGACCCGAAGTAAATGATGATTTGGAAGTCTACTTGAGCAATTGATGATTTTGCAAGACTTTAAACATGAAAAATGGCAAGTTTGCATCTTTTTTTTTTTTTTGCAAGACTGTTAGCATAGGCAGTACATGATATGATTTCAAGCATGTGTTTTTAGCATATTTCTGAATGTTTGAGCAAGTTTATACGATTCTTTTTCAACTATGGTATTTTCAATCTTAAGTATCCTATTTTTATGAAAGTGTTTGCTTTTTGAATGTATGCTATTTTATAATTATACATTTTTTGTTTTAGCGAAAGGAAAACCTATGTTGGCTGCTTTGCAACACAATTTGGATTACAGGTAGCCTTATGTTATCCTATGTGATCCAAGCTAAAATGAGTTCGAGGTGAAAGTGGAAAAGAAAAATGGGAGAGTTTATTTTACAAATGGATGGGCTGGATTGAAGAATTTCTACAAAATTAGTTAATGTTGGTTTCAAGTATTAGTTGATGTTTTGGAATTAATCTTTGTTCTGCTTTAAGCTTTGTTTTATTGTTGGAATTTTGTACTTCAGAATGTAATTTAGTTTATTTATGAACTATCTAACCTTCCTATCTAAATATTTATGTCAGCATTTTAATGGTACATTATATTCTATAATGATATATAATTGATGAAGTTGATTACAATAATTGCATATTGATCAATGGTTTACAACAGACCCGCGCGATAACGCGGGTAGAAAGTCTAGTTATAAACATTTGTTAGGTAGAGCTAAAACTAAACCCTAATCACTAAACCCTAACACTAAACCCTAATCACTAACCCTATATTTGGCAGTAATAATAACTTTGTTCTTTGAAGCATCATTCTCTCTTTACAAACAGATTCTCAATCACAAATTCATATAAAGCAAAACTATGTAGATTCAATTGAATATCTTCTCACTTCAATGATATCATTCTCTTACTACATGTGTTTCAGAAGATTTAAGTAGCAGGTAATTACTTATTTTTGTAATTTCTGCTTTGGCTCGGGCTTACAACACCTTTTTATGTTTGATTTGCAGCAGTTGGCAAGTTTTGTTGTGGCGGCACTTAAGCAAATTTTTCTCAACTTTTTATGGCATTCTCATCTTTGTTCTCACATCAACATCTTTCTTTTTCTGCAGTTTATTCTCAGCTATTTCTTTCTCACCCATTCCACCAAATATCAGGTGAGACCCTAAAATAAATCTCAACATTGTCCCTCATAGATATATTATGTATTAAGCCCATAATGTCATAACAATTTTTGAAATGTCATGATTTGTAACGCCTCATTTTTAAAGCGGAACTAAAAGTACTTTTTGTTTTTTATGCAGAAATATGCCGAAGGAATTTTCATCCATACACTTAAAATCTTATATAAAACTTTCAAAGTAAAAATTAGATTTACAATTAAAATCTTAAATCAAAATTCGACTTAAAGGAATATTTGGATTTACAACTCTTTGATAGATACAAAATTAAGGTAAATCCCTGGACTTAGACTGTGACTGACTGTGATCCGGCTTCAAGTTCTTTGAATAACAAAGCTTATACCTGTAAAAATAAAATAAACATGGGGTGAGATATTGATTATCTCAGTGAGATTTCCAAATGAGATAAAATACTTCTCGCCATTGAACAAGATTTTCAAATTAAAAGCATAACTCAATATAGAGTAATTCAAACAAGTTGATTTGAAGACATCAAACAATACTCACATTATCATTCATACACTTAATTTTTCAATGTACAATTAATATGAATATCTGGATTACTGAAAGTGGGAACTCCAGCAACCTAAACTAACTGACTGATGAACATGATGACATTAAAACAGTCATAACGAGTAATTATCCTCGATAAATCGTTTGGTAAGGCGGAGATAGATTAACTCCGGTAAACAGTGTCATGTTTACCCTTTCTTACATGTCACGTCGTAGACGGGGAATCCACCTAGCTAGGACGAATCCCATTATTCCCACTTAGATATCTCATATGCATCAGATAAATAATATACTGATGCATAATACCATTCATACTCGAAGTATGCCTTTAAATTTTAAAGTCAATCTATATCATTTATCATATCATCATTTCAACTTCATGTACATTTAATTCAATAACTTCATACTAAACATAATTATCTAGTTGTACTAGATTTCTCACAGGATTATGCCAACATGTAGTGTGACATTTAACATACATAACACAGTGTAATACACATAACACATGACACTCAAGGATATAACCTCCTTCAACATACTTACTAGCACATATTTACAAGAAATAATCCATATCTAACCGTATGAATTATAGTTTTATTTTAATTCTATTCTCTCACAAGGTCATTACCATTTTAAAGCACTAACAATTCGATAAGTAAATAAACACCCATACATTTACTTACTCATCAATAGCTTAGGGTGTTAGGTTTAAACTTTCATATATTATCATTTAAGACCTCTTAGGGAAGCATATAACTTAAAGTATACATAGAAGAAATACCAGAATTTTTCTGCAGAATTATCTCTAATTTATATCTATGAACGGCTCATGAAATGAACTCTTAAATTTTCAAACAATTTAATAGAGATAGACATCCCTCTTTTTGAGACATTGCAGTTGGTCCCATATCAAAATTCAATATAGATCATTCATTAAAAATCATGCAATCAGACTAATCAATACAAGCACATATGCAGAACTGTAATTGATAGAAACTATGAATGGACAGTCATTTGAAGTCTGAAAATTTTATATATTTTACTGAAGTTAGTAAACTTGCATATAATCACAATGGAGTTGGTCCCATATTAAAATTCGAAGCCAATAAATTATGAAAATTCATGCACTGTAACTGTTTTAAGTAGTAACTTTCAGAATTTCATGTTTTCTTGTGAAAATCTCTCTCAAAAATCTAAACATGTCAAAAACTTCATACAACAAATCATTTATCATTAACAAATTATTCCACCAAATTTAATATCAATACAAGATATTTTGCTTCAAAATCATATAACACAAAAGAATCATAAAAATAATGCATGTTCATATAATTCTACTTTCTCGCAGTTCTTATTACTCAATTTCATAAAACCCTAAAATTTCCTTTTTCCCCAAATGAAAACCTAACTCTAAATTCATCAAATTTGTACATGCATGAGGGAAAGGAAAAAAGGGAAACCCACCTTAGCCTAGGATGATGATTCAAACCCCAATGCTTTCTCTTTAATCCCTGCTTCTATGAAACTTTGATTCTCCATTAAGTTCTCTTGCTCTTTCTCCCCAATTCTTCATATTCCAGAATCCCTAATTTCTTTTCAATCTTCTTCCTCTTGGAATTTCTATTCTATTATATGGTTAAACATATAAATTGATGAAATGGATTATGTGATTCAAAGTGGAATTGTGGTTGCATGCAGGTTTGTATCTTTCAAAAGGAAAATATGGGGTTTCTCTCTATTTTGTATGTTGAAGTGTGTGAAGAGGAATGGGAAAGGGATAAGTTCTCTGATTCCCTTTATTTTTGTCTTTATATTTATATACTAGGGAAAATTTAGGTTCCAAGAATACTAAAATACCCTCAACACCCCTTATTTTAATTCCCAATGATTAAGTTAGTCATTAAACATCTTAATTTAATTAGGCATATTCCCAAATGGTCAATAATTAGTAGTCTAGGTTTGGGATGTTACATAATCTGCAATCTCAATGCATGTTTGGTTTTTTAGTTTTAACTGTTTTTTTAATAAAAAATAAGTTTTATTTATGTTTCAAATGTCAATGGAAGAAGAAAATAGAGAAAATACAACGAAGTAAGGAGGTAAATTATGTTCAGAAATGCTAGTGCTGATTTGATTATTTTCTTTGCAGAAAACATTGGAGGTGGAAATGCTTTCCATGCTTAGATAATTGGAGCTATGAGAGCAATTGAAATTGCTTTCCAATTCAATTAGAAACATTTATGGATTGAGCTGGATTCTGCTATAGTTATTCGTGCTCTGAAGTCTAATACTCAGGTTCCTTGGAGCTTAAGAAACCGTTCATATAACTGTAAGCACATGATAAGATCTATGAATTTTTTTTGTTTTTCTCATATCTTTAGGAAAGGTAACCAATGTGCTGATGGTCTAGCTAACATTGGTTTATCTTTAAATCATTTTACTATGTGGGACACCATTCCTAGTAACTATTATTTTCAGTTTGAGTGGACCAAAATGAGTACATCTAAATTGGGGGGATGGTGGCTTACTCACATTATTTGTACAGAGTTGGACCTAAAGTGCATTTTCTCAGTTCTCACTACTCCAGATATGGTTCGTTATCTGAACTTGACAAAGAAATAGTACACTATGCTTCATAAATAGTATTTTTGTGGCATTAATAAAATGTAACTCTAATATACTATAATGTTAGAATTACAAAATTAGAAGATATAATATTGTCTTGTATGTGTCTAGATTCATTTAGCTCAACTTTATCCTTCATAATTGTCTCCTATTCAACTATTGACACTCAATTTTTCAGTTAGAAAATTATTTCTTAAATATATACTCTGAAGATGAATTTTCAAAATTAGAGGGGATTGGTGATCTTAGTATAAAGATGGTGGAGAAAAGAAAATTTAATGCATACACCGATACAAGTTGGTATATTTGCTTTTAGAGTTATCATTGATCCTACATGTGTAACTGCAACAACAGAAAGTTTTCTCTGCTATATAGGTTATCAAGAATGAGTTGCGAAATCGCATAAGAAATTACTTAAATGATTGCTTAGTTAATTATATAGAGAAATGTTTTTATTGAGATAGAAAATGAGAAAAACATTAAAAACTGACCAATTGTAGAGAGCAATTGTGGTGTATATTTCTTCTTTTAAAATATGAAATGTAATATATATTTTTAATGCTACAAATTATATGTATGGTGCCTCCGCAATTTAAAATTTCTGACTCCGCTACCGACAACAGTGCACATATATTCTCTAGTAAACCACGAACCTAACATAATCTTTCTTTAAATATGTTGTGTTACTTACATTGTAATCTATCTTCTGTCATATGTAGTATTAAATCATTTACAAAAAATAAGAAAGGGGCTAATACTCTAGCTTGCTTATCCTTATCCCTATTTACAGAAAATAGGAAAGTGGCTATTATTTTTTCATTTTTCCCACCAGTATGCAAATAACTGAATAAGAAAGGGGCTAATATTTAAAATGTAATCTAACTTTGAGATTCTGAGACAATACGATGATGATCAAGTTGGTTTACACGAGAAGCACAACCATACGAGGGATAGCACTTGTGTACCATTAAGGTACCGATGTTATATTCCATTGGCGCAAGAGGCTTAACCCATTATAGATGTATTTCGATTCTCTTGTAAATACATTACGCTTGCATAGTGGACCCTATCATTAAGGGAAGAAAGTAACATAACTAACTTATTCACGTGTATTAAATAAGCCTCATGTTGATTATTTTTTGTGTGTTAACCTTTTGGTTCTTAATGGAAAGGAAAACCTTGATAATTTAGAGTTCGGTCGGAAGGTAAGTAAAGTCCGACCAAAAATTAACTTTAAGTTGATTTTATTAATGCATGTGTGTGTTCACTTTAATTATCACTAAGTGTGATGTGATATATGTTTTAATTATATTTTTTAGATTGTGACCTAAATGAAATATGATTTATTCCGATTAATCTAGAAATATGATATTTTACTAGTAACTAGTTAAAAACCCGTGCTTCGTACGGGTTAAACACTGTTATTTTGAAAAAATTGTTATATGTTTGAATAAGTTAATATGTTGTCAACCAGTTAATTCAAATGTATGTTTACTATTGTGATTTTTTTAGACGCAGTGCGCTATATATCTTATAAATGCATAATTGCTTGAATTCTAAACATCTGATTTTGCTAAAGACATGTCATGAAACGGCCCATGATGACAATGTAGCACCTTTTTATTCTACTCTTTAAAGGACCGACACAAAGCATTATAAAGCTTTGCTGCATAAAAAGTGTCTCTTTCATTCTGATCAAGAGAAACGGGTGCAACTATATAGTAAACATTCGCATGCTTTTCAATGATTAAGATTAGGTGTCATTGCATAAAAGTTATATTTTGTAGTTTGTAACATCATTGTTTCTACAAATGTGTTTCCATGGAATGCTCTAAACATTTTTATCTTTAAATGTATGCATCATGTTTGAGCATTTTTTTACAAAGATGTTAATTTCTATTTGTTTCAACAACGTTGATGCATTTTTTTTCTAAGAGTATAGGTTAAGATCATAGGCGAATATATTGGATGACAAAATGAACTGATCAAGTTAATATCATCAGTCCTATGCAACAAATTATAAGAGTTTAACTTTTTTTGTTAATTGGTGACCATATTCAACCAGTTTGTTTTTCAAGAGGCAAAAATAGAAATCATAAATTGTGACCAATCCTATGTGTTTCACATGCTAAAAAACTTTAAAATTCAAGAAATGTTGTTCAACTTACATACATGATTTATTTATCATATTAGATTTTGGAAACAACTATTATTTTCTAGTCAGAGATCCTGACTAACATCTCATAACCTAATTGCACATGCAAGTCAAATAACTTCGCAAGAGTCGATGGCATGTTTTTAAAAAAAGCAGACAAAGAAAATGTCAATCACTCCTTCTTGATGTGTTTGGCCAACTTAGTGGAAGACAATTGTGTTGGATTATAGACATCATATGCAATGTCATCTTGGTATTTCTCAGCGGACGAATGTTTTGCAGGAGTACAATTCCCAACTTGTTCCAAATCATTTTCAACACAAACAGAGAAGGATTGTTGTCACAATAAGGAAAAAAATTCTATACTTAAAATGAAGATAATATTAATAATTACAATAAAGCTATCATTCATTAAATCACACAAAAGATTTAATGTGTTTATTAACCATGGAAATGTTAAGGGAATCTGAGCACTCGGTAGAAGCATTGTTCTTCTCGAGAATGAATGACTGGGCTGGATTATCATAGATAACAATCTACAATAATAAAATTGAAAACCAAATATAAGTGACAGAAAAAGAAACAGTTAAATCAATTATAAAAAAAGAACATGATATGCACAAAGAAACTCATCAAGTTGTTGCTCCTCTGGCTGAATTTCATCGGGCTGAAGATGAGACTTAATTTTCTTGATGACATCAGGATCACGGGAAACACCTAAAACGAATGATTGATGATAGTATGGCTAATACTTGACATGTAACACAAACTCAAGGCCGAGTAGTTTATCTAGATGTTTTGGATATATTTTAGGATCATCCTCACCGACCTTCATAAATAAATACAATTACATAAGTTATAATATCTATCAACCATGCAGGAAACAAGATGAAAACTAAATTAGGGATACCTCTTGCATAGTCTTCATAAGAGCTTGGCCAGTAATACCAATAACCTAAAGACATTAACTATCCCAAAACAAAAATTCAGCCTTGTGACCATCATGAACAACTTGCACAACTACCTTGTATCTGAAGACATTCACTATCCCAAAACAACGAATTCCTTAAGTGACCGATTATCGTTAACGTCGCCCATTTCTGTCTGCGTTTCAGACTCTAAAGGTGTTTCAAGCTGCAGTCGGCGTCTTACTCGGAAGTAGCGCTCAATTTCGTCTATGGGTCTAACAGGATTATCGGCACTTCGAGTTCTTCGCATACAATTTTTTTTTAATTTTTTAAATAAAAAACAAATAAAATGCCTTAGTCTATACGGTGTGACAACGGAGTTACGATATTGTCAAATTTGGTCCCCGGCAGCGGCGCCAAAAACTTGATAGGTCCGCAAGTGCACGGAAATATCGGTTTTAGTATAAAAGATGTCGAATCCACAGAGACCAATGTCAAGTACCGTTATCTATCGTCACGTTGTTTATCTAAGGCGATGCTAATTAGTTTGGTTGCAAAATTAGGAAAAGTACTTGTTTTTAATTACTTCAAATGACGAGAGCCCGGAATATAATTTGTGTCGACCGTTGATGCTTGCTAAATCGTATTTTATTATTGTAACAGGAAAATATTTTCGCGCGTTAAAAGGATTAAATTAAAGGGTTCGTCAGCTTTCGCGTGTACGACACCGAGTTTTGACCTTGTAATCTATTCGACCGCTTTCACGCGCACACCTTACAACTTCAAAACTCTCTTTGAAAAGAATAATCAATTTACGTTTGAAAAGTTATTTTTAGTAGAAATTTTAATTTAAAGGTACCGTCGGCTTTCGCTCGTCCGTTACCGTATTTTAAACTCACGGACGCCAGTTTTCGCGTGTACGGCCACAAGTTTAAAATAACATTTGTGAAAATTAGAAATTTCTAAATTAATTAAAGAAAACGCTTTCGCTAAATTTTAAAATCAATTCCTAAAAATTCTACAGACAGATACAAGTTTCACTCTTTCGATGTGAAACCGGTACCGCGGCGTTATTTCAGCTTTCGCCGTAAATGTTCATCATTAAAAATCAGAATTTTCAGGCTTAAAAATAATTCATGATACAATTACTAATCATACAATTTAACAGAGCATCATTGGTACGACATTCATCACATTCCGGACTCTATAAAAATCTACTCAGACATAATTAAATTATACATAAACAGGCCTTTATTCATAACATTCATCATCATTGAAAAAGAAAATTAAAAGAAACAAAGCTTAGATTAATACAAGCAAAATAGGTAGAACCTGATTATTGATGTATACTGGAAATCAAAAGAAAAGAATGAAGCCACGCTACAGCAATTCAGCTACAATCCAATTGAATGCAACACGCCAATACCAATTCAAATGAACACGAAGTCATATGCGGTTGTGCGCAGCAACAAGTAATGAGCAGCAGGGAATGAATTCAAAAATGGCAGCGGCGAACAATAACAATTGGAATTGAAACAAATGAGTGCAGCCTTTGTTAATCACGGCAACAGGAACACCAACGCAGCAAGTGTTAATAATAAATGAATAACAACAACAGGAAATTAAAACTTATATAGCAGCCGCAACGCATGTGCACAACAGCCGTAATCAAGGAATTAATTGGAATGAAAGTAGCAACAACAAAGTAATAACAAAAGTGGCACTTGGATGAATGAAATAAAACAAAGGTACTGAAAGTATTAATTTATGCGGTAGCAACAAATTATTTTAGCAAGCTTTGAATGAAAAGAAAAAGAAATCTAACGTGAAAAATAAACAATTTCTAAATCATTATTCTCTCTAAAAAGCTTGGTGCCTACAACTGAGTTCTTCAGGTTTATTTATAGGCAAAAATCTCTTCTGAAGTGCTTCTGATCATGCTCCAAATAGTGGAGAAAATGGAGGAAGTGGGCAAACTGCTTCTGAAGAGTGGGGAAAGAATTGGTCTGGCTTTTACTTCCCACTAACTTCAGACTTTTAAACCTTTTATTTTCCCTTTTTACCCTTTTTTTCCTTTTTTCACCGAATTTCATCATTTTGACGCGCGGAGACCTTTAACAGATAAATACCTGAAATAGACACATAATACCAGCGTAACATGGCAAAAATTTATAAAATCAAAATAAAAAAATGTGTAAGTCGAGTCAAAATAATAGTGCATTTTACGTGTTATCAATATTGAAAAAAAAAATGTATATCACATTGACCTCCAAGCTTGCATTGAGCATGAGTCAATATTAAAACAACAGGCCCTACATCCTTTCAAACAGCAAGAAAATTCATCAAAGCTACATATTATTTTTTCCATAGTGTTACATCAACCATATTCCCACTGCATAAGGAAAGACATCTTTCAGGTCATTATCAAACCTATACAAAATCCTATCATCTGATGCTGACAAATTAGAAAATAATATCTTTCATCTCTCAACACAGTATTCGTACACGGTTTCTTTCAAGTCCTAATTGGCGTTGTCTTGACAATCTCATGAAGAAGACCGATGATTTCTTTAAAAAAATTACATCTATAAGAACCTTATAATTGGAAAAAACACAGAAATAAATTAAAGCACATAACTATACCGTTTAAAACGTCAGTTTTGAATTTTCCATCTCAAATTTCCTTAAATTACTTAAAGCAAAATTCACGAGTAGGAATTTTAGTTAACTTGTCATATTTCTGCACCATTGTACCAGAACCAAAAACAACCTTAAAGAGATGTTCAACGGGTTTAAATGCAATTCCATTATCAAACACATGACAATTATACAAAGTATAAGTCTTGCTTTCTTCGATCAAAGCCTTCCAATGCTCCAATTTTCTATATTGAGTTATTACATAAACTTGGTCACCCTAAATCCGAGAAAGAAACCAAAAAACATAAATAAATCATAAAGGAAATTACAACATATCTTAACTAACTCCTCTAACCTTCGAATCACAAATAATGAGCTCCATATGTTGCTTCTCATTGCTGCCAGTCACAATTCAAGAATCAAGCACTTTAAATCCTATTTTCCAAATGTTCAAATCCTTTTTGATATTCTTAATGTAGTCATAATCCCTTGACATTGACAGCCCTATATAGAAATACATTAATACATCAATTAATTTTATTCCTTTTGTTCATTCTGATATCAAAATAAGCTAACATATTTATGTGTGATCAATTTTTGTATCATCAAACAACCTGATCTTAAATGTACAAATTTTTGTATCATCAACTTTCTAGACCTCAATGTTATAACCAAAACAAATTTATATCAATCAACTTTCCAGACTATGAAAAAAATGCATCAAATGCAAAAACAGGATCGCAGCAACAAACATGCAAACATGAGAACCTCAACTAAAAAAAATCATCTTTCTTGAAAACAAACCCAAAATGAAGAACAAAACACCTGAGATAAAAGGAAGATTTTTCTATAGACATGCAACATAACAATCTCTGGTACATAATACACTAACAATCGAGAAAAAAACAGCAAAAAATAAAACCCTTAAAATGTAGAATCATGAAAAAAGGAAGAAAATCACCTATGATGAAGCATAAACTAAAATAGTGTCGAAAAATGAACCCCTCAAAATGAAATCAAAATGCAAAACAAAATAAACAAAAAAATGCATAAAAATCAATCAACGCAAGCCATGCTTGGCCCCATAACCATGAAAAAAAGAGGAAGAAAATGACATCTTGTATAGAAGAAAGTGAAACAGTGTTCCAGCTGAACTTAGGTACCGTTTGACCAAGTTTTTTTACGGTCTAAAAGCTACTTCAAAACAAAGTTAAAATAAATGTCTTTAAGAAAGAAATTAAAGTTGTTTGGTTTCTTTGATTTTTTTTTTTTGTTTTAAAGCTATTTTTAAGTTAAAAGTTTTTGGCAAAATATTTTACAAAACTTTGATTATTTTTTTTTGATTGTGTCCGGGTTCGAATCCCGGACCTTGCATATATTTATGCATTGTCCCTATCAACTGAGCTAAGCTCATGAAGACAAAACTTTGAATTTATTATGAATTAACATAATAAATAAAAAAATGTTTAAAATATAATTTATTTTTTTTACAAATACAATATTTACTTAATTACGTTTATAATGTGTAACATGAATATAAATTCATATCTATCATATAAAGGACTTGTTAAATATTTGAATAGGAGAAATAATTTAAGGAGGTTCAAATAATATCAAAATAGTTGGTTTTTTCTTTTTCAATTATACTCTATAAAAAATTTCGTTATAAGAATACCATATTTTTTGGTGCCTTTCAAAAAGATAAGAATTTATATTATATGATATTATATTTGTTATATTGTTGGTGTCATTAAAACAGATATGTTTAGATTATTTTAATAAGAAAAAGGTATGCATGATTTTTTACAATATAAAGGTGCGCAATATATATATATATATATATATATATATATATATAAGTAAAAAAATTTCAGGTATCTATGCTTGTACTTTTAATTAAAATCAAAATTTTATAAAAATAATCATACTCATTATACAACGCTAAAAAAAATTATACGCATTAGGGTAACAAAAAAACAGACAGACAGACATAAAGTATTACTCTAAACGCTAACTAGATTGTTGACTCGTGCACGAGTTTATTGATAAGGGATTGACATACGAATAATAAAATGCAATATATAATTGGTAACGGTGAAAAAAAGAACAGGTCATAATCTATAGTAGACAAAATAAAACACTTCATAAAATGTATAAAATCTGAAAATATTGTAAAAGAAAATTTGGTAATCCCATCAATAATTCGGTAAAAGAATCATATATTTTGGTATGAGAGGAAGGTTGTAAGGTCACGTCCTTCCATTTGCAAAAATCAAAATATCAAAATATTAGGTTAAGTTGTTGCAGATCTAATAAAATTAATAAATAAGGATTAGGGTATTATATTTGTAAACGTATTAAATAAGTGTACAACAACTTGTCAAAAAGAAATTCTATAGAAACAATAGATATATACAAACGATAGGAATGAAAAGCTCATCGGTGAGGAGAAATATTAGGGAGTGCTGCATTTTAGAGGGAATTTGTTAGGTTAAATTGGTGCACTGCATTTTAGATGAAATTTGTTAGCTTAAATTGCTGCTAACCTGATACAGCATTAGAGAGAAATTATTAGGTTAAGTTGTTGCCGACCTAATAAAATTAATAAATAAGGATGATGCAAATTTAGAGCCAAAATTTTAGGATTGAGTTGTTGCAAACCTAATAAGGGAATAGTGGAGGGAAAAAATTAGGTTAAGTTGTTGCAGACTTAACAAAAATAATAAATAAGGATTAGTGGAGGGAAAAAATTAGGTTAAGTTGCTGCAGACTTAACAAAATTAATAAATAAAAATGTGTGTGTGTATATTTTCGAGGTTGAAGACAGAAAATAAAAATATTTTGTATCATTAAATGATAGCGTGAATAAAAGTATTTATGACGTTGTGATGATTAAATGATTTTAAAATTAAATATATAAGTGATAAAAAGATAATAAAATTCTTTTGAAAAAAGATAATAAAATTAAATGGAACCTCCTTAAAAAAATTAAATGGAACGGTTAAAAAATAATATTAAATTAAATGGAAGAAAAAAACATATTGAAATATAATATTAAAAAATAAAAGAAAAGGTTCCCGGCGTGAGTTGAAGAGATGTGCTTGTGAAATAAATTGTCGAGAATTAGTTTTTTGAAGTAGAATTCAACAACTTTTGGCCAAAGCTCATTCCATTCAATTTTATGCATTCCAAAAAGGTATTTTTTTTAATAAGTACTTAATTGATATTGTGTTTAGTCTAACTTCTCCTTAAAAATGTAGAGAAGTTGAAAAAAAGTTGGGTCAAACAGTACCTTCATCTTCCACGAGTTGTTGCAAACCTAATAAGGGAATAGTGGAGGGAAAAAATTAGGTTAAGTTGTTGCAGACTTAACAAAAATAATAAATAAGGATTAATAAATAAGGACGATAAATAAGGATTAGTGGAGGGGAAAATTTAGGTTAAGTTGTTGTAGACTTAACAAAATTAATAAATAAAAATGTGTGTGTATATATTTTCGAGGTTGAAGACAGAAAATAAAAATATTTTGTATCATTAAATGATAGCGTGAATAAAAGTATTTATGACGTTGTGATGATTAAATGATTTTAAAATTAAATATATAAGTGATAAAAAGATAATAAAATTCTTTTGAAAAAAGATATAAAATTAAATGGAACATCCTTAAAAACAATTAAATGGAACGGTTAAAAAAATAATATTAAATTAAATGGAAGAAAAAAACATATTGAAATATAATATTAAAAAATAAAAGAAAAGGTTCCCGGCGTGAGTTGAAGAGATGTGCTTGTGAAATAAATTGTCGAGAATTAGTTTTTTGAAGTAGAATTCAACAACTTTTGGCCAAAGCTCATTCCATTCAATTTTATGCATTCCAAAAAGGTACTTTTTTTAATAAGTACTTAATTGATATTGTGTTTAGTCTAACTTCTCCTTAAAAATGTAGAGAAGTTGAAAAAAAGTTGGGTCAAACAATACCTTCATCTTCCACAACGGCAGTGTAGAAGCAACTGAATTTGGGAGAAAAAAAATTGAAAATTCATATTGAATGGTACTAAATATGAAAAAAAATATCATAATTGAAAGTCCAAACAAAAAAATTCATATTGAAAAAATGGTGAGGTGGCACAATTTTTTTATGTGGTGTCATGAGGCACTTATTGAATGACCAAATTACCCCTCTTGAGGGAAAATGGAAATTCATGAGGCATTTAATTTTATATATAGTTAGTAGATAGTGGAGAGTGCAAGTAGAAAAATGGTCATACACAATCAATGGATCAAAGAATTGATGTATTCATCCTATGATGTTCTAGAAGCTAGGGTTTTGTGTACCAATTTTACCCTCCTCATTTTTTTTCATTCTAGATGTTCTAGTAACAAGTTGAAAATTATAGTTATAGTCCTCTTTTTTTCAAAAAAAAAAAAAAAGGGAAACAATACAGAGGGGTGATTTTGGGTTAAAATTGACCATAAATCACCCCTCTTCGATAGACAAAAAGAAAAAAAATGGTGATAGTTAAGGGTTTGAGAAAGAATGAAGAGAGAGAAACTTATAATGTGGGAGTAAGTTAGTAATGAATGAAACTTTTCAGAACCTAATGCAAAAAATTTACTTTATATGAAAAAACCTTTCATAGTACTTGTATTATTGTTAGAAAATGTTAGGTGAACACCCCTAATAATATATACAACGTAAAATAAAAAGAAAGAGATGGAAAATGATGTAATAAAAAGAGAGGTAAATATAAGATGAGGTATGAAATAAATGTTGAGAATTATAAGAAGTTTGTCAAAAGAAAAAAAAAGAGAATTATAAGAAGTTCAAATATCATTATTGTTTCTTTAAAAAAAAAAATCACCATCACTATTGTTATTAGTAATATATAATTTAGTATTTTTCCACCATAATTTAAATGTTGTAGTTTAGTTGAAAGAATATAATGAACTCTTCTAATTTAGTATTTGGGTTACTCTAACGTCTTGCTTCTCTACCTCTCCGACCTCAAGGCTTAAGGATATGGATTCGGTGGAACACTTCTAATCAAACATGCATCATTCTTAATGTTTGATGGCAGTTGTTTAGGCAATTCCATTGAAGTGGGATATGGAGGCTTACTTAGTCACCAAATTGGGTGTCAAATTTATAGTTTCTTAGATTACATTGCAGACACATTTGACAACTTCTTAGGTGAGCTCCATCCATTCACCATGGGAAGCTATTTGCCAAGGAGCTAAACTTTCAAGAAGTTTCCTACATGAAATCCCTCCAATGTGTTCAAATTCTTAAGGAGACAACTTCTAGATTTCATGAGTATGCTACGTTGATTCAAGATATCTAGGATCTTCTCGACCTTGACTGACTAGTTTTCATTGATCACACCCTCGGAGAATGAGAATTTTGCATATTTCCTAGCTAAACTTGGTAATTCTTCTACTTTAGAGCTTGTAGTTCATAGATCTCCTCTGGCATGCTTATCAAACCTCCTAGTTGTAGACTATGCGGAAACCTGGGTTTCGTAAACTTTAGTCTCTTTTCCTTTTTATTTTTATTTTTTTCTTCTTTTTCTTTTCCGTTGATTTTGCTTAGCTTTGTGACAAAGAAAATAAAGTGAACAAAAAAAACAAATAGAGTGATTGTGTAGCAGCATAAAAACCAATTTAAGGAACCAATGAACTTGAAGATTAATTCTAGAGTTAAATAAATTTTTGATCACTATAAATATATCAAATTTTATTTTTTAAGTCCTTCTAAATCTTTGTGATCTTACGTTCAAATAAGTTTGTTATCATTAAAAAATCAACTTAAGAAGAATTTTATGATTTTCCTTAATATTTGTGTTGAGTTTTTTATGCCAAGGGATTTATGTATCCTTTTCCACAGTTTCACGCCTAGGAGAGGAAAGTGGAGGAAGTGAATTATTTTTATTTGGCATTCCATGATTTGGATTCCATGTGTGTCAAAGATTACTACGTTAAAGCCATACCATGGAAATATTTTCTAGCTAAGATGAACAACACACTTTTTTTTTTCAAAAATGAAGGACGAACTTTTTCTTCACTACAAATGGTACGAACAATCATTGAATTTGATTTTGAATATCTGTTGTACTCTGTTTGATTTTAATATATGCTTTTGATCTATAAAAAAACAAAATGATATTGCAATAATTAATGTAGTGCAATGATATTCAAAGTTAGGAGCTTCAAACGAGTGATCAAACAGGGTTGTATTTCAGTGTTAGTATGTTTTGAATGTTACATGACATGTATCAATTCAATTATGACACGTGTACCAATTGAATTATTCTTTGTGTGTGTGTTGCATCCTTTTATGTTTAAAAAAATTACTGTGTCACGTGGCACATTTGGATTGGTCTATGTCATGTGTCATTATGTCAGTAAAGTTCAATCCAGCGGCAACAACCCTCCTGTTGAATTTCTTATAAATTAGTAGTTGCGTTCACTTGACAAAGACCAACGACGGCAGCCCCAAAACAACATATATATCTCTCTCCCTCTCTCTCTCTCTCCCCCTCTCCCTACCTCCCTCCCTCGATCTAGAATTTCGTGAATGATTGGATTGATTATGATCTAATGTTAGAGATCGTGATACAACAATGGAAACACCATAATACTCAAAGCAGTATTATATACATGCAAAATCATCAGTAATTATCATCGTGTTTTTTTTTATTTTCATCTATTTCTTGTTGTTTCCATTTTTCCATTAAATCTTGTGATGTTTTCTTTCCTAGATCCACGAGCAAGGCAAAAAGACTTAACTTACGGATCATCATTTATGACATGATCAAATGTTTCATCCATGCTGCTCTGCAGAAATCTTCGACAAGTGCAATTTATTTGATTAAATATAACTGATTTGAGACGCATTGAAGAAGGTAATTGTTATCATAAACATATACACTCTTTTTTATTATCATAAACATCCCAATCCAAAATCAAAGACTCATTTACAAGGGAAAAATCTTGCATAATAATCAATCCCTTCAAAGTTATGGTTTGGGGGAAAATCATACAGTCTATTTGGTTCGTTGTTTTGTACCCACCAACACAAATGATGGGACCAACAATATTGACATCCCTCCTGATGGTGAGAGGGATAGCTTAGTTGGGGAAGGATTCCCAGATTTTGAACCAATGCAGCGCTGCCATCCACTACATGGTTCCATTAATCCTCGCTTTTTAAGAGAATTTCTAAGCACAATGGATTTGTAGTACCTAGTTATAAACCCAGATATCATATGGAGTATTTTAACCAACAGTCAAGAGTTATCGAGCATAGTTTTTGATCCTAGCAGTGTGAGTCGGGTTCTTAAAGATGCAAGGATCCCTGGGATCGTGCACGAAATAAGGAGACTAGCTGACCTCGAACTGAGCATTGTTGAATCTATTCCTGGGGGATTCAACTCGTTGAGGTACATTTATGAAGACATTGTATAAGAAAATGTCGCTGCAGGAATCTATGATAGCCAAGCCAGGGATCAGTCAACTAGTAGTGAAACAAATGAGGGTTCTTCCTTACCAAATAACACTCCACTTCCCAATCCTTTGTCTTTTACAGGAACTGAATGTGACCTAAGTAACATAAGAAGATCAACTACTTATGAGGATGATTATATACAACGCGAACCTAGTGTCTTAGAAAGAATTGATTTTTCCAATGTTGATAGTCTGTTGGGTGGACATGTTATGCCAAATGCTAATTTATCGACCCAATTAGTGCAATATCAACCTGCCCTACAAGAATTTATACCTTCCCACCCAGAGTTTGATGGTCGTAATGGTAAACAAAATGGCAAGGCTGATTTAAGTTTTCTCCGAGAAGAGATTCAAAAACAGATTTCCTTTCTTTGTCTTCACAACCTGAAACATTGCAAGAACCATTGTCTTCCCAACAAGATCTTCTACCTCATCATAGTCAGCAAGAATCAATGCAGGAACCAGGTTAGACAACTGGAGGCACTGGTAGTGGTATGCAAGAGGCATCTGAGCAATTGTATGCCACCCAAGTTTGACAGCTTTCAAGAGATGGGATTCTTTGACACAAGAAAACATAAAAGCTCTTATTTCCACTTCAGGGGATGTCCATGCCACAATTCAACGTCTTTCGAGGAACTCCAATCAGTAGCAAATAATGTCGAAAATTCCTTTCATGATGCTCTCTCTGGTCAAGTCACACATGATTGTTTCCCTTCTATTTTATTAATTGTAATGAATATTTTGTTATCAATGTTATTTTATTGCTTATTTGTTTTGAGACTTGGGTGGAGCTGTATATTACACTTCACATGTATTTGTTTATGGATTCTATAGTTATGTCGAGGTATTCAAGTAGATTCTCTTAATGTTATTGAATGAAGTCAAAAACAAATATACACTCTTTTTTTAATGACTAAAACTATTCTGTTTATTTTATTGTGAGGCACATTATCTATTGTGTATTTGAATTTTTAGTTTTAATACAAACATAACCCACTAACCTTAATAGGTAAAGAGACTAACCTTCATTGAAAGTCCCCAAAGAAAGGACCTCCGTCAATCACAATGTCTTCAACTGCCCCTCACAGCTCTTTATCATACAACAAAGACGCCTCCTCCATGTGAATTGATTGGCACGTACTTAGGCCAAAGAAAGGTTTGGTGATACCCATGCATGATCGAAGTTGAAAAAGCTCACTCTGAAGATCTCTTAACTGTGGAAGAAGATGTATTTACTCAACAGCCCTGGAAGTTGTCTTCATGGCCAATCCCTCAATAATACCTTCATCATGACTAATAGTCCCTCCAGGCAATTTCATCCCCGACGAGGGCCTCTCAATGTCCGAAGGGAACAACCCTGCACAATGCTTTTTACCATCACACGAAAGCCAAAAGATCTCAGTCTTACAAATATTCAATTCAAGGCCTAATCTTGACTCGAACCCCCCCAATAATATCCAATGCTTTAACCATCTCTTCTGAATCCCCTACAATATTCTCATCATCAAGATACCAAAAACATAGAATTAGCTTGCAACTAGCTCTGATATGATGAACAAGAGGATGCAACACGAGCAAAAATGAGTGGTTTTAATGGGTTTGTTACACTTCAGTTGCTAACATAATATGTTCATCTCCAAGATATAACTTTGATGTTTGACCATAAATAGATGCACCCTTAAGAACATATCCATAAATATAATCTTGAACATTTTATATTCAAATACCTAAAAAGTTGAAAAGTTATCTTTTCGAAACAAAACTTAATTTTTAATTATTTTCTTTAACTTCTTAATGCATCACGACTAAATAAAAAAAAATACATTTTGAAGATTAAACAAAATCACAATGACCCGTAATTTTGTGAAATTCACTCAAAATCTAAACCTATTCATTATTGATCACATATCTCACTTTCTCATCCTAGCTACAGCCTAAAAACCAGCACCATATCTTTCGTCTAAATAATGAAACAAGCATACAAATATATGAAGAATATTCTACCAAAAAAAGTATATAAAGAACGTGAAAAAAAAACCGGTTTGGTCTGCATCGAACATGCCTACCTGGATTTTGAACAACGACAATATTGGCTATTGTAGTTTTTAACAGAATATTTGACTATTGATACACTATGTATTATTGTACTTTAGTTTTTCTTTCTTTGACTATTGATTATGTCAGATTCAAATATGGGTACGTATGACTATTGACTTTGGCTTCCCGTAAATATACATTTTGATTTCCCTACCATGCACTCTTCGAAACTTTCAATAACGGTGGTTTCTTTAAAGTCGATGGATTTCACAGTCCACACCTTTGTGGTGAGAAAGTCGATGGAAAGTAGTTTAGTGTAGTTTTTTTAAGATAGATATATGCTAATAAGTGTTTTAGGATATTGTTTAACGTATTTATATAAAAACAATAATATTGAAAACATTTATCAAATATTTTTCAATGTAATAATTGTAATATTTTAAAGTTATCTCTTTTGATTTCTAAAATAATGCTCAAAGAGCATTTGTTATCATTTTATTAGATCAAAAAGAGAAGAAAGTCTTGTTTGGACACAATCTTTTGAACACATCATTTAAGCACTTACACACAAAATACATTTTATTTAATTATTCAAAAAATAAGTATTATTTAATTATTTTCTTTTTCTATCTTTTTCTCAATTATGTATATGTGTCTAGAGTTTGTGATCAAACATTTGTGCTCAAGCAAGTATTTTCCCGAAAAGAGAGGGGAGGAGGGACAGAGATTTCTAATGGTAAATTGGATAATTGAATTTCTACCAACTATTTTCCTTTAAATCTTGCATATAAAAAGTACACGTTAAAAGAGTCTTGTTCTCTATACGAATCTATCCTACATAATTTAGATAGTGAGAATGTAGCACACCTTTCACATATCAGTGAATCCATCTATATTAGTTAAAACAAAGCTTTCTTTTTAAGGATAGTAAAAACAAAGTTGAAAAGCTTTAGTGCATATATTTTGATGAAAAATGAATTTGATGTAATTATTGATTAGTATTTTTGCGTCTCAAATCATTGTAGCTTATGTACACCGTGCCCTTTGATTTACCTAATATCAAAACACACACTTAATTTGTTTTTTTTATTTTTATAATGATATACTTGTTTATTTGTAGCAGACTCAATATTATCATTGATATCCAATTACACATCTTTGCATTAGCTTGGAGATATGAATTTCAACTTTTGTTTTCAAGGAGGCCAAAATTGAATCATGTGGGTAGTGGAAAAGTCTACTCCACATGTGCTTCTTGAAAGAAAAAAAATAAACCATGGACCATCAATCATATAATAATAGTTATGTAACCTTCAAGTCAATATGAACCACTTTCATATAAAAAAAATTAAAAATTCAATAAAGAAGTATCACCTTCATTGCATTGGTGTACTCGATACAGTGATATCTAATATGGTATTGAACATTTATATTTTATCTATATGTTAAAACAATGTTTTTACTATCAAACCATCAAAGATAGACCTAGTAAGATGTTTGAGTTATGGTTCAATTGATTTAATCAGGACGTATTTAAAAGACAAATAAATAAAATAAAATAAAAATTACTTTTTAGTTGAGATGCAAAATATAAGAACTGGTTGATCAGATCGCAGTACAGTCATACTAATATACAATCAAGATCAAATCATTTGACAAACTTAACTATTCTCGATTTAACAAGTTAAATCTAAGTCAAGAAATTTATCATTACTAGAACCAAATCACTTCTCAATTATAACTCCACAACTAATACTTATGTTTAATTTAATCTCTTGTTCATATACACAATAGGAGAAAACACACGAAAAAAGTACAAAAAAAGAAAAGAGAGAAAATTAGAAAGCAAAATAAATGTAATTACACT
Organism: Medicago arabica; assembly: GCA_946800305.1. Lineage (NCBI taxonomy): Eukaryota > Viridiplantae > Streptophyta > Magnoliopsida > Fabales > Fabaceae > Medicago > Medicago arabica. The sequence continues at coordinate 56,249,446 of OX326966.1, forward strand.
TTGTGTGACCAAAGAACAAAAGTAAAAGGAAAAAAACAATAACAAAGGACAACCATGAAAGCAGCATTAATGTTACCTGACATTTTGTGCTTCCTAAATCATGTGCTTGAATTACATTATTATTTGTCCATCCTATTCACAAACATCTTTTTCTTATCACTTTGTCTTCTTGATGCAAACAATTTACCTTTCAAAACTTTAACTTATACAAGCTACACCTAATTTTCCTTATCACAAGGCAAACCATGGAAACTAAAAAAATAAAAATGTAGACCCTACCAATTTGCAAAACTAGTACAATTTAAAATAGAGAACAACTATTTTTTCGCAAATTAATGAAATTACTTACGACGAATCTAATTGAAAATTTACAATGGAATTTACTTATAACCTATTAACTACGGAATTTCGAACTAGGATTCAAGTCATGGTCGATGTAATCGGAAGGTCTAATCATCTGAGCCATTGCCAACCGCAGCCGGTTACTTCTTCTTACTCTTATCTCTATTGTTGGAGAAGATTGAACCAAAACCAAAAAGGTTTGAATAAGGAACATTCAAAATAGGACTAACCCTAACATTATTAGCATAAGCTCCACCATGACACCTCTTTATTGGAGCCTTTTGATGATTGTTTGAACCAAAGGAATTAGAGGACCTTGTAATGGAAGAATTTTTCTTTGAATTTTGCTTAACATTAGAACCTTCCTTTGATAGTTGCATGCTCTTAACACTTGTTGATGAACCTGTTGAGTTGCTTTTAGAAAGAAGTGGCAAAGGACATAAACTTCTACCATATCCACTTCCACAACTAGTACTTCTCTTAAATCCCCAAAATGACTTAGAATTTGAACTATGCTTCTCATCCACTTCATCATTATTCAACTCTTTCACATCTTTTGTGATCATTTTCTTGGAATGTTGTTTGCTTCCATTTGCATAAAGTGGTGGTAATGCAAAATTTTGAGGTGGTGTTGGTTGAATGATTGTTTGCTTCAAAGGAACATTATTTTTCTTCTTCTTGAGCTCAGTTGGAAGAATAATACCATCTGAAAAAAGTTCATCAGCTGAAGATGATTCAAGCTCTGAAGTTTCATTGACACAAAAATCAAAATCAATGCTTGAATTCATATTAGATGAATTTGATCTTAAAGGGTGTTTTTCAATCGGTATTACACCTTGTTGAGAGAAATCATGTGAGAATGAAATTCTAGGACTCATTGTAATAACACCACAATTTTCTGAAAAAATTTCAACAACCATTTCATGCAACAAAAGAGATTAAAAAAATGATAAATTGAAAATGAACAATAGAGGGCTTAAAAACCAAAACTCAAAAGTTGGTGGCCAAAAAGGAAGTCAATAAAGTTTATTCAAATTTATAATCAAAGGTAAAATAAAGAGTTGGAAGAAAAATGTAAAAGGGATGATGAGATTGAGAGAAAGAGATTATGGCATATGGAGAAAGTTTCAAAAGTTGGTTTGGAAATGAATATGGTTAGTGCTTTTGGAGAAGTTTCAAAGGTTGGTTTGTTTGGGGAGGTTGGCAATGAGATAAGTGTTTAAATTGTGAAGACTTATTCAACAACCAAACCAGTAGTTAAGAAAAATCAAATTGACTACCAAGACAAATATATACTACATATTAATATAATAATAAAATTACCTAGTAACAATGAAATATAAAAATCGCATCAATTCCCAATGATAGAATATGTAGAAAAAAACAATGAAATGTTTGTAACTTATTTGACTTAGGATGAAATAGATAGTGTCACCAATAGTTTGACTATTTGACCTTCAAAATACAAATTTCATTTGGGCTGTCAAATATGTTATATTTGTCTCTTTTTTCTCTTATCATCTACGATATACATGTATTTCAAAAATAAACAAAAAGAATATATTATCTTTGACATCAATATTTTGATATCTAAAAAACCATTCTTCTGCATTTTTTTAAATCAAATGTATCTTCCATACGTAATTGCATAAACTAATTCTCTCAAGATAACTGAGATCTATTTAAGAGGTTAATCTCTCAAACAAACTCTTCTTCATACGCATCGGTCCGAGATCGAATCATAAACCAAATGGTTAAAGAATCCCAAATTATATTCGCCGCGTTTATATATGATGTATTGATCCTTTAAAAAAAAAATATAAGATGCATTGATTATTTGTTGTGTTAGTTGGTTAGAAGAACATACAATCTTTTTGAGTAAGTTGAGAGTTTTTTTTTTTAAACAAAAGTATCATGAGACGAATTTTTTTTTTAGAGCATCTTAAGACAAATTGTTAAAATCATTAAATTCAAATATTTCCAATTAAATGAATTACAAGTATTGCTATTTGGTACGTACGAATGAGTTGACTCCCAGCAGTTTTTTTTCTTTTTTTGAGAGAACCAACAGTTTTGATTCAGTAAATTAAAAGTGTGTTACATACCTTATTCAAATATACCTTATACCAACTTATCTCATGTGGATTCTGATTGATCATATAAACCGCATCTATATGAATTCAATGATTATGTTGAAGATGTTGTTATTTGGAGTAATCATAAAAATGGTACTTAAACTCTGAAAAGTGGATATAATTGACTCCTTCATAATGCTGATTCAACTGCTCAAAACTTGTCTTTACACTCTTGGTTTTGGATTTGGAAGCTTCAGTTACCTGAAAAGTATAAATTCGTCTTTCAGATGGCTTGTCATAATGCAGTACCAACTTTATCTATGTTGAATCATAAAAATATAGCTCCTTCTGATATATGCTCTCGTTGCGGTCTTCATAACGAGACTTTTCTCCATTGTGTTTGTGATTGTACTTTCTCCGTTATGTTATGGCACCACATAGGCTTCACCAATTCTGGATTTTTGTCTTCTATTGATGCTTATGATTGGCTTAGAGAGGGAGCTAAGGGTCCTCAAGCTATCACTTTTTCTGTTGGAGTTTGGTGGTCACGGCGGCATCGAAATCTTATGTGTTTGGGTGGTGAAACTTGGTCTTTACAACGTCTTAATTGCAACATCAAGAATTCAATTGAGAGCATTGTTCTTAGCTTTTCCCCTTTTGTTTCTGCTACTACAGCTAACATATATATATCAGACGAAATAATAATAATAATTCGGGTGCTATTCTTAATGTGGATGGTAGTTTCCATGACAACCTATCAGGACCGAGTTTGGTGGAGTCTTGCGTAATGAAACATTTTTGTTCCTTGCGGACTTCTCTTGTTTCATTCCAAGTTCAGATGACATCTTGTTGGCTGAGCTTTCTGCTATCTATAACAGTCTGATCATGGCGAAGGACTTGGGTTACGTAGAGATTGCTTGCTATTCTCATTCTCTTGTTTTTGTATTAATCTTATTAATGGTCTCATTGAGAAGTATCATATCTATGAAGTTCTCACGTAAGACATAAAACAATTGTTTCACCACACCAATGTTACAGCTTCTCACACTCTTAGAGAGGGGGAATCATTGCGCAGACTTCATGACAAAGCTTGAAACTTCTTCTGATATTGATCTTTTTCTTCACGAGTCACCCCTTGTTGGTCTTGTCAATCTTCTCAGAAGTGATGTCGTCGACACTTTATTCTTTAATAATAGTTTGTTTTTTTTTGTTTGTTTTTTTTTTGCCTTTATCTTTGTAACAAAAAAAAATCTAACTCTTGATTTTCATTATTCTACGTTTCGTACTAAAAAGAGTATTACATGCCTTATAAATTATATTTATCTGATTTTGTACTTTTAAATCATTGAATATTCAACTCATTATAAATGATATTGAAAACAACTCTCCCAATATAAATCATTAGACAATCATTTATATCTCCCATTTGATAATGTACAATATTTTAACGTAGATAATATCACTGATGTAACATATCAAACTATTTTTAGAATTATCGACTCTCCCACAATATAACACTGAATTAAAAAAACTCTCAGCTTAAACTTTACAAATGTAGAGAACAAATTGATTGCACTCAATCAATCATGTCATACAAATGAATAAATATGCTTGTCTCACTCAAATTACTATCATCAAATTTCTAAAGCTATACATGTCCACAATAATATAAATGATAAATTAATTCAACTTAAAAGCGATGCTCTATTGAGATATCTTAAGAACTTTGCCTTCATGTTGTGATTTGATAACAGAGGAATGATCTGAAATATTCTTGACACGAGACATGTAACCTTATACTAAAATCTTTTGGATTTTCTCATTACGGGGTGTAGCAAGTCAATCTTGTTGGATTTTAGACCTAGCCCTAGATGACCCGAAAGGTGCTAGTCGTATGAAATGAGAGTTTTTTTTCCTATCTTTTTCACCCGGTTCGGATTATGGAATAAGAAATATTGTAGGGTGTTATTAACTTGTTTTTACACTATTTCAATTATATAATACGAAATGTTATGTTATAGAATGCGCGAGAAGCCTAGAGGATGAAGAAAGAAAATCTTTTATGGAATAAATCTTCCATTTCGGTTAGCTTTGGAACACTATTTTACCCCTTTAATTTCTTAAAAACCACACCCATCCGAAAGTTTATTTCAGATTGAGAATACTTTTGTTTTTAGGTTTACTTATTTAGAGGACAATAAACTTGTATTTTTCCAAGCTTACAGATGAAGTGATGAGAAAAGAAGTTATGTATTTTGATCATCTTCTATTGATCCAATGAAGTGGCCCCCATTCACACAAGTGAAAAATTTATGTACGAAAATCGATGATGTCAAACTAAATCAAGAGGCAAACAGAAAATTCATCAAGTAGTTATTGGCATATGAATTATAAATTGTTAGAAGTGTGTGGTTGTAACAAAAAGTTAATACGATTGTACATAGTAGTTATAATAGTTAACCGAGTTTGAATCATAGTCGACTTTACTTACCTCTAGTTTCGATTATGAATGCCTTTTTCTATTGAGAACTAAAGGGTTTGGACAAAAATAAGTAGTAATAATAATTGAGTAGATAGAAATAATTAGGAAACAAAAAGACACTGAAAATCATACTACAAATTAAATTACATAGTGGAGCATTGTGCTGGAAAATAGATGCTCAATATTGTGAGATCTATATCAGTTCCTATTTCCAAGTCAATCTCCCAGCCATACAGGGTCCATTATGTTAGAGACTGAAACAAAAAAAAACCACCTCATACTTATAAAATAGGTTTCACTTCAATGTCAAGGCCAGTTGCCATGTGAAGAAAAGCTACAAATAGAAAAGCCAATAACATTTAGTTATCATGTGCTAGAATCTAGATGGACCAATCATACACAGGATGGCCCCATCCTCAGATCTTTTCACTGTCCCTTCCCTGCTTTCTTCCCATACATCTACACACACTCACAAGCACATATAAATGGTGAGGGATATTATTTGACTCACAAAAATCAGACACCATATACCATGAATTGGAATCTTGTTTAATGAAAAATGGCATTTGAAGAAGTATAAATATATTATATATAATAATATTATTTTGAAAATAATATGATTATATTCAATAATCTATCTATCTTCCTCTAAAAAAAATAATAAACTATCTCTCGTGGGAATAACACTTTCCATAAATTGATTTTTGAGCTAATCATCTATCAAATTTTAAAAAAGTTATTACACATAATTTATCGGTAAGGTACTAATTTAGATGTTTAAATTTATTTTTAAAGATTATTTTGTGAGACTATTTATATATCTTTTATGAGAAGTTAGACATCTGATTTCGGTGGTTTACTTTCCTCTCACGAACGCACCACCGTCGAACCATGATCGGGGTCGTTTCACACGTCGAGGGTCTGTTTTACGTCGATGGCGCAGCCTCTGAAGTGGTTGTGCTCTTGCTCTTTTGGTTTTCACGAATTTGCTTTGGATTCGAATTTGGTTTCTATTTTATGATCTGGTTAGTGCATCTCTTTCCTACTCGATCGAGGTGTTTCATATCCTTTCATGGATAGCTGTTTGTTCAGATTTATGGTATGTTTGACTGTGTGTTGCTACTGATATTGATTTTAAATCCGTACGAGCTGGTTTGGTTCTCCGCCTTATTTTGGTAGTTTTAAGCCCTGACCATTGACTCGGTTGTTCACAAGCTAACTGTTTTCGTGTTAGAAGCATAGAGTTGTGGTGCGTGGGTATGTTTCGTGTTGGCGGACTGTCCATTCTCCAATATTTTAGATTTGACTATTTTAAAGCTTTAGGGTTGTTTTTGTTAATTTTGCTTATTGGTATCTGCCGTGTGGTCATGCCTTTGATTTCTCTAATTATTATCCTGAGTTGTTGAGTTCTGCAAGTTACAAAGATATGGTGACACGTCGATGTTGTTTGAATATCTGTCGCAGTCCTTGTGGCTGACTTCAGACTGCTTTATCCTAGTCATTTGTATGATTGACATTGGACTAATTAGACTCGGAAGAGTCAGTGTTGCTTGTTGCCTCGCTGCAGGGAGTTGTTGATTCTTAGACTATTCTGTGTTGACGGTTGGTTCATACACCAGATAGCTGACCTTGATTTATTTAGGATTAATTATTGGAGGTTTGATCATATGTGTGGCTTAAAATGTTTGTAATGTCTGTTTGGGTTGTTCTGCACATTTGTGTGTTTTTATTGGATTTAGGTTTATGTTTCCCCAGTTTTTTCCTGTATTTTTTCTCTTTTTTTAATAATATTTATGAGCACTTAACACAAGATTAGAGTATAGTTGAGAAATCACATATTCTCTTTTGATGTTGTTATGCTATGGCCTTATGAAAAAATAAATAAATTTATATTCCTTGTCTAACACAAATTATCAAATTATTATCATAAAGCACATTAATCATTGTTTGATTCCCATTATAATAAATATAATGTGAACACCAATAAATTGAAAGTAACACATATAAATAATTAGAAGGTATAAACAATTAAAAAAGGAAACTAGTGTTAAATTAAAAATTGAAAATAACAATTATTTTGAGACATTATTTTATTCATATGAAAGTTATTATGGGATGAGGGAGTAGTATATTGTTGTACTTGTTATTTAGGGTTTTTTTTCAGATGCATTTTGGGATTGGTTAGATACAAATAATAACCAAAAGTGGTTGGTACGAGTAAAATCTCTGATACCAATCTGAAAGCTCTAATTGTCTTGTGTAATATGATAAGAATGAATTTGGAAGGAAAGACAGTGGGACCTTATAACAGATTGGCAATCATGCATCAGTTGTAGTGTGTTCAAAGTTATTAAATGCAGGGTTAATTAAGTTTTTTATCCCTATAAATATTTGCAATTTTGTTTTTAGTCTTTATAAAAATAAATCATATTTTTTAGTCCCTACAAAATTTTCTGTTAGTATTTTTAGTCCCTGTTAAATTAAAATTTGTTTAATTATGGTTAAAATTTTAAATTTTTGAATAATTTTTTAAATAGTTTAAAACATTACAAAACGTTCCGCTACAATAAGTTAGCTCAAAATTTTATTATTAGTCCAAATTTTCGTTAGTTTTATCATGAATTTTTTGCATTTAAAAATAATTATATTTAATTCATTACATGTTAAAAAATTCTAATTTTTTTATAAAAGAGCTTATTATAATGTTCTTAACATGTCTGTTAAAAATCATTTAAAAATATAAAATTTTAAGTATGATCAAACAAATTTTAATTTAACATGGACCAATACATACTTTTAGTCATTGTAAAATTAAAATTTGCTTAATATTGTGCTTAAACTTTTAACATATTTTTTACATACTTATTTAGAACATTATACAAAGTTCCTCCGCAAAAATATAACTCAAAACTTTATTATTAGGTCCAAATTTTCATTGATATAATCTTGAAAATTTGGCTTTTAGAAAAATTCATATTTAATTCATTACATATTAAAAAACTAAAAGATTTTATAAAAGAGTGTCTTACAATGTTATGAACATGTCTATTAAAAATCTTTCAAAAATTTAAAAGTTTAAGCATAATTAAACAAATTTTAATTTAACAGGGACTAAAAACACTAACGAAAAATTTTGTAGTGACTAAAAAGTGTGATTTATTTTTATAGAGACTAAAAACAAAACTGCAGATATTTATAGAGACCAAAAACTTAATTAACCCTTAAATTTAAGTTATTCGGTAGATGTGCATAAAAGAATCATTTTATATATTAAAGGGTCATTCAGTCAAAAAAAAATTAATGAAAGAAAAATCATTAAAAAAAATTTAAAGAAGAAATACTATTTAATTTCATTAAGAAAAATGCTAACAAAAACGTAAGAGGCATATGATAAATATGATAAAGTCAAGCTTTACTTAGTAATGATATAATTAAGTCAATGACCAACTTTATTAGTTCGTCTCTTAACATTCTCCAAAATGAAAATAAGTGGAAAGATAGAATATGATTAGATTCGGTTCAGTTCAGTTTTTTTTGGTTTTTTAGTCCACCTTTACTTTTCATGACTATTTTACTATTTGATTCAGAAATAATATGATACAAGAATTGTTTAGTTCCTCGAGGTTTTAGATTCGATTTCATCCGATACCAATTTAGATGGACTAGTTTAGCTTCTTCAAAAAAAAAATCGTTTAATTGTAACATATTGGACCATGATTGAAAGTTTTATCAGGTTGAATCATTACATTGACTTAAGAACAATCAACAAATAAGTTCAACACTATATCTTCGATCAAAATCTTAGGATATTGAATTTAAGTATTCTTTTACTTATATGTTACTCAACCTCAACATTTTTATCTAACGTGAGACATAAACTCACATTTGACACATCACAACATCTCTCATTCAAATAATCTAACACAAAGAGTATATCTCACTCTCATCAAGACAAACTACAACTCAAATATCATTTTGGACCATGAGAGAGTCTCCCTAGATTGGATTATCACACTGAACTAAGAAGAAGCTTACAAGAAAGATTGCATATCATATCTTCATCTAAAACCTTAAAACATTGAATCATTGATAATCTCGTTTATATATTGTTCAACCTCAACTCTTTATGAAACTTTAACTTAGAAACAATAATATATATGTTAGTATCCAAGAAGTTAAGAATGCACTTAATTCTACATATACACTTAACTATGATTTTGAGCTTCAAAGTTATACAAACGACAAATGCTATTTTATCAAAATACTTTATTTATCTAAAACCTCAAATAAAACTACATGAGTCGACTCCAAATTAATCGTTCATCTCAAATTTGAAATTGAATTTTGAGAATGCATTGGTGTTAATTTTTGAAGAGCTTTGTTATCCATATAATCCTAATGGCTCGAGAAATTTGTCTTTACATTTGTTATCTTAAAAAGTATTAGGTGAGAGAATATTATAAAAATGTTTTTTCTATAAATAAATAAGGCTTATTCAATCACCCGGTCCTTTAACTTAATTTATTGTCTCAATTTAGTCCCTTAATTATAATTTGTACCAATTTGGCTCCTATGTTTTGTTCTGTTACTAATTTTAGTCCTTTCTATTAGTTTCTATCAAAAAAACGTTAACAGAAATGACTACAACTAGTAACGGAGTAAGACACAGGGGACCAAATTGGTGCATAAGTTAACGTTTTTTTGAGAAAAACAAACATAAAGGACTAAAACTAATAACGGAACAAAACATAGGGGAACAAATTAATACAAATTATAGTTAGAGGACCAAATTGAGACAATCAATTAAGTTATGAGACCGAGTGATCGAATAAGAAAATAAATAAAAATTAGCCAAAGCCATCAATTGTTTTTATATCTTAAATGAAATTGGATTGCCTGCTACTAAAGCATAGTGGGACAGGGTTTCTGAAAACAAGAGTGTGTGATGTCTGATAGAATATTTAGTACCTTACACGTAAGACATGATGGAAATTCTAGCTAATTGGGGAACATCAATGCATGAACGAGTTATGTACTTGATTTAAAGGTATTGAGTTGAGGATAGGCTCAAAAGGATTAGAAAAAGGGTTTTATATAAAAAAATGCATCCTCTTATTGTTTACATGGTCATAGTCTCGACACCTTAGTATGGTTTTTGGTGGCAAAGTATTGATGAATTTCATTTCCTTAGATCTAGTTCATGGATTGGATATTGTAAAACATATAGATTAGGATTTTTTGTTGCGTTATACGTATGCTATAAGATTCTTCTTTTAGAAATAAATTTAAATTAAGGGGGATACACCTCATGTAAGTTTAGAGAGAAACACACAATTTTGTTTTAAATGAAATTTATATACGTATAACGTACTAAATACTAATTATGAAATTCTAGACTATAACTCAAGTCACAATATATTCAAGTGAAAAGTTTGGTCATCTTCTAGGATCAAGTTATATTATTATTTTTTGTTCAATGACAAATGTATAAAAATCCATTTAGACAACTAGCTAGATTCAGATGATAAAAAATTAGTTATGATCCCATAAACACTTGAGTTTGAATCTCGTCGTTCATGATGTGAAGTATTTGTCAATGTAAAAAAAATTATCTTGATGATATATAAGTATCTTTGTTAGGGTTCTTCAGACTAAGACTTTCCTTACCTCTCTAATGATCCTTCTAGGATCGAACTTGCCTGAATTGTTGTATCTTTGACATCATCTATATCAACTTTGGTCTATTATGATGTAAAGAATTTGAATCTATGACTGTGGGGATAATATTTGGTAATGCTAAATATGGAATGTAATAAGTCAAATGCAAACAAAAGTTTACTCCGGTAAATTATGGAGGAGTAATAGGAAGGATATAAGTGAGAGGCTTATATTTGTGGTTAATTTAATCCACAAATTATTTTGCTTGTATGTTACTATAAATTCTTCATATATTTTGTAGACAATAACAATAGAAATATATAGAGTCTGACAAAGTGAGTTTTCATTTTATCTTTCTTCTTTAGACATCTTTATTCATACTGGTTATCGTTCAAGCTACATAACAAGATATTTTCTTGTTAAACTTTAGTGAGTACTGTATTTCATATCATTATTATAAGTTAAAATTTCGTTGCGGCACTAACAATTGGTATCAGAGCCAATTGTAAAATTTTAGAATTGTAAATCTTTATTTTTTTTATCCAATACAATGGCTTTTACTAGTGGACTGTGGATCAGTAAATATGAAATCGAAAAATTCAATGGAAAAAATGAGTTTTCCTGCCGAGGATGCAGATGAAAAATCTACTTATTTCACAAAAGTTGCACAAGGCATTAGCGGAAAAATAACAAAAACCTTTGAGTATGAAGGATGAGCATTGGGAAGAATTAGTTCTCGAAGAATAAGCCGCCATAATCTTATGCCTTGAGAGAGATGTTGCGTTCTTGGTAAAAGAATAAGCAACGGCGACTGGGGTGTGGTCAAAGTTAGAGAAAAGTTTCATGACGAAAACTAACAAATCGGATCTACTTAAAATCCAAATTGTATACATGCAAGATGGAGGAAGGAACCTCAATCGGGGATTATGTCAACAAGTTTGATAGGATTATATCAGACTTGAAGAATATAGATGTGAAGATTGACGAAGAAGACCAAACACTCATGTTATTGCTTTCATTACCAGAGTCTTATGAAAATCTAGTTCAAACATTGATGCTTGGGTGATACTCTAACCATGGATGAGACTAGCATCACTCTTAGAGGATGATCTACGAAAGGTTGCTACAAGTGGGATGTCTAGTAGTGGAAGAGAATACAAGGAACAAGCTCAAGGATTGTTCGCTACTAGAGGAAGGACTAATGAAAGAGGATTAGACAGAGGAAGGAACTCTAGATCTAAATCTAGAGCTCTTGTGGAAAGACCGTATTTTAAATGTGGTGAGCTTGGGCATTTTAAAGCAAATTGTCCAAATAATAGGGTATTATTTAAGAAGCATACCAACAACAACAACAACTCCAAAGGCAAACAACAAGATTCATCGGATCCGAGTTATGTCTCAAATGAAGAAGATGATTATTTCTCCGTCTCAGAGAAAGACCACGACATTTCCGGTAAGTGGATGCTTGACTTGGTAGCCTCACGCCATATGTAAGCCACTTCCTATTTGAGCACATATGGTGTGAGGCTCTCGAGTCAAGCATCCACTTACCGGAAATTTCGTGGTTTTTCTCTGAGACATAGAAACAATCATCTTCTTCATTTGAGACATAACTCGCCTACAGCGAATCTAGTTGTTTGCCTTTGGAGTTGTTGCCGTTGTTGGTCTGCTTCTTAAATAACACCTTCTTATTTGGACAAATTGCTTTAAAATGCCCAAGCTAACCACATTTAAAACAGGGTCTTTCCGCAAGAGCTCTAGATTTAGATCTAGACTTCCTTCCCCTGCCTAATCCTCATTCATTAGTCCTTCCTCTAGTAGCAAACAATCCTTGAGCTTGTTCCTTGTATTCTCTTTCCACTACTAGACATCCCACTTGTAGCAACCTTTCATAGATCATCCGCTAAGAATGATGTTCTAGTCCCATCCATGGTTAGAGTATCACCCACAAGCATCAATGTTTGAACTAGATTTTTGTAAGACTCTGGGAATGAAAGCAATAACATGAGTGCTTGGTCTTCTTCATCAAACTTCACATCTATATTCTTCAAGTTTAATATAATCCTATCAAACTTGTTGACATAAGCCCGGATTGAGGTGCCTTCCTCCATCTTGCATGTATACAATTTGGATTTTAAGTAGATCTGATTTGTTAGAGTTTTCGCCATGAAATTTTTCTCTAACTTTGACCACACCCCAACTGTCGTTCCTTCTTCATTTACCAATAACGCAATATCTCTCTCAAGGCATAAGATTATGGCGGCTCGTACTTCAAGATCTAATTCTTCCCCATCCTCATCCTTCATACTCACATGTTTTTGTTCTTTTCCCGCTAATGCCTTGTGCAACTTTTGTAAAATAAGTAAATTTTTCATCTGCATCCTCTAGTAGGAAAAACATTTTTTCCATTGAATTTTTCGATTTTATATTTACCAACCTTATTGATCCACCGGTAGAAGCCATTGAATTGGATTAAAAAAAAAAGTTTTACAACTCTAAAATTTTCCGATTGGCTCTGACCAATTGTTGGTGCGACAGCGAAATTTTGACTTCTAATAATGATATGAAATACAATACTCACTAAATTTAACAGGAAAATACACATACTCCTAGGCACCAACAATGACAACATCGATGTCAACTTGAACCTTAAATGAATTTTGTTTTTAGTATATCATTTTTCTTAAAATAATTTCTTTTCTCAATTTTCATTATGTATTTTTAACTTGCTCTTTAAAAAAAAATTGATAAATTGTTTAAGGACGCTGGTAATATGAAATGAGCATAGGTTGCTAAAAAAATGAAATGAGCATATGAATCATAATAATGTTAAAATATTCATGGATAACATCAATATGATAAATTGAAAAGTTAATTCTTGAGGTGATAGCTCAATAGTAAATATATGATTTTATAATTTTAACGTACAAAGATCAAATACATTTAGAGTAAGATGTAAAAATATCATTAGTACCACTTTAATCAATAAAAAAATATAACTCGAAATTTTAACTCACATAATTCAATTGGAACTTTTTTTTTTCTATCTCAAGCACAAGCTCAGGTTGTGGCACAAGGACATGGTCATGTTGTATTTTGTGAGAGGGTCTGCCTTTCTTGACTTTGTGTTGCCTCTAGCGCTCATATGCAGGGGCGGATCCATGTTGGGGCAATGCGGAGCTATAACTCCACATGCTTTTTCCTTTTATATATATATATATAGATAAAACGCAGCAGCAAAATACTGAACTTTTACAGTGTGTTTCATGCTTGAGTCTTGCAAAGTCATCTGCAGCTTTTGATGTGAACAAATTATTGAGGATGACTAAGTTTTATCCAAATGATTTTATAGATGTGTCGAAAGTGGCGTTACACACTCAACACATTTGCTATGATTTATAAACTTTTGAAGTTGGTTTTGCTCTTGCCGGTAGAAACTGCAAGTGTTGAACGTGTTTTTTCAGATATGAAAGTTGTGAAGAATAACCTATGTAACAAAATGGGTGATCAGTGGCCAAATGACCGTCTTGTAACTTATATATAGAAAGAGATATTCTTTTAACAGTTAACAATGATGTCATTTTAGCTCATTTTCAACAAATGGATATAAGATGACTTTCATTGTAATATATTGTATCAAACAATATTATTTCTTATTTTTAATGTAGTTTGCATTATCATTTATTTGAAATTTTAGCTCCACATGCCTAGTTGAGACAATGATGGACATCTTTATTCCTCCTAGCGTGGTCGATTTGAGTGTCCATATGATGAAGAACACATTTCAGATTCTAAAATTTGAACAATATCAATTCCATCGAAAAACACAAACCACTAATAAAGATTTGAACAAATATGAAATAACATCTTATGTAGTAGTTGAATACGTTTGAAATATGATAAATTTGATTAACTTAAGATGAAAATGACACAAAGTTGGGGTATTCAAGTTTTGAAAGGTTTTTCCTTAAAAAAACTGATTGGGGAAGTTTTTGTGTGACGTGTGTTATTCCCAAATGGGCTTAGACGTTTATTGGGCCTTTATATTCACTTTGGATGGACATGTATGATACATCTTTTTTCTGGAAGATGCTATCTTCACCACCAGATTTTGCCAGCCGCACCCTCGAAATCTTAAAATAATTATAAATATCCTAAAACTTTAAAAGAAAAAAACTTAAGTGATTTTTTTTAGGTGATTTTCCTATATTTATTAACTAAATAAGCTATGATTTTTTCAAATCCATATTTTTCTTAAATTTTATCATAACAAAAAAAATTAGTTAAGAATCATACGAAAAGTATCTACCAAAATATACTATGTTTTGTCTATTTTAAAATTGATAAAATATTAAAATTTATTTCCTGTACTATGTTTTGTTTATTTTAAAATTAATAAAATTTATTTCCTTTTTCAATTTCTAGAATATTTAAAATCAACATTTATTTTTGATTTTTTTTATTTGTAATTTTTTTTTCCTTTGAAAAATTATGCATTTTGTACGTAATTTTTTTTTTAATATATTATAATTCAAAAATGATTTTTGAAGGATAATAAAAATGTAAAAATGAATTGTTTTAGAGATTAAAATGTTCACATGTGAATTTTTCAAGTGGCAAGATACTTGAACATTTTAAACAAGTGGTCATGAACTCAAACCCCGACTCTTACATATGTACAAAATAAAAAAATTGGAGAGAAAAATTTATCTTTTTTTTATTAGAGAAGAAAAGTTTATTATGTGTTCTCCACACAAATTTCATAACGATTATTAAGGTCAGGTCAGTATATTAAGAAGGACTTGATTGTACATTCATTTTTGTTGTTGTTGTGTAAATCAAATATCCTCGAGTCAAGTATGAAGTAATTGATGTCATCACCGCATTCTCATAGCGAAATTCAAACCGAAAACCTCTAATTACATTGGAAAAGATCTTTACCGTACCATCCAATTACTCTTGGATATGTAGGTTGTAAGTTTCGGTTAGGATAAATAAAAAAATAAAACAAAACAAGGATAAAGAAGTAATTGCAAGTCTCCATATTATGACTTCTCTTGAAACAAACACAAACTACTTGATGCACGTGGTTTTATCATAATCTTTCTGTTTCACTTTGTTCTGTGTTGCAGTGGACAAGACACAAATGTGTTCCAAATTCTAAGGTACATCTCTTGTTTCCTACATACTTCAATGTTAGTTGTAACTAACTATCTAGAAAATGAATTTAGAGTGTTTAAATTGTTATCATAATCTTTTCTTTGGTTTGTTAGTTAACTGTTATAAACCTTTGTTCTCATTTCTCTACCATACTCTAATTTCCTTAAAGATAGTGTTTATTTTTTTATTTTTTTTAAGTTAAGGTGACAAAATGCAATGTGTCTGTACCGTATCTGGTGTTCGTGTTCGTGTTCATAGTATTTTATATTTTTGTTACTTTCAATATATCTGTTGTGAGTATGTCTTTCATGAATAGTTTAGTGTTGTCAATTGTAGTTTGTTCAATTTCCGCTACGCTACAGAGCTATATAGCAGTTTGTTTAAATTCTACTATTTGACTATATTTTGTATTGTGAACAATAGCAGTTTGTATAAATTTGCTGCAATATAGTCTTATAATGCCACAATAGCCGTTAGACTGTTCATGGTTCAGTTCAGGAAGGAAATCAAACTAAATTTAACTGAATTGAACCGTTACGACAGTTTGGTAAAACTTAACTCAACTGTTAATGGTTTATCCTGAACCGAATTGGTATAAAGGCTCGGTGCACCGGTTCTGCGGTTTTGAACCGAACCGGAGAACTACTTGACAAAAAATTGAACTGTACTTTATTGAACTGAACTGATTCTATGTGAGCCGAATTGTACCAAATTCATTATTAGTTGATATTTAAGACTTGTTAAGAGTTT
The DNA here is from genome assembly GCA_946800305.1 of Medicago arabica. NCBI lineage: Eukaryota > Viridiplantae > Streptophyta > Magnoliopsida > Fabales > Fabaceae > Medicago > Medicago arabica. The sequence goes on from OX326966.1 coordinate 56,265,913, forward strand.
TACATTAGATGTGATATGGCCTGAAAAATGTGTTTATAAGTGCGGGTAGTCTTTAGTCTTCACCTTACAAACTGGTTTTGTGAGGATTGAGTTAGGTCCAATCAAAATTCTAAGAGGATTGTTGGAAAAGTGAAAACCGAACCAAATTGAATATTGTGATTGAAAAAAAAAAAACTAAACTGAATGGTTAGACCGAATCACACCGGACCAAACTGGTCTGGTTCAGTTCATGGACTATCAGTCCTAATAACCTATTTGACAAATATTGTTGATTCTTCTCTAAATGCTTGTCTTATGGAGTGAATGGATGATGTGTACTAATTCCTCTTAATTCAATTTTCATTGGTTGATTCTTCTTGCAACTTGCAGATTCAATCTAGTGAACTGGATGGCTCACCTTATGAAGATTCTCCATGAACAAGTCTTCTTAAACATTTCATGTTTCTATGACAGCCCCAAGTTGCTTAAACATAAAACATGTTCTTATGTTCCAAAAGTTGCCAAATTTCAGAAACATAATGGTGCCCTATTGGCGATGCAAGGTTATTTCACTTTACTTGTGTTGTTTTTTTGGGTTAATAGTCATTTTAGTTCCTGAATGTGTATGTCGCAGTCATTATAGTCCTTGAATGTATTGAAATTGCTAACACATCGCCAAGTGTCTCACGCATTCAGGGACTGTAATGATTTTTTACCCTTTTTTTTATTCTTTATCTGTTCTCTGTTTGTGTTTTAATTGATGTTATTTTTGACAGGAAATGGAGAGTTAGCAGGTCACGTTGTCAACTCATTCAACCATAAGGTAATATAGTTTATAGGCCTTTTTTATGCTACAATCTTATGTTTTGATGTTTTATCGTTATATGATTAAGTGCTTTATAATAAATGCAACAATACTCGGTTTTCCATTTTCTGAAATCCAACATAATAAAGATGTGTGTGAAGGTTTGATTTCTTTGCTCTGATAAACTAGAACACGTATTCTATCTGAACGAAATGTATATTAGAACGAAATTGAGAGGAAGAGAGGGCGAAGAAAGAACAAAAATGCATCATGTATGGATATTAGGCACATACTCTATATGTCATCATTAATTTCTCTTAAGTGCCTTATAGTATACAACTTTTTCTAGAGGATATGAAAGAAATCGGACAGTTTTGTTGCATTGCTTAGCAACTTTGGTTCCTTGTTTATGATATTTTACCTTTTAGGATAGGAAGAAATATTGTTGTCACTCTCACTTGGATGCATACACTTTCTTTTCTTACACAAGATCATCATACCTTGTCCTGAGATTTAATTAAATTATGAAGGGCTAGGGTGATAAAGATGTAACTCCTGGCCTCGGTGTTGTCAAATAGCCGCGCCATAGCATAACGGAATTTAACAAACTGCTATTATTCTGCGACACAAGATTTAGTACAAAGTAATGTCAACTAGCAGCTATAGCATTATAGCGTAGCACAATATGAACAAACCGGTATTTTCGGTCATATCAGCTTTGATACAAAGACTACAAATTTCCTGAAAGATTAAGATGCTAGATGTATACCAAACACACACCCTTGTCTGCAAGGCCTTTGGACTTAGGCATGATGTGCGTTAAAAGCATAGGCCAACATACCTTGTGCTGAAACATTATTAACCATGTATGGATTGCGTTCACCATTTAAAAAGTTGTTGAATTTAGGTGTCCAATATTGATGCTCAAATAATTTTTTTGTATAGTATAATCAGTAAGAATATATGTTATCGCAACGATCGTCGTTGTCGGCTAAACATAGTTGATGTACTCTTGATGAAATGATGTGTTATTTGCTGCATATTTTTGTTCTGGCTCTAAATATTATGGTTTTACTATTAGATTTACATTGATAATGGAGGAGAGTTGAATGGTATTCCTCATATACAAACTCTTAGAGAATTTCCTAGGGAGGAACTATTTGGAAAAGTCGTCATGGTTAGATTTGATTCTAACATATTGCTGAAGCAAGAGTGTAACCAGAAGAATCAATCAGATTTCAATGCACTGTTTACAATTAAATATTTACATGAAGCCGGAGCAAGGGTCGTCCTAGTCAGTGATTGGAAAACAAATACTTCAGAACTTCGCACAAAATCGGTTGCAGGTACATTCTTAAAGGCTTTCTTGAAATTAACAAGTTGTTTGAGCTTTCATATTAAATAAGTGAATATCTCTATGCTATAGATTTCTTATCGGCAATTCTTCAAATAAAAGTTGATCCACTTCAAGGCTTTTCGTATGACAAGCTATCAGAGATTAAAGGCTTCAAGAAAGAGAATATCTATCTTCTTGAGAATCTTTATAATATGAAAGACGAAGTTGCTAATTGTTTGAAGTTTTCTAGAGTATTATCGTCAGGAGTTGATATCTTTGTCAACGACTCCTTCTCCAACTCTCATAAAGTTCTAGCATCAACTGTCGGCGTTACTCGTTTCGGCTATGCTTGTATAGCTGGTTTTCATTTTGAGGAGAAGCTTTGTCTCGTGAAGAATTTAGCAGAAGCCAATAAGAAACCATATGTAGCAATTGTATGCCTCTTCTGCTGCTATAGCATTAGTTTTGACTATGACAAAATATCTCTTCAAGATAGCCTCAAGTTCTCATATCGATAGAGTTATTCACCGTTTATTTCTCATACAATTCAGATTGGAGGCGGTAATCTCACCGAGAAAGCAGCTTCCTTTCGGTTTTTAGCCTCCAGATGTCAGGGTTTTGTTTTAGTTGGAATGATGTCATTCCAAATAATGCATGCATTAGGAGTACCAGTTCCTATTGATTTAGTGGACCGTAAGGCATTCAGTGAAGCTCAAGATATAGTGAGACTTTCTCGCGATAACAATGTTACAATATTGCATCCAAAAGATTTTTGGTGCAGGAATAAAATTGATCCAAAACAATTGCATGTTTTTCCTTCTCATGGACTTTTGGATGGTGAGATTTTCTTCAAATTGATAAATTCAATTATTCTGTTTGGATGACAACTCATACATTGTTTTATTCAGTAATAACTAAATTTGATCGATTTTTAACTTTGATCTAGGTTGGGTGCCTGTTGACCTTGGACCTGTAACATTGGATGAAATAGGTTCCATGCTTAAAATTTGTAAGGTACAGTAGTAATTTATTTATAAGCTGTGTTATTTTGATGGACAAATTTGATTATAAATTTTGACGGAAAGAGTTCAAATATGTGGTTAATTAGGTTCGGTGAATGGTTAATGAATATAACAATGTGTTGCAACTCATTAACTATCATTTGAATACAATTAACCGAGATTTTAAACGTCATTAACCACACATTTGAACTGCTTCAACCATCTAAATGGTGTCAAAGTCGTATTGATATTTTGCTTTGAATTTGTGCATGTAGCCAATGTCGTATCGAAATTTGAACAGATTATTGTTCTGTAAATTGTTGTTTAGTACAAAGTCTATGTGTTGTCCAGTAGTGGCTACATCCGCTATAGCACTAGCGTAACAGAATTTGAACACTGATATTTGTAATTGATTCATAGTAATATTTTCATTTTAAGATAATGGTGTATCCTTCCATTTCACAAAGTCAAAAGGAACCACCTCACTTTTTTCTTTGAATCAATTACAGAAAATAATTTGGATTGGTCCAGTGAAATTCGCTGATCGAAGTGAACACACAAATGGAGCATCTAAATTGGCAAAAATTCTTGATCAACTAAGCCAAGGAAACTGTGAAATAACTGTTGTTGGTACTACAACATGTCAGCTTGTGAGACAGGAAACAAGTTCACTGTCTTCTATAAATATGGTTGAGAATGCTTCAGTAGTATGGGAATTTCTCAAAGGAAGAAAGCTCCCTGGTGTTTTGGCTCTTGATAGAGTATGTTTATATTACTATTCTACTCCATATTTCTGGATAATGATTCAATCTATTCTGAAAACATCAATGTTGTCAAATAGTGGCCAGAGTGACGCTATAGTGTAGCAGAATTCGAGCAAATCCCTACTTTCTCCCAAAACTTATATAGCGCAATATACAATGCAGCGTAGCGGAAAAAACCGTTATTTTTTTCAATATCGGTGATTGACAACGCTGGAAAACCTTGAATTTTTGCATATACTATCTTGCATGCCTCTTGTGCTTGATCTAAGCAATTGAAACTGCTTCAATCTTATGGTAGTCGTATTTTGCAGGCATACCCTTTTAAAATCAACTGGAACAACGTTTACTCTGACGCAACTCAATCTCTTGTGGTTGATATTGGAAGTGGTACTTTTGTTTTCTACTTATAATGTTTTTTTGATGAGTATATATAATAATGTTTATTATGTGCACATATCGTAATTCTGAAACACTATAAAATACATTTGCTTTTAAAACAATCCTTAACATTTGATCTTTTCATGACAGGCAATGGACTTTTTCTTCTTGAAATGGCAAAAAGGAAGAAAGATTTGAACTTTCTTGGTTTAGAGATGAATGAAAAGGTTCTATACTTGTTACCTGCCTTGTTCCTAGCTCTTTTAGCTACCCTCTTTCATTATATATTTTTTCTTTTATTTTAACCATTAACATATTTTTCAGCTTGTTTTGCGCTGTCTGGATTCGATTCAACAGTTTGACATAAAGAATGGGTAATGTTATACATACATGCTGCATTTTTTTAGTTTTTATTCCAGCATCCTTGTTTCGATTCAACAAGGATGCTGGATTAGATTAAATGAGATTTTTCGTAGTTGAACAATACATACATCAAATTTTATTGTTTGTTTTAACTTTCTAAGCTTTGCTTTCTTGATGTATCTATTTTAGGCACTTCATTGCTACTAATGCAACATCAACATTTCGTTCAATCGTTTCTTCTTACCCGGGAGAGTTGGTTATTGTATCAATACAGGTCAAGCTTAAAACTCATTACAGTTTGACTTTTGTTGTTCTCTTCTGTGCCATTCTTGCTGCCATACGTCTCTGTTGATGTCACTGCCACCATTGCATCCCGACTTTTATTGAAGAAAATTCCTAATCTATAGCTCTGTATTAATGAAATACAAAAACTGAGATGAAAACATAATGCATTAGACTTCATCAACAACTCATTCAACCTTACTTTTCATGTATATATTTTCCTTTCTCCATCATTTACGAAAGCCTAATCTTCCCTTTATAATTTTGCAGTGTCCAAACCCTGATTTCAATAAACCTGAACATAGATGGAGAATGCTGCAGAGATCTTTAATTGAAGCAGTGGTGGATCTTCTAGCATCTGGTGGAAAGGTAAGTAGACTCTAAAGAAGTTCTTCACTTGTATTTCCTTACTCATCTTGCAGTGTACAGTCAAGTCTCCCCGATAATGTTATGAAATCATTGTTCGTCACATTTGAGGAATGTAGTTGTTTTCAGCAGTGTTGTCAAATAGCAGCTATAGTGGTGCTATAGTGTAGCGGAATTGAATAAATTGTTATTGTTGTGTGATAAGCTATTTAGTACAAAGTATTGTTAAATAGTGGCTACAGCGCCGCTATAGCACTGTCATGTAGCAGTATTTGATAACACTGGTTGTGGTACTTTGTTTTGTCCAGCGATGACTGACTTTACTCTAACTTGTATTTTTTGAGTAGTTTTGAGTTTAATGATATTGAGCTTGATTAGATTCTCAACATTGATCAGGTCTTTTTGCAATCTGATGTGGAAGAGGTAGCAATAAGAATGAAAGAACAATTCTTGAGATATTGCAAGGGTAAGCTTGTTTTGGAGAATGGCCAAAGTGATTGGCTTGATGAAAACCCATTTGGAGTTAGGTCAGATTGGGAAAAACATGTTTTAGAGCGCGGGGCGCCTATGTACCGAATGATGTTTTCTAAATCATCTGAAATAAGTGAAGTTTCATATTCAAATGATGTAGTTCAGAAAGTTGTTTAATTCATGAACCCTTCAAATGTTTACTTCGAGCTGGTTCATAAAGTCAAAAAAAATATAGCTCTAGTTTGGCTCACTATTTATCGAGTTCAATTTTCAGTTTAATTCTAGATCATGAATAAAGTTTAACGAATTAACTGTTGAATCAAGGATCAGACTAATTTTGAGTTGGACTGATTCATTGTTAGTCGCAGGGCTTTGTTTTTGTAGAATCTCACTGCCAATCTATCAGAGCCGACCCAAGGGTTAGGCTAGTAAAGCCATTGTCTTAGGCCTACCAACAAAAAATTATTTTTCAATAAATTTTATAAACAAAAAGGTCTCATATGCAGACGAAAAAAAACCTCATACATTAAAACTTGTTTTAGACCTCACATACTATTGAAAATGTTATACCAGCCCTACAATTCATTTCCAGCTGATCTAGTTGTGTTGTAGGTAATATTAGCATGTGTACATTTCCTTATGAAATTAAGACATGGATTACTTGATTCATCTGAACTCCAAGTAGCATTTGAGGGTTGAACATCCTTTTACAATGAGGGGTGCCAAATTTAATGTGCAATAATGTGCATGTGATCTCTAAACTTCAAGATTTCTCCTCCAAGGATGCATGGCAATTTGACAAAGTATTCCAATGAAATCAAAGTTCAGCTACAAGAGTCAAAGATTACTGGAGCTAGTTTTGTGTATATTTTTTACAAAGGCCTAGACATTCATAATTTCTATAAATGCTCCAAAGTGTGAGATCCACGTTAATTTAATCCAATAACAAAGTGTGTTAATAAGAGAGTGTTGCTGACACTCCTCATGTTAACATATAGAAAAGGTTGGATTACTAGTATTGAATGAAAGAAAGTTAAATTATTATTTGGAAATGTTTTGTGGAATCTTTCAATATATCCACGAAGGGTCTCATTCTTCCTTTGAATTATAGCGCTGAGGGAAACCATGGTTTTCGGATGACGCCTTTTGGCAGTGAAGTGTGACATGAATTCCTCGCATAAGGTCCTCCATGAATCAACAAAATTGTCCTCCAGCCCCTTGAAACAGGTCATCATTTCCCATTTCAATGTGAGGACGAACAACTTACGATTCACGAATCCCCTGATCTGGGGGTAATCGAGGACAGTGTTCACACGTTCAACATGCTCATCGGGATCCCAGGTTATGTCGACTTAAGCTAGCTATGGGGGGGCATCTCTAGGGATCTAGGAATGTCCCAATCAATAATTTCCCTTCTAAACAGTCCCTTTCGACGACGGGAGCAAGCTTTCTCGGGAAAAGTGTCCCCGTGTTTATTTTGGTGATGATGGGAAGGGGAAGACCTTCTTAGGTGGCTACAGGGAGGTGGAGAGCCTATGTTGTGGCGGTGAGAATGAACTTTGTGTAATGGATCCTGGTGTCATTCCTCTACTCATGCAAGTTGTACATTTTGAATATATTCACGAGCATATCGTTCGGATTAGGAGCGTAGAACGAAGTCGCTGAATGTTAGAAGAACTGTTCTTGTTGATTATGATTTTGGATGTTCGGTGGAGCGAAAGGCAATAGAAATATAGGAGGACAAATTGTTGACGTCTAAGGGATTTCTCTTGAGTATTGGGTGGGGATAGAGTTTCCCCTTGGTGGATTGGAGAAAAGATGGTGACGTTATACATTCTCCGTGAACCAGAGAATGAATGGCATTTGTGTTGCCCTCAAGCACATGAAAGACAACATGATCAACACGATCTTGTAGGATTTGCACTACGAAGCAGAGTCTTGTGGAGGTTTTGGAAGCGCATGCGGTGGCATTTTTGGAGTGTGTTCAACGAGTTTTAACTATGAGAAAGTATAAAAGAAAATGGTAACAATGGTTAATTCTAGGAAATTCAAAGGAATTAGTGAAATGATTCCCATCCTTCTAGTGCCAATGCTACGGAGTACACTAGAGTTGTGAGTAATCGGTGAAAGTGTTGTGTAAGACGATTTTCAATGCGGTAGAAGTTGTTCTCCAATACGGGGAACAAATTCTCTGGTGAGGGGAAATAAACCTGCAAAATAGGCTAGCACTTCAATACTCAAGTCAATGAGTGGACGAGGAAAGAAAAGTGTGCGAAAACTGGTAAAATCTTATCATACCTTGGGTGTAGCATGAAATCAGACTTATATAGTGGAGTTTAGTTGTAGCTGACATAGTAAAACTTGGGGCAAGACCTGATAAGTCGTTAGATATTGATCTAGCGACCACGATAAAATGACGAGTTCTCTTTTGCGGTAAGGCACACATAAGGTATGTCGTGTTGTCCTGTGTGCTATGGATAATGAGTTCATAGGGACTTCTGCCTAGTTTGGAATTGATGGTAATGGATTTTTTTTGAATGGAGTATTATTAAGAAAATTCGACAACTCATAGTTTGGACTAGGATGGCAAGATTTATCATATGTCGATGATATTCGGGGGTGTATTTTTCCCTGCCTTGTAACATTGTAGTTTTTCTTTTTTTGGGCTTCAACCTTGCTGTATCTCAAAAATAAAATAAAATTATAGTTAATTTCGAATTTCCCTTTAATTAAGTGTGGAATTTGAACAAGATATGAATTGTTAAGGGTAAGTTTATCCATAAAATGTCAAATAAAAATTAGAAATCCCGACCAAAATTGTCTATACCTTTTATAGTTAATTTCGAATTTCCCTTTAATTACAGTGTGGATTTAAATTACAGCGTGAATTTATTAACGAAATTTTCAATAGGTTTTAAATAGATAATTTAAATAATATAATAAAATATCCATAAAATACTTTAAATGAATGGATTAAATTGCAATAAGAAATCCAAACAAAAATTGTGTATACGTTCTTTTTAACTGAAAAAACCCTACTTCTACTAGCATCACAGATAAATATGGAGAGCTATTTTTAAAATTTTTATTTTCAATATAAATCTTTTTTTTTGACAAATTTATTTTCAATTTAAATCATTGTAGAGATTTTCTTTAGTTTTATTCACACGATCAAACTTTTTGCTCAAGCCTATAAATCATCACAAATAAAGATGGAGAACTATTTTTAATATTTTTATTTTCATTATAAATCATTGTAGAGATTCTCTCTAGTTATATTCACACTATTAAAGTTTTTACTAAACCCTATAAATCATTGTATTTCTTTCTCCTTTGCTTTAATTCTCAAAAGTTACCGATAAATGGCTTCTACCAGAATCAACAACCCCTCCACTAAAAATCACATGAAACTTTACCGCACAATTGCTTCTGAGACAAAGATGAAAGTAAAAAGAGAAAAATATGACCATGGTGAAACTATAGACAGATTGAGTGATTTACCCGATTGTGTTTTACTTCACATACTCTCCTTGTTAAAGATCAAGCACACTGTTCAAACTTGCATGTTATCCACTAGATGGAAGAATCTCTGGAAGAGCCTTTCAAACACCTTACCGTAAGTTCTTCACAATTTAAGAATTTCAAATGTTTCGTCAAATTTGTGGGTCAATTTTTGTCTCTACGCGATGAATCAACCGGATTGCATGATTTCATTATTTCAATGTTTGGGTATTTGGGAGTGTGGCATGCACAAAAAGAGCCAAATAAAGGCTTTCAAATACGTTGCTTCACATAATGTCGAAAGGATTTTCGAATACGCTGTTTCACATAATGTCAAGCTATTACATATTGATGTCAAATGGGATATCAACCACTTTCCGCCAAGCTTCCTTTCATGTCGCACTTTAACATCTCTTTTCCTTTCTTTTTCTCATTCTCAAGAAATATTATTTCCGAATTCTCTGAATTTTCTAGCTTTAACCAACTTGTCTTTACGGTACTTAGCCTTTTGTGTGGGCGATGATGGCCGTGTCGAGCCTTTTTCATTATTTAACAGGTTGAATAGTTTGACCATACGGTATTGTAAGGTTCTTGGTAAACAAAACCTTTGCATATCAAGTGTCACACTTGCAAATTTAATAATAGACCATTGCAACTTTGAGTTATATACTCCAAATCTTTGCACCTTTGTTTACAAGGGTATTCCTAAGGTTAAGCAACTATGTGGGAGCAAGAACAATCTCTCTTCTGTCAAACATGTAAATATTGATATTGATGATATCAGTTTGATGAAATCTGCTCAAACTTCATTAATTCTACACAACTGGTTGGTTGAGCTTGCTAATATTGAATCATTGACAATTTGTTCACATACTCTTGAGGTACTTTAGCGCATATATATATATATATATATATATATATATATTTGATTGGTTTCGCTTTTTATTACAACAATTATTTTCTTAGTATATGCTTTCTTTTTATATGACTTGCATTAAATTGATCCTAATTTATAGTCATTCCACATTGCTTAGATTCTCTACTTTGTTCGCGATAAATTGAAGGTTGAGTTTCGTTCATTGTGTAACTTGAAGTCATTGAAAGTAAAAACGGACAGGTCATCCATAGATGATGAAAATTGGACTTTTTGCTTCAAAACTCACCGTCAGCAAAGGTTGACCTCATACGTCGATTAAGGTAAAAGTACGTTCAACTTGTTAAACATGATTTTTTTCTAGTTTGGTTTTTGCCTTCTTTGTTTTTGTTTCCCTCGGTATCCCTTATAGCAAGGATCAGATTTCTTGTATTTTAAAATCCCCTTCTTAGTTAGGAAGGTTGATATCTTGAATATAGTCTCACTAACTTGCTTCCTATTAGTATTTGTTGTGATTTTGTGTGTGCAATATATTTCCTCTATTTTCTTGATTTGTTTACTTGTCCATACTTTCAATGATGCAGATAATCAGAGTGGAGGATACTATAGAGAATTTTGTGGTGCTGTAGTTTTCCCAAGAGATAGGATGGAGCATGTGAATGCACTATAATAATAATTTTGCCAAGAGAAATATTTCCCTAGTTAAATAGAATGCTTTATAAGGTTTATTTATTTTCCTATGACTTGTTAAATTATCATTCTGTTTTTGTTTTTGTTTTTGTTTTGAGAGGATTCCTGTAAATTCAATGCAACTAATAGAGTTTGATTTGTGTTCTTTCTACTCGGATTCTAACATAGTACTAATGTAGCATATGTAGTAACAGTTATGATGTTTACTGTGAATCATACACAATGTTACATTTAGAAATTCTCTTTCACAAAATAGCAATTTGGTTTCAATCAATGCATATTGTAACATTTCCGTTCAAACAATAGCAATTAAATTCAGACGGTTTTGGTGTATAGAACTGGTTCGCCGGTTTAAAGAACTGATTTTGGTCTGTACGGAAAATTTGCCCATGACTACCTCCTTGCAGTGGCAGAGCCACTGCAACGGTCAAGGATGTCATGGTCCCCCGACATTTTCAATTATTTTTATTATACTATGATGATGATGATGATGATGATGATGATGATAGCAACTTAACATGTGAAATCATTTAGTTGGATGAATTGAGATACAATAAAAACGACATTTATAGTGAAAAATAGTTTTTTACGGTAAAATAAACATTACTCATTCACATGCTAAAATTAGCAAGAATACAATCCAAATTAAAGGGTCATGAATAAGACAATTCCTCAAAACCGAAGATCATTGCATATGATTAAGAAATCTAGATACACACTAACGATAGAATATGGAGAAGTGATGAATCTTCAAGTTCAAACTTAGACCTATACATATCAACATCCTGAAAAAAATTTAGATCTATTATTTGTTTACATCAAAATATATATTGTGTTTCTACTTGAAATCATTCTAAACACTACCTTTTCAGTTTATACCTAATTTACCTATTAACTATCTATCTATCAATAAAATTTATAATTCATAAAATATTCCTAAAAATTAAGTCTTATATAGTATGAGCCACTAAAACCAATATTTCTGCTTGTGTGATCTACCAGACTAGGAAACTATATTTCTTTCATGAATGTACATGTAATATATATTCACAATGGTGATGGGGAAACAATTAATGACTTAGTATAGACAAAATAAATCATCTTGAAACAAATGTTTTCACGGATACCGTAGAATGAATATGACGGTGTGAATGTTAGTGTGTTAACGTCTCTATAAGCACTTTTGAACGCTTTCCCTAATTGCATCTTGTAATTTGTCCAACTTAAATAAAGAATATAACCATAGAAAAATATATCATCTTATGCTTAGTGTTTTATTAAAAATAATAATAAATATTATTCTTCTTTCTCATCGGTTTATTATTATTAATTTTTTGTCAAATAGTTTACTGACTAGAATTCATCTTTTTCATGGTGAATAAGTGAGGTGTCCAGGGTTCGAACTCGACTCCTGCATATAATAATGCATGTCCCTGCCAACTGAGTTATACTAATGGAGACTCTCATTGATTTATTTTTAATTACAACAAAATTAAAAAATAATTGTTCTCAAATAATTAAAATCCAAAAAATAAAATAAAAGTATAATCATGCAAAAAATAGTTAAATAACAGCATATCTATTTTTTTAAGTGGTTCCGGTCCAGGTCATGTAGAGTTTGCTTTCACAAATAGTTAAATCATGCAATTATTTACAATCAATTTTAGTTTCTTATGCATGATCAAGCAAACAACACATAATTATCGTGAGATTAACTCAGTTGGTAGGGACAATGCACAATATATATTAATTCAAGGTCCGGGATTTAAACCTCGATCTCTACACACACAAAAAAAAACAACACATAGAAATCTAATACAGTAAGACTAATAAAGAGGGGAGAAGGATATATACTCTCTTCAAAACCATGTTAAACTTTCACTAACTATCTTTTGTCTCATTAACCATCTCTAAAAACACAATAACCATAACCATTAACCACATCAGCCCCTTCCGCCTACAACCACCTCCTTCAACCTACTACATATGAAAACCAACTGGTAACCCCTAAGGAACCATTTCCTTGTCAATATTTCATAAAATTGTAGCCAAAAAGACAACATTTAAACCTTTCATTCTTCTAAAAACACCACAACAATATCACTAGCTATTGTTGGCAAATTTAACTTTACTCAAAATGATCTTCTTATTTCAAACACATATATACTTTACTCAACCATTTTTTAACATCTAATGATTTTTTGTTCTTTAAGACGAAATCCAATGAATCGCTCTAACTTTTATTGATTTTTTTTAAAATTAAAATAGATATAATATTTTTAAATATAAAAAATAGAATAATCTAATTTTTTTACTCTTTTTCCAATTTCTCCGATGATAAAAAAAAAACTATGTTAAAAACAAATTTATTATAAAATAGTAGAATTTATTTTAATAAGAAAAAAAAAGAATTATTTTTGTTAAAAAAAGTGAATTAAAAATACCCCTACATAAAACAGAAAAACTCCATAGGTCAGTCATCAATCACCAACATCGCCCAAGCTCCACCGATCACTTATGTGGGGCCCACAAAACTCTGTCACAAGGTCATCAGAAAACTATTATTTCTATCGGAGCGCCGTCGTGCTCCACCATAGAAGTTGTTGGAGAGTGTTGACTTCCGTGACAGCCACCATCACCTTTTAAATAATTAAAATATTTATTTATTATACTTTTATTAGGAATATTTATTAGACTTCTTATATATTCCCTCCGTTTCAAAATACATGTCCAAATCAATCACTTCACATATGTCAATGCACAATTTGACCGTTAATATCTTTAATTATCTAAAGTAAAAAATGATAAAAATTTAATATTTTAAAAATATTTGTCGAGACAAATCAAACAACATCTTACATGCTAAATATGGTTAAAGTAAGTCAAGTGAATAGTGCACATTGCAAAAATTGGACATGTATTTTGAAACAGAGGGAGTAGTTTTGTAGAAGGTGATTTTAGCCTCTTCAAAAAAAAAAATTGTTTGTAAAAGGTGGGTATTGATTAGAGTTAATTGATAGTGATAAAAGTAATATTAATTAGAGTTATAATTGAAAAAAAGTAATTAATATTGTCTTGAAAAAAAAAACGGATCAATTATTTTGAGACTATTTTTTTTGCAAAAAATTCACTTATTATGGAACGAAGGGAGTAATTTAAAAGTAGATACAACCAACCTCAATAACTTACTAGTTGTAAACTTGAATTCTAATACTATCATGTTAGTCAAGACTCGAGAGAGTTTTTGAGTGAGCAATAGCATAAAACAATGTGTAAGGGATGTTACTTGTAATGTGGCCGAGACTTAGAATTTTGTGGAAACTAAAATCAACTATTCAAGTAGGAAATATTGTAGGTTTGTAGCGTTCTAGTGTGGCAAAGCAGCTTGTTACAAAGAGAATAATCAAACTATAGTTATTATCTTACCATTGAAGCATTAATTTTTATTTGTATATTTGTACGAGAGAATGAATGATGCTAAGGTGACCAGAATCTCGAATACGTGTTTGGAAAAACATTTTAAATAGATTTATTTTAGGAGGAGTGTGTTAGAATTGTGGTAGGAGCAGCGAGAATCTCGAATACGTGTTTAGAAAAACATTTCAAATAGATTTATTTTAGGAGGAGTGTGTTAGAATTGTGGTAAGAGCAGCCGCTTCGTATGAAGCTTAGTGATAAAGAAGACATACTATATACCTAGTGATAAAGAAGACATCACTAGAGATGAACGACCAGGCGGAGATCAAGTTCCACCAAAACCAAGTGGTTAGGGAATAGCATGGGTGTCTTGCCTTCCCGTACACCTTACTCGGGCCACTTGAGAGTCGAGAGCATTACAATAGTTGCAATGCACGACAGTCATAAATTTTTGAACGTGTGAAATTGGTTTTTGTTTTTACGACAACACTTCCAATTTGTATAAAACAACACTTTCAATTTGTATAAAACATCCCTGTTATCTTTGTTTATAAAACTGTAAAACGTTTGTCGCTCATAAATACATTTTCCATTCGTTATATTTTATATTATTCCGCCACGTCTAAAAATACATGCAAAAACATGTTAAAACAATTGGTATATACAAATCATAGTCAATATACAATAATAACAATCAGGTAATGGAGTCTAAAATAGAACCATAACAAGTATACGTTGCAAACGGTTTTACAAGAGTGCCATAATTGTGGTAAACCACAAGTGTCAACAGAGGCGTATAGAGCTGCAACAAGTTTATGACAGTGAGTTGAAACACACACGTAAATTTGGATTGGGAGAGGAACGTTTGAAACTAATGGCGAGTCATCAATGAGAATAGATTTCAGTGATTCATCGAGAGAAGTTTATGACAGTGAGTTGAAAGTAATCATCAACCAAAGAGAGAAGCACTTATCCCATTCACTGCTAGATATCTAAACACAACATGATGCTCCTCATTCAAAGCAAGAGTACTTCAACAATGAAAACGATAACAATAACCAATCATCGAGGGGCAATATGTACTAAAGGGTCTCATATAGAGACACACAAAAAAAAAACTCATACGTTAAAACGACCAGCCCTGCAATTGGTTTCAAGTTGATGTAGTTGTGTTGTAGGTGATATCAGCATGTGTACATTTCTTTATGAATTTTAAGAGGTTAAATAGGTTAAAAATAAGAAATATGATACTCTTTTTTTTGTTTTGTTTTTGTCGTGTTTCAAATAAAGAAGTCCAATTAATAAGAAATATGATTCTTCATTCATTTGATGTAATAATTTCATTTTTTATTATTGTTAGAAAAATGCTAACGAACTGCATACGATAATTCTGTTTTAAAATTCGTCTATTCAAATTTTTAAAAATACAAAATTGTTTTCAATGCAACGATTTAACTCTTGAGTTTGTTAATACGCACCATTAAAATACAAGTTAGCAACACCCTTTTATTTACCTCTCGTTGATTTGTTGTTGAAAGACTACCTCATTCTGTTAGACTCATTTCATCCATAGCGTACTTGATGGAATAGTGTGTTTTTTCTTCAAAACTCGCTATCGACAAAGACTGACATTACAGATTAATTGATTAAAATGAAATTTGAATTCAACATTTTTAGAAGAGACTTTTGAATTAGTAATTTTGTTCTTGCATCGTTGTTGTTTATGTTTCCAGCGGTGTGTTTGGATAGAAATAATCGTCGGTCCACAAGTTTCAAAACTTTCATAAAGAAACCAATTGTACAATGCTAATACGACGAGTGCTAAAAGCATTCTATTTTTCAACACTCTTTTGAACATTTATTTATTATTTGGTGAAAAAATGTGAAGTGGTATCCATGAATAAAAAGTAATAATTACTATTATTGTTATCATTGCAGGTATTTAAAAATTAAAAACCACAATTTAAACAATATTAATGTGTGCATGCTATTTTATGTGTGTACTATCGCACTAATGTTTCAACATTTCATCTCATACCACAAATCCAAAAAAAGCTTTAGTGATAAGTGGGCGGAGGGGAAGATACAAATAGTAAGGACTAGGGCTGGACAAAAATAACCAAAAGTCAATTTGAACCGGTTAACCGAACCAAACCATACTAAAATTAACCGAACCATTATATTGGTTATCTATCTGAACCATTATTTTAATGACAGTTCACTAACTAAATCAAACCGTTGCTAACCGCAGTTAATTGTTATGAACCGAGCCATTACAACTCAATTAATTCCTTTTCACACAAAAATCATGTCATATGAACTGAACCCTTTTTCTAAACCCTAATTTAATTTCAATTTCAATCAAATTCACCTCACTCAAAGATGCCACTGCAAAAATTGTTTAAATGTATTACTTTGAAAAATGATTTTCCTCTATTAGAGACTAATAGTTTATGTGCAAGGACAAAAGCCTTGTGCATTTTCTTAGATCCTTGAATAGTGGATTCTGTTTATGAACTACTGCTTGATTAGATTGTTAGAAACAAGTAGTTGTTTTCAGTTGAAATGGCAGTGTGTTTTTAATGAAAGTTAGTTACCTCTTTCATTTGTTTTATCCTTTATTTTTTCTGTCAGGACCCATCTCTATTTTCTGCATAAGATGTTTGCAATTATATATAAGTTGTGTGCAAGGGAAGGCAGCAAGTGCAGATTAAATTGAATGACAGTGAATACATCAAAGGTTTACAGTATTAGATTTTTTTTTAAGAGGATCATGTAATTCACAGTAGAGGATTTAGTGTATTACTTTGGAAGGAAATTCAATTTCGATTGTTTTTGTTGTCCCCCTGCTGCTGCTGAAATTAGATTCTCATCTTTTGAAATCGAAGTTTTCTTTGCAGGCAGACACTAATGATTATTGCAATCATCTGTAAAATGTATTGTAATCAAGTTGTGCAGTACCTCAGACATAATGTAGCTGTCATGCATGAGATTTAATTTTTAGTGAACCAATCGCCACATTGCTTAGGGTAAAAAGCACTTTTATAAGCCAAATAGTGTTAATGTCCAAATTTACATGTTTTCAATGACTCGTTGAAAGACTTAGTCCTGAATTTTTGCTAGTAGCCTAGTATACTTGCGCTGTATGAATACTGACAACATATACACATAGGGCAGAAATGAAATTCCCTTAGTACAGCAGGTAAGTTCATGGTTGCATTTGAAAAGCTAGTGGCGTGATTTTATGTGTGATTAGAATCATTTGAGACTTTAATATTCCGTGAATTTTATTTTAGACTAAATGCAAGAACATGTAAGGTTAAGTGTTATTTATTCATGGTTAATATGAACGAAACCCTTGAAGATAGAAAAAGAGAATCAGTTCTGCAGGAGCTTCTAATATAAATTAGCAGATTTTTGTGATAATCTAACTCTTTGTCTTTTTTATTTATTGGACATGATACCTGGCTTTGATACGATTGCTTTACTCTCAAATATTTTCAACATGATAAGGTTATAGTTTCGTACTTTTTACGCATCTTTCAGTAATGCTTCTCTTTTTGAGATGTAAGGGAGTCGTTTGGTTCACCTGTTTCTTTATGCTTTTTTCTCTATCAATCTGATCAAGTATTCCAGCTTTACGGATTTTGTCTATCTTCTGACCTTAATTTGATTTATCAGAAATTATGGTGTTCCTTTGCACTTAATAAGGGAGCTGTACGAGACATTTAGGAACTTCAAAGTCCGTATTTCAGATTACTTACGTTATCGTAAGATCACTTCTAACATGAATGATCGGTTTCCAGATGCAACCCCTGAAGAGCTTAATTCGTGAGTTCTAATATCAGTATTGCATCTATACTTATTATTTTTGTTTTATGCATTTGAAACAATATTTTTAGACATGGCTATGCAGAAATGACGTAACCTGCATCATCTGTCGTTAAGAGATGACTACTGCAAAGAAACTTATATGTGGTCATCTTTTTCATGTTCATTGCCTCCGATCATGGCTAGAGCAGCAGCATACTTGCCCTACCTGCAGAGCACTGGTTGTCCCATCAGAAAATGGAACCACTGCTGCTGGGAGACAGCAAAGACCACAGTCAGATGCTCATCGACAAGGTAATCATATGATCAACAACTACTATAGGTAAACATTATTCGTTAACATAAAAAACATGACAAAGTATATCATTTCCAGGATACGGTGCTTTAGAATTATAAAAACGAAGAAATATAGTTGGAAGCATGATCCTGACAAACTATTGCACTTTGTATATGCGGTGCACCTTTCCAAACAGTGGCCTGCTATTTTATAAATCCTCTTAATTTCAACCTTATAACAAAAAAATTGTGAACTCTTTGTTTTACACTTGCAAAAAGTTCCCGTTTTTTTTTATTCATAAATTCATGTGAAGTACGTGGAAATACTCGCTGCTTAACTTCTGTGTTGAGACTCTGAGTCTCACATTGGATATGTGTTATGACCTGAAAAAGTGTTTATAAGTGAGCAACATCCCTTGCCTTACAAGTCGATTTTGTAGGATTGAGTTAGGCCCAATCGAAATTATTAGCTGATATCTGAGCCTATCCTGAGTCAAGATGTCCAGTCTTGGTTGTGATAGGGGCTTGTTGAGAGTCTCATATTGAATGTGATATAACTTGAAAAAGTATTCATAAGCCGTGGACATCTCTAACCTCATGAGCCGGTTTTGTGGAGTTGAGTTAGGCCTAACCTAATTCTAATATACTCGTACTTTTTTTGGGGCTCATTCACACAACTTACATGTTAAAATTACTTTTGAAAGTGGATACTTGATTACTTTAATCTGGAATATCACCCAGGGCTAGCGAGAACAAGGCTTGATTATACTTATTATATTTAAATATTTTATTATTTTGATACTAACCTTGAAAGAGAACAGGGGAAGGCACTGGAAGCTCAGCTGAAACTGAGGTTGGCGATGGGGTGGCACATGATAGTTTGAGTCGGCATCAAGCACGACTTCAAGCTGCAGCAGCAGCAGCTTCAATATATGAGAAGTCTTATGTTTACCCTTCTCCAACTTTTGCATGGTAAGCAATCTATCCTATGCCAACATGCCTCTTTTGTATTATTACTGAAAAACTCAATTTCACGCGTCTCTCTCATCTTATAAAAATCGGAAAAGGTGGATTCTTGTACTGAATTTAAAATGAGATGCTAAGCAAAACTCTTAATTTAATAATGGTGATGCGTCTTCTGTTTTTGCTTGAAAACAAATAAGAAAAGCGTCCTTTCTGGTTACTGCTTGACGAGGAAAATAGATACTGTGATTCTTTGTAGAATGAGGCTTATTACTTTTAGAATCTGGATTTAAGTTGTAGGATAGGATATATTTCTCTGCAGTGAAATGTTTGGTTTGTTCGATTGTTCCTAAATTAAGATTGTTCCATTTCTCTTTAAATGTGAAATCATGAAAACAACCTAACTCTACTTTTTTGACGCTTTGTCATGGGAAGAATTAATGAACTGAACCATAGGTTTTGTATATTCCTTGAATCTAAGATGATATTTGTTCACGAGGTGTCAGCTCAGTGATAAGAGTTTGACCTTGTAACTTCAAGAAACAAAGTTTAAATTCCCTCGGAAACGGTTGTAAATGGTCATTAATGTCACTTTGATAATTAACAAGTTCTAAGACCTTTGTCTAATTTCTCAAACATACATACAGCTCCCCTGGCTACACTCTTTATCCCTCGGTGGTTCAATCATCTAATAATGCTGAGCTTGATGGAGATCAAGTTTCTTGTGAGCAAGCACAAAAGCAATTTTTGATCCCTGGTGGACCAATGAATGCATCCTCTTCTCCAGTGCAAAGCTTCTATTTTCCACCATCTCAAACACATGCAGCCCACATGACTTATGGAGAGGGATCCCACTCAAACAAAACTCCAGAACGAGGTATAGTTGCACCCTTTGTGGCCGTTTAGTTTCTATCAACATTTTCTATTTTCACTTTTGTTTTTTTATTTTGTATGTAGGTAGCCAGAATGTTGACACATGTTCATAATTTGTTTGCCATATGAATTGGCCAGTACATAATCAATTTCTGAAATCACGAACAATTTTAGAGTTTGTCTAAAAAGTGTTTATTTTGATTTACGATATAAGCACGCTTTAGAACATTATTATTTTTGGTCTAGCGCGTTAGAACATTTTAGAAAGGACAACAATGATCTTACAAATTTTTAGCTTTCTATTTATTTGATTATTCCAGTAAAATAATTATATGATTAATATCTTGTTAAAAAAATAGATATCATGTCTGTAATTTTTCTCATGTTGCAAAGTTGGATAATAGTTTTTTTTTTTTTAAGATTAAAACAAGGGAAATGCTAACCATTGTCCATAAAGTTTTGGTTAAGAAGATTAATATAGAAATTATGCATTGAAAATTGATGAAAAGTTGAATGTTGAACTTTATGAAAGTAAAAAAATTGTTGTTTTTAATAAAAAAAAATTATATTTTTGACATCCTTAACCATTGCTCTTAGGGTACCGGTTAACAACACCCTTAAAACAAAAGTGTATTTTATATTAAGCATAAACTAATCTTTGTTTATTATCGATATAATAAAATAATCTAGAGATTAGTTTTAAAGATCTTTATATCAAGCATAAGCTATTTGTTATTTGTCAAAATTACTTTAATATTTTTCTCTCATCTACCGACATAATTAAAATTACTATTTTTTTATTTTAAAAAATGATTTCTCTCAAATAATTGCCTAGTGGCTACATACTTACTTACCCCTTACAAGTGAATAAGTAAGGAATTCGAGGTTAAAACCCCGTCTCCTACACATTGCAATGCATTGTCCCTATCAATTGAAACACTTTCAACTTATATACATTGAATGTTGAATAATTTGATGAACTATTACTAGTTAAAATAAATAAATTACATCGATTATTTTATCAAAGTTTTTTTTTGAACAAGCCAAAATGGAATTATATAACAAAGCAGTCCCAAAAGCACAAGGTGTGCCTTAGAGACTACAAAAAGAGTCATGAGTTACAACAATTACAAAATGTAACACAGCAGCCGAACACTGGCTTATACCCAAACAAACAAGAAGGCAAGACCACCACCGCTGTGTACCAAACACAAAGGTAGCTCTTTTAGCTTTCAACCACCTTAAAGACAGTATCTTAACCTTATCTAATAAACAGGGAATGAGAGTAACTACATTATTAAACAGGCGATTATTTCGCTCGTTCCACACAACCCAGGCACAAAGAAGTCATATAAGTTGCATAAAAGAACGTCTAGATTTAGCACCACTTGTCAAATAAGTAAACTGTAAAAAATGGTCGGAAATATTATCAACATCCATCCCATAACAACCAATCAAATCACGCACCAAATGCCAAAGGGAATCAAAAGTGTTGCACAATAAAAATAGATGTTGTGCCGTGTCAGGATGACCGCAACCAGCGACACATAAGGACATGTCAGTCGATAGAACTCGTCGAGCAATCAAATTAGACTTTGTTGGAAGACGATCACGGAGGAGTCTCCACGCAAAAACTGATACCTTTAAGGGAACCCGTTTATGCCACACTAGCTTCGAAGCAGAAGCCTCACTAGTATGATCCAGAGAGGTTAACAAATTATATGCACCACGAACTGTGTATCCATCTGACGGTGCAGGAAGCCAAACCCATCTATCTGAAACATTAGGAAACAAGAGAACATCAAGAAGTAAAGCCCTACACTCCGCTAACATCTTCTTCTCCCACTGCCACAACCTACGTCTCCACCTCCACACCTCTCCCCACTGCTCCGCATCAACAGAGAACAAGTTTGCCACAGTCAAGAACTTATTCTTTGTTAAGTCAAAAAGTCGACGAAAAAGATCACATAAAAGAACGTCCCCTAACCATCTATCATACCAAAACGATGTATCAGTCCCATCTCCAACCCTCCGCATCACGTGGCTATTGAACCAACCACTCTCCCCATCACCACCCCTTTCCCTAAAGCGACTCACCTCCCTCCACCAACAAGAAACACTCCAACCCCCAACCTCCAACCTGCCACCTAATTCGCCATATTTGGCAACTAAAACCCTATACCACAAACCACCTTTATCCACCAACATCCGCCAACACCATTTGCCTAACAAAGCACTATTAAACTCCTTCAACTGCCTCACCCCAAACCTCCATACTCCTTTTTCGAACAAACAGTTTTCCAGCCTATCCAAGTAATTTTTCTATGATCCTCACTACCCCCCCCCCCCCCCCAAAAAAAAGAAATTATTAAACAAAAATTCAAGGGAAGAGATTATACCTGATGGAGCTTTGAAAAAAGAAAGAGCATAGACAGGCAGAGCAGTCAAGACAGATTTTAACAGTACCAAGCGTCCGCCAAAAGAAAGAAACCGGCTATTCCAACTCGTAAGTCTAGCTTTAATACAATTCACAATAGGATCCCAAACACTAAGACGACGCGGATTACCCCCAATAGGCAAGCCCAAGTACACAAAAGGAACCTTACCCACTTTACACCGAAGCTGCCTCACAAAGCCAAGAATCTGAGATATTAATCCCCACCAACATACTTTTATTAAAATTCACTTTCAACCCCGACATAGCTTCAAAAATAAGAAGAGTAGCACGGAGGGTTCGAACATTCACCCAACTTTTGACACCAAGAAGCAAAGTATCATCCGCGAATTGAAGATGGGACAAAACCACAGGGTTGGCCGCCCCCACACTATAACCTTGAAACATATGAGAATCAACCATTGCTTTCATCAAAATGTTAAATCCCTCAGCCGCTAACAGAAACAAGAAAGGAGATAGAGGATCCCCTTGTCGAAGACCCCTCGACAACTGAAACTCATCTGTAGAACTGTCATTCACTTGCAAAGATGTGGTGGTTGTACTAACACACTCTCTAATCCATTTTCTCCACAACGACGGAAAAGACATCCGTTCCATAACTGCATCCAAATAACCCCAATCAACAGAATCATACACCTTCTCAAAATCGACCTTAAACAACAGAAGATCCTTCTTACAACGGCGAGCCTCATCCACCACCTCATTAGCTATCAAAATACCATCAAGAATCTGTCTATTATGCACAAAAGCTGTTTGGGATTCAGAAATAACATTGTCAATCACCACTTTCAAGCGATTTGCCAACAATTTTGCCAAAATTTTATACAAACTCCCCACCAAAGAGATAGGTCGGAACTCATTTAGACGGCGCGGACAATCAACTTTTGGAATAAGAGCAATGAACGTGGAATTAATACCTTTTGTCAATTTGCCATTACGGTGGAACTCAGAAACAAACCGCATGATATCATCTTTTAGAATCAACCAGAACTCCTTAATGAAACCAAAATTAACTCCATCTGGGCTCGGACTTTAAAGTTATCGCAATCCCAGACAGCCGCCTTCGCTTCCTCAACCGAAAAGGGAGTAATGAGACCTCCTCCTTCCAACACAGACAAGGACCGAAACGTAAGATTTTCCACACTCGGTCGATCAACATTTTGCGTCTGGAAGTGACTCGCAAAATGAGAAAAGACTGCTTGCCTAACTGGTTGCACGCCCTCAATGTTGACACCCTCCACCAAAACCGAGCTCAACGCGTTACGACGCCGACGAGAGGACATAACAGAATGAAAAAACTTCGAATTCGCATCACCTTCTATCACTTTTTTTTTTTTTATAAAAATTAGTTTTGTAAAACATAGTTTGTGCCTTTTTTCTTTAGATCAACTAGGTATGTACCATTGAGAAATCATTTATATAATCTAGTATAATAAATAGAAAGTAAAAACATAGTCAAGTCGAACACAAAAAAAAATATATAGTTAAGTCAATAGTTACGTTAAAACGAAAAGAAACAGGTGTATATATAAAAGTAAGAAATAATAAGAATATAATAATAGTAGCATTTAGAATTAGGGCTCAACATGAAAATCAAAAGCCTATAAAATAATTCGAAGAATCGAAATCAATACCGTTCCAATTGGAAGGTTATGAAGTGATGGTGGTTTCGTCGCCGCCGGATTCTTTTTTCTTCAAGAAAATGACGAAACACATGCTTGAATATTCAGATTCCGGATTCGTTGGTCTCGCTGTTCTGTCCCTTTCATCTTCAATGGTACGTTTCTAACTTTATCTTGATTTTCAGATTTTGATTCTTGAATATTAATAAATCCTATATTCTTGCTTATTCAACATGCTTTAACAATAACAACCCTATACAATTTTGTAAATCAAAATTTAACAAACCCTATATAAATGGGTCAAACGCTGCAAGATCATTTTTTTTCCACACTATATGAGCCTAAATGTTGAAACGGATAGGGTGCTTGAGGACTTTTAAAGAAATCTACATTTTGTAAATGTTGGGATGCCCCGGTGATTTTAGCATCTTGAGTTTTGAAATTATTAAGATGTCTCGATGACCCGAAAAGAATTGACGGATATTATTTGTCCCATCAAATCTTGTAAATGTTGGGATGCCTCGGTGATTTTAAAAAAATCTACATTTTGTAAATGTTGCGATGCCTCAGTGATTTTACGATCTTGAGTGCAATTCTAGATTATGAATTGTCACTCAAATATGATATACGAGCCTGAGTTTTGAAATTATTATGATGCCTCGATGACCCGAAAAGAATTGACGGATATTATTTGCCCCATTAAATTTTGTACATGTTGGGATGCCTCGGCGATTTTACGATCCTGAGTGCAATTCTAGACTATGAATTGTCACTCAGATATGATACATGAGCCTGAGTTTTGAAATTATTATGATGCCTCGATGACACGAAAAGAATTGACGGATATTATTTGTCCCATTAAATTTTGTAAATGTTGGGATGCCTCGGTGATTTTATGATCTTGAGTGGAATTCTAGACTATGAATTGTCACTCAGATATGATATATGAGCCTCAGTTTTGAAATTATTTTAATGCCTTGATGACCCGAAAGGAATTGATGAATATTATTTGTCCCATGAATATTGCAAGTGTTTGGATGCCTCGATGAACCATATGATATATGGGTTTTGAAATTATTATGATGCCTCGATGACCCGAAAGGAATTGATGGATATTATTTGTTCCATAAATGTTGCAAGATGCCTAGATGACCGTGAAGCAAACATTATGAACACTTTACCCATAATGTAAAGGTTGGATGATGCCTTAAATGTGAAATTGATCTGAATTTTTATTCATTCATAATGTCTCTATGACCCGAAAAGAATTAATGGATATGATTTGTTTCTTAAATGTTGGCAAGTGTTTGGACGCCTCAATGACCCTAAAGGAAATATTTTGAACACTTTACTCAGTGTAAAAATCGATGACCCTAATATGAATCTTTATTCATAATATAAGGGATGGATTTGTCGTGCTTTTATAACCTTGAATGCAATTCTAGACTATCAATTGCCACTATGAGATGAAATGTAAGATGCCTCGATGATCCTAAATGAATCAATGGATATTATATGTTTCTTAAATGTTGGCAAGTGTTTGGACGCCTCAATGACCCTAAAGGAAATATTTTGAACACTTTACTCATAGTGTAAAAATCGATGACCCTAATATGAATCTTTATTCATAATATAAGGGATGGATTTGTCGTGCTTTTATAACCTTGAATGCAATTCTAGACTATCAATTGCCACTATGAGATGAAATGTAAGATGCCTCGATGATCCTAAATGAATCAATGGATATTATATGTTCCATAAATGTTGTATGATGCCTTAAAGGAAACATTACGAATACTTCACTCACAATGTAAAAGTTGTATGATGCCTTAAATGTGATATTGTTATGAATTTTTATTCGTAATATAAGGGATGGATCCATTGTGTGCTTTTATGACCCTGAATGCAATTCTAAATTGTAAATTGCCACATTGAGATGGAATATAGGATGCCTCGATGACTCGAAAAGAATATGAATCATGAATATTATTTGTTCCATGAATTTTGAGGAGATGGGATGCCTCATTTGACCCTAAAAGGAACATTATGAACATTGCAATCATAATTTAAAGTTTGATGATGTCTTACATGCGAGCGATATTGATATGAATTTGTATTCATAATATAAAGCTTTGTATTGCATGTTTGTTTCCATGATAGAATCACACCAAACACAGTCTGTGCTGAAGTTCCATTTTGTAGCTTCTCACAAAACGTGGCATTGGGACGTGCACCCAGTTGTGGGAAAATCAATCCAAACATACTAGTATTCGTTGTGTTTTTATGGCCTTGAGTTCACTTTTAGACTGTGATTTGTCATTGCGTGCTATATGGGATGCCTCATTACTTCTCTGCATTCCTCTTCAGAGGTTATGACGTGTTTAAATAAGATGAAAAAACACACATTGTTCGGACCTTTCATCTTCTTTAAAACATGCAATTTAAAAAATTTGCAGTTTCACCTTCAATGGTAACATTGATACCTCTCTTGCTTTTCAGGTTTTAATTCTTGAATTTTTTAATAGTGGAATTGGTAGTACCAGGATGATTCAACAAACTTTGCTTTTGTATGGAGACCCTTTTGGTACTGATGTTTTGAAAGACAATTTGTTTGTTAGTCAAGGTAATGAAATTTTCACAAACCCTTTTGGTTTTATAATATTTGGTGCATGTTGTTAGGCTAACTATTTTCACAAGAACTTTCAGTCTTCTGCTTTATACAAATATAGACAAACCCTTCATATATGAGCCTAAATTTTGAAATGGTTAGGGTGCCTTGACAACCCTAAAGGAATGAATCTGTAGAAATTTTGTGTCTGGGAGATGAAATATGAGACTTAATGTTTTGTCTCTCCAGATGCCTCGATGAACTGTAATGAATCAATGGATATTACTTGTTTTATGAATTTTGTAAGTGTTGGGATGTATCGATGACCCTATACAAAACTTCAGTCACACTTAACTCATAATGTAAAGGCTAGATAATGGCTTAAATGTGATATTGGTGTGGATTTTTATTCATTACGTAAGAGATGGTACCTATTGCACTTTTATGACTCAATGAAATTTTAAGACTTCTTTTTGAGCCTACAAGTCGAACAACATAGGATGAGGGGCTTTATAGTTTAAGTGACTAGCCATCTAGTGTTAGTCTTGAGGGATAAATTATACTCTTAGCTTTTGGAGTCGAGGTATATTTGACAGACTCTATCGAAGGAGTTGATGAAGTTCTTCAAAGGCACAAGTGATAATATTCAAAACGTTTTATAGTTATATGTTGCAGCAATTTGAAAATCTTGCAATTTGGAGGTATTCTCATTATTCATATTTCCTGATTCCTAATTTTGCTGTTGGGGTGAAAATAATGCAATCGATTAATTTATCGTCATTTTAGATTCACTGTAAGACTATTATCCCTGAGATTTGGCTGAAAAATTGATGCTTTGGTTATAGGATTGAGAGCTGGCCGCTGGGTAAACAAAATAGGTACTAGAAAGTTCGTAAAGAGAGAGAACCATAAAATCAAGGTTGATGAGGTGAATGTGGGGACTGGAAACAAGTTTTCTTAATATTTATTTATCTATGCTAATTATACGGTTTTTGCTGCTTTTTCCGTGGGTGTATGGAGTAGAACCAATTGAAAATGCATTTTGGTATATTTATTGTTTGTCTTTAGTGTTCTGTTGCTATTTTAGTGTGTATAACTATTGTTCTCGTTTGTGATATTGTTTTTATGTGATGAACAAGAGAATTGGCACCAAGTCGAGCGAGGAACAGAGACAATGAAAGGATCTTGTACATAGATGCATTGAATTTTAATAAAAAAATTTGGCCTGTCAAATATAGTGTGCTTAATAATGGTATGACTCTAGATTCCTCTAAGTTTGATGGACTCTGAACAAGAGCAATATATAGATGTATACTAGTTATATGTGATGAACTAGAGAATTGGAACCCAGTCCAAATTGAAAAGTCACCATGAAAAGAACCTGCAATGACCCATTATGAAAAGGTGTTTAAGCAGAATAATCCTATTATTTGGACACCCTACTAATTACTTAAACACCTTCTTGTATTGGGTCCTAACACTGCAGCTACCAAGTCTTGTAGTGCTGGTTTGTCATTTCAAACGTGTTCTAATATACTTGGAGAAGTGTGCCACGAATTCCATAAGGATAAGTAGCGACTATAATGCCCCTTGGCCCTTACCCTTAACTTCATGAGAGGAGTTACAAGGATGAAATAATTGTGATTTATCAATAGGAAATATGTAGTAGCTTTTATTAATTTAATTATATTATGATAAAATATGATATGTGGAAGCTCTTTGAAAAAGTAAATTTAATTTTTGAGTTAAATACTTTGGTTGTTAACTTGAGATCTATATATAGCTAAGGTAAATTTTCAGTTGTACAAGCTGATTTAGGCCTAGATCTCGGGTGGCTCACACGTGTAAAATCTTCACAATCTTAAGAGTCTGCTATAGTGGATTGTAATCACCTTGGTTGATGATCTCTGCATGAATCATTCAAGCGATGGTTTAATCCTACTACTTTCTAACCATTTTTTATATTCCTTGATCATGTGTGTATACTAAATCAAGAGGAGGATTCTTGTTGGCTGTCAAGCAAAGACAACATTGGAAGGAAGTTCACTTTTCCCTTCAATTTCAGGTTTAGAAAATGGTATGAAGGAATAAATTGAATCAACAAACTTAAGGGAGTGATCTTTGAAATAAATTATAAATATGCACAAAGTAAAAATGAAAAGATTTAAGGATCCTAGGTGGCCCTAGCCAAAGACTCCTAAATTTGGTTTTTATGTATGTACATTGGCATGTGAGATGTTGTTTGCATGCTGCATAGTGAGGTTTGTGCATGACATGATTTTCTGTTTGAAAGGACTAAATTCAAATACGATGGATAGCTAGGGAATTTCATGAGGTAAAAGTCTTGTGTGAATGATCAAAGTGTTATTGAGATTTTGTTATACTGTGGTTGTCTCTGTGAGTTGAAATCAATTTTTGTAATTTGAAAAAAGGATGATATAATTGAAAAAGGGATGATATAATGGTAGGAAACGATGAAAATTATTTTTGCTCCTTAAATTTTGTAAATGATGGGATGCCTCAGTGATTTTAAAGAATACTACATTTTGTAAATGGTAGGATGCCTCAGTGACGTTATGATCTTGAGTGCAATTCTAGACTATGAATTGTCACTCAGATATGATATATGAGCCTAAATTTTGAAATTTTATGATGCATCAATGACCCAAAAGGAATTGATGGATATTATTTGTCCCATAATTGTTGCAAGTGTTTGGATGCCTAGATGACCCTAAAGAAAACATTATGAACACTTTAACATAATGTAATGGTTGGATGATGCCTTAAATGTGAAATTGATGTTAATTTTTATTCATTCATAATGCCTCAATGACCCGAAAAGAATTGATGAATAGTATTTGCTTCATAAATGTTGCAAGTATTTGAACGCCAATGGCCCTAAAGAAAATATTTTGAACACTTCACTCATAGTGTATAAGTCGATGACCCTAATATGAATCTTTATTCATAATATAAGGGATGGATCCGCTGTGCTTTAGTGACCCTGAATGTAGTTCTAGACTATGAATTGCTACTGAGATGGAATGTGGGATGCTTTGATGATCCTAAGGGAATCAATAAAAATATGTTTCATAAATATTGCAAGTGTTTAGATGCCTCGATGACCCTATAGGAAACATTATGAACACTTCACTCGTTATGTAAAAGTTGGATGATACCATAAATGTGATATTGATATAAATTTTTATTCATAATATAAGAGTTTGTGCTTTTATTACCTTGAATGCAATTTTAAATTGTAAATTGCGATAATGAGAGTTGAGAGTTGTTTAGTTTATGCAAAATGTGGTATAGGCCTCTCAAAGTTTAAGTATATAAAAGAAATTGAGATATATTTCAAAGGAAGAAAGTAATATATTGAGTTAATTCTCTATTTAAAAAAAGGGGGGTGGGTTATTTTGTGGGTTAGTTGTGTTATATACAAGAAACGTTGGATTCAGTTTATGCAAGGAAATAAAGTGATTTTGGATAGGATATAATATGAAGTTCATGGGTTGAAGTGTAATAAACATTTAGCTTAAACTTGTTTGGTTATTGAATAAATTGATATTAAAGCTTGTAGAATGAATATATTTATTGATGATTAGCAGAGGAGGATCTCATGTATGCTGTGAATAATAGTGAGGCAAAAGGAATTGAGACTATAATTCGATAGTTTTGTATATGTTTTGATATCGACAGAAGTCTTAACGAATGATTCATTTTCTATATGAGTGCTAGTGGTGAGAATAAGTAGTCTGGTTTTAGAAAAGTAAGTTTGGAAAACTTCAAGGTGGAAGTTAAAGAATTCAAACTTGTAATTTACTAGGTCTTGATATCTATTCATTGTGTTGAATGTTGGGTTAGATATTGAAAACCTTGTAGACATTTGGAATATAAATGTTAATATTCTATCATGCTTTTATTACCCTTAATAAAATTCAATTTGAAACTAAACTCGGGATGGCTGCACTTTTATGAACTCGTTTGCAATTTTAAGGAATGTAAACCCTCTAAGGTTGAGGGACTTTGCAAGAGAAGTAGTATATTGTATAAAGATGCATATTAGTTATATGTGATGAACTTGAGAATTGGAACCCAATCCAAATGGAAAAGAGATTATGAAAAGAGCCTGCATGTTAGGACACAATATGATAAGGTGTTTAATTAGAATATTACTATTACTTAGGCACACTAATAATTACTTAATCTCCTTCTCATATTGGGTCCCAACACTTCAGCTATAAAGTCATGCAGTGTTGGTTCGTCAATTTCATTGTGTTTTATTATACATGGAGTAGTGTGCCTGTGGATTCCATGAGAATTAGTCAGTGTAATTCCCCTTGGCCCTTACCTTTAACTTTATGATAAGAATTATACATAAGTATGAAATAACTGATTTATCAATAGGAAATGTGTAGAAGCTTTTGTTGATGTAATTATTTTATGATAAAATGTGATATGCGGAAGCTCTTTGAAAAAAAACTAAATTAACTTTTGAGTTTAAATGACTTTGGTTGTTAGATCTATATTTTTGGCTAATGCATCCATTGTGTACTAGGTTCAGTAAGTTGTAATGCACATATTTGAATTAAAAAGTGTTTCAAAAGCTCAGATATGTGGTGGCTCACACGTGTAAAATCTTCACAATCTTAGATTTTGCTGCAGTGGGTGGTAATCATCTTGGTTGATTATTTTTGCAAGAATCATTATGCGATGGTTTAATTCTACTACTCTCTAACCATTTTTTGTATTCCTTGCTCACACATTTATACAGAATCAAGAGGAGGATTCTTGTTTGTGGCGGTCATGCTAGGACAACATTGGAAGGAAGTTCTCTTTTCTTTTTCCCTTCAATTTCATATTTAGAAAATGGTAGGGAGGAAGAAACTGAATAAACAAACTTAAGGGTCCGATCTTTAAAATGACGTATAAATATGCACAAAGTAAAAAAGAAAAGATTTAAGGATCCTAGGTGGCCCTAGCCAGATGCTCTTAAATTTGGTTTTATATATGTACTTTGATATGTGAGATGTTGTTTGCATGCTGCATAGTGGGGTTTGTGCATGACTTCATTTTCTGTTTGAAAGGACTAAATTCAAATATGATGGATAACAGGGGAATTTCATGAGTATTGAGATTTACATGCTTTGTTTTTGTTTCAAAGATTTTGTTCTGCTCTGAAAAATATGCTGGAATGTGATAATCTTGGCTAGAAAAAAAACCGCGGCTTAGGTGGGAGAATGGTTACAAAAGTCAATATTACTATGCTTGGAAACTTGGCGTGGGAACCACAAACTACTTACTGTCAGGTGAAAGATTTTCAGGTTCCATAGTTTGGAACTTCGTTACTAAGGCCAAAGATTATTCTCATAGATTTCGGTAGGAGCTAGTGATCTTTGATTTTGGTATAATGATTGGATAAAGTTTATCCCTTTTTGTTGCTAAGTTTCATATGTTGTCATCCATGATGTTGAAGTTTATGGTCAAGGATTTGATTGAAGATAATGTGCTCACTCTGCAGTCCTTGCTGCCAATTTTTGCTCTAATGCTATAACAGATTAGTAAAATGGTATGCAACTCTATCTGAATTCCAAAGTCACTGATGTTGTCATTTAGCTGGAAAATGTTAATGGAACCTACACAAATGAAGCTAAATTCTAATCTTGAAAATGGTACACAAATAAGGCTAAATGAAGCTTGAAATGCCAAAATTTCTTATTTGGTTAGCATGCCATGATGATGTCCCCAGTCCCCACTTGTAGTTTTTGCTAAACCATCATGGAATGTTAGTCTCTGTCAAATTTGCCAGAGGAAGAGGAATCATTTCCTTTACGTAGTCGGTTATTGTATTGTTAACTTGTTATTATGTGTACCATAATTCATAAGGATGATATTTTTCCATTTATAATCATATAGGAGTTAATTTAGTTTCATTATTTGATTGCATTCCCTATTTTGTATCATATCAGTGAAAGATAAATTGTTCTCACATAAGATTTGGTTATGATCTAAATTTACCAATTGTTTTAGTTCCAAGTACCAACAGTCTTTTCATTCCCACTCAGTCCTTTATCAAATAGCTTCCTGTTTGATCAGGCATTATGGTAGGTAACCATGGGAAATTGTTATTTCAAATGCAGATGGCAAATGGATACAA
The DNA here is from genome assembly GCA_946800305.1 of Medicago arabica. Taxonomy (NCBI): domain Eukaryota; kingdom Viridiplantae; phylum Streptophyta; class Magnoliopsida; order Fabales; family Fabaceae; genus Medicago; species Medicago arabica. The sequence goes on from OX326966.1 coordinate 56,298,928, forward strand.
ACCTTTGCAATATTATTTATTAATGACTTTTATTTATTTATTAGGACTTAAATTAATTTTGGCTCTAAACTTTCCCCTTTCCAATTTGGTAGTCTCCCCATTATTCCCAAACATATACTAACCTCCACAATTCATAGATGTAGCATCCAAACTTACAATGTATAAGTGTAACATCTCATTAAAATTAGAATAAAAGAATCACATTATATGAAATAGCTTAAAAGGGGTTGGAATTTTGCTTGAAAACAGTATTGGGTCATCTTAAAAATATGAACTTGTTGCAGCTAAAACAAGAGAATTAAATTTATCAATTTTGTCAATGAAATCAGATAATTATGTTTGTTTAGCTTTTAGCATTGCTACTTCAGATTAAAGGTGTGTTACGTTGGACACCAACGAACGCATGTGGTTATATTTAATCATTTCGATTTTTTTTAAATAATTACTGGATCGGATACTTTTAAGTCAATGAAGGCTGATATCTTGAATATTGACCGAGCTCTTGGATCAGATAGAGAGTTTTAAACAAAATAATTTCAATATATTATGATAGATTCTCTGATGTTGCAGTTTAGTTTGTGGTAGGATATATTAATCTATGTAGTGCTGTTTTATTTGATTAAGTTCTCTTGTAGTGCCCCTTACTGATTTGAAAGAATCTTTATTATATGTGTAGCTGTTGAAGAATTCCACCTTTCAAAAGGAAAGAAAAAATGAAGAATTCTGGAATAGTCTCACTAATTACATGCTTCCTATTAGTATCTTCAATGATTCTCTGGTTCATGTGCAACATATTACCTCTAATTTTTTTTAAAGACATTGACATAAAGAATTGCATCCTATTTTCATGATTTGTTTATGTGTGCTTGTTTGAGTTCATATAAGGCTCGTTATTCTGAATTTGTGGGGTAATACAAGTCTATACTTTTATTGGTGTACTTGAAGAAAAGGAAGGGCAAGAGGACACTACCAAGAGAAATCTTTCCTTAGCTAGATAGAATGCTTAAGATTTATTTATTTACCTACGACTTGCTAAATTATCATCCTTATTTTATTTATTATACTTTAAGGGGATTTATATTTTAAATATCGAAGGAAATTTGTTTGAGGTAAATTCAATGCAACGTAGACTGATTTGTAATCTTTCTTAGATTTTAAAAGTGGTTTGCAAAAAGAATTTGAACTCTCTCTCTTATTTTAAATGATCTCTTGATTCATGCATTTGAATCCTTTGCCTTTCTCAAGAATAATATATTTACAAGTTATAAACCTTCTTTGATAGGATTAATATTCAATCAATCATACACAATGCTAAATTTAGAAAAAGAGTTTGGTTCGGTTGATACGGTATCAATTTGTTCCAATCAATGCATATTGTAACAAGGAAAATGCTTGTTGCAGCGACAACAAATTTCCCAAATTCGGTAACGGACAAGTGTGATAAGTGCAATCTGTTTTTTTTTTTTTTTTGATATCGCTGAAACTTGCATTCGGGATAAACTTTCTCGCGTGATATAGCACTTCACTTGTAACAATTCAGTTCAATCAAGATCTAAATTGAAACCAGCTTTGGTTTACAGAACTAGTTCACCGGTTTATAGAACTGGTTTGATTTTTCCATAAAATGATCCTTTACCTTCATCTAGTTTCTAATTTCATCCAATAAAATTTGAATTAATGCATTTGGGGAAGTTAAGTTTTTTTTTTTTTTTGAGGGAATGGGGAAGTTAAGTTGTTATTTCCAAATTCAAGTTTTAAGTGAAGGATGAAGAGTGAGCACCGAAACTTGCTTCCTTTACCTAAATGGTTGAAAATAATTCTTACATTTCAACTTTCACTTCTTTGAAGATTTTTTTTTTTTTTTTACTCTACTGTTAGTGTTTATGGTGAAATTTAGATTTCTTTTGAAGATCAAGATTCTGGGTTTAGGACGATGAATATATAAGATCTTTGGTTTTTTAACGGAGATGTGTCAGATTCTATAATTAAAGGTTTACAGTGTTAGCATTTTGAAGTACAAAGATCAAATTGAAATGAAAAAAAAGATAAAGTTAGAACCTCGGTCATGATGTTCGGTTTAACAATTTTAAATTTTTTTACAATTCAACGGACATCAAATTTATCTTTTAACTATTTCTCATTACTTTATTTTTTTCATTGTGTTTGTTCTTTTCTCTCATTATCTATAATTAAAAGAAATAAAAAATAATTGATCCTGAATAATTGAAATCCAAAAAATATAAAAGCACAAAAAAAAAGTAAAACAAAATATCCACATATCTATTTTTTGGTGGATTCTAGGATGAGGGTCCAATTAAGTCCCTCACCGGTTCAGATTAAATACATGGTTCAGATTTATTCAAATTAAAAATGGAAACATATACAACTACTCACACTCAATCATGTAATGGTTACTTACACCCTATGTTACAAAGATTTTTTCTACTTACACGCTGAATAAGTCTGATTACACCCAAAATATATTAAAATTTAATTATAATACCAAAATTACCCTTGCTCATAGAGGAAACAACATATATGCAGAATGTTTAACACCCATAAATTCAATTCACCTACACCTAGGTGATTCGATTCACGTAAATGAATCTATTTATTTAATCCTATTTGTGATCTTCCCCTAAAAAAAAATCATATACATGATCTTTGTTGCAAATAAGTGATATGCACTTGAATTGCATTTGAATTCACGTAATGACAAGATTAAAAGCATTTGAATTCACGTAATAGCAAGATTAAGATCAGGGCCATTACACACTTGATTTGGTCATTTTATGGAATTAATTTAACTCATCAAACTTTGAATTGGATTAACATAACTGATTAATTGCAACAAATTGTTGTAACCAAAAAAAATATTGCAACAAATTGTGAATTGGACTAACATAATTCAATTTACACATTTCTGGTTTTGTCAAATCATTGATTATAATGCAAATAAATAGGTAAAGAAAATGGTTTCAATTTGAAATTGAGACTGTGAGAGGAAGAGGGAGACAAAGGAAAAGAAAAATGAAGGGAAGAGGAGACGAAGGAAAATGGACAAATAGGAGAGGAAGACAAAGGATAGTACTTGAAAAATTAAAAAGGGATTAAGGGTGTTTATGTGTAACTAGAAATATTCATGTTACAATTTTTGTTGTAATTCTTTTTCAATAATCAGTAAATTCAACTTTGACATTAGTAGAGTGATCACAAATGCTTCCGAGTTCATGAAATTAGTAGCAAATGCTTTCAATTTGATGGTCTTTGATTTGGACTGAAAAGGGGAAAATTGTTGTTTGATGAAGAAGACGAAGAAGAAATTATGCAATTTTAGGATTCATGATTAGACTTTTAGATCGGATGGTTTGAGTGTAATATGATTTGAGGGAAGAGTCGTGTCTAATTATGGAAGAAGAATTGAAACACAAATTGTAACATAGGCTGATGATATGATTGAATGTGAGTAGTTACATATGTTTCCACTTTTAATTTAAAGGCTAAATTGTATTTTTGGTCCCTTAACTATTTAGGTAGTATCGTTTTGGTCCCTTAATTAAAATTTGATTTATTTTGGTCCCTTAATTTCTCTCCGCTACACATTTTGGTTCTTTCTGTTAGTTTTAATTCAAAAACGTTAGATTTTCTTCATCTTTTTCTCCTCTTTTTCATCTTCATATCATCTCCATCAACCTTCAACAACAAGAATCCCAGAAAAATTCCAGAAGAAAATGAAGAAAACCTAACTTTTTTGAATTAAAACTAACGAAAAGGACCAAAGTGTGTAACAGAGAGAAGTTAAGGGACCAAAATAAATCGAATTTTAATTATGGGACCAAAGCGATACTACCTAAATAGTTAAGGGACCAAAAATGCAATTTAGCCTAATTTAAATAAATCTGAACCATCTAATTTATCTAGTGGTGTTTTTTTCGTGGTCCACCGATGAAGGACTTAAATGGACCCTCACCCTAGAATCCACCCTATTTTTTTAACTAGTTTTGAAGGTCATGTAGAGTTTTTTTTGTTACAAGGTCATGTAGAATTTGCTTTCACAAAAATCATGCAATTATTCCAATCGGTTTTTAGTTTTTATGCATGACAAAATACATCATTCCTTTCCACTTTCACTAACCATATCCTTTTTTCATTAACCACATCATTCCCTTCCATCGATAACCAGCCAGTACTGATAAAATAGATTTTGTGCTAAAAAAAATTAGAGATTTTTTTTTAGAGATTTTAAAAAAAAAAATGTGAATTTTTTTTTTTGCCTATTACCCATAAAAATCCATTTTTTTTAAAATGAGTTTTAACTTGTTCATGTGTTACATCCTTGTATTCGAAAAAAAATAGATATTGAGAGAAACTAATCCTAATAGTTTTCCATTTTATGGTCAAAATAGATTTTTTAATAAAATGATTTTTTTAAAAATCCTGAACAAACACTTAAAAATAACAAAAGTAATTTCTTTTACAAAAAATAGATTTTTTTTCCTAAAAAAAAAACTTAAACGCACCCAAAAACCAACCATTATAATCCATTTCAATATCAATATATTATAAAATTATAGCCACAATGACTCAATCCATCCAAACACTTTTTAAAATCAAATGGATATTATTATTATTTTTTTAAACGAAATCAATGAATCGCTTTAATTTTTTTTAAGAAAAAAACTTTTTTCGAAATTCAATTAGATATAATGTTTTTAATGATAAAAATGTGATAATGTAGTTTTTCTATGATTAAAAAATAATTATCAAATGGAAAAAATATTTTAATGAATAAAAAACACAGAATTACTTTTGTTGAAAAAGATAATTAAAAACACAATTTTGAAAAAGACAAGAAAAAGTTAATTAACAAAAAAAAATTATTAAAAATATTTTTTGCTAATTTAAAATATAAAATAAAAAGGTAGCCACCACTGTGGTTGGAGCTCCGTCGATCGCCTCAGTGGCTCCATCAAAGCTTTGTCTCGGTCACCAAAAAAACCACCGCTTTTCATCAGTGCACCGCCGTGGAAGTTGTTGGAGCTCCGGTGTTGACAGCCATCACATCCACCACCACTTTTTAACTAATTAAAATATTTATTTATTAGACTATTAGTATAAAATTAAAATATAAATGGAAAAATGAGTGTAGTGATTGTAGGCTTAAACCTATCTATCTATAGAAAAAATTCAAGGCCACTAAGTCAGTCTTCCACCCAAAAAGAGAAAAATAGAACATAAATAATTACTTTCATTAGAGAAATAATTCAAAATTATTTGATTTAAAAAATAATTTAAAATGATTATTTTAAATATTATTTAACATAATAAATAATAATGATTAGAGAAATAAAGAGTTTCATAAAAAAATTATGTATAATATCAAATTATAAATGATATCACTTCATTGGAAAATATGTTAATGATGGATTTGATTGTTTATATGTTTGTTGGATGTATTGGATTGGATTTGTAATATCTCGCTTATCAATTCCTCTGTGTTTATCTGATAACGTATCTTAAGCATATTCAAGAGGAGGGGTATTTTAGTATTATCAGGTAGAGGATATAAAAGGCCTCAAGGGCACCATTTCTTCATTTGTTCACATGTTGTCCTCTCTCTAAAAATTCTGAAAATTCAACTCTCTCCCTTCTCTTTCTACAATTCGTTCCTCTCCCCCTATTTTGCATGCAAGACCATTTCAGTATGATCCTTTTTCCTTTCCTCTCAAGTCTTGTTTGAAGCATAGGATTGGGGTTTTGAACTAGGGTTGGTGCTAGAATTGTTGATCCCTTGTTGTACTAGAGGTTAGGCACATTGCAATTGCAGGTGAGTTCTGTAGATAGATTCCTCACCTTTGTTAGTGTGATTATTAGAAAGAAAGTATGGAATTTTGTTTAGTTTAATTTTGCCTTGATTACTGGATTTCCTGCTGTTTATTTTCCATACAATTTGCTCTATATTGTTTTTAAGATATTATGGATGAAATGTGATCATTGAAAGCTGGGATTTGAGGTTTTTCAGCCAAAATTATGAATTCTGCAAGTCTGGGATGATGAATGCTCGTTAAGCGAGATCCTACATGTAAGAACATGATGAATGCTCGCTCAAGCGAGATTCATGTCGAACCAAACTGTCAACTTGCTTGGAATCTCACTTGCACCTCGCTTTCGCAAGATTCTACAGCATAGCCAAAATTTTGAAAACCTTCCATGGTTCAGAGGCATCAGCAATGCTTTCCCTTGCAGTTCCTTTTAACATAAACCCCTTAAATGCCGAGTAATTGATCACATTAAATCTTAAGATGTTAAGGGAGAATTTCATGAGTAAACAAATAGCGTATTTCAATAATGAATGGTAAAGGAGAATTAGTTAAATCTCTGTAAGGTAGGCCCGCACGATACTGAGGGAGTCCGTTGAACCTTAGCTAGGTTTCTTCGGTTTATCAAGGATTGTATTCGGGGTTACTCCACTCGATACACTCCATAAAAGTTACATAGATTAATTATACTATAACTAAAGAATATCATACGAGAACAATTAGATACAGTAAAGGCGATCTAGTTCCCCACACGTATAATCAACCAATCGGTTGTATTGTAGACACGCGGTGACCGTAGGTTTTCCCCAATGTCGCCCTCAGCCTAGGTTTAGGTAGAACACACTGAGACGTTATATCTCATCCCATTCCTTCTTTTGTTCAGGTTCTCAGGTTGCTCGAAGCAAAGGTAAGGAGAAAGCTTCGGATTGATCGTGTCGTGTTGATTCCAACTTTAAGACTCTATGTTTTTTGATATATATATTGTTGTATAATTATGTTGAGACGAACTTCAGTTTTATGTTCAGTCGATTGATTATGTACTCATAATATGTATTATATGACTTGAGAAGTTCATGTATCAGATTTCCGACTTATGTCTTTCAGTATTGTAATATTAATGCATCCAGTACCAGATTTATGCACGTGTTATATATTCTAGACACTTATAATACGGGCGTTACAAGATTTTCTTAAAGAAATTTTAATGGACTAATGAATTACATTAATGGATAAGTTATTATCCAAATCCATTCAATTCATCCATTTTGCCACCCATAACGCCTGACACTAGGAAAACACTGCAATATAAAACTATGCTGCAACTAAATGAAACTAATTGATTTGTGCCCACATCATAATATCCTATCATAAAATGATATGCAAAATACTAGAAAACAAACTGAATAACTGAAATATAAGAATAATTTTCCTACCAAGACGTCTTCTTTCCAACAATGAGGTATTAAAGTCTAAAATAGAATCGTTGATGATATATTGCAAACGGGTTTTATGAGGAGAGTGTTCAAGTTGAGATGGGGCCACAAGTGACAAAAGAAACATCTAATATGTAATATGATGACACCAACAATATATTCCATGACATGACAAATAGCACTTGTGACCGTTAGTCGAGTTTGGCGAAAACGAGGCAGTTAAGGAACAACATGGGTGCCTTGTACTCTGGTACCTTTCCAAGCACACTCGTGAAAAGTCAATATCCTCTTCATTTATTAGTAAATGAATATGATATTAACTCCTCGTGAAAAGCATTACCGTAACAGATATTGGTAAAAGGCATTAAAATTATCAACATGGAAGATAAATATTAGTTTCTATTTTAAATATTGTTTTTGTAAAAAAATATTCAAAAAATAAAACTGTAATTTTCTTTATTTCCATTCATTTTATTCCATTTTTTTATTTCATTTCATTACTAGACATCTATGTATAGCATGAAACTCTTACGACAACACCAACCATTTCCAACGGTAGAAACATCTCATACAACCTGTTTCAGTGTCCTAGGCTTCCTCATACAAAAGAATAATGGAATGAGCAAATATTCCTAACAAAACTAGGAACAAAAATGACTAGTCTTGAGTTGAGTTTATGTCCGGAAAATTGTTTGTGTTGATAGGTGTCTTTGTTTATGGCTTAGTATGATAGAGATTATCGCCAACTCTACAAATTATTGTGTTTCTTTCTCACTTAAAACTTGCCTCATTATCTGACTCTTAACATGAAAACTTGTCATCAGAAGCAACAACCTTCTCACTGGAATCACATGAAATTTTCCCGCACATTTCTGAATATAACAAAGATGTAAATATATACAGATTAAGTGATATACCAAATTGTGTTTTTCTCCACATACTATCCTTGTAAAACACCAAGCGCGCCGATTAACACATTTTATCCACATGATGGAAGAATCTCTAGGAGTGCCTTCCAACACTTATAATTTTTTCACACTTTAAGAATCCCAAATATTTGACTAAAAAAATTTCTCAATTTTTTCCTCTACGTGATGGCTCAACTGCATGCTTTTAAATTTAAATGTATAGGTGTCATGGAGTCTCTCTAACTCAAAAGGATATTCAAATATGTTGTTTAACATAATGTCAAGCAATTACAGATCGATGTCGAATGTGATATCGACCACTTTCCGCCTAGCTTCTTTTTCATGCCACATCTCTTAACCTTTATGTTGCTCATCCTCAAGAAATATTATTTCCAAATGCACTGAACTTTCTAGCTTTAACTAACTTGCATTTACACTACTTTTCATTTCGTGTGGGCAATAATGGCCGTGTTGATCCCTTTTCATCATTAAACAGGTCGAATAGTTTGATCATATGAGATTGTGACGTTCTTGGTAAACAAAACCTCTGCATATCAAGTGCCACATTTGCCAATTTAATAATAGAATATTTCAACTTCGAGTTATATATTCCAATTATTTGCACCTTTAATTTGTTTACAAGGGCATTCCTATCGTTTAACAATTATGTCATAGCAAGAACAATCTCTCTTCTGTCAAACATGTAAATATTGATATTGATGATAGGAGTTTGAAGAAATTAATATGCTCAAGCTTCATTAATTCTACACAACTGGTTTGTTGATCTTGCTAATATTGAATCATTGACAATCTGTTCAAATACTCTTTAGGTACTTTAGGATATTTTTTAATGGTTTCAATTTTTATTTCAACAATTATTTTTTAGTATATGTTTTCTTTTTATATGACTTGCTTTAAATTGATCTTGATTCAGTCTTTCCACATTAAATTAAATTCAAGGTTGAGTTTCTTTCCTTGTTTAACTTGAGGCGGTTGAAAGTAAAAATGGACATGTCGTCGATACATAATGGAATATTTGACTTTTTACTCCAAAACTCACCGTGAGCAAAGGTTGACCTGATACGTAGATTAAGGTAAAAGTGTTGTTAAACATAATTTTTTTCTAGTTTGGTTTTTGCCCTTTGTTTTGGTTTCCATCGGTATATTTTTTTATTATAACTTATTATTAGTGTAAAATTACAAGTCACTTGGGTAAAGAAACACTTGTTGCGTGTGTGTTAACTTGATTAGATCCAACCTCAAGTTAAGTGCATGCTTACAGCAGCAAGGATCGGATTTCTTGCTGACCTTGGAGTGTTGGTTTCTCTCAAGGTATCAGATTCTATTTCTATTCTTCTTACTGTCAATTTTGATGGCTAGCGTGGCTTCTCTAAGAAAAAAATATCGGATTTATGGTATTAATTTTAGAATTATTAATTTTAACTTTTAAGTCAATGAAGGTTTATATCTTGAATATTGACCGAGTTACTATGTCGTTCCCTAAAATATGTTATATGTTGTTGTTTTATTTGATTAAGTTCTCTTGTAGTAACCCTTACTGATATGATAGAATTTTTATTATATGTGTAACTCCATTTCGTATTTTTCCTCAAATTTATCTGATAAAATTTTAATTTGAAGAATTCTGGAATAGTCCCCACTAATTACATGCTTCCTATTAGTATCTTCAAAGATATTATCTCTCTGGCTTATTATTTTCTGACCCTCTTGTTTGAGTTCATGTAAGGCTAATTTTTCTGAATTTGTGGCTTAATACAAGTCCATACTTAATGGTGTTATTTTTTCAGCTTAAACCAGAACCATGGTTGCAATATAATAGAAGGGCAGAAGCATGGTTGCAATATAATATCAATAATTTTGCCCTAGCTAGACGGAATGCTTAAGATTTATTTATTTTCCTACACTTGCTAAATTATCATCCCTATTTTATCTTATATTACTGGTTCGGTATACTAAACCAGTTCACCGATTTAAAGAATTAGTTAGATTTTTCCATAAAATTAAATCTTCTTGCATTTCAATAAACTCGTACTTCTTCTACACAAATTCAACCACTTTAAATAAATAAAAATTCTCTCAAATAAAAAAAAAATTCCAGAATTGAGAAACAAATTACTTTGGAAATTTAGGGTAATTGGATAGAGTTTTCCAAGAGCTACAAGCAAAAAGGATCACCTCACGCAATACTACCTCTCCTTGACACACCATTGATTTATACATTTAATTATTTTAGGACGCTTTATTTCGATGAAATATTTTAGATCTATGATTGAAAATGACGGCGACCAACCGGGTGAAAAATGGTGATATTAGATTTTATATCTGTGTTGGTGAAATGATCCTTGGCCTTTATCGAGTTTGTAATTTCTTCCATTAAAACGTGAGGTGATGCATTTGGGGAAGTTGAGTTGTTATTTTTCATATTCAAGCTTTAACTGAAGGATAAATAGTGAGCACTGAATCTTGCTTACGGTTGAAAATAGTTCTTACATTTCAACATTTACTCGACTATTATTGTTTATGGTGAAATTTACATTTCTTTTTAAGATCCAAGTTGAAGATCGAGATTCTGGGTTTAAGACGATGAAAATATGACGTCTTTGGTTTTTTATTCCTTTGAGAGCATGTTTATTTCATGAATGCATGTCCATGTAATACCTATTCGCAATGGTGATGGGGAAACATTTAACAACATGGTATATTCAAATTTATATTTGTACGTGATAAAATAAATCATCTTGAACCAAGTGTTTCCATGCATACCATATAACAAAAACGGCATGTGTGAATGCTAATATGTTAACGTCTCTATAAGAACTCTTTGAACCTTGACGATTTTTCTAGTTGTATGTTGTAGTTTTGTCGGACTGATTAAAAAAAAAGTATCAAATAATAAGCCATCAAAATTTATGCTTACTGTTTTTTTTTTAACAAAATAAAATTGATCTTCATCGTGCTTGTTCTTTTTTCACATTGGTTATCTTTAATTAAAACAAAATACAAAAATAACTGATCACAAATAATTAAAATACAAAAAATACAAAAAAGAGTCAAACAAAATAACAACACATCTATTTTTTAAGTGGTTCCAATCAAGGTCACGTAGAGTTTAGTTTGCTTTCACAATAGTTCACAATCATGCAATTATTGCAATTGTTGTTTAGTTTCTTATGCATGATCAAACAAACAACAACACATAGATATCTAATGCAGTGAGAGCAATAAAGAGATGAGAGGGATATATACTTTCTTCAAAATTTTGTTAAGCTTCCACTTTCACTAACCATCCTCTTTTCATCAACCATCTCTAAAAAACAATAAAATAACAATCACACCATTAACAACACAAGAACCATTAACAATAATTTCCTTATCAATATTTTATAAAAGAATTTTTTTCTAACCTATGTAACATATTGTACATATTAAACAACAAAAACTGCACCACTTTCTTCAATATACTCACTCCATTCCAAATTAATTTATAAGGAGAAAAAAAAATCATTTTCTTAGTCCTAAACTATAAGGAAAATAACAACTTTAATCATACTCCCCCCAATCCGATCTCAAATATAAACAATTTTTTACTTTTTAGATTCATTTAATAAATGATTAATGTGGTATATAACGTAGATCACATATATCATCTATTCAATGAGTCTAATAGTAAAAACTTGATTTTAACTGAGATTGGAGGGAGTATTTAATGTTATTCCAAAAAAAAAATCATCTTTTTCAACAAAAACTTCTATTTATATTTTTGCAATTCTCGTACTAAATTTATATAAAAAAAAAATTATACAACATATTTAAATTGTATTTTCTTAATACTCATAGTTTTCACACACCTTCATTTTAGCTATTTTTTTCCAGAATACTACTTGTTTATGATTTTACAATAAATCTTTATTGTTGACTGACATTATAAAAAAATAAAAAATATATATTCCCTTAAAAAAAATAGAATGGTTAATATATATATATATATATATATATTTTTTTTGGTGTAAACCGGGTATCCTCCGCGCGTAACTTGCGGAGACTAATCCCTCGAGCATTGTGGGACCCAAATGGGCGGCATGCTCTCCCTAAGAGTTTTAACGCTGCTGCATGCCCAAAACTGGATTCGAACCCAGGACCTTGGTTAAGCTAGAAGAGACCCGTTTCATCTCATCTAAGCGCTCTTGGGTAATGGTTAATATATATGATACTGAAAAAAAATACAGTTTTTTAAGAAAATGTTAATTTCTCCTAAAAAAGAGTTAATTAATAGCATAATTTATGTTCATAAATTGGTGTATTTATTGCAACTTAATATATCTAATGTTGCATAGGTTAGAAAAACCCTTTATAAAATCATAGTCACAAACTTTCTAGTTAGTGCGATCAAACTTCTTATTATTATCAATTATAATCTTTACCACTAATGAATTGGCTCACTGCCCCTCTACCGACCGAAAGAACAATCAAAATAGTTACAAACTATTAAAGCACTAGTTACTAATATCCTTTTACGTGCAATATAAATTAAACTCGCTTGTTTTATCATATAACAATTGTGATTTGTATTAATGCATAGGAGGAGTATGTTTGGACCATTCATGTGAAAATTGGCCAACATTCTGATATGTTTGTAACAATATTGTAAACTAATTTTAATATGAGAATGCAAGAGTTGTGGTGGTACCACAAGTGTCAAGTGCGGTATACCGAGATCTAATAATACCGGTTGACAAAGGGTAGACTATATTTAGAGATCTAATAATACCGGTTGACCAAGGGTATATTATATTTAGAGTGAGTCTACAGTCACTCAAAAAAAGATCGATCGTGCGGATGATCCAAAATGATATAGGTGTGCTCATGCACAAAAGGTACCTTGTCCTACCTTAACCAACGAGATTGTAGGTTATCGGGACCACCATGAGTTGGATCGGCGACGTGGGCTAAGGTCCGGTAATATAGTACAAATATACCATATTTAGTAAGAGTATAGTCAACGTGAATCATTTTTAGTGTTTCACTTTCTTTATTTTATTGGTTGTTTTACGATAACAATGATATTTAAGTATTTTCTTTGGCTTTTCTTTTTCGATTTTTACGGACTTGAGTAGATCGAAAAAAAAAACATATAAAAAAATATTGAAAACATGTATAAAATAAATTCACAAGTTTAAAGAATCGTTTTGACTATTCCAAATTGAAAACATGTTCGATTCAGATTTAGTTTCAGTTTTGCACAAAAAATTTGCCTATGTTTTTTCCGTGGCATGAATTATATATGAGACAATAATAGTTTTGTTACTTTCAAGTTTGAAAGAATATTTTGTGAGTGTGTGGAAGGAATAAAACTTATGTGAGAATACTTAATTGTTGTTATTGTTGTACCAATATATTAGTGGTAAATTAATTGTTGTTATTGTTGTACCAATATATTAGTGGTAAATGTTAAAAGTGTCCCGAATTTTATTAAAATTTGTGCATTTATTGCATTAGATTGAAGTCTTTACTTTTTCTAAATAATAATTTCTTCATTAGACCCTAAATGAGTCATATCATATGTAGTTCACATAAGGTGGTTTTTACCTACGAGTTAATTTTTACTTTACTTACCATTTCACTCACATGACTAATATTCATTGAATAGTTTAGTCATTCACAATTTCTTCAAACGGCAATCTAGAAATGAAAAAGGAAAACCTTAATCGTGGGATTGGATATAGGATATGTTGATATCTTTGTTCATGTGTTGAACATTTGTGGTACTTTGAGATTGATATTTTTTTTCGTGAGTTTCCTTGATCTTTATTTAACATTCTCTTTCTTGATCTAATTATTTTTGGATTTCTCGTTATCACTTATCTACCATGTGAAGTCTTAGGGCCCGTTTGATGGTCAGGATATGATAGAGGCAGGATATGATATAAAGCTGGATAGAGATATGATATGATAAAGACATGATAAACATTAATCCTACGATGTGTTTGATGCGCACATGATAACAAACAGGATATCATTATAATTAAATGAAAAATTGCTCTCATAATTAATTAAATATTATAAAAATGGCATGTTATTAATTATTATGGAAAATACATGCTATCATTATTTTAAAAATGACAATATTTTAAAAATGGCAGAATATCAAGATAATAAATAAGAAATGATCTTCTAATCCTGTCAGGATAATTCCTAACTCAGCCTATACTCATGATAGAAATTACAAAGGAAAGTCAGGATATGATAAGAAAATGGTTTATTTTATCATATCCTTTTGGTGCATCAAACATAAGATTTAAGCAGAATATGATTAATGTATCATATCATGTCTTCTTATCCTGACCATCAAACGGACTCTTAAGGATTGGGTTCGAACCTTGGACACTCCACTTATCTACCTTTAAATGTAAACTTCTAACTACTTGGTTACTTCAAAAAAAATCCAAAAAATATATATCTCGTTTTTGCCGATGGTGGAAGATTTATTTTTAAATTATACAAAAAAAATATATCCAAAAAATATATATAGTGCAAAATAGTAAAAAAAAAATGTTCACTTATATTCTTTAATAAAAACAAATTGTTCGCTTATATTGATTGGTCCCAGTCAAGGTCACGTAAAGTTTTCTTTCACAAAATATGTAGTTCAATCATGCATTCATAGCAATTCATTTTTAGCTTCTTTTGCATGATCACTAGCAAAAAAAACATATGCATCCAATGCAAAAACAAATAAACATGGGAGTTGGAGACAACGATTCCTCTACACTCCTTGAAAACCATGTCAATAAGTTTCCTCATTTTCAACAACCATTCTCTTATTATCACTCATCTCTAAAAAAAATAACTATCATTATTAACTACATCATCCCCTTCCACATACATCCATCTCTTTCGAATCCACCCAAAAATCCATCCATTTCACCAAAAAGAAAACAAAGTTTTATTTAGTTTTAAAATTTCATGCTTAAGACAGTTAAAAAAGCATTTTAATCTTAAAAGACTCACCTATATTGTTGGATTGTAAATTTGATTGGTTTGTTGGACTAATCAAATGTTAGTTATCCTTTTTTTTCTTTTCTCTATCCCATCTATTTGAGATAAAGAATATTTCGTTCACTCTCTTGTATATTTGTTTTCAAATGTACTGAAAATTATATATTGTACCTTTATTCTTTATCGCTACAAATCATAAAAAAAATACTAATTTTATCTTTTTTTTATTTGACTTCACTCCCACAGAATATTTTCGGTGTGTAAATTTTTTTAAGAACTGACAAATATTCTAAAAAAACTTGAGGTAATTTTACCAGTAGCAAAATTAGCCATGATTGTTTTCTCACGGTTCAACCATAATACATTTTCACATTTTAAGGTTGGCTAATGTAATCTATAGGTTATATAACATATTCATTATTTCAATTAATTTCTAAATATTTCCATTGTTTTCTCTACTACAATAGCCAAATAAAACAAATTATTGTAGGATCATTGAGGTACCTATGCAACACAAGACCAAACTTAGCATTTTATGTTGGTTTGATAAGTAGATATATGCATAATCCTAGAGTATCTCAGTTGTTAGCATCAAAGAGAATAATGAGGTAGGCTCGACTTTTGTGGCTAGGGGGTGGTGGGGGTCATAGATGAAGCTTGTTTGTTGGAATATCTTAGGGCTAGGTGGGCAGGAGAAGAAGCGGGAAGTACGGTCGTTGGTGGCGGAGAAATGCTCGTTCATTATGTGTCTGCAAGAAACCAAGTTGTTTGTCTGTTATTTATCTTTGTGCACTTTACTATGGGGCAACATTTATCATGGTTACTCTTATCGTCCTTCTGTAGGGGCATCGGAGGGTTTGTTGACGGTGTGAGATTGTTCTGAGGTGGAGGTGTGGTCTTCAGTTAGCCAAGCTCACTTTTTGATGATACATGGGCGGTTCCTTAAATCCAATGAAGATTTTGTTTTGTTTAGTGTCTATGCACGGTGCGACGCTATTGCTAAACAGGAGTTGTGGGTGTCTTTATCAAATAGAATCCAGGCA
Organism: Medicago arabica; assembly: GCA_946800305.1. Classification (NCBI taxonomy): domain Eukaryota; kingdom Viridiplantae; phylum Streptophyta; class Magnoliopsida; order Fabales; family Fabaceae; genus Medicago; species Medicago arabica. Next base: position 56,315,148 of record OX326966.1, read on the forward strand.
TTAAATGGTAAGAAGGTGTGTGTGTGTGTGTGGGGGGGGGGGGGGGGGGGGGGGTGGGGGGGGACTTTAACGCAGTTAGAAATGTAGAGGAAAAGCGTTCTGTTTCGGGTATTGTTGCTTCTCTGGATGGTTCATCTTTTAACAACTTTATTGATAACAATATGCTGATAGATTTATCGTTGTGCGGTCGCCGATACACGTGGTTTAAGGGTGATGGTTTATCTATGAGTAGGTTGGATAAGTTTCTGTTATCTGAGGAGTGGTGCTTACAGTAGCCTAATTGTCTCCAAGTTGCCCTTCTTCGTGGTATTTTTTATCATTGTATGTTACAAATATCGGTTGATGAGGAGAATTGGGGTCCTCGTCATTCTAGGATGTTGAAGTGTTGGCAAGATATGCCCGGTTATAATCAGTTTGTTCGTGAGAAGTGGACTTCTTTTCAGGTGGAAGGGTGGGGTGCATATGTTCTAAAAGAGAAGCTTAAATTAAATAAGCGGCTCTGAAGGAGTGGCATGTATCTCATTCCAGTAATATTTCAGCAAGGATTGATACTTTCGAAGCTCGGTTATCAGATTTGGATGGTAAAGGGGAAACAAAAGTGTTGTCAGCGGATGAAGTAGAGGAAATGCGGGGTATCACTCATGAAATTCATACTTTATCTCGAATCTCTACTAGCATTTGTTGGCAGCAATCCATGTTACATTGGTTAAAGGAAGGTGATGCAAACTCTAAGTACTTCCATTCGACTCTTTCTAGTCGTCGAAGGAGGAACTTTGTTGTATCAATTGTGGATAATGGTATTGTGGTAGAAGGCGTCCAACCTATTCGAAACGCTGTTTTTTCTCATTTTTCCAAACACTTTGAGGCGCAGAATGCAGCTAGGCCAAGGGTAGATAATCTCGCTTTTAAAACTATTTCTTATGCGGAGGGGGGCAGTTTGATTAAACCCTTTTCTGTAGAAGAAGTAAAGGCGGTGGTGTGGCATTGTGACGACTATAAGAGCTCTGGGCCGGATGGTGTGACTCTTGGGTTTATTAAAGAATTTTGGCAAACTTTGTAAGATGACATTATGCGCTTCATTTCGGAGTTTCATCGGAATAGAAAGTTGTCAAAAGGTATTAGCTTTACTTTTATAGCTCTCATTCCAAAAGTTGACAGTCCGCAAAAATTAAATAACTTTCGACCTATTGCCCTGGTGGGATGTATGTATAAGAGTTTAAGAAAGTCGTTATTTACTTTTACACCCTACCTTTCCGCTTGTGTGGTCTACAACTAGACTAGGAAGCATGTAGAAATGAGTTTGTTGAGAACATATCTATTTCATGCATCTAATAAAATCTATTCACGATCATTTTCAAAAGCTTACATGACTTGACTTAGTATAACAAACTTATATTTGTATATGAGAAAATAAATCGTTCATGAACTAAAACATTTCCATGAATACCATAAAACTAAAATGACATGTGAATGCGAGTATATGTTAACACCTCTGTAAGTATTCTTAAACCTTGACATTCTTCTTAACTGTAACGAGTCCTCTAATTCAATCATCTAAACTTTATCTCATTAAAATGGTAAAAACTAAATCATATAGTGATTACTCCCAAAAAAATAAATTCATACAGTGCTGTGGTACCTCAATTGTATCATACTAATTAAAAAAAGTGAAATAATGAGTTATCGCAAATTTTATTATCCATGCTTAGTGTTTTTATTTAAAAAAAGAAAATTTTATTGATCTTCACCTTGTTCTTTTTTTTTCCATTGGTTTATCTTTGATTACAAACATTCCAAAATAATTCACTTCAAATAATTTAAATCCAAAAAACGTAGTCTTAGGGATCATAATTATATATAAGTGAGGTGTCCATAGTTCAAACGGCAAAAATTATGGTGCATAAGTCATTTCCTTATGCATCGTGCATAAACACTTTATAACCATCAGTTCTGGTGTACACGTGTAATAATCTTAGATTTCTCTTTAAGTTAAACTTAAAGAGAGAAGTTCTCCGTTCTTTCTTCAAACAAACAGTCCGACGGAAGAGGGGAAGAAGACGACCGGAGTTCCTCCGACACGGTGGTTGGCCGTAGCGCTGCCGTGCCGGAGTTTTTTTTTACTTTTTTTCGAAAAAAATTTACATTGAAAGACTCCTCTTCTTCTCTACTCGGATCCGTAATTAGTTTTCACCTAAACACATACACAAAGCCTAGATCTACATTTTATTTTCGAAATTTTTGGTATGAAAGAGCAAGAACAAAGGTGAATCGATTGTTACCTCTGTTAAAAACGGAGAAAAGAAGCTTGAAACGAAAAACTTCGATTGAAAAACCTCTCGTTCTTCACAAATCCGGTTCTGGTTCCGTTTTGTTCCTTCTTTGATTCTACTCGTTCTGGTTCGAATTTGTACCGGTTCAGTAGGCTATGAACATTATTTGGTTGTTACTTCGGATTTGTGTGATGTTGATTCGATATGTTATTTGTTTGGTGATTTTGAGTGGTGAAAAGTTTATGTTGCTATTATTTATGAATTTGGAATTATGGAAAAGTACATGATGTTCTTCATTTTTCTTCGTTTTGACGCACTGCACTCAGTGCAAATCTCGTTCAATCTCGACATTCCTTTCCTCCTCCAAAACTGCTGGAAACCATTAAGTACATCTAATGATTTTGGAGTACAACTACTGGAAACCATTAAGTACATCTAATGATTTTCCACAACAAAATGGTTTTGGCATTCCGGTACGGTGATGATGATGAACGGCGATGTTGATGATGAGATTGAAGATTCTGGAAACCATTTCCACAACAAAATGGGTTTGGAGTACAACTCAAAGAAACCATTTCCACAGCAAAATAGTTTTGGCATTCCGGTACGGTGATGATGATGAACGACGGCGTTGATGATGAGATTGAAGATTCTAGTGGTGATGATGATGAACGACGGTGATGATTCAGTTTGTTTCCGAGTTTTGTTCGTTTTGTTTTGTTTTGTTTGGGGGTGTAGGAAACAATTATGTTGGGATTTATGCACGGTGCATAAGGATTTCCTTATGCACCATAACCGCTCCCAATTCAAACCTGATCCCTAAGACTGCGTTTTTTGGATTTAAATTATTTGAAACCTTTTTTTTTTTTTTTTGAAAGAGAATTATTTGAAATCTTAAAACGTGAATTTCTAACCACTTGACTACTTCAACAAAAAATATATATCCTATTTTTGCCCGAAAATGTCGGTGATTTATTTTTAAATTATACAAAAAAAAAATATAAAGTGCAAAATAGAAAACAAAATGTTTTTCCCTAAAAAAAAAAAACAAAATGTTCACTTATATTGATTGGTCCCGGTCAAGGTCACGTAAGGTTTTCTTTCACAAAATGTACAATCATGCATTCATAGCAATTCGTTTTTAGCTTCTTCTGCATGATCACTAACAAACAAAACATAGGCATTGAATGCAAAGGCAATAAACATAGGATATGGAGAGAACGATTCTTCAAAATCATGTCATGCATGTCAATAAGTTTAACAACCATCTTCTTATTATCACTCATCTCTAAAAAAAATAACCATCATTATTAACTACATCATCCCCTTCCATACAGCCATTTCCTTCAAATCCATCCACTTCTTCACCAAAAAGAAAACAAAGTTTCATTTAGTTTTAAAATTTCATGCTTAAGACAGTTAATTTTAATCTTAAAAGACTCACCTATATTGTTGGATTGTAAATTTGATTGGTTTGTTGGACTAATCAAATGTTAGTTATCCTTCTTTTTTTCTTTCTCTATCCCATCTATTTGAGATAAATAATATTTCGTTCCCTCTCTTGTTTATTTGTTTTCAAAACTGAAAATTATATATTGTACCCCTATTCTTTATCACTACAAATCATAAAAATAAAAATAAAAACTAATTTTATCTTCTTTTTTTTTATTTGACTTCACTCCCACAAAATATTTTTGGTACGTAAAATTTTTTTAGAATTGAAAAAAAATTTAAACAAACTTGAGGTAATTTTACCAGTAGCAAAATTTGTAATTCGGAATTCTTGAGGTATGAATGATTTCTTAAATTTTAGCCATGATTGTTTTCTCATGGTTCAACCATAAAACATTTATACATTTTTTTTTTGACAAACAAAAAAACCATTTATATATTTATACATAATGTAATCTATAGACTCTATATAACATATTCATTATTTCAATTAATTTTTAAATATTTCCATTGTTTTCTCTACTTCAGTAGCCGAATAAAAAAATTACTGTATATGGATATGAAAGTTTTTTTTTTTTTGAAAGAATAAAAGTTGTTCTATATATATATATATATATATATATATATATATATATATATATATATATATATATATTGAGCTTCTATGATACATTCATAAATTAAAGAATTTTGGTACATTTGCTTTCTAAACCAATAGACTAATGATCATTTTTATGAATCGATGAACTATTTATCAATTTTTTTATTTTATGAATGATTTTTTGATAAAAAAAATATTATTTTAGAGTTATAATTATTATTCAAGTTTCTTATATGTTAATATAAAAAATTATTCAATATTCATTATTATAACTAATAAAATGTCATCAAAAAGTAATTTTTTTTGACACTTGTTGAATTAAACTTAGTTGTCATAATTTTTTAAATGATAGAAAATGGTTTTTTCAAGAAATAATAATTTTTTAGGTATTTATTTAAAGACCAAATATATCGGCACATGTCAAATTGTCGAATGTGTTTATAACATTAACAAATTATTAAAAAATTTAGAGAGAGAAAAAATAATTAAAGATTCCTACCCAATTAGTCCAACCAAATTAAGTTGAATCTCTTTGGTTCGTAGAGCGCAAGCCACATGAAATAAGATCGATACTTTTTAGTTTTAAGAATTGATTCAAAAGTCATAGCTTATGGGATTTAGTACTCCCGTAATCAGCTGATTTTTTAGAATTACAAAATAATTAAGGAAGTTATTATGCATAACGCAGCTATGAGTGTTACTGATGATGATACTGAGTTTCAGCAAGCTATGCAAACAAATTCGGATACTAAGCGGGTTGCCTCTATTAATTTCTCGCGCCCTAGACATCACAGTGTTCTACGAGCTGGTCTACTCCGAGGGGTTGGATCAAAGTCAACTTCGATGCGAATTTGCAGTGTGATAACACATGGGTTGGGAGCTGTGTTCAAGGATGAGAATGCAACCCCTCGGTTAATGAGAGATGTGTTCAGGGATGAGAAGGGATGAGAATGGTTTTATTTAATGGTTCAGGGATGACAAGGCAATAGTGGCCCATGAGTTGGCTTACAACAACAAGAAGAGTTGCAAAGCCTTTCAGTGTGTACCTTTACCTTTCTACTTAATTCCAATTTATTTGTGTTCGAAAAAAAATCGTTAATTTTTATTAGAATTGGATCATCCAAACAAAAATTTACAGAATAATTGTAATAAAAAATAAATAAAATTAATTGACTACCTAAAAATAGTGATTAAATTTTATATGTATAACAACAAATATGTTAGATATTGACAAAGTTGGTTTTGAATAGACAAGGATATTATTCTTAATCTCATTGCCAAACACCCTAATAACCAATAGTAGCACAAACGACCACAATGTAGACCAATAATAACTTCTTTTCACATTGGACCCTTAGATGGTTTCTAGGCGTATAATTGTTTGTTGATCTTCAACACACCACATTGTGTTCAACATAAGCAAATGCAACAAAACCATACACATTAAATAAATTAAAACTGATCCAGCAATATGTAAACTTGCTACTATATTACTCCCTCTTTCTTACAATTATTGTCTTTTTTAACATTTTTTCTTTTTTTTAAAATAATTGTCACTTTACAATACCAATGCAGCATTTATTATTTTTTTTCGACTATTTTATCCTTATTTATTAAATTTGGTCCAACTTAACTACTCCACTAACTACAACTAATAAGAGTGTTTTAGTTAATTATACTAATTTTACCATTGAAATCAACATAATTAATTATTTCCTTATTCATCGTGCACAAACCTTAATCAATACATTTTCTTGTAATCGATTGTGTATACTAAATGTTCAAACAATTGTAGAGTAACTATAGTGAAATGCAAATATCAAAAATTGATATTAGCATTTATCAAGAAAAATCCAAGTTAGTTAATATTGGTGACCAAAATAAATATATTTTTCATTCCTGTAGATATATTCTTTTTAGTTTAGTCTCTAAGACAACGTTTTTAAGTAGTATCTATAGTGGTTTTGAATCAACTGTGATTGGGCAAAGAAGTTTTAGATCGGTTTTCATCACTTTGAGGTAAAAATTGTTAAAGATTTAGGGGATTTAGTTTCAAGTTTGATTTACATGGCATTAACTACGAGACACACATAGGTGAAGATGCCTTTTTTTATCACTTTCAAATTTCAAAACAATGTTTTGTGTGTGAAAGGTTTTGGTTTTGAAGATCACAGACAAGTGCCCCACCGGTTAAATAGAAGAGGAATGAAACCCTAACCTTAATTATAGGTTAATTACAAACTACCTACAATAAATATAACTTAAACTTTCAATTTGTAACTAATTTATTTTGAGTGAGGTTTATGTTGTCCTTTGACGAATTGCGTGAAATTTATCCACTACCAATAAAAATTATTGTGTTGGATGATAATGTAGCCGACCTCACTTAATATTACAAGATTCGATTGTTGCCATTTTACCGATAAAAGTTATCCACATGTAGTTCATAAACATTTAAGGTGAACCTACAATATAATTTTGACTTTAGTTTTAATTTTACTCATGTGATTAATTTTTAATTACTCAAAAAATTTCAAAGGGATACCTAGAGAAAACCTTAATTATCTGCTTCAAAATTTTGATACATTCGTTCATGTGTCAACTATTTTTATTTTTTTGAAGAGGCTAAGAAAAACATATATTAAGAAAACCAACAAAAATCCCCTCTAGCCCAAGATGTGACAGAGGAAACTAAATATCGAAAGTTACACAACAACAGTCCAAGCTACATCAAGTAGTTGGGAAACAAAAAACAGCCAAAACCAAAATTACATAACAACTTGTAAACACATAAACGAATTTCCAGTTTTTTTAAGAATATATAGTTGATCTCCACCTTGCTTGTTCTTTTATGTCATTGGTTTATCTTTAACTACAACAAAATTCATAAATAATACATTCCAAATAATTAAAATCCAAAAAATATAAAATTGTAAAATAAAATAACAACGTCTTCACTTTTAATTCGTTCAAATCAAGGTCACATAAAGTTTGTTTTCACAATATATATATAGTTCAATCATGCATATTCTTTGCAATTTGTTTTTAGCTTCTTTTGCATGATCACTTCAATAAACATATATAGGAGAGAGTGAATGTTTACTCTACAATCCCTTCAAAACAATGTTAAGCTTCAAGACTTTCAACAATCATCCTCTTATACACCACAAAAAAAAAAAAACCTTATTATTACTTATCTCTTAAAAAAATAACCTTTGCCATCAACCACACCATTCCCTCTAAATACAACCACAAACTCACCCACTTCACCAAAGAAGAAAACAAAGTTTTATTTAGTTTTAAAAAGTTCCTCTTTACTTATAGCAGTTAAAAAGCATTTTAATCTTAAATGGCTCACATATACTATTGGATTGTAAAATTGATTAGTATGTTGGACTAATCATGTGTTTGTTATCCTTTCTTTTATCTCTTTTGTCTGTTAGAGAGATAAATAATATATTTCGTTTACTTTGTTTATAAATTGAAAATTATATGTGTACCGCTGCATGTAGTTCTTTATCCCTCCAAATCATAAAAAAAATAAAAAATAACAATTTCATATCATCTATGGTAATTCGACTTCAATACCACAAAATATATTTTTTGGTATGTAAAGGTTTTTCAAAATTCAACAAATTTCAATAAACATTGATGTACTTTTACCGACAGCAAAAGTTCTCACGGTTCAAACATAAAACATTTACACATTTTACGGTTGGCTAATGTAACCTATATAACCTATATTCATTTTTTCGATTGCTTTTTAAATATTTCACATATTTTCTTAATTTCAATAGTCAAATGGAACAAATTAGTGTGTATAGATTTTCAACGGTGGATCCAGGACCCTGAGTTAAGAGTGCAAACACTTTTGTCCCATAAATTTTGAATTTTTTTCCATTGATTGTACGTTAAGGCTACATACACACAGATGTGAGACTTAAAAATCCATCATTAAAATACAATGGTTTAATGGCCTCTCATCGCATCAAATGACCTAAAAATTTCCACCAAACCGAAAAACAGTTGTCGCGTTTACAAAGTAACGTGATAGTAGCACAAAGCGACAATAAAATGTGTCAATGTGCGACAGAAGTACATGCTAACATTCATACTCTTGAGCTTCCACCTCATCACTGAGATGTAAGTCTAAGGCTTGAGGTACACCTCTGTTACCTTAACTTGCATAATGATATTAGTTTAAGAAGCCTATAAAAATATAAAATCGATGTTAGAAGGGTCTGCATAATCCGAATAAGCCAGTCTCTAATAGTTGGCCTAATTAAGAAATGCTAATGATGCAACTTTGGAGGAAAAACTTGGCGTGGAAGCCAATCGTAAAGTTGTATTAAAGTTAAAAGCAACCACTGTTATGAACTAAAAGACTGCAAATATTGTTTTACATATTATTAAGGAACACGTAACCCTATAAAGTTTCATCTCCAACAATTGTACCCATGGTATATAAGATTTGTGGAGATTACATCACCACCAGCTTGTGCTCATACACGACTGAATGTCACTTTGAATTTTCAAAGACTTCCTATTATATTGAATAGTTACGTGCATCACATCAATTTTGTATGACAATGAAAATAAATTAATAAGTAATTAAGATAATTTAGTAAAATTATCATTCTCTTTCTTTCATTGATCATTTTATTTTTAAATTTGTGTAAATAATTTAACGAGACAATTTTTATGAAACAAATAATTAATAATAATATGCATGCTAGAGGAGACCAAGAAGGGATCAAACTTGGAGTTGGGTCTTTTCCTAATTACCCCTATGTGAGTACGGGTGTAAGAACCAAATCAATGATCTAACGAACCTAAAGATTCAGTCAAAACCAACCCTGATGTCTAGGGGTGTAAGAACAAAACCAATATTACACTGAACCCGACGATCTAATCCAAACCAATTAAATTGTTTCAATTTTTTCTATGTTCGGATATAAACCAAACCAAATCAATCGAACTCGACCTCTATTTGTTCGATTATCAGTTTCACAATATCCAAAATCGATCACATGCAACATCAAGGAATAGTTTTATCTTAAAAAATCTTTTATATTTTTTAATCATTTAATTAGGAATTTTTTCGTTTTTTTAAGCAAAAGAAAATAAAATTAAATAAACAAAGAAAGAGTTAGGGGGACATTAAACCTGACCCAGGAACAACCCAACCGGGAATACATTGTGATAATACAAAACCAAGTGTAGCCACCCTACTCTATTCTAACACAAATTCACTAATCACAGACGCAACCTAGCGAACCCGCGTACAGGCGTGAAACCAAGTTACAAAAAAAATGAAGAGTGAAAATGTGTAAGCAACAAAATGGGTCTAAATAGGCGAATGGACTGACCGTCAACACGTTATCAAATCCAAGTGCCAACTCTCTGAACAAAGCATTAAGTGTTAAGCTCTTTCGAGCCTTAGTACGAGTGTGGAGGCAGACATGAACCACCAAACACAACAAGTTAGTAACCAGACCCTTTTGGGTTTAAAGAGCCAGACCCTTACGGATTTTTAAATCACACAGAACCAAACCCTTTCGGGTTTTTGAAACATAACAGGTCATCGGTCTATATCCACCCAATCACTGAACCATAAAAACAGCAAAAACAACAGAAGTCGGAGCCTCACACAAACAAAAGCCCGCTGACGGCAAACGAACGACAACCAACAAAACGAAACCCCGGCAAATAAACAAGACCACCGAGAAGAGACTATGACCAAACCAATCCAATCTGATAGCAATTTGGAGCAGCCCACCGCACAAACCACCGTGAACCACCTACATCCGACACGAACCTTGCGACGACTTCGTTTTAAAATCTATCATATGTACATAGAAGGAAATGCTTGTATTAATGACCTTATTAATGCTGTTTTTGGTTTGATAGTCTTAGTTGGTGGGATAGTTTACCTAATTGGATTGGAGATGATTTATTTAGGAACACTTGTGGATTACTTTCTTTTAAATTCCAATAAGATTTTTTTTACTTTTTATGCATTGCATTCTTTTTTCCCACTGAATTTTTCTGATAAGGTTTTTAACGAGGCAGCTGCTTGTACTTTTTTTTATAAGAGGCTAAAATATAATATATTACCAAATCAAAAATTCCTAGCACAAGGTGTACCAAGGAAGAACAAAAGAGTCATTACAATATGTACAAAACTGAAAAACGAGAGGACAAAAACCAAAAGAAAGAAACAGTACTAGCTAATGCCCAACACCGTTAATGGACTAAGCCACCACCCATGAAAATTTAATGGAAGAGAGGCAAGTTTTTCCTTCAACCACACATAGGAAATAGCCCTAATCTTGTCCACCACTTGTAATATGGAGCACTCTTTTGCATTGAAAATCCTGTTGTTTCTTTCTTTCCAAATTTTCCACACGGTAGCAAACCAAAGCACTTGGATTATTGATCGATGCGCCTTAGACCCACCACCAACATAAGTAAATTGATTGAAATGATCCTTGACAAAACGAGGATTAACCATAGTAAGACCGATCCACCTATAAATAGCGTTCCAAACAGTTCCGAAACTTTGACAATGTAAAATTAAATGAGATGAATTTTCCAAAGAGCCACAACCAGAAACACACGTCCGAGACTCATTATCAATAACACCACGACGAAACAAGTTATCATTTGTAGGTAACCTATCTCAAAACAGGCGCCAAGCAAAGAGAACCACCTTCAAAGGAATATCCTTATTCCAAAGCAAAGACGACGTCACCGTAGTCGTAACAAGAGGTTGTGTCGTCATGAAATGGTAAGCACTTCGGACAGAGTAGGCTCGAGAATTATCCAAACACCAATGCCACGTATCCTCTTTGTCTACCTGTAAAATAACATTATGAAGTAATAGTGTAAGCTCCCCCACCAACCCCTCCTCTCACGCAAACAACCTCCTCCTCCACCAAGCATCACCCTCGATCCCCCAACCCAACTGACACACCTTAGAAACAATCTCCCCCTTAAACTCCGATAAATCAAATAATCTACTAAACCTGTTTCTAAAAGACACGCCACCAACCCAAGCGTCCAACCAGAAGGAAGTACAGTTACCATTTCCAATCGAACGACTAGTATTGTTACCAAACCAAGCTTCTCTACGCACAGCAGCTATATCACGCCACCAGCTAGAGACCTCCCGCCCTCCATCCAACACCTGCCCTCCCTCTACACCATAACGAACTGACAGCACCCGAAACGACAAACTATCTCTATCCATCAACAACCTCCAACACCACTTCCCTAATAACGCAACATTAAACTCTCTAATTCTCCTTACCCGCAAACCACCAATGTCTTCATGTGGGTTTTCATCTAGTCCTCCTTAAATGTCTATTTTCTATTGAAATTTTTAATAATATTTTACTTTGGGGGTGTTGTTAGAGGACCTATTTTGGAAGCCTCATCTCCATCTTTTGCATTTAATTGATCTATTAAAAAAATCATAATATATTAACCTTTTTATCAAAATATAAAGTATTTCTTTAAATAATATAAAAAATCTATAATCTTTGGAAAAAATATTTAGTTTTTTCTTAGAATTTTAAAAATAAGGTTTAAAAAAAAATATATTAGCTTTATTGAACCATGCTAAACCAACCTATTTTTCATATATTTATTTTCTCCGAAAAATCGAACCAAACCGACACATTACTCCCTACTGATGTCTATTAGTTCAACTATTGATTTCACGTAATTCAAAATGGATCACCAGAAACCCAAATCACCATATCTTATTATTATTTCTTTATTTTACACGTGTTCTTTTAAAATGGTTTAAAGTATTCATTTATTTTATAATATTTTTTTAATAAGCTAAATTAGTCCATTAAAATTGTCATATGAGATAATCGAACCGGAGATCTTGAGATGATTATTTTCTAATCATTGTATATTTCTTTTCACATTTTAGCTTATGCATTAGTTTTGATGATATTAAAAAGGCTAAACTACAGTTTTGGCCCCCTAAATTTGCCAATGTTGCGATTTTAGCCTTCTAATAAAAAAATGAAAATTTTGGCCCCTAAGATTTAACCCCTTTGCAATAGTGACCTTTTGGCTAATTTTAACCGAGTCAACGCCTAAGGATGATGGTGGCGGGGCACTGGTTTGAAGGATGATGGTGGCTGGGTGGTGGTTTGAAAAATAGCAGTTTATCTATTCAAAGTAAGGAGGATGGGAGTGGTGGGAACAAGCGACGCAAGAAAGCTTCCAAGTTCATCAGAGTGCGCCTTGGTGATGGTTCTGCTTCTACTCTTCTAGATCTTGAAAACTCACGGACCACCTCTGATCCTGGAACAACAAACCGTTTAAATGGTAACAGTAATGATTCTGGAGTTGGACAGCCTGCACGAGGTGTTTGGCTTGTAGAAACCACCATTAAAAAGTATTGAACATTAAGAATTGAATTTTTGCTTGGGAGGTAATCATTTTATGGTATCAAATTTGAGTAAATTTCAAGTACAACAAGCCGGCATGGGAATTTTGTTGTTGTGTTGAAGGCTGAATTCCATTGACTGAATGGGATGATTTATTAATTACATATGTGGCATGCCACTTAGTCGTTGACTCGGTCAAAATTTACCAAAAGGTTATTATTGCAAAGAGGCTAAATCTTAGGGGGCCAAAATTTTCATTTTTTTTATTAGGGGACCAAAATCGCAACATTGGCAAATTTAGGGAGGTCAAAACTGTAGTTTAGCCTATTAAAAATTAGGTTTTCCAAAATAAGTTATTTTAGAATTGATTTGAACTAAACCAACACATTTTTCATCCATTTGGTTGCAATTTCATGACAATTTTTTTTATAAATACCGAATCAAATCAACTATTTTTTCTCGATTTAGTTTTTCAGTTATCAAATTCTGAAACCTGATCGTTGCACATTTAAGTAGAGTGTTTGAACTACCATAGGGGTAGTTTTTGCAATTCAAAACTCCCCCTTAACCGAATCGTTGAGGAGAATTTAAATTTGATTTTAGATGAAACAACTCTTAATCAAAATTTACTTATTTTTCAATCAAACCCCGAATCATCAGACTCCTCTTCCCAAAAAAAAAAAAAAACAAGAATTTTAACACACAAAAAAACTTTAGGGAAAATGGGTGTGTGGTTAACAAATAAAAAGGTTATGTATTGAGATCCAATTTTTGTTTTCAATTGGTGGAGCCCACAAACAAAGAACCCAACAACAAATTCAACTGAAAACAAAAACAAAAAACAAGACAAAACCTTTTTTTTTTTATTTTTTTTCTTGTGTCATTTATGAGAAACATGAAGAAATCGACAATGGATTCTTTTTTTATTTGAACAACAATTACTTGTTTTGATTTGGAAAGTCACAAAACTCTTCACTCTTTTTGTCTCACTCTGGTTCTTTTCATTCCAACAATGATGTCCCCTAATCACTTGTCGGATGATCGAGGTTCTCCTCCGCATCATTTCAGGTATGCAAAAAAAAAAAAAAAATTCACGTTTTTTTTGATGAATTCAGCTATTGTAAATTCTGGGTATGGTTCATTTTTGGGTATTGGTTCAAATTGAAGGAAAAAAATGATTTTTTTTTTTTTTTTTAAGTTTTGATTTTAGAAGATCTATGAGTGGTTTTTGGTTGTAATAGTATCTTTGTTTGTTTTAATATTGAGTATGGTAAGGTGCATTGAAATGTGACAATGCTTTAAGCTGAAATCCTTATGTATAGTTTAGTTGATGTTACTGTTTCATTTTTTGAAATAATAATTTCAAGCATTGTTTATGCTTATTGTGACAATAAAGCACGGACCCTCCTCGTATTAGGCGTGTCCCAGTGTCGGACACATGTTGTTATAATTATACTGAACTATGTGAATTTTTCAAATTATTAGAGGTGTCGGGTCGGTGTCTGTGTCTGAGTCCGTATCCGTGCTTCATAAATATTGTCTGGTATCTAATTGTTTAGTAGGAAAGTTGATGGTAATATAATAGTAGTAACCTTCTGACCAACACTTGGTTGGTCCTTGTGGACGGGTTTGTTTCGTGACTCTTGTGAGTTGCGAATGGAGAAAACCCTCTTGGGAAGGGAGAACTTACCTTGTGTGCCCAACAAGGCCCACGTTGAAGATTAGTCACTGCTTAATGACGTTGGATTGGATACTTATTATCTATAACGTGGTTGTCTAAAAAAAAGTAGTCTTCTTAGGTATTGAGATTCGATCTATCATTTGAAATGTGGCAATGCTTTGAGCTGAAATCGATATTATTCAGTTGTTTATGAACTGGATTGCTGCTACTGTTTCATTTTTTTAATAGTAATTTCAAGCAATATTTACTCCTGGTGTGTATTATCCTATGTATCGCCGACACTTTGGATTAAATTCTAGTTGTGTTGGACACCGGTCCGACACTGCCACATTTACATTCATATATTCAATCATTTCCACTTTCTTAAATTGTTGCCACTTTCTTCATGTTAGTGTTGTGTTCAGTGCATGTGTTAGTGTCGTGTTTAGTTTACGTGTTTGTGTCAGTTTTCATAGCTATTATCGATTTGTTCAGTAGGGTAATTTGAAGGTATTATAAGAGTAGTAGTTTTGTTAACTATTGAAATTCAATCTATCATTTGCTTATGACATTAAAGAACATTCATTTCACGGTATTAAATGCTTTCAACGAATTTATTTATTCTTTAAATTAATTGTAGCAGAGATGCTAATGTTGCTTTGGATGTGTTGTAAGACTAGACGAGATATAATAAGGAACGAAAACATTAGAGAGAGTTGAGGTAACACCTATCATAAAAAATATGGTGGAAACTCGGATTAGGTGGTTTGGGTATGGGGAGAGAAAACTTGTAGATTCTATAGTAAGGAGGGTACAACAGATAGATGGTAGTTAAACCACTAGAGGCAGAGGAAGACCTAGAAGAATTATTAAGAAAGACCTATAGAGTAATGAGTTAAATATATATATTATATATAACGTAGCATTATGGCGTTGGTTGATCCATGTAGCAGACCCTGCGTAGTGGGATAAGGCTTGGTTGTTGTAAATGCTTTCAGTAACTTTATAAAAGAAAGTATTTAACGATTTTTGTGTTTTCTGTGTACTTTGTATTTGCTATGCTTTTAGTGATTATGTATAAGAGTATTTCAGTTTCTTGACATTCTACTATACCATAATGATTAGTGATTGATTACCTATATTATGATAGATTTGTAGATGAGGGATTCTAGGATTGTGTATTTGAAGTTATGACTTTTTTTGTTCTTGTTGTTCTGATTATATTTTTTTCCCTTCTCTTTTAGACATACACCGTTGCAGATAATTCATGTTGCTGCAAACTTCTTGAGGATATGGTCAATATACTCCATGTTCCGCTACTTGTCACAAACCGGAGCTTCGGTTGTTCTTTTTCTTTTTGCCTGTCTAGCTCCTGCAGCTATCCTATTTTTGATTTTGCAAAAGCCTTGGAAGGGAAGAGCACTTTCCAACACACAGGTAAACTTAATTTCTACTTCAGCAGAGAATACTAAGGAATAAGTGTTAGATTCTACATAAATTTTAACATGATACACATATTTGTCAACTAATACCAATTTTGTTTTCTTCAGGTCGTGCCTTCTATAATAAACGGTTTTATAACAGCACTGTATCTTGTCTTGTGGGGAAAGGGACTGAAATCATGTGGACCAGTTAGGTTGGTTTTGTTTTCCTCAAAGAAAATTTCAGTTGCTAACTTAAATGTGTCAAGTTCTGAAAGTCTGTTTGGATTAACAATTTAATTAATTGCTATTGCATAAGTGATTATCATATAAGCTATAAACTGTTTTCATAAACTATGCTGGAGAGCTATAGACATGTCACATGCTGTTTCCATAAGCTCTCCCAAATAGTCTCACAAGTGCGTATGCTAGTAGATAAACTTGCTAATCCAGACAAACTCTAGTCTAACTCTGCAATTGACTTTGAGTGATAAGGCATTGTGGCTGATGTTCAGTCAAGTAGAACACGAATTTCCAGTTTTTCATACTCCAATTGAATCATTGATGTCATCCACCATCATTATATTGCTCCTTCTTGATCCTGTTTGTATAATTGACTGGTTCTTGATTTGATGAGTAATGATTTTTTAGTTTGTATATGAACTCATTGCAACTTTTGTTTTTATTATTAATTCAGAGCGATATTGGGTGAGTATTCCGGTGCCGTCCTTGGAGTACTGTCTGGAGTGTTGTATGGCAGACGAAGCAATCTGTGGAAAAAGGTAATACTTTCATATACTCCCTTAAATTGATAGTATTATATAAATGATACCATGAAACCGTATACTCCAATTGAATTAGATATTAATACTCCAAAAATTAGGTTTTTCTTCACATGTTTCTCCTTTCTTCTTTATTTGTATTGATAAATATTTTCAGAAGTTGTTACTCTTTCCTGAATTGTTTTACCATGCCTTATGAAGATTTTGTTTTTCTTTATCCTCTCTTTAGGGTAATCTAATTATATTGTTTCTTTAGTTTATTCATGTTTCTTATTATATTTGTTTGGTTTGACTTATTTGAGCTTATCTACTTGCATAAGCACTTGTGAGAGTGTTTAGCAGAGTTTACGGAAAAAAAAAACTTACGACTTATAACTTATGAAAATAACTTATGTGAAAACAGTTTGACTTAATTTTATCTTTTGTTGCAAAAATAAGCACTTATATGATAAACACTTATGCTACAAGCGCTTAATTAAGATGTTTATCCAAACAGAGTCTTAGTCTTGGTTGTTTTAGAGGATCTTCACCATCCCCTAGTTTTTTTCTCTAACGGAAAACATTATTTTTGTGTAAAAAACTATGCATACAATTATTTAACCATTTTTTTAATATAAGAATGAACAGATAAAATTAATGTCCGTGTTTAACTATGATATATCAATAGTGTTATGTTTCCTCTTGGTTGTGATTGATGTGTTTGAAAGAAGTTTATGGTCTTTTCTAATCTGGTGTACTTTCTTATTTTTTAACCAGATAGGTGGCCTAGTTGCCATGTGTGCATCATTTTACCTGCTATCGGAAGGATGGGCCACAGCAACATATTTTCCGTTCTATATCCTTACTCACAGTGTTATTTCTTTCTTAAATTTAATGTTTTAAAAATCGAACTAGACATCAATCTGGCTAGACCTCTGCTTCATCATGGTTCAACCACCTTATACCACTTGAAATTAGACGAAACACCAAAATAACCAGACTATAAGTCCAGTTCAAGGTTCAATTGGTTGACTTTCCCTGTTCGGTTGTTAAAACTCTGCTTAAATTGACTAATTTTACTGCTAAAGTATTTTTTTGTTGTTTGTGTAGTCTTTCATCTTTTTTTTTTTTTTATCTTTTCCAAAAGTGTTGTAAACTTAACTAGAATATACCACGGGAAGATAGAGATGAAACTGAGGCTCAGACAGAACATGTTTTGGGCTTGAAGCAAATGTTAATTCCTATTATTGCTGGTATCCTATCAGCACTTAGGAGAGTGATTGCAAGGCGCATTTCAATCAAGGTAGTAACATTCATGTAATTCGTAATCAGTATTTTCTCTTTGATCTCATGTGCTTTATGTGTGCCCTTATATCTAAACCGGAACATCTTTTGTTTTCAGAATCAACTTAAAAGGAGACTCCATGCTTTAACTATTGCTTCTGCGACATGCTTTATGTTTCCCATTGCCATGTGGGATGTGATCATAGTGAGTTTCATGACCTTTGTTTTCCATTCTATGTCTAAATTAAGACATGGTTATCTCATTATGGAATATTTGATTGTTTTGTGGTTTTGGCTTGATTGATGTATGACAATTTCTGTAATCCTCCTCGTCTCCCTCATTTGACTCCTTCAGGGATCACCTTCTGAAAGCAATGGGAAATTGCCATTCTCAGCTTGGGCTTTCTCTAGCACTATCCTATTTGGAAATATTGTGATATTCTATGCTGATAGTATTGCAGAGGAGAGGTATGTCAGGCTAGTATTGCCATGCCCATATGTAATTGTTACGTGAGTAAAAGAAAGTTGTTTTTGCATTTTGGCTATTAGGTTCATAATTGTAAAATAGCGGTCTTAGCACTCTAGTGTAGCAAAATTTGGACAAACCTCTATTGTTCCGCGATACGATATTTAGTACAAAATTTGTCAAATTTTGGTTATAGCGGTATACCAATGTTGCACAGCAGAATTTGAACAAACCGGTATTTTCTGCAATCCACAGTTGTTAACACTAGGCTTCTTATGCTTGTTAGATTATTGGACGATGTTCCATATCATATTTATTACGAGTTGCATTGTAGCAGCAACATTCTCTTCATTCTTATTGGAAAATTGGCTTCAATTTTTTGTTTTGGTGAAATTATTCCTTGTCAAACTATTTGTATGACTTTATGCAATGTATGAAAAATGTTTTGTTATAATAAGGTTAAATTTAAATTCAGATTTGATATGGAAAATTCGAATTGTATTTGAAAGTTCTGAGTTGTGTAGGATAAGATAATGCACGAGAGTGGTGATTCAAAACACATTTTGGTTCTGAAGATACTGAAATTGTACTTTTTGTTGTAGATTGCACATGGTTTTCTCCTCACCAAGGCATTTGATGGCGGCTAGTGCATGCATCATCGTCATGGAGATTGTGTACAAGATGGATTTTTCTCTTGTAGGCTTCGTGATTTGCAGCTTAATATTAGGTTTAGGTATGTGCTTAATATTAGACATTCAAATTTATATTTCAATAAGCATTTTTTTCAGCTTTCTCTTTCTATGTTTTTTCTTTTAATAATTAACTAATGTTAAATTTTCTTTGCGATTGAATTATGTAGGGATATATCAAGCGACTGCATTAGAGCGAAATAGAAAAGATTCTATTCGAAATTCAGATTTATCCAATGGAGAATTCGATAATCAAATCCAGATGTCATCACTACCTACTTGAAGTACATATACTCTCAACTTCTCATTGTGAAATGACTTTACATGCCAATTGTTTACTTTGTTTTTATGTGTATCTATGCATTTCTTCCTTGAGCTTCTGTTTAATCATTCAATAGGATAGGGAAATTTTGTTCAGTCGATTGCTTCCTTTTTGTTTGTTTCATTTTTTCCTATTTTATTTTACATGATAGAGAGTCCACTAGTCACCAAATTTCCTTTAAGTAATTCTTCGTAAAATAAGTGATTTTTCATAAAATGATACAACATAAATGGCATTTCAATTGCATTGGTGAAAACCAGTGTCCAAAAAAAATGAAAACTAGAAATCATTGCATGGACAAAACTCACCCTTATAATGATAGATGTTAGGATCATAACTAGCTTTATTTTATACAGGGGCTTGAGTAAACTCAGTCATAATTTGGTGCTCTGTTGATTAGGGCGTCGGCTCATTATTTCGACAAATATTTCCGTGGTCTAGTGAGTCCATTTTGAAGATAACAATATTACCATATCATCATCGAAGGTTTTTGATAGACCACTAATGGCGTCGTTTGATTCATGTAGCTGACTCGCTTAGTGGGATTAGGCTTGGTTGTGGTTGTAGTTACCATGTTTACACTAATTTGGTGAAGTGACAATTTAGTTTTTTCCATAGGCAATTTTTGTGAAAAAAATACAGGAAAACTAATATGGTGACACTTTAATTGGACTATTTGGGAGTGAATACTTAATTTGGTCCCTAAAATTGTTGGAATGTGTGAACTTAATCCCTTAGATTATCAATATTCCAAAATGATCCCTATAATTGCAAAATATTAATCAGGTCCGTCCCTCTGATATCAAATGCATCTCTGACATTATTCACTTAGTTTCGAATACCTCCCTAACATTACCAAGATAATGTCTTTGATAGTTCCTGGTTGATATCGCCCTACAGTTTCAGGGACCAAAATTAAGCATTAAACCGATTATTTGCTAGCAAAAATATTTGGAGGACTAATGTGGTGACACCATAATGTTTAGAGCATGTGGATATGTTCCTAATACCGGATTGTTGTATCTGAAGGAGTCTCAAGTTTGTTTGTCTACTTTTTGGCAGGGTGTTTGGAAGCATCAAATGGAAACTATTGACACATAAACCCCGTTGCTATATCATGAGTTACACTTTGGTCACTGGCAGTTTCATTTTGTGCACTACTAACTTCAAAAAAGCTGTATCCACGGAAATGATGTATTATCGACCACTTCTGCGGACTTCCAGTTGCAAAATTGTTATCAACAGAAATTCTTGCCGATTGATCTGAACTTCAGGGAGGTTGAACTCCACTTTTAGCCTACAAAGTTCATTATTTTGTCTTGTACAGGATCATTAGTTAATTACTTAATCTAGCAGTTCTTTGTGTAGTTTAGAAGAAATTATCTGTTCAAAAAAGAAAACATCAATATTTATCATGATCCTGGTAGTAGTTCTTTAAATCTTTATATAAAGCTATACATTTTAATGAAAATATTGAATGCCAAACAGTTGGTTATTCTTTGTATTGTGTTTGATGTTGTGTTTTGTTTCCTTTCTATCTATTTTGTTTCTATCATTTACATTTCAGATTCATTTTCAAAATCGAATCAAGCCGAATTAAACTGCATGCATATATATTAATACTTATTTTTTTATTAGCATTTGATGCCCCAAAGTGTAATGTTTTTACGTGCACTTTGAAGTGGTACCTCTCTTATGGTTTTCAAATCTCATAGAGAAACCAGTCTAGTTATGAAAGCAGCTAACTGAAATGTTCATCTCCAGACTTAGAACTAGCCGAATCACCTAGAAGAATTCAACATCTCCGCGAGTATTAATATCCGATATGAAAGAGGTACACAAATTACGGTTCAGTTGTTCACTCAACCAACCTCACCTACTTTTAATGTGTCAAAACAAAAAAGAAGACATTGGTTGGACTTTCTTGTTTTGAACACAAACATCTCATGTACACCCATTTATTGAGGTGAATTTGTGTCGAGTATGACTCATTTATAGACAAATGGGAGTCATTTATTTGATAAACAATTAGATGTATTACGCTTGGACCACCAAATGGATTTATGTTTCACAATATCAGAGAGTTACTTGTATATGGACAACTATTACTTCAAAAATCTAATACTGCAGAGAATTCACCTGCTATGTTATTCAATCCAGTCATCAGTGACAAGGTCAAGCACCAGTTGGACATGTTACATGTTTCTGAGTGTTATGTAGGGGTACTCCTTAGTTTATGGGTGGCAATTTCAGATTCCAAATACTATTCCAGCTACCTGTTACAAACGTTCAACTAAAATAGTTAGTTATCAAATTTCCTATAACTATGATGTAAATTTATATTCGATTTTTTTTTTTTTTGAGTTGTTATTGGTAAATTTGTCTAGAATAAAGTCAAACCAAAAGTAGTTAAGTATTAGTTAATTTTGGAGTTTGTTTTACATAAAGGCATAGATGATAATATTAATCTATTATTTGTTTTTTCTAATAATACTTATTAGTTGATTTTCTTCTTACTATTTGACATGTTTGAAATATAAAATACCGTTGTCATAATCAAAAATTAATTATTCAGTTAGTGTGCCACATAATCAAAAAAAGGTGACTCAGCGTACCATGTCATCATTTTTGCACAGTCAGATGGGTCAGGGGAGTATTTTGAAAAATATTTATTTTACAAGGACATAATCTAAACAAAAAACTTTACGAGGGAAAAAAGCGGAAATAACTTATATTATAGGAGGGTAAAACACTATTAACCCTTCTAATATTATCAATTTACCTCTCCAAAAAGGATAAAGATCGGGCACGAATAAGAGAGTATACTGCGAATACCAAAGAGTTGTATTATTTGAACAACCATTTATATGATAACTTTTGAGACAACCATATGTTTACAAAGAATATGAGGCATTGACACAGAAACCAAAGCAATAGAGAGAAAATAAAAAAAATAATATGAGTATAAGAGAGAAAATTGTCACCAAATTATTAAAAAATAGTTGTACAAATATCATTTCTATACCATATAATACATGGTCAATCCACTAATGATTGTCAAGGTTTGAAAATCCAGTTGAGAAATTAATCCGAAAAGGACGCTTTCAGAAGAATGTGGAGAAGAAGAGCTAACCTATAGATTAGGAGAGATCGAGACCATAAAAGAGGGGGCCTAGAACCTCAAAAAGTCATCGATTATAAGACTTTGTTTGCGAGTTTGGAAGGGAAGGGAGGGGAGAGTTTAGAAAGGAAAAAAAAAATAACTAGAAGAAATAGAAGACATTGGGAGGGGAGGGTTTTTGAAGGGTTCATTTCTTCATAATAGAAAACTCTCCTCATTTAGGGGAACTCAAAAATTGTATTGGAGGAGGATTTTGAAGGGTTTATACCAATTCTTCAAATTTAATCTTTGTTGTGATAATATTCTTAGAATTAAAAATATATTAATCATAAGTATAAGTATTAATTTATCATTCTCTACAAAATTGCTCTTTCGAAAAATGTGAAACATTTCTCCGTTTCCCCCTGTATACCCCCAAAATCCTCCATTGACCTCCCCTTCAAACTCCCAACCAAAGATCTTATTCGGTTATGGGGGATTTAAATATTTTTCTCTTATATATACAAAAATCTATTAAATGTTTATGTTTATATGAGAAAGTCGATATTTAATTTTTTGAAAACTCATGAATGTTTTCAAAATCAAAATTAATGTAGTGTTTCTATTAAATAACTTTTTATTTTATATGAAAACACCCTTCAATATTTGTACCACTCTCATTGAAGATTTTAAATGTCTATATCTGAATAAACAAATTTTTATATACATATATTTGGAAAGCATGTCTGATAAAATATTGGAAACTCATAGACTATTTTTAAAATATAAACATTAATGTAGTGTTTCTATTAAATAATTGTTTATTTTATATACAAAACAACGTTTAATTTTTGCACCACATCCGTTGCAGATTTTATGTACTTATATCCGCATAAGCAAATTTTTATGTACATAAATGAGAAAGTCGATATTTTCGTCCCTTATAAATTTGCTATTTTCGTCTTTCTCATTTATCATATCGACTCTCATTTATGTACATCAAAATTTGCAAAAACAGTCTTTCTCATTAATGTTTATGTACACAACCCTAACGAAAGGGACCAAAAAGTGTAACGAAAAATAGCAAAAATAGCAAAAAATTCCATCAGATATAGGTACATAAAAATAGCAAAAATAGCAAAAAATTTCACAACCCTAACGGAATGGGCCAAAAAGTGTAACGAAAATGAATTTAAAAGACTCAAATGGTCTTTTTATTACTAAAAAATATATTTAAGGGACGAAAATAGCAATTAAGCCTAAAATTTTGGATTGATAAATTTTATTTTATATTTAAAAAACCATTAAATATTTAAATCACACTCATTAAAGATTTTATATGCTTTTAAATTATTGATCGGTATTATTTAAATTCGACCAAATAAAAAAAATAGTAATAAGAATGACTTTGAATTAGGTTTTTTGTTTGGAGAGGAATTAGGGTTTTTATTTGGTGCAGATTTTCTTCACGATATTATCTCATATAGGAGTTTTATTCGCACAATTAGGGTTTTTACTAAACACAATACCGAGTTATCTATATTTCTCACTTTGCTTTAATTTTCAAAACTTGCCGCAAAATCACACAATCAAAGCAGGGTGGGTTGGTTTTTACTCAAATCAACATGAATCTCATGTCAGTGGCCGAGGTAACATTCTGTCATTACTGGTGTTTCTTCTACTGCAAGAAATCCGAAAACAATATAAAGGCGATGATAATACCGACAAATTAAGTGATTTACCTGATTGTGTTTTACTTCACATACTCTCTTTTTTTAACACCAAATACGCAGTTCAAACTTGTGTTTTGTCCAAAAGATGGAAGAATATCTGGAAGCTTCTTCCAAGCCTCATAATAGGTTATTCACACTTTAAGGATCTCAAAGTTTTTGAATATTTTGTTCATGGATTTTTAGGTACACGTGATCCCTCAACGGCACTGCAAGTTCTTGATATTCGCGAGGAGTATCTCGTGGGGTATCAAAGCCATCTCGAATGGACTGTCAGATGTGCTTTTACACATAATGTTAAGCAAGTACGAATTGTTCTCAGAAAAGTTCAACGCTTACAGTCTTGCATCATTTCATGCGACACTTTAACATCTCTTCACATTTCTGTTGCTTCTCATCCACGAACATTATTTCCGAATTCTTTGAATTTTCCAGCATACCTACCTGTTTTTAGGGTCCTTTGACTTTGGTGTGGACGATGATGGCCGTGTTGAGCCTTTTACAGCATTTAAGAGGTTGAATAGTTTGATCCTTCAAAATTGTCGCGTTCTTGACAAACAAAACCTTTACATATCGAGTGCCACACTCGCCAATTTAACAATACATGGATACTTTTGGGAGTTTTACCATTGCAACTTAAAGTTATACACTCCAAATCTATGTACCTTTGATTATAAGGGTATTCCTTCTGTTCAGCAACTCTGTGGGAGCAACAGTAATCTATCTTCTGTCAAACATGCAACTATAATTGTAATAAGTTTTTCGGAATCTGCAAAGACTTCATTGATGCTATACAACTGGTTGGTTGAGCTTGCTAATATCGAATCATTGACAATCAATTTAATTACTCTTCAGGTAAGCTATGGTATGTTTGGTCAGTTTCACTTTTTACTACAACAAATTGATTCTCATTCATAGTCATGCCTCATTGCATAGATTCTGGACGCAGTTCCTAACATGTTGAAGGCTGAGTTTCCTTGTGTAAATTGAAGTCACTGAAAGTACAAACGAACAAATCATCCATACCTAATGAATATCTGAATTTTTTGCTTCAAAATGCACCGTTAGCAAAGGTCGACCTCATATGTTACTAAGGTAAAATGTGCATTCAACTTGCCTCTTAATTCCTACCTATTTTATTGATTTCTTGATGTTGTAGTTGTCAAGCAAATTGAAAATGGTGTAATTTTTCAGCTGAAACCAGAACAAGTTCACACCACAACAGAAGTTATAGAAGGGTGGAGGATACTATCTAGATGATTTTGTAGTTTTCGCAAGAGAAATATTTTCCTAACTAGATAGCATGCTTAAGATTTATTTATTTTATTTCGATTTTGTTTACTTATTACTGCGACTTGCTAAATTATCATTCCTATTTTATTTCGTTTATTATACTTAGGAATATTTTTTTTTTTTGCATAGCTTCAAGGCAACTATTGGAGTTTGTTTGAGATAACTAAATTTCAATGGTGCTTGCTTCTAAAGGGTGGAAGCTTTAAGATCAAAGATGAACTTCTATGATTCAATATATTGTGCTTGTCTGTTTTTATTTAGTGTTTTTTCGTCTCACATTCCTTTAGTGGTTTGCAGAGAAAATTTGAACTCTCTCTTTGTTTCCTTTACTAATCTCTTGATTTATGTATTTGAATACTTCACGTTTCTCAAAAATAATATACAAGTTATAATGTTTACCACTGTGAATCACTGTTAGTGTTTTGGCTTCTATGTTATGGATACTATGAATGGCAAATATATATATATAAGTTATAGAAGCCTTTATTGATAGGTAAATTCAATCATACACAATGCTACAGTTAGAAATTTTCTTTCATTTAGAAAAAACATTTCCGTTCAGTTGATACAATATAAATTTTCTTCTGCCCAATGCATATTTTATAGGGTAAACAGAAGATGGAGACAAATTCTACTGAAGAAAGTTTGATAAATGTAAAAGTAATATAATTCAATGTCTCTACCACTATGAAGACAAACCCTATCTGCTTCTAGACATGGGAGGACATGGAGGTAAAGATGCAAAGGATCTAACTTGAATTCATTCAATAACATACAATATGTTCCCTAAAACTTTTCTCTAACATGTCATACCCATATAAATTTATATTTAGAAGTTTCTTATTAGGTTTATAACTTAGGTTCATGAAGCGACATCATAAATGTTTAAAGACGTACAAACTTCAGATAAATATCTTCGAACAGAGCATCATTTGATGCATCCGTGAAGCCGATGATGCAATAAAAATCATCGTTTTCTTCAATGTCTGCTCTAACCATCTCTACTAGGTGGCGAGAAATGAAACTAACAATAAAAACACGAAGAAATACTGAAATGAGGAAGGAAATGAACGAAAAAACCATAGCATAGAAGAAGAGTAATATGGAAATTAGGCACGAGAAAGGAAAAACAAAATGAAATGGTGAAAAATGAAACTAATGAAAAGGGTTATATATCAAAATGGAGGAAAACATAAAGATTCGTGATTCAAAAAATGTGTAAACAAACATCATTGCAACCAATCGATGTGGCACACAATCAGTTTATCAAAAGGCCATCACGCAATTCATAGAAAGAAACATGTGTCAACGTGCAAAAAACGAGAGCATGTAAACAACAATTCAATCGCTTGGGAAACTCTTCTTCACCTCACGCCTGAGTTATTGTTTGGATTTGAACACTTCATAACAGTTGTCCGGAGAATTATGGGTCGAGAGGATTATGTACCCTAAAGATTCGGCACGGATTATGGGTCGAGAGGATTATGTACCCCAAAGATTCGGCACAGAGGATCATCATAGAGGATGTGTAGGTTCACTAGTACAGTTATGATCTATATATTATAGATTAGTACAAGTTGTTAGAGATTAGTTAATTGACAAGAAGATACAACGTGGAAGTTGTGAGTTTGTCCGTAAATGTATCTTTTTTATTTATCACGGTTTTGAACGGGTTAGGCGTCGAAACGTAGGTTATATGTTAAATGTTATTTCTATTTAAAAAAAAAAAGAATTAATGATGAAGCTGAAGTTAAATATAAAAACATTAAAATAGTTGTCGTTAAATATTATAAAGTGTTGGATTTAACATAAGTCAAAATAGTACAAATAATAGAGATTGCGTTAATGATAAAGACGACGTTAATGTGACCGTATTTTTTATTTATCATTTACGAATCTTTAAAAAAATATATCCTTTAAAAACATTTTTATTTTTTATATAAACTCAATTTAACTAATTACAAACATTGGAATAGTCATAACTAAATATTATAAAGTGGCAAACTAAAAATATGGTAAAATATTTAAAAATAAATAAAAATATGATGTTTAACTAATTACAAACATTGGAATAATCATAACTAAATATTATAAAGTGACAAACTAAAAATATTGTAAAATATAAAAAAAAAAAAATACGACGTTAACTTTCCAAGTGACGAATCTCAAGCATATACAACTTATACAGCTGTTTTGGGACACCATGATTATTCAGCAAAGGAGAAAACAGACGATTCAAATGGTAGCGCATCCAAAGAGGTTTCACTTGAACTCCTCGTAACCGTGGTTGCTAAGAATGTGGTTGATAACAGTCAGAATAAATTGGTAATTGTCGAAATCGGTAATGATAACAGCCAGAATAGACCCGTGGATGATCTCTCTAACTATCCTTCTCATAGTTGCCTAATTTGCAAAAAGACTTTGAGTTGGTTCAGAAGTTGATGAATAATAAAAATATTGATTATGAGGTCTCATCCACTACTTACATCTCAAAGATAAGATCCAGAAGAAGAAGAAAAACTCTACCGAGTTGCCTACCAAACCCGCTTCCTGGGTTCACCTTCTTCCATTCCTCGATTAATATTTTCTATTGGGATATTCGACGTATAGATCCAATAGTTTCTTTTGACCAGGTTCCTTCACTGCCCATCGCCGTTGGTCAAGAATCTAGTTGGAGAAAGATTCTACAAGCACTTAGCTGACTTTTAGATATCGTTTTGGTATGTCGATTTATCCCTTTTCTTAATTTGTTTTTCCGATTTGCTTCTCTTTTCGAGGATTTTGGTTTGGTCTCCCACTTGTGTATCTTTTTCCACTTTTTTATTTTATATATTATAAATAAGATTGTATCATTGTTAATGAAAAAAAAGTCGCTTGTTATGGAAGAACATATTTATGGAAAAAATAAAATATGTTCAAAAAAATACTTTATTTGTGGATTAAAATGAGGGTATAATAGAAAAAAGAGTTTCAAAAATTCACTTTCATAATTTCATTTTTTTAAAGACACTTTCTTAATTTCATGTTACCATTCTAAAACGATAGTTAAATAAAAACAAAGGGAGTAATATTTAGAGAATAAGTGATTTTGACATTCAATAATTTAGAGATTGTTTTTATAAAGTTTTTGAGTTGAGCCTGTTTTGTACGAATTAAATTGAAAATGATTTTGACATTCAATAATTTAAAGATTATTTACTAGGGATTAATAATTTATTTTGTTTGGATACAACTGTATAAAAGGAACATTTTGTTTCAAATTAATCTCAATCTTTCTACAAATATTTTTTCTCTCCTCTAAATATGATTTTTTGTTACAAAAGACACCGAAGGATAAAAATATGCTTAGGTGTCAATTAATTAACATGGGGCATTATTTTTTTTTGCTAGTTATTAACTTTCATATATAGAGAATAGATGAATGAATATCGTTTATTTTTGTTAAAAAAATGTTTATTATTTGAACTAGCGAAAAACGGGCACGAAAGTGCCCGTCTTTCCGTTCTTTTTACTGCGCTAACGTTTGAAAATTATGAACGGTATTTTTTTTATGAAATTTTGGTTTTGATTAAAAGTAAAAATATAAATGTTTGTTATTTTTTTTAATGACACGAACAACAATCTTTATTATAGAAAAAGTTGTTTAAGGGTATAATTGAGATAATAAAAAATATGTATAAATATACTCATTTAGTTTGTTATATTTTTTAAGTGATAAAGGAAAAAAAAACATATATATGTATATTGATATTGTGTTTGTTACATTTATTTTAATATTTAAATTTATTATTATCTATTTGTTATATGTGCTATTTGTATTGAAAATTAAGGGTATTTTTGAAAAGAAAATTTCAACCCAAAAGTGTTGAAAGGGTAGTTTTTTTTATATATATACTATAGATATTGTTTATTTTTGTTAAAAAAATGTTTATTATTGTTAAATCATTTGGTTGAGAATTATTTGAAAGGATGATCCTGTCGCACATATTATTCAATGAGATACTAAAAAATTGGCATATTAGTTAGGGGTATTAGTTATTGATTTAAGAGTTTTATGGAGATTAAGATATAATAAATTTTTAGGGATCCTAAAAATATGAATATTATCTTTCAAAAAAAATATATATGGATATTAGTCCAGAAAGAAAGCCCATTTTCTAATATATATATATATATATATTAGAAAATAATTTATTTAGGTTACAAAGTAACTACCGAAAATCTGAAGCATAAACCCTTAAACCGGCAACATATTATTCAATGAAAAGAAAGAGAACTTCATCCCTAACATCTTCACCGGAAAATTTACTCACAGTAAGTCCGAAGGTTTCAGATTTACCTGATGAGTGTTGGGAAACTATCTTCAGATTCATCCACAAAGACGACAACAAGCGCTTCTGCTTGAACTCTCTTTATTTTGTTTCCAAAGAGTTCCTCTCCATCACCAACCGTCTTCGATTCTCACTCATTGTCAAAGATGCAAAAGGACCTTTTCTCGGTCGCCTCCTCAAAAGGTTCACCAACCTTAACTCCCTTGACCTCTCGAACTACAACTGTGACCTCGACTTGCTTCTCCACAAAATATCTTGTTTCCCACTAAAGAAACTCACATCGCTTAGTATCTCCAACCAACACACCTTTCCTCCCTACAAGAAAATATACGATTTGCTATGCTTGATTTCGTAGCTAATTCGTATCTTATTCCTAGCAAACGGGTTTAGCATAGATTGAGAGACAAATTTGCTAGGGAAATATTTCTTAGTAAATCCGTAGTTAGTTAAATATAAATCCTAGCAAATGCTTAGTTATTCCATAGCAAACTAGCATTTAAAAATGAATTTTCCATAGCAACATAACTACAACTTATCATAGCGACTTCACAGCAAATCCATAGCTAAACATAACAAAGCAATTTCACAACAAATCCATAGCTTAACTTTCTTTTAGGTTTCCTTTTTATCTTTTGGTGATTAATTTTTAATATATTTAAAGCACTGCCAATCAATTAATAAGCAACTTTAATTGAACCACCACGAGAAATCAAAAACAAGTATTGCAAAATAAGTTTAGTCATACAATATTAATCAAATTTGAAGTTATACAAGAGATTCTTCATATTATAACAAGAGTTGAGCTTATATACATGAGATTATTCATATTAGACCACGATCCACTTTGTCAAGAACAATTATGTAGGAAAAATAAAGGACATATCATTGTATTATTTTTATCCAAAAAAAGTGCCACCTTTGCCGGATCACATCCATAGAAACAGAACCAGTGACAGCAGCAAGCAGGGATGAAGCCAGCACCACACATAATTTCCCTCAACTCTATGTAAATAGCCTTATCTTCACATCCTCCTTGATCTTGTAGCAACTAAAACAATAACGATAAATTTAACGGTAGATAACTACCGTTTGGAACACTTTTTAAATCAATTGAACTAGTTAACAGAGAAAAATAGTTTGTAGGAGAAACTTAACATACTTATTGTGCAATGCCTCTGCACACTCTCATGCATCTAATTTCCATATATCTTTCTCTGTTAGTAGTCTTTCATATCCAAGTTTCATAATGGGATTCATCCAAGAAAAAACTATCCCTGCCAAAGCAACAAATCAAAACCTGTTAACCATCCTTACACTATGAACGAACAGAGTTTTCAAAATGATACCATCAAAATTGATGACCACAAACCTGTTAACCATCCATAAACTATGATATCTTATCATTTTCACTTGATTGGTAATATACTGACATCTAATACCAGCAGCAGCAAAAACAGAAAGAAAAAAAAAAAAAAACTAATAGCACACAAAGTGAATGTTCAGATCCCTCTCGACATAAACTTTGTTTATAATATATTTCATACCTTTCATTCCTGATGCGCAAACTTTGTTAACAGTAGTGCAGACTATGGATTTCGATAGTCCTGCTCCAAGAGCAGCTTGTATAGCTGGAGCTTACCCCAAATTAGCACTAAGGACATTCTCAAAGAATACTTCTTCCACCATTGATGGATCAACATTGGCCCTTTTAAGAGCAGCCACATATCAACAAAACAGAGATAAGCATATCTTCAATAAGTTTCGAACACAATGAAATACGAACTGACACAGGTTAACATAATTACCTTGAATAGTTATTGAACTTAGCTTGGTGGCAGGTACAGATGAAAGAGTACCAAGAAGCCTTCAATACAAAGTATGAGCCAACACTTAACAAAACGGAACAATAAACATCACAAAAAATCTACTTAAACATGCAGAAGAATCAACTTAGAAACAGAAAAACTCCTATGAAAGAATCATTCTACTAAATCTGGGTAAAAAGGTACACAGATGCAGAAGAATCTTCATTTGCTTTAAATGATATCTAGTGAAAACAACTTGCTTGGTTTGTTTAGTCTTTCAGTTCCTCGCGCACCTCGTGGCCTTCCTGTCCAACTCTGTAGAAAAATACCACATCGATTAGCAATTATGATGGATTGAATCAGAATCTATGATTTGGATGAAGAATAAGAGAGCAGTGAATCAGAGAATCACATATAGACAACACTGTTAAGTACTAGTAAACCAAATATAGACATACCATATATGTGGGGACATGAGTTGTATGTAGAAACTTATCAGCTAATAAAAAATCTTCCTTGTCATGAGAAAGTGGAGATATACCACAGTGGAGCATCTTATCATTATTGTCAATGGAGTCATCACTGTTTGCATCAAATCCCGCTAACCTTCCTTGCATCACTGTTTGCATCAAATCCTAGTTCATCCAAGGCCGCCAGAAATCTTTCGACACCCACCAACTCACTCAAAGAACCACTTCCCTGAAGTTAAAAAAACACTCCTTAGAAAAGACTGGAAAAATGAATACAATGTATACATAATTTCTAGGAAAAAGAGAAGAAGAAGAAGCAAAGTATATGAGAATATATAACACAATGAAAAACACGCTCGGATACTTAAAATACATGACAGATCTCAACTTTATGGATCAATTCTAAACAGATTACGTAACTTTGGCAATTGCCAGATATCTATAATACAGAGCAAAATGAACCAGTCGAAATCACACCTTGTTTCCACCATCACTGAAGCTTCTTCAAGTAGAAGATGCAATTAAAGATCAATGTTATACGCTCTGCATAAGCAACATTTTCCAATACAACAGAGCACCATTCAGCCCAAACATTTAGAATTAAGGAACGTAAGTATTGAATGCACATTTCACAAAGTATCAAAGCAATTTAACATTCATTATACCTATCTGTCGTCTATAAGAGTCGTTGAGGCCTGATTTTTCCATCAACTCTATGTAAATAGCCTTATCTTCACCTCCTCCTTGATCTTGTGGAAACTACAATAATAACGATATATTTAATTACTAAGCCATGAATTAATGTAGTAATGAGTACACATAGATATGGACATAAAATCGGTAACCAAAAATATAGAGCTCAGTCAATCTGACTCACCAATAAAATTGGTAACCAAAAATATAGAGCTCAGTCAATACCAAAAATATAGAGGTCAGTCAATCTGACTCACCAACATGTGATGAACCAGAACAGCCTGACGGTAGCTGGTGATAGCAGAGGTACAAAAAGAAAAGCATCAAATTAGAAATTAGAATCTAAAAATCAGTTAAATATTAGGTGAATTGGTCAAACGTGAATCCTAAATATGAACCTAAACACAGATGTTGCTGCGCAGATCAGAGACATATTATGATCTCTTTGGTAACTAATAAGGACATATCAGATTGGCAACACATATTAGACCAGCATCGACAAATAATTTTCCCACTTCACATGAATTCAAAAAACATATATCAGTAAAACCTTGGAAAATTTATATGCATTAGAGTATCATACTTTTGAATACACATCCTCAATTCAAATACTCTCACCCTCTGCTTTACATAGCCAAAATATATAGAGATATCAATTTCATTAGGAATGGTCTAAACTACGACATGGATTAAAAAGCAATCATACGAAATGTGTCCACTGTAGAAGTAGCTTGTAAAATATTCTACTATATTGCTTTTTATCATGCATAGTACATTGAAGAACCTAAGGGTTTGTCCTGCTCTAGTTTGATATGCACATATATCAGATCGGACATACATCACCATACAAGAATAAGAATCAAGTATCATCTAAATACATGCCACTTGAAATATGACTTATAGAATCAATCCAACAAGTATTATCTAATGATGATTTCTCATACAGTAAAGTGAGTTTGATGAACTAATTCAATAACCTAATTTCAATTTGTGTGAAACCTAAACAGAGGATTGAAAAAATCATCTAGCATGAGCAAATTAGACTTTGAGGTCCATACGTTGTCAAATCCTAGATCTAGAAGAGAAAGAAATTTCAACATGGAAACCACCTAATACATAAAAGTAAAATCCAATCATCATTTCTATATCTTCCAATTAACAACCATATACACAAGATTTCAATAAGGAAATAGAAATCTCACAGATACAAAAATACGGCCATATCTACCAAATGCAGCTTCTCCTATATCTGGGTAGCTAGTGAGTCCTTCTTTACTTTCAAAGCAGTGTCACATAAGGGTGGATGTATAACAACAAACAGCTGCAGAAATAAGCATCAGTACCAAGCCCATCCAACCAGCTTGTTTCACTGTATAAGGTGTAGACAAAAGGCCCACTCCAGCCATCATATTAATCCCTGCAAAGTCATATCATCACCTCATAATTCGTGTCAAAATTGAAATAAAGTGTGGATAGATATTTGCAGACAGAACAAAACTCCTCATATCAGGTTTTTAAACAAACAGTAGTCCACATCATTCTCTTACCCTTCACCCTTACCCCAAAATAAAAGAAAATAAATTACAAGCAATATAAGGTAAATCAATGCTCTAAGTAACTCATGAAGCAAATAACTACCAATACATAAAGCCTGCTATATGTGTCCTTGAAAAACTAAACACTTTCCTTGAAAAAAACTAAGAAAAAACTTTATAGAAAAATCTGCTATATCTGTCCACCAGAGCGCATAACTAAAAAGCCTGCCATACCACACCTGAAGCCCTAAACAACCCTACAAATCTGCAAATACCAAAGCAGAAAAAACAAAAACCCAGAATCAACACTCTTTGATGAAAAAACTGTTGATATACGTGCCAAATGGTGCTTCAAATGACAGGAAAAAACAGCATATGTAGAGAATAAACACAATATATTAAAAATTTCGCTTACAAAACAGTAGCATTCAATATAAATTTGACGTGCAAAACAGAACATGCTCACAATTAAAGGCATGCATGCATGCATGCATATAAGAACAATAGTTCGTCAAAAGAAGCATAATACCTTGTTCATCACACACAACAATCTAAGTGTGAAACTTAGATATTGTTATAACAAAACTATTGTGTAAATTTATATCTCCTATTAACCTTATCAGTTAAGAGTCATCGCCTGGGTATATTTTTGCTGCAGCGAAACTCAACTAAGAGAGTTATATGAGCTAAGGACCATTCAAGAGAAGGTTGTGTTGTGTCTTTCCTCAAACTCTCATCATCCAGTAGATCTAATAATGACTCTACAACCAATGAATCTGCTGAAACCTTCAAAAGTTCACTACATAAAAAGGAAAACCGGATACTAAACTAATTAAATGATATGATATTGCAAGATAGTTCACCTATGTAAAATATATAATCAAGATAGCCAACAAAATCTCTAGATTCAACTTTACCTAACATATGTTTAAAAAATATGTAGGTTAACAAATCACTTTTGTTTATCAATTACACAACTTTACCTAACATATGTTTTAAAAAAAGTATAGTAGCTATAACTCCTTATTCATAATCAATTTCACATAACTCAGTCAAATGTAAATCAGAGACAAAAAATATACCAAATCAATTTTAATTGCATTTCATATTATCATTTTGAATGTAATTATAACTAGATCAACTCAAATCTAGAAGTTGTATTTAAACATACAACTACAACAAAATAAACCTTCTCATGCCTCAACTGAAAATAAATCTAGAAACAATCTTCAACTCATTCATAATCTCCTTATCCAAAATCAATCACACAACCTAAAACCTTATTCATAATCAATCACTCACAATTGCAGAATTAAACACGTTAAAAGATGTAAAAAGGATAATAGCACCAAAATCAAACACCACTTAAATCTTTATTCATAATCAATCACACGCAATTTAAATTGAAAATTCACAGTAAGAAATTTAGTTGATTAATCATAAAAGAGAAGTTAAGAATTGTTTGAGAAACCTTAGATCGATTGTCGATCAGAGAAGTTGCGGCGTCGGTTGCGCAAACGAGAACCAGTGAGAACCAGAACTTCGTAGAACAAGCACGATTCCGCGAACGAAGAACAACTATTAGGGATTATGATTCTGCGCTGAATCAGGGATTTGGTGAAGAACGAGTTTTAGGATGCATAAGCGCTGAATTAGGGATTTGGTGAAGAACAATTCTGAAATTGAATCATCAATGGTGTTGAATCAAAGATTCGGTGAATGAGGAACAAGGAATTGAATCCATATGATTGTGATGAATTAGGGATTGTGATGATGATTGAGTCTCGTGACAATGAATTAGGGATTTTGTTTTGGGTGAAATAATGTAGTAATTTGTTATTTGTTTATTTGTTAAAATAAATAAAATAAGTAAAAGTAATTCACGTGTAACCAAAAAAAGAAAGTTATATTCACCAAAAAAAAAAAAGAGAGTAAAAGTGATGGCTTTGTTTAGTTCCGGTTAAACAGTCGTGTTTTTAATTGAGATTAACTAGGAACCTGGTTTGTAGTAATGATTTGGTAGCATATCTTGTATTCTCTTGTAGTGTCAGAGTGGGATCAACAAATTGGTTAGTGAAAATGGACATGTGTCAATTGATCCAACAATTAAGGGAATAAATCTAAGAGAAAGTATTCTTTGAACCCTCTATAAAAGGAAGAAATGGTTAGGAAGAAAAGTGTCTAGAAAAATGATTCAAATCACTCTCTTCTCTCCGTGAGCTTTATGCTCTTTCTTAGGCTATTAGTCTTTATCATTCCAACAATTGTACCACACTATCTTCATTGTACCATTGTAATCCAAGGTTATTGAATACAACTTGAGGATTTCACATTTTTATCTTTGTTGATTTACTGAGTTGTTACACATTCAAAAAGTATAATAAATGAAATAAAATAGGAATGATTATTTAGCAAGTCGCAGTAATAAGTAAAAAAAAATTGCAATAAAGTAAATAAATCTTAAGCACGCTATCTAGTTATTATAGTGCATCTTTGCTTAATCGGATCTCTTGGGAAAACTACAATATCTTCTAGATAGGAAACCGCCATCTTTATGTCAACATCTTTAAGAATTAAAGAGGCAAATTGAATGCACTTTTACCTTAATCGACGTATGAGGTCAACCTTTGCTGACAGTGCGTTTCGAAGCAAAAAATTCAGATATTTATTAAGTATGGATGATTTGTGCGTTTGTACTTTCAGTGACTTCAAGTTACACAAGGAAGGAAACTCAGCCTTCAATGTGGTAGGAACCGAGTCGAGAATCTAAGCAATGAGGGATGATTATGAATGAGAATCAATTTAACAGAAGTCATATTATTTGACAAAAATTACAAGTGAAAAAACAAACATATTAAGAAAAAAGTTGTTGTTGTAAAAAATGAATCCAACAAAACATGCCATAAAGTACCTGAAGAGTAGTTGAATTGATTGTCAATGATTCGATATTAGCAAGCTCGACCAACCAGTTGTATATAATCAATGAAGTCTTTGCAGATTCGGACAAACTTATTACAACTATAGTTGCATGTTTAACAGAAGATAGATTGCTCTTGCTCCCACAAAGTTGCTGGACAGAGGGAATACCATTATAAACAAAGGTACAGAGATTTGGAGTGTATAACTCGAAGTTGCAATAGTCTAACTCCCAGTAGCCATAGTCTATTGTTAAATTGGTGAGTGAGGCACTCAATATACAAAGGTTTTGTTTATCAAGAACGCGACAATTTTGAACAATCAAGCTATTCAACCTCTTAAATGCTGAAAAAGGCTCAACACGGCCATCATTGTCGACACCACCAAAGTCAAAGGACTTTAAAAACAGGCTGGTTAATGCTGGAAAATTAAAGAATTTGGAAATAATGTCTGTTGAGGAAAAGCAACAGAAATGTGAAGTGATGTTAAAGTGTCACATGAAAAGAAGTAAGACCAATTGTATTGAATATTTCTAACAGTGATTCGTACTCGCTTGACATTATGTGAAAAAGCGTATCTGCAAATCCATTCGAGATGACTTTGATACCCACCAAGATGCTCCTCACAAAAATCAAGAACTTCCAGTGCGGTTGAGTGATCACGTGTACCAAAAAATCGATGAAAGAAATATTCGAAACCTGAGATTCTTAAAGTGTGAATAACGTATTATATAGCTTGGAAGAAGCTTCCGGAGATTCTTCCATCTTTTGGACAAAACACAAGTTTGAACTGCGTATTTGGTGTTAAAAAAAGAGAGTATGTGAAGTAAAACACAATCAGGTAAATCACTTAATTTGTCGGCATTATCATCGCCGTTATATTGTTTTCAGATTTCTTGCAGTAGAAGAAACACCCAGTAATGCCAGAATGTTACCTCGGCCACTGACATGAGATTCATATTGATTTGAGTAAAAACTAACCAACCCTGCTTTGATTGTGTGATTCTGCGAAAAGTTTTGAAGATTAAAAGCAAAGTGAGAAATATATATAACTCGGTATTGTGTTGAGTAAAAACCTTGAATGGTGTTTCCAAAATCCAAACCCTAGAATTTACCTCAAAATCCCTAAACCCTTAACCTATTGATTTCCTAAAGGTACCCTCTTTTGATCTCCGTAGGTTTGCCTTTTTTGCACTCTCTGAAAAGCTAAACCTGAAATGTCTTTTTATAGGATTCAATCACACACCCTTAAAACTTGGTGACTAAGAAAATTGAAAAAATCGCGTCTCAGCATTGTGAGACTTCTCCCCGCGTCATGACAAGGATAAAACTCAAATTTATGATTTTAGAAATAGTAGATGACAATTGGGTCCATAAAATTAAGAAGATTATTAGGTTTTTTTTTTTTGAGGGAAAGATTATTAGTTTAATGGTACCTATTTTCTTATAACCAAGTTATATTGGATACTTATCTATGATACTCTAAAATAAACAGTGCATCAAACGTCTAGTTTTATTAAAAAAAATACAAGTAATAAGAACAACTATTGTTATCACAAACGTGACTTAAGTCCCAAAATCCAGGTTTTTGCGACTTTGCGTAGCTTCAACGACTCAAATCCATAACAAAGTCCCAAAACCAGGCAAAATCCTATCAAAATCGCATTAAATCGTGAAATCCGTTCAAAATCGTAGGATTTTGAAAGATTTTGTTCATTTTTTGATAAGGGTCAATTTTTGACCCGGTTCGCAAAATGACCCGATTTGAATCCATGACCCGGTTCTATAAATACCCTAAAGGCCAAAAAAATTCATTCTTTCACTTCCTCAATACACGTTCATGTAGTTCAAAATGAACTAAACCTAACTAGATTGCCTTCTTCCTTCAATCCATCATCGTTCTAGTCTTTGCTTTGAAACTTAACATAGCCTTACTCACCCGTGATCAAGTATTTTGCCAGGCATCTAGGATTTTCCTTTAACTATTTTGTCTAGGTTGTTTAACATTATTATTATGACTACTAAAGAATATTTACATATAGGCTTTGAGTCATTTATGTATATGTATTTTGTGGATTTTGAACTTTAGTCATTTATGGCTATATGCAATTTATAACATATATTTAGCATAATCTTTGTTTTGGTAGAATCCTCGATTTTGATTGTGATTTTACGAGTCCCGACTTTGCTATCCTATATCGATTCTACAAAAGTCCTTGAGTAGAATCCTTCAATTTTGATTGCGATTTTACGAGTCTCGATTTTGCTATTCCCTTTCAACTTGAAGTGAGTCCCGATTTTGACAACCTTGAGAACAACTTTGAATATTTTTGAGGAAAACCCTAATATTTCTAGGAACTAGGAAAAAATAACATGTACGTGCAGACTTTTCAGCCGTATTATCTTATAGTAGTTTTATTCGTATAATCAGAGCAACAGGGCTAGGGTTTTTACTTTCTCATTTTGCTTTTTGTTTTCAAAACTTGCAGCAGAAACGCACCATCAAAGGGTGGGTTGGTTTTTACTCAAATCAATATGAATCTCATGTCGATGGTCGAGGTAACATTTTGGCATTACTGGGTGTTTCTTCTACTGCAAGAAATCCGGAATCCCGTTAAGAAAGTAAGACAGAAATATAACTACAAATTAAGTGACTTCCCCGATTGTGTTTTACTTCACATACTCTCTTTTTTGAACACCAAATACGCAGTTCAAACTTGTGTTTTGTCCAAAAGATGGAAGAATCTCTGGAAGCGTCTTCCAAGCCTTAGAATAGGTTATTCACACTTTAAGGATCTTAGATGTTTCGAATATTTCGTTCATGGATTTTTAGGTACACGTGATCGCTCAACAGCACTGCAAGTTCTCGATTTCATGGGGACTGAAAGCCATATCGAAAGATTTTTCGGCATTTAAAAGGTTAAAAAATTTGATCCTTCGAGATTGTAAAGTTCATGGTAATCAAAACTTGTGCATATCGAGTGCTACACTTGTAAATTTAGCAATAGACTATTGCAACTTGGAGTTATACACTCCGAGTCTATGTACCTTTGTTTATAAGGGTATTCCTACTGTTCAACAACTCTGTGGGAGCAAGACTAATCTCTCTTCTGTCAAACATGTAAACATTGATGTAAATATTGATGTAATAAGTTTGCCGGAATCTGCGAAGACTTCATTGATTCTATACAACTGGTTGGTTGAGCTTGCTAATATCGAATCATTGACAATCAATTCAACTATTCTTCAGGTACTTTATGGCATGTTTGGTTGGTTTCACTTTTTATATCAACAACTTTTATAATAAATTTTGAAAAATATGACTTGTGTTAAATTGATTCTCATTCATAATCATCCTTCGTTGCGTAGATTCTCTACTCAGTTCCTAACACATTGAAGGCCGAGTTTCCTTCGTTGTGTAACTTGAAGTCACTGAAAGTAAAAACAAACCTATCATCCATACCTAATGGATATCTGGCATTTTTGCTTCAAAACGCACCGTCAGCAAAGGTTTACTTCTTACGTTGACTAAGGTAAATGTGCATTCAACTTGTTCATCAATTTTTTCTGGTTTGATTTTTGCCTTTTTTTCCCTCAGTAACTCTGAATATAAAATAACTCGCTTGTTTGAGTTCATGTATGGCTGCTCATTACAGATGACAACAGATGTTGAGATTTCCCGATAATCAGATTAGATTAAGCATGGATCCACTCTTAATAACAATGATTTTTCCAAGAGAAATCTTGAACTAGCTAGATAGAATGCTTAAAAAAAATTATTTTATTTCAACTTTTTTTTGAAGGATGACTGCGACTTGCTGAATTATCATTCCTATTTTATTTCAGTTATTATACTTTTAAGGGGATTTATATACTTGAATATTTAAGGAAATTAGTGTTTTTATTTGATGGTACATTTAGAAATTCTCTTCTATTTAGAAAAACAGTTTGGTTCAGTTGATAGTAGCAATTCTGTTTGGTTCAATGCATATTTTAACAATCCAGTTCGAACAAGAGCAATTATATTGAAATCGGGTTTGGTGTATAAAACTGTTCGGTGGTTCAGTGCGGTTCGGAATGAACATAACCAGTCCGGGTCGGTTTTGTTCAATGAGACAGCTTGACAGGTGGTTTATGGTGAACCGCTATTTAAAATTCACTCGAAATTCTGTTGATGATCGACGACATCCATCAGAGTTAGAAGCTTATGATCCTCCTCGTCTTTTCAGCGTAGATGTTGATATGACCAGAGTTGATTTGACAAAAACAAGAAAAATTGAATAAGAATTTAGTTTAGAAGTACATGTAATCATTTTCTCATGTTTTTGTTGAACCGACACCGATCAAGTTACTTTCTCAACCCTGAGGACAAGGATGACATTGAGATTCTGATTTTCGAAGGCTATGTCTGTCATCATTGGAGTTTCAAACGATTTTCAAGTGCCGGTGAATTATGAACCATCTATGAAAGTGGTTGAATGTAGAATTTTCCCTATAAGTTTCAGACGATTTTCAAGTGCCGGTGAATAGTGAACCATCTATGAAAGTGCTCGAATGTAGAATTTTCCCTATAATCAAAATGGTGAACAAAAGGATCCAAACTACCTCTAGGAGTAAACTTAGATGTTGCTGTATAGATGTTGTTTGTGATTTTTTACTAATGATAACATGACACAAGGATTAAATCTTCGGTTAAATTTAAAATGAAAATTTATACTATTACATACATATACACGATCTATGTGCTAAATTATGATGTTGCAACTATGACTAAACATGATGGACTCAAACATTTGTGAATTGTGATAGAACAAACAACTTACAAAGAATTTCTGATATATGTCCTCTATAAGTCATGTTTGTTTTCTTTGGGAGTTTTAGTCATTGCTTTGGTTATGACATGAGAAAGAATCCCAATAGGGCAAAAGAACAAGCAAAGAGAAACTGAATGCCTAGTCTCAATCTGATTCTCTTGTCCATCTAGAAATACCTGCCTGCATTTATATCCACAAACATGTAGTTAGAATATGCTTTAAATTTGTTTTTAGTCCCCACAAATATGTCCGGTCTAAGTCTGAAATATAGCTTTTGATCATTGTTAGTCCTTCTAGTATCTGGATGACGTTGACTTAGTCATGTAAAATAGAATCTGTTATATTTTATGGATTATATTGTGTAGCACTGACACTTTCCATTGACTGTGTGTTTGGTATCCTGATACGACATTCGATACAAAACTAACACATATAGTTACATTTAATTATTTCATTTTCTCAAATTATCGGTCTCGAATGTCAATTTTGTTGTAATTAGTAATTTAAACTTAGCTTGCATAGTGTAAATAGTGGTGGTTAGTTGGTTGTGTGTTGTAACTAACTTTCCTATTTTTTTCTATTTTAGTTAGTCAGAGAAAACGGTTACTTGCAGAGCAAGCAACAACATTATTAGGTGTATATGTATCACCTTCATGAGTAATTGAATAATAAGTCTTTCATATTCATTCCACTCTTCTCTTAAGAAAAACACATTTCATCCCAAACAAACGTTAGTGTCTGTGTTAGTGCTTTATAGGTATTGAAAGCAAATATTGTCAACATATTATAGGGACAAGTATAACACGAACCAAATATTACAGCGACTAAAACAAGAAAGTAAGGACTAAAAGCAGAAAATTTTCTTTTCAGGGACTAAGACTAAAATCGCATTTAAACCTAATAATAACCGAGGAATGAGAAAGTAATGTAATTGGAGGCAAAACCAACCTTGCAGCAAAGAGATCAATAACTAGCAGATGAATCCAAGCAGAAGCCAAAGTCATTTCACTAGAGAACATTTTCCCTATACTAGTTAGCTGCACCAAGTAAAAATTAAGATATCAGTGTATAGAATATGATATAACTATTTTGAAAAATAAAACTTTAATTTTATAGATGAATACTCACCTCTGGTAGTAAGTATTTACTTGCAAAAAGAAGTTCAACTGTCTCAGGTGTCCATGAGAGGTACAATAAATATGCATATAAAATGCCAAGAATTACATATGGCACATTACTCTGCATAGATTTTTTCGTCTGCATTTTTTGCATTCAAGGAAAATGAATTTGGCTTATGAAAAAGGAAAATAAAATCCTAGTGCTTGGTTTGAGAAGAATATGAAAAGACTTATTAGAACGCAACAAACATAAAATTTTAGCAATGATTTGAAAACTGAACCAGATTTTTCAACCGGTTGAACCATAAATCATTTGAACCACGACTTTAGCAATGTTTTGAAAACCGGACCAGAGGGTTCAACTAGGTTGAATCTTGAATCAGCACTATCAGTTGTTCGGTTATTTGAGCGGTTCAATCACAATTTCATCCCAGTTTGAGTAAGCATTTGAACCGGAACTCAAAAGTTTTTGCTGGTTAGAAGTTCAGTTTTTAAAACATGCATATTTGCTAGAAACAAATATTATGCAAATTGTATACTTATGTAAAGATATTGATAAATATCAAGAACTAAAAATTTTGAAGATTTTCTCAAAGATAGTAAGAAACATACAAGCTCAGAATTCGGAGCTAGAGCCATGAGAGTGTAAAAGGGGAGTACTGCTGCTGTTCCTATTGTAAAGGCACTGCTAGCAAGTTGTGATCCAGATAACACTGCAACATTATGTAGAGAGAAAAATCAATATAGAAAACTAAAAAGGAGACCAAGAGAGGTAAATATTTATACACAATTTACATTTTTTGGACAGTTCAGATAATATAAGAGTTTATAACTATATATATATATATATATATATATATATTGAGTTTAAATAGGTTTATAATGTCAGTGTATAGTTATTGAAGT
The DNA here is from genome assembly GCA_946800305.1 of Medicago arabica. Classification (NCBI taxonomy): domain Eukaryota; kingdom Viridiplantae; phylum Streptophyta; class Magnoliopsida; order Fabales; family Fabaceae; genus Medicago; species Medicago arabica. The sequence continues at coordinate 56,359,195 of OX326966.1, forward strand.
TTACATATAACGATACAAATTACGTATTTTACATATGTAAAACATGTTTACACTGTCGGTGTACACACATAACAAACAGAATTTCTCATCAGAAGTTAAAATTATTTACAGTGAGAAATCTCAACTGTTGATGAGATAATCAAACGCTAATGTTATGTTCACATGCATGACAAATTAAGAATTTTTCATCAACAGTTGAAATTACTTATTTTACGCTCTAAACGAAATCGCTAGGTTTAGAGGAAACACGTCTTTACTTTTTTCGATACATGAAAGTGACTTTAAAGCATAAGAAACTACAACACAAAACTATATCATCATCTTTGTGCAGAACAAATAAATCTGCTGAAAACTTTTTAAGAACACATGAATTAATTTGGACCAACTAGTTAAAAGTAGCAAAGGTAGCACAGAAAAAGGATTACAAGAAGCATTTACTGGACTGGATTTTTTAGGAGATGCCACCAATCTCATAACTTTTTGTTTCACAACAATTCTTGATCCTCCAATGAAACTCCAATCTCTGATTAAGTTGACTCTACTTTTCACAATGAGTTTGTTACAAAGCTCAAGCTTAGCACCATTTCTTCTGATAGGGAGATAATACTTTTGCCCCTTCCCTAAATGATCAATCTTTAAGAAATAGAATCACATTACAATTATGTTAGTTATAAATTAGAAAAGAAGAAACTCAACATGATTGATCATTATCTTACATTACAATTGAACATTTTTTTCTAAGTTTTTAAATAATCGGTGAGACTTTCGAGCCATGTTCAATTGGTACAACCTCATTTGAAATAGATGACAAAAAAAAAGGAATATTAAAAAAGTGAAAAAATGCAAATAATTAAAATCGGTAGAATCAACCCGAGTTTAATCTAGTTAACCAGATTGCGGTACAATTGAGATCAAACCAACTAGTAAACTGGTCGATTCTAGATTGAACCTACTGGTTAAGTTTAGTTTTTAAACCAATGATCCATAGAATGGTAAAAAACTATGCGAAACAAGGACGGTCCAATAATTTGCATAGTGAAGTCTTAAACAAGTTTTAATATATGAGGTCTTTTTATCTATATATATGGCCTTTTCGTGATCCTAAAACTAGAGTTTTAGTAGCCTAATCCTTGGACCGCTCCAATGCCAAATATCATACCATAAAAAGATATTCATTTTCAACATCAAAGTTCAAAAAACAAAAAATATGCATGAACAGAAGATCTCAAAGAAAACAACCAAAACAGGAGATAAAATAAGAAACACCAAGATCATATCAAACACAAAAATGAAGAAGCAGTACCTTAGAATGGCAAAAGCAAGTAGAGAAAGCCATGGTTGAAGAAAAAGAAGGGACCTGAATATTGGAATCAGCAACAATAAACACTTCCATGAATGAATGAATGATATAATGCACAACAGATAGCAATGACAGCACTTTCCACTTAATTAGTAAACAAAGTATTGAATGTCAGACCCAAAAAAAGAGGAAGAAAAAAGGGTAAGTAAATGTCCACTAACTCAAAATAGAGAGTTTGAGTCTTATGGAAGACAGGTAAATGCACTAAACAACCAAAAGTTTCATAAAATATAGCATGACAATGTATATTCATCTCCCCTCAACTTGCAATTATATATATTTTTATTTGACTAATGCAAACAACACGTGTTACATTGGAAAGTGTGTTCGAGAGTGTCTTAATGACACTTTCTAACGCACTTTTTTAACACACTACTTCAGTTTTTTATTTAGACCGTTGCATGAAGATTGGACCACTTATACTTTTATTTCGTATTTTGACTCATTTCTAAAGTTGGAATTTGGTTCAATTCGTCCAATTTTAATCTGACGATCCAAATTGTATGACAATGTTAGATGCACGATTCATGTGAGTCTAATCAAATCGCGTCAAGAACTTTTGTTATATTGACACATACATGCATATATACATACATAATATTTTGTGGAGCTTCTACGGTGCATTCGTAAATTAAAGTTTAATGATACTCTTGTTGATTAAATAAATAAATAAAAAAAACTCGAAATCAGGCATAAGGACCAACTACTTCGAGGGATTCAATCAAATTGTCCATTTATGAAGATTCATATAAAAACATAACACATTTCAAAATCTCAAACCATCATCAGTGGACCAACTCAAATGTGTTCCTAAGTCAATAAACTAACTATCACTTTTATAAAATAAAGAGTTATTTACATGGATAAATATGTAAAAGTAACATAAATTTTTACAAATTTATTGCTTCAACTATTTTCTTAATTCACCTAAAAAAGACCTATTTTTCTTAATTCTTGTAATTTCTATTAAATATTCTTATAATAAAGACCTAGCATTGTATTTGTGATGTTGAAATAAAATAACACTGGTCAATCCTTAAAAATAATACTAACACTTCTGAATTGGTGGGACTCAGGTGAACAATTAATATTTTGTTACAAAGAGCGTGACAGAGAATATACACATTTTCTTGTCTAACTTTACATATGTTGTGGATCTAATAATTCAGTTCTTTATTGGAAGGCAAATTCTGATTGAATTGACTTGACTAGTGGAACAAAGCAGAGAAACAACAATTCATCACTATAGGGGCCACTCTTTTTAGAGTGGAGGATTATGATTTTAAAGATAAATTACATAATGAAACAATTTAAAAAAAAATAGGGAGCAACAATGATAAAAAAAAAAAGTTAATAAAAAGGACAATTTTTTTAAATTAATTATGATATTATTGATATAAAAAGAAAAATATTCTTTTAGAATGTCAATTATTAATTATGTGTACAACAAAGCAGAAAAAAATTTACCACTTGGTGTGTGTCAATTTGTACTTCTTTAGATAATTGTACTAGGACTCTATTTACTATTTTTATAAAAGTACCTTTTTTTTTATAGAGGTACTAGTACTTGTAAAATGTGAAATTTTAGTAAAGGTTAAATACAATGAATTTCATTTGGCAAATTTCAGTAAAATTTGGACAAAATTCACTTTATTATAATCAAACTGTAAATTAAACTAGGAGTTTTTTTTTCAAGTTTTACTTTTTTTAATGGACATTTGAAGACTCCCCGGTTAAAAATCAAATATGTATCAAACCATATCCATATATAAATCCCTTATATGGTTTTGGATTCTTAACCAAAACCATATTTTATTGTAAACCGGTTATGTAACCGGTTATGAATATGGTTATGGATATATAAACGTTATTTCTACAAAATCGGATTATAAATGGATATGGTTTAGTTTAAAAAGATATTTGGATTATTTTAATATCCGAATTAAAAATCAGTTATTTCTCTTTCAAAATTGATTTTTAAAACCAAATTTTATAAAGAAAAATCCAAATTTAAAACAACTTATTCAAAAATGATTATCTTATACAAAATAGCTTATTACGATATCTTTTTAAAAAACAGCTTATTCAAAACAACTTATTTATGCAAAACAGCTTATTAGGATCTCTTTTTTCAAAATAACTTATTCAAAACAGCTTATTTATGCAAAAAAAAAACTTAGTAGGATCTCTTTTTTAAAAACAACTTATTCAGAACAACTTATTTATGCAAATCAGCTTATCAAGATCTCTTTTTTCAAAACAAAACTGCTTATTTATGCAAAACAGCTTATTAGGAACTCTTTTTTCAAAACAACTTATTCAAAACAACTTATTAGGATCTATTTTTTCAAAAACAACTTATTCAAAATAGCTTATTTATGCAAAACAGTTTATTATGATCTCTTTTTTCAAAAACAACTTATTCAAAACAACTTATTAGGATCTCTTTTTTTTTCAAAATAACTTATGCAAAACAGTTTATTAGGATCTCTTTTTTCAAAAACAACTTATTAAAAACAGCTTATTTATGCAAAACAGCTTATTAGAATCTATTTTTTCAAAACAACTTATTCAAAACAGCTTATTTATGCAAAAAAAAAAGCTTATTAGGATCTCTTTTTTTAAAATAACTTATTCAAAACAACTTATTTATGCAAAAAAGCATATTATGATCTCTTTTTAAAAAAACAACTTATTCAAAACAGCTTATTTATGCAAAACATCTTATCAAGATCTCTTTTTTCAAAATAACTTATTCAAAATAGCTTTTTAGGATCTCTTTTTTTAAAATAACTTATTCAAAACAGCTTAATTTTGCAAAAAAGCTTATTAGGATCTCTTTTTAAAAAAACAACTTATTCAAAACAGCTTATTTATGCAAAACAACTTATCAAGATCTCTTTTTTCAAAACAACTTATTCAGAACAACTTTTTTTATGCAAAACAACTTATTAGGATCTCTTTTTTCAAAATAACTTATTCAAAACAGCTAATTTATGCAAAACAGCTTATTAGGATCTCTTTTTAAAAAACAACTTATTCAAAACAGCTTATTTATGCAAAACAGCTTATCAAGATCTCTTTTTTCAAAACAACTTATTCAGAACAACTTTTTTTATGCAAAACAACTTATTAGGATCTCTTTTTTCAAAATAACTTATTCAAAACAGCTAATTTATGCAAAACAACTTATTAGGATCTCTTTTTAAAAAACAACTTATTCAAAACAGCTTATTAGGATCTCTTTTTTCAAAGTCTGGTCTGGTCAGGCATGAAATCCACGACCCGAGCTCTGTAGTATGTACACTGAATATATTGCACAATGTTTGATTGAAATTCTACCACATATATTTGAAGGTCGTGTTAACTTACATCCCATCGTTCACTATTTTATCGTTTGAAGAAACTAAATTAGCACACTCTCATATTAGTAACGAGAAGAATAGAACTTGAGACCTTGAGGAGAAGCACACTCTCAGGTCACAAGTCAATACCACACACTAATTATCAACAAAAATCGCTATTTAAGATTCATTCATTAAATGATGTATGTGATCTATAATAAAGATCATATACATCATTAATTGAATGAATCTAATATATAGATTTTTGCTTATAATAGTGATTGGAGGGTGTATATTCTAAGAAAACAAATTAAGGAACTTTAAAAAAAATTGTATTTAAAAGATAAATGTTAAACTTTCAAAAATTGAATGCCAATTTTCAAGAATTTTGTTGTCTTTTTTTTTTTCTCAAAGCGTACTAAAATATAAAAAGACATGAGATGCCTAAATCAATACAATTGAGTCGCATAGTGAAGAATATGTGAAAAGAAAATTTAGATATATCCCTAGAAAGAAAAGGTCATAAGGAAAGAGATGGCTTAGTCCACCATTGTACATAAAAGCTAGGCAGGTTTTGACCATTCTTGGTCATAAAAGCTGCTAGAAGACTACCCTCTCTACGTAAAATATTGATCTTTCTAGCTATTCATTAGCAAATGAACCAACTATTTCGTAGCTGCGAAGGCAACCTTGGAGGTATCCTTTTGAGCACCGGTCTTCATTCCAACCGAGTTAAAGCTAGCAAACTTGATTTTGTTCACTATTGAACAAAACTAAATGACTAAGATCTTTCTATAGTCACTGTTTGAGTTCAGAAACTCCATTTCCTAAATCCACTTCATTGAAGTTGTATTAGATCTCACATTAGGATTTGAGGATGTTAAATGTATAAATATGTTTTAACAACCTCGTTATTTGAGCTTGTTTTTGAAATGTGTTTCAAGCCTATTTAACATGGTTTCAGAATCGGGTTAAAGATTGCAATGTGAGAAATGGACAAAAGACTCGCATTAGGTGTGATGGTGGGTTTCGAAATTGTATTGTAGTCTCACATTACTTCTGTTTTCAGTTTGTTGAATCTATAAATTCGTTTAAATATCTTCATCTTTTAAGTTAACTTTTCGAATGAGATGAAAACACATTTAAAATACACTTTGTACTTTGTCGTAATCAAGTAATTGGAAAGAAAAAACTAAACAACATATACAACTCCAATATTTATTGTACTTTTCTTGCTTGTTCTGAATATAAAATTCTCCACCGTCACATATGAAAGGTGCATCTCACTCAAGTTTTTACAAAGACTGTTCTAAAACATAGTTTATTCAATTAATACACTAAATGGTTTTTTTTCTTCAAATTTTCACCATTCAGAACAAATGAAAAAAAATCCAAAGAAACCAACAATTGAATCAACATCATAGAGTAAGGAGCAGCCACAAGAACACTACTACTAGTAGTAGTAGTAGGGTTAGAACTATTGATTAATTTTACTTGGCTGCAATCAAGACCTTCTTTCCCTTCTCTGCACTCACAAGCAAATAATCCAAGTGGATATTTTCCATAAGCATTTATGTAACCAAACATAACTGTAGCACAATCAGTTGTCAAGTCATTGATCTCATCAGTAAATAGACAAGCAAATTGTTTGAATGCCTCACAACAAGACTTTGGAGGGTATCTTGGTGCTTTACATTGGCTTGTTATGATTGTGTAGTTCTGGTTCTCAAAATCAACTTCACAAGCTGCACAATTTCAAATGTTTGTTTTATTCAATTATTGGCATAATTGAAAACTACAAAAGAAGTTTGGCATTGAAAGAATAAAAAGGAATACTTTTTTGTTTAATTTTTAATTTATGTTATTATTGAAATATTAAACATGACACATGAAAAGTGCGTCTCACTCGTATTCTTTGACACCATATATATTTACACAAAACTTTTAGACATTTAAAATAGGACTCACTTCTCTTATAACTATTTTTAATTGATGTTAACTAATCACTCACACTTAAATTCCAACAATCTCTCTTCCTTAAACGCGAGTCACCTACATACTAGACTTGATCCGCACTAAGATCTCACTTCCTCCCCTTCAACAGGCTGAACCATGACTCTAATGCTAATTGTTGGGGAGTCAGGTGGAGTTGCGAGAGTAACAATGGACAAAAACATTCAGTATCCTTAAGAGACTTTGACAACACATAGTTATCATATTTTTAAGGCATTATGAATATATTCACCTTTCTTTTATCTAAAATTTTCTTCTCTCGTAATCGATGTGGAAATACAACTGACACTTAAATTTCAATAGTAGTTTTTATCTAATGTGGCACACAACAATACAGTCAAACTCACCATTAAAAAGCAAACGCCTTCTAAATAAAGAATTGTCAATATAACGAACAAATTTGTTATTGCAAATATCATGAGAAAAAATACCAAGTTATGATTGTATTGCTAATTAAATGAGATGTTCATATTTACTATAAAAAAATAAATAAATAAATAAAAGTTATGATCATGGTCGGTCCAATAGTTTTCAATATCATAAAAAAATATTTTTTGTTGGTAGGTTTAAAACATGAGCTTTAGTAGCCTTATCTTCATGTCAACCCTATGATCAATGGAACTAACAAGATTAAAGGTACTTTTGTTACATTATGATTTCCACATTTGAATTGAAAGCAAATCCATGTTGAGAATGAATGAAAACGAAAAACAATTTTATGGTGACCTATACATATAAGATAAAACTAAAAGTAAAATGTAGAGACATTCATAAAAAATTGTTAATTACCTTTCGTGTCTTGTAGGAGGGCACGGCCAGTGGATGCAGCAGACTCAAATATATTATCTTTTTTTTTTGAATAGCAACTCAAATATGTTATTTATGTAAACAAATTGAAACCAAATTTTTAATATAAAAACTAAATAAACTAAAAAGAATGAAACCAAACTAAACCAATCTTAACAAATTTGAATATCTATGTATTCATCATTGATCACATGACACATTTGCATCATTGAAAAAAGTTTTAAACTAAAAGGATATTAATGTACCAGATAGAAATGGGGAAGAGGATGCCAATGTGATGAGGAGGAAAAAATAAAGAATGGAAGCAACATTCACCAACTGAATATACAAACATGAAATTTTTTACATTAGAATAGATAAACTCTAAGTGAGTGATCTTTGTATCTTACATTACAATTAAACAATTTTTCCTAAGTATAAAATAATCAATGAAACTTTGGGATCATGGTTCAATTAATTCAATCATAGTTGAAACAAATTAAATAAATAAATTAGACTGCAGTACAACTAGGATCAAACCAATTGACAAGTTGATTAACGGTTGGTTAAACGGATCGATTCGGTTAACATATATCCATAGAATGGTCGGAAAATAATGAAAAAATAAAAAATTCCTCAAATACCATAAGATATATAAATACATAGATAGAAAATCTCAACGAAAAATAAAAGAGGAGATAAAATAAGAAACACTAAGATCATATCAAACACAAAGAAATGTACCTTGGAATGGCAAAAGCAAGAAGATAAACCCATGGTTGAAGCAAAACAAAGGATCACAGCACAATATTGAAATCAGCAAAAATAATCACTTCATGAATGAATAATATAATGCAACATAGTTAGTAGTAACAGGACTTTCCACTTGATGAAAAAACAAAATATTAAATGTCTTGTAACCAAAAATATATATGTTACCAAAAAATTATTGAATGTCAGACCTAAAAAAAGAGGAAGAAAAATGGTAAGTAAGTGGTTATTAACTGAGAAAAAAAAAAGTTTGAGTTTTATGGAGGACAGATAAATGCACTAAACACCAAAAAAATTGATAAGTAATAC